>JAZKJV010004033.1:0-643496 GCA_037367405.1 Ottelia alismoides | reverse complement strand
TTACGGCAGGATGATGACATGGGTGACGTCCTGGCAGGGGTGGGGGCGGCAGACGCCGAAGGTCTGGAGGAAGATGGAGCGGCGGATGACGGAGAGGCGGGTGGCACGATTAGGGTCGGCGGGGGGAAGATAGGATCGAGACAGGGAAAGGGGGAAGCTGGGTAATATCTTTGCAATATGAGGACAAAAATGGAATGATAGTTGGGGCGGGACGATTGAAAAGGGCAAAAAGGGAATTGTTGGATGAAAAAGTAATAGTGTTGACGACCTTTAATAAATATAAATATAATGGACTAGCAAAGGTTATCATGTTGCAATACATGTGTCAAATGGTTGTTTCTTCTTTCACGTGCTGCATTATTATTTCCTTTTGTTTTTTAAAACTCTACTTGGGAAAAGGCAGTAGTAATACGCAATTTACCTTGTAGTTAATAAGTTGAGTTTGATAGAGCTATCAAATTTGACACTTGGTTTAGCATACTTCGACGCTATGGTGCTCAAAGTAGAGGTGCATATGGATTGAATAGGAGTGGATTTCAGCTTAATCTATGTCTAATTCAATCTCAATGATCCATTTCACTACATATTCAAATCCAATCCGATCAATCAGAGTATATATTGGAATGAAATTTTGATACCTACATGTTTCCCTTCAAATTTCTACTCTTATTTGCACCACTTAATATTTGGATTGTGGTTGGATAGTCTGGCCAAAGGAAATTTCCTGCAATGAATGTTGGGGTTTTTAATATTTTAATACTTAATTCAACTTTTATTCATAATGTGATATTGATTGTCAAACAACAATTTAAATATACTTGATTGAGGATGGAGTTTATTTAATAAGAATATGAATGAGGTGTAAGATATTCACTTGCACACATAAACAAAGATACACACATACATCAATGGATTGGATTCATTCCATTGATTCAACAATATGATAGGACCCAATTACTAATTTAGCGGATTTGAAATATCTAAATCTAATCCAATAGGTTACATTGACAAAACCTAATCAATCCAACGATATCGAATTATTCCATATTACATAGTGAAAGACTTGGAGAGAGACAACATGGAGTCAGTTTGCATGTATCTATCCATCTTAATCCAATAAGAAATATAACCAAAATGAGCATATATTCTCCAACAAAGGTGCCTTTTTGCATCGGGCAATGAAACATGTTTTTCGTACTATTGTCACGTTGAGCAGGGCCGGCCCTGAGAGTGGTTTTTGGGTGCAACCACCCAGGGCCCACCAACTTCAGGGGCCCCATTTTAAAGCCCATCATTCATACTATCCATTTACAAAAATATCCCTTAGATGTCTTGCCTTCCTCCCTACTCCTGAAAACAGTTACCACACTCTTCAGTTTCCCTTCCCATTCGTAGCGACGTTTTCCATTCCGCCTCCACTATTTAAACCGAATCGACGATCGGAATCCAAAGTCTATACTCCAAACCCCCTTCTCTCTCACGAATCGCGATTTTTTCATCATTTGCAGTGCACGTTATGCTGCATCATCGTAATATTGTCGAGATATTGAGTTGCCGGACATCATCTTTTCTCGTTGGTCCATCCCTATTGAGTTCTTGAATGATGAACTCAATTACTGCAGTGACGCTGGACCGTCACCGAATCCTCTCTGCAGCGCTATTTCCGCATCCAGTTTCGCCTGCATTTTATCATCTTATTTATAGTTTAAAAGAAAATATGGTCTCTTTTTTAACGATTATACCCTCCAAATTGAAATAATACCACAAGGAGTCTTGCTTTTAACCGAGGTGGTTCTCATCACTCACTTATTTGTATTTTTCATATATTATATAATCGAAGAACAAATTGTTATTGGAAGATTAGTTTTCCTTCCAATACAATCCGTTACATCTCGATGTGTTGTTGTTTGTGAGACTTTGATGCTGGATATGAACACTTCTCCCACTATTCTTTATTTAAAACAAAAGGTACGTTAATAGATCCAATAGTCCTTATTTTATCTAACTCGAAATCTTACTGGATGTATTTAGTTTGAAATATTGTTTACATCATCTTCAATTTCTACAATCCCTCTGATATGCACCGTTTGTTCTTTCATTTTCCTAAGCTCGACGCAAACCGCTGCACTTATGTCGTAATGTTCAACAATAATTGGGGGAGGAGGGGGGAGGGCATTCGATATCATCAAATCAATGTTGTCAGTATTAATCTCTAGCTAATTTCATCACCACTACTCCAAATCGGAAGATGCCCACAAAGCAATAAAATTGATGTTTAGCAGAATCATTGGGGAAAACAATCAATAATAGACGATTTGATGGAAGAAGATCATGAAATCCAAACACCCAATAAAATAAACTTCTTGTTCTTAAAAGCACCGTGTTCGCACCTATAACAGAAAAACATCACCATTGTTCTCGATATTATAATATACCCCAAAGAAAAAACTTCTGAAATTTGATGAGAATTTTTTTTAAAAATATAGACTCATTTCTTATAATCTTATTTTTAATCATAGGATGGGAGTTGGGACAATGTGTTTTTTTTACTTGGGCTTCTAAGTTTCAACATTTAAGAGCAACTATTTGATTCTGCTTAAACAGAAGTGAGGCACATAAAGTTTTATTTGGAGTTGTTCTTTGCCGGATTGTGATTGAGGGCTCTACTAAGTTTGATGAGTTGCGGCGGTGCAATTGCCTGGGGCTATTTGATTCTTTTACCAGGTGACATTGTTCTTTTTTCTTTTCATGATTTTTAGTTCATGACTTGTTGCTTGATGCTCGTTATATCACATCCGTAGGTCTTTGTAAAATTTTAGGAGTTTTTTTAGGAAGCTTAGGAATTTTCAAAAAATATATATATTTAAAACTTTTTATAAGGGCCCAATTTTTTCCTTTTTCCTAGGGCCCATGAAAAGTCAGGGACGGCACTGATGTTGAGTGGGGTTCACATCTCCAAATATTTCCTTCAGATTCAGCAGGATGTCCTAAACGGATGCAATCTCTATATATTACTCGTGAAGTGCATTAGACAATGATCTAAGAATGTAGCAACGAGCGATCAAATGGTCCTCGTCCTACTTCTTATTGAAGTCTCATGCATCCTCTGTTTAAGGGTTGTCATACTTCACAGTTGAGAGCACATATGCTAGCTGCTTTGCTGCAAGTACGACCTCCAAATTATGAATAGAATCTGAGGGATGAAAACATATCGGATATGGATCAAATGTGGCTATTTCCATATCCATATTCGCTTCATCTATATAGGATACGAATACAGATATGAATCGGATATGAACAAAGGGAACTATATCCTAACATATCCAGGTACGAATTCATATCAAATATTCATAAAACACGGATTTGAATGAAATAAAGAGCGGATATAAATCGAGATGAAGCAATGCAAAACAAAAATGTGAAGTTAAAAATTTATTATAACTATACAAATAATGTGTACAGATGTACGTATGTGTAGAGGTCAAATACATGGAGCATGGGGAATAGAGCACAAAAAATGGTAAAAAGATAATGATTGTTTTTGAGTTTTTATGATGATTTTTTATTTTTAGTGATGTTTCATATTTATTTTTTGGAAATTTTAATATATAAAAAGGATATACATATAATATAGAAAAATCAAGAGAATACCCTAGGTACAATCCTTTTTATTTTTAGGCTATTAGTTTTTTTTTTATTTTTGATAATTATAATACTAATAATTATAATATAAGTAAGTATAAATATTAGGCTATTATATATATAAATATACCTATAAATACTCAAAATGTACATAATAAAATCTTTGTCTTTTTATTTTTAATCTATTTTTGTGGTTTTTATCGATTTTTTTTCTAATTTTTGTATTTTTATTTGAATAAAATAGGAAACCAGTGAGTAATAATATATAGTCGGATTGTTTTGGAATTTAAAAATGGCTAAATAGTTCAAAAATTTTGCAAAACTAATTTTAAGATATAATATATGCTATAAATAAAATAGAAAAATAGAGAATGTATTTTTTTGGCTTTTTAATGATTTTTTATAATTCCTTTAGGGTTAGAGAGGGTTTGCATTTGTTTGGGTGTTCTTTTGTAATTTTTAGTGATTTTTGGTCTGTAGGTACAAAATACAATAATAAATAACTCCTATAAGTGGTTTAGAAAAGATATCATTACGATGCACATAAAAATATTTAACCAATTAATAAAAGTTATATTATAGAAGGGTTGCTTTATAATTGTAGTCATCAAGGGGTTGAAGCCTACTTGAGGCTTCTCTTATTATGATTACTATGAATTTATCATGGAAAAGAGACATAGTGGTTGTCGGAGAATGAGCGGATGCATGGACTTGGCTTTAGCTTAATTGTTTACTGAACACGATATTATATATGTATGAGCATGTATGTGTGTGTATGTGTGTATATAGGATTGATGCTCTGAGAGCAAAAAACTGGGAGAGCATGAGGGGAATGGTTCTGGACCACTAGATTCTGTCATCTCTCTCATCATTAATTGTAGGAGGAGAGAGAAGAGCAGAATCTAGTAGTTTAGATTCACTGCTCCTCATACTCTCACATATTTTAACTCTCACGGGATCAAACCTCTCTCTATATATTATTTTTCATTAGGATATTTAGATCTGAATCTGAATCTTTTGTTGTTACCATATCCTTATTCAATTTTTTTTACAACTTGTATGCATATTTGATCTATATTCATTAATATTCGAATGCATATATCCATGTTCATTATTTTTCGAATATGATAAGCGGATATACACATATATCCACATCCATTGTCATTTCTACATGCCAATTGATTGACTTTGAGTAGCTTATTGATAGGTTAATGGATTTCATCTGAAATTACAAGTTTACAATTTCAGTTAATATTGATTAATGTGAATTATTTTGAATAAGAATTTCTCATATTTTTGTACTTTTAAAGCCTTTCCCTTGTTAGCTTTCAAAGCATGAGGTGTTATTAGTCAAATGCCTTAAATGAGATCTGGGTCTCCTTTCCACTCTCGTTACATCCCAACCATATGAGAAAATGATTTGAAACCATATCATCTGAATATATTCCAGTTGTATTAGGCATATGAGGTCATGGCATGACATGAGAATGGTATTAGAGTTAATTACCCTAAATACCCCATGAAATTAGAGCATATGATAATTCTTATGGTCTTGTATTTTCCAGAATACCATTGCTTTTACTATTACAACGTAGAAATCCTTAGGCTTATACTAATCAGAGTATTGCATTTTCTAGGAAATATTGCCCAGGAAGAATCCATGATATGCTGACATTGAGAGTTATCGTCGTTGAGGACATAATTATGATAATTTATGTAAAATGTGATCAGTAAGCTTGATGATATTGAGTCACAACTTCTTCGTGTACAACTGGTTAGAAAGGATGATGAAGTGGATTCCGATCAAGACATGAAAGACTCACGTTAGGGCCATCATTGAAGGCCAAGGAGGGTACAGAATTTACAAGGCATTTTAAATGATATTGAAAAAAGTCTAACAAGAGCGATGTAGATCAAGAGATGTCAGATTCACTGATCAGATCAAAAGAAGAGGATGGACAAGATGATGAGGAAATCAAAATCCATGACGAACGTTTTGAGGTATTTCGGAGGTTATGCTACCTTTCACGACACCAACAATGATGATTCTTCATTGATTGCGAATTGGATCTAGAAAATCACCAAGATTTTTCATTCATGAGATTGTCTCGATATTCATGGGTCTCATTTTGACTTTTTATTTGGAGGAAATGCTGATCGATGGTGGAGATTTGTTTATTACTATCAAGCCTTGGGAAGAATTTCTTGAGTAGTTCCGTGAATAATCCTACCCTGAAACTTGGAGGGCGGAGAAGAAATTGTAGTTGTTCTGCTTGCACCAAGGATCAATGCCCATCAATGAATATTAGTTCATACATGTATCTCTTGAGCTAAGGTCTGAGACCATCCATTTGTGACCTAGTGGCATGTTTAAGGTTATAAAATGCAGCTAGAGTAGTTTACAATGTAAGAACTCGTGAGAGATAATAGAATCAATTATATAAAAATTCAAAATAAAATATGGGACTTATTTTCAAAAACGATCACACCCAGTCATAAAGGGTGCGTTCGGATTGGGGGTTACCCCCAAAACCCCATTTTTAACCCACTAGTGGGGCCCACTCACTTCCCATCAAAAAAATTATATATTATACCATCATATCATCTAAAAATCATAAAATATTTAACTTATACTCATTATTCCAAACTTCAATACAATCACATCATAACAACCGCCCACTTTTCAAATTTCATACAATCATATCATAATAACTATCAACTTTTTCAAATTCCAATACAATTAAATCACAAAAACCCTCCCAACTCTTAACCCACCAACCAAACACACTAAAACAAAAACGGGTTACCCACCCCTGGATAACCCCCAGAAAACCCACCAACCAAAACACACTCAAAAGGATCATTATTACCACCCAATATATGATCCACTTAGGTGAATGCGCAATCTTCTGAGGATGTGCCAAGTACATACTCAAAATAACCAAAGCTTTTATACATCATGAACAATAATAGGAAGTACAAGTTCTGAGAAATCGATGTGTTCTGCATATGGGAATTAACATTTTGGAGGATGTTGGAAAATATGGCATGTTATGTATGTGGTCGGATGGGACATCCCAAGGAGACCAGCTTAGAATTCGACAATATGGGAGTTACGTTAGACCAAGTGCATACCAAATAACATGGTGAACACATAGCCTTTCCATGAAGGAATCAAATGCATTGGATTATGTGATATGAGGTATATGATTATATTTGATGAGTTTTCCATTCATGCTTTATTTGATTCCAATGCTATGCGTTCATTTATATCACTCGAATTTCATTTAAAGTACAATGGATAACAAGTGATAATCATACTTAATATCAGTCTCTCAAGAACAATTATCTGTAACTAATATCTTATAAGAATGATGTTCAATCAAAATTGGAGCATATTAAGATGGTGGATTCTGATGTCATCTTGGGAATGGATTGCTTGTTAATGCACCATGCAATCTTTGATTATCATGATAAAACGGGGACGGTTAACATTCCATGTCATTTTGCATTTGATTTCACAGGAATGTCGGACATCATACCATTGTGTATGATCACAACATTGCAAGCTGGAAAACTACCCGACAATGGATGCCACTGATATATGGCATGTGCTGCTCTCTCGTCTATAGAGGAGAAAGACATTTGCACTATGCAAACTATTCAAGAATTTCAAGATATCTTTCGTGAAGAATTGCTTGGACCTCTAATTGAGAGATCAAATTTACAATAAATGTAATGCCTGAAGCCAAATCAATATCAATAACTCTGTTATCGAATGATCCTAGACAAATTATTGGATTTAAAGAGTCAACTCAGCAGTACTAGAGAAGGGATTCACTAGATTAGTAATCCCCTTGGGGATGCACTAGTCCTATTCGTAAAGAGTGAGGGTGTCTTTCTCATGTTATGCATTGATTATTGTAGTTGGACAAAGTAGCTATAAGTAATAAATACCTTTTTCCTAGTGTTGATGATTGATTCGATCAATTGCAAGGTGCACATGCCTTTGTAAGATCGACGGACATTTTGGGATATCATCAATTGACATCTAATTAGAACACACACACTTATGCGCACGCATAGACACACATACACACACATGCACCCATCACACTCATATGCACATTGCACTCACGCGCACGTGCACTCGCACACAATACACGCACAACACACATACACACACTCATGCAAACACCCACACACATCTCAGGCACTCCCACTCACGCATGCACACACGTGCATGCACACATGCACATGCACACACATACATACATGCACACGCACACGTGCACACACACTTGCGCACACACACACATACGTACACACACATGCCCACACACACAGGCGCATTCACAGACACACCAGGGCCGACCCTGAGAGTGGTTTTTGGGTGCAACCGCCCAGGGCCCACCAACTTCACGGGTCCATTTTAAAGACCATCACTCATACTATCCATTTACACCCTTTACAAAAATATCCCTTAGATGTCTTGCCTTCCTCCCCACTCCTGAAAACAGTTACCACACTCTTCGGTTCCCCTTCCCATTCGTAGCGACGTTTTCCATTCCGCCTCCACTATTTAAAACGAATCGACGATCGGAATCCAAAGGGGATATTTACACCCATAACCCTGAGTAACTTCGTAATTACCCCGGATACCCTCTATAAACACGAATTACATCCAGGACCTTGAGTAAGTGTTCCGTTTTACACTGAGAACCTTCCGTTAGTTTTGATCGTTAACCCAACCTGAGTAGTGAGTTAATCTAACCAATCCTAGATCTAACGGCTGAGGTTAATCAAAAATAAAAAAAACCCACCCTTACCTTCTTCTTCCTCCTGAACATGCCCCTCTCCCTCCTTCCTCCTCTCCCTGCACGCCCTTTGCTGCCTCCTCTCCCTCCTCGGCTTCCGCTTCTCCCACCTTCTCCTCTTCCTCCTCCTCTCCTCCCCTACAGATCCCTTTCCGCGAGCGCAGGCCCATCGATTGGGCAACACAACACCGAACCGAGGCCTCCCCCCGACCTGCAGGAATCACCCAGGCTACAGGAGACAAACCCCCTCCCCCGCGCCGCACCCCACCTGACCGCCCGACCTGCAAGAGACCCGACCCCGCCGCCCAGCCTGCAGGAGACAAACACCGCCCGCCCCTCCCCCATCAACCTCAATCGAACCTCCCGTTCCCGTTGCCTGCAGCCACCACCAGGTCATATATCACCATCGAAGGCCCACGCGCAACTACTCCTGCAAGTCGGGCGGCGAGGGCGCGCGGGTTGGGGGGTCTTGCACTGAGGCGCGGGGGAGAAAAGCTCCCGCATCCCCTGCAGTTGCTCAGGGCCACCACCTTCCCAATGGGTTCCTGCCTCTCCTCCATAGGAGTGAGGATGCAGTTCAAGCCCCGCACCCACCACCACCACCAGCACACCTCGTCTGCCTTCAATTCCTCTGCTTCCCCTCCCACCGCGCACTTGGCCTTCGTCGAGTTCTCCCTCGCCGAGCTCAAGGCCGCTACTAACAACTTCAGCTCGGACCATATCGTGTCAGGGGGGGGGGGCGACTGCGTAAGGGGGAAGGGGGGTTGGTTCGGGTTGCAGGGATTGGCACGACCGGGGAAGGGGGGTGGCTCGGATTGCAGGCGCGAGGGGGGGGTTGTCGAACAGAGGCAAGCGGGGAGAGGGCCTCGAGCAGGAGGGGCTTCCAGGAGGGAAACTCGGTGGGGGGAGGAGCTAGGCGCGGGGGGAGGGGGTCTCGAGCAGGGGGGGAGGGGGCGAGGAGCTGGGCGGGGGTCGGTAGGGAGGGGGGCGAGGAGCTGGGTGCGACCCTCTTCGAAGCAGGGGGTGCTTCCTGGAGAAACTTGGTGGGGGGCGAGGAGGTGGGCGGCGGGGCTCGGGGCCGGAACTGGACACGAAGAGGAGGAGGGATCAAATGCGGTGCTTCGACGAGGACCATGAGATGAGCGCGGGGGTCCTCGACGACGGGGCGGGGAGCGGAGGCACGTGGCGGAGCTCACATGCAGGGGAGCGGGGGGCGGAGTCGCGGGGCAGACGAGGCAGCTTGATGGGGACGAGTGGGAGGGCCTGGAGTTTGCTGGGAGTTGCTTGATTTGCAAATGGCATCATATTATAAATATGATGTATTTAGAAGGGTAAAATGGTCAATATATAACATTTTCTGTCAAAGTTAACGGAAAAGTAAGACGGAATTTGACACAGGGTTATGCCATGTAAAGGTTAACCATTATTCGGGGTTCTGGATGTAATTCGTGATTGTAGAGGGTATCCGGGGTAATTACGAAGTTACTCAGGGTTATGGGTGTAAATATCCCAAATCCAAAGTCCATACTCCAAACCCCCTTCTCTCTCACGAATCGCGATTTTTTCATCATTTGCAGTGCACGTTATGCATCATCGTAATATTGTCGAGATATTGAGTTGCCGGACATCATCTTTTCTCGTTGGTCCATCCTTATTGAGTTCTTGAATGATGAATTCAATTACTGCAGTGACGCTGGACCGTCACCGAATCCTCTCTGCATCGCTATTTCCGCATCCAGTTTCGCTTGCATTTTATCATCTTATTTTATAGTTTAAAAGAAAATATGGTCTCTTTTTTAACGATTATACCCTCCAAATTGAAATAATACCACAAGGAGTCTTGCTTTTAACCGAGGTGGTTCTCATCACTCACTTATTTGTATTTTTCATATATTATATACTCGAAGAACAAATTGTTATTGGAAGATTAGTTTTCCTTCCAATACAATCCGTTACATCTCGATGTGTTGTTGTTTGTGAGACTTTGATGCTGGATATGAACACTTCTCCCACTATTCTTTATTTAAAACAAAAGGTACGTTAATAGATCCAATAGTCCTTATTTTATCTAACTCGAAATATTACTGGATGTATTTAGTTTGAAATATTGTTTACATCATCTTCAATTTCTACAATCCCTCTGATATGCACCGTTTGTCCTTTCATTTTCCTAAGCTCGACGCAAACCGCTGCACTTATGTCGTAATGTTCAACAATAATTGGGGGGGGGGGGGGAGGGGGAGGACATTCGATATCATCAAATCAATGTTGTCAGTATTAATCTCTAGCTAATTTCATCACCACTACTCCAAATCGGAAGATACCAACAAAGCAAAAAAATTGATGTTTAGCAGAATCATTGGGGAAAACAATCAATAATAGACGATTTGATGAAAGAAGATCATGAAATCCAAACACCCAATAAAATAAACTTCTTGTTCTTAAAAGCACCGTGTTCGCACCTATAACAGAAAAACATCACCATTGTTCTCGATATTATAATATACCCCAAAGAAAAAACTTCTGAAATTTGATGAGAAATTTTTTTAAAATATAGACTCATTTCTTATAATCTTATTTTTAATCATAGGATGGGAGTTGGGACAATGTGTTTTTTTACTTGGGCTTCTAAGTTTCAACATTTAAGAGCAACTATTTGATTCTGCTTAAACAGAAGTGAGGCACATAAAGTTTTATTTGGAGTTGTTCTTTGCCGGATTGTGATTGAGGGCTCTACTAAGTTTGATGAGTTGCGGCGGTGCAATTGCTTGGTGCTATTTGATTCTTTTACCAGGTGACATTGTTCTTTTTTCTTTTCATGATTTTTAGTTCATGACTTGTTGCTTGATGCTCGTTATATCACATCCGTAGGTCTTTGTAAAATTTTAGGAGTTTTTTTAGGAAGCTTAGGAATTTTCAAAAAATATATATATTTAAAACTTTTTATAAGGGCCCAATTTTTTTCTTTTTCCTAGGGCCCATGAAAAGTCAGGGACGGCACTGGACACGCATACACACAAAGAGACACACACACATTGCTCGCTTGCTTTCGCTCACTGGCTCGCTCACTCACTACTCACTCACTCACCTACTCACTTACCCACTTATTTGCCAACTTACTCACTTACATACTTATAAACTTATGTACTACTCACCCACTCACTCAATTACCGACGACCTTAGTTGAGTGCTACATTTATCATTAGCTCAACTCCAAGTTTGAAGTGGGATATGTTCGTAGAAATGAGCAGTTGGAAATCGATGCTTCATACTATAAATATGAAAACTATATTATTCTCCAAGCAATTGAACACCGATTTGATTGAGTGCTCATAGCTACACAAAGGCGAGATACAAAGCTATAAACATAAGATATAAGATGGAGGATGATCACATGGAAGATTTTTTACTGAAGAAAGGTGACACAATGACCTTTAATAAAGATTATGTGTCAAATGAAGAGGGTTAAAAGAAGAGTTTCCCGCAGAAGCTCATTATACAAAGTTGATACCGAGAAGTACTAAATGCATTAAGATTTAAAGAAAGAATTCTGGTGGGATGGGACAAAAAGAGATGCCATCAAATTTATTAAGCATCCTTTGGTTTGCTAGCAAGTTAAAGACATAAATCGAAGACATATAGGCTTGTTGCAATCATTTTCAATCCATAAGTGTAAGAGATAGAGTATTTCTATGGATTTTCTAGTCGGTATACCTCGTACGTTTATGGTATATGACACAATTTGAGTCATAGTGGATCAACTAACCAAATCAATTTTCTTCAAATCAAGCTTACATATACACTACCAAAACTCGTGAGCTTGTACATTGAGGAAATTGTATGCTTGCATGGGGGACCTAAAGAGACTATATCTGATAAAGACTCTGTTTTACCTCAAAATGGGCTGCGAAAGGTTCATAGAATAAGAAATTGAATATCATCACTACATATCATCTGCAAAGAGATGGCCTAACTAAGAGGCTCTACAAACTTTAATAGACTTGTGGCGTTCCAATGTATTGAATAGAAAGGGGCATGTGATTAGCATATTCTATTTATATAATTTACTTATAAGTTACGAAAACAACCATAATTTTAGTAGAGGAATCCTATATGGTAGAACATGTACATCTTTTTTAAGTGCAATCGAAGTTTGGAAGAGGAAAATGTGAGCATCTGATATGGTGCAAGAGACTATTGATGTGGTTTTGAAGGTCAAAAAGAAATTATTAGCTACTCAAAGTGAACAAAAGAATAACTGTGACAATCGAAAGAGAAATGTGGAATTTAGTGTTGGAGATTATGTATTTGGTAAGGTATGTCCTATGAATGACATTCAAAGATTTGGTATTAAATAAAAGTTGAAGTCAAGGTACATCAGTCTCATCGAGCTACTTGAGCATATTGGGCCAGTGGCATATAGATTAACACTCCCTCGACACTAATCTAAAGTGTATAATGTATTTCACATATCAAATTAAAGGAAAGAATGTTCCAGACAATAACTATATAATCTATTATGAAGATATACAATCGATGCCCAATCTTGCATTTTAACAGCAACCAATCAAGATTATAGACAGAATTGAGAAAAAGCATCGAACATGACGATACATATTGCAAAGATTTTCTGGAAAGATTGAAGAAGCGACAAGGTCATTGGATGGGGGAGAGACCCGGCCTTTCCCCATCACTCACTGCAAATTTGCTCCTTTCACCGAGAGCGGGGGAGGAGAAGAATAAGTGAAGAAGAGGAAAACGAGAAGGAAGATGATGCAAGGGGAAAGAAACCCGACGGTCATGGGTCGACCCCAGTGTACATATTGGAAGTAGAGGTTAATATTGAGGTTGTTCTCACATAGGGAGTTTCTTTAGTGTTTTGTTTGTTTATTCTTTCTTTAATGGACGGGTCTGAGCAATAATTGTATAGAATTATGTGAGAAAGGTAAATGATTTGTTGAAACAAAGGAGGAGATAATATATAGATTTGGATTTTAAAATTGCATTGGGTGGATTTGTTATATAGATGCCTAATTTTCTGGATTACATAACAATGAATTAATCTTGTTGCATGTTGGATTTTCTAATTTGATGGGATTTGACGGTAGAAATAAAAATTTACTGCATTTGATAGTATAACAGAATAATTGGATTGTAGTGTGCAAAATAGAAAAAAATGGCTATTGTTGTCTTTTGAATGAGATGAATGGAAAGGGAAGAAGGATCTACAAGGATGAGCATCCCTTGAAGAAGGGAGTATGAAAAAAAATTATGATAATAATGGAAGATTTATGAATTGGGATAATGAAGAAGATACACAGTTTGGGTTGCATGTGAGTATATTGTGGGAGAATAAGTTTATTATTTTCGATTACCCTACCACTCCAATAAATTGAGTCTCTAGTGATAGCTACTTTAAATCCATCAATATATCATCCATAGCTAAATATATAGTGACGAATATTATACACTATTAAATTATTTTTTATACTAAAAAATAGCGATGAAAGTCATATCCATTGCTATATCATTAGCCTTGCTATATATAGCGACACTTATCTGTTACTATTTTTCAAAATTTGAGATGATCATCATTCAAAATTTACCAACGATTTGTGTTGGGTTTACTTGAAAGTTTCCAGCCCCAACTTGGGGGGCTTGTAATTTGACCCCTTTGCAGGGGTATCTTTGCAACAAACCCAGCAAGTGGGTGCCCCATTTTCGTTCCATCTTTTTCCAGCAAAACAGAGAGCCGTTTCGAGAGAGAAAAAAGCCCTAGCTTGGGTGTTCTCCTCTCCCATTTCCAGCAACAGCAGCAGCAAGGGGTTTTGGACCCCCTTCTCCGACTTCCTCCACGCGATCGGGAGAGCGAGTGAGAAGCCGAGCATCTGTGCTCGAGGGCAGCAACAGCTGGGTGTTTTGGCAGCAGCAGTTTGGCTTGGAGAGTGGCCGTTTGGGCGAGCTCAAGAGGAGCTGAAGCGAGGTTGCGTCCGTGGCGACCTCAAGAAGCCGTGCATCGGTTTGGGTCTCCATCCGGGAGCCCACAAGGGGAGTTACTTTGTCCTCCTTGTTTTGAGCACAATATTGGTATAGTTAGATACCTAGGGATAGTTTGATACTTATTGGACAACTATCCATTGTGTGTGGCTTTTACCTCGGTTTTGTGGGCAACAAAACCGGGAAGAACATTAACTCATTTGACCGTAGTGATTGCTTGCCGGTCTTGCCCCGTGGTTTTTCCCTTGCTCACATCGAGTAAGGGTTTCCACGTAAAAATTCCTTGTCTTGTGTGGTTGCTTGCTTGCTTGTGATTGTGCTTGTCATTGTTGCCATTTGAGTTCCCGTGTGGGGAACATATATATTGTGTGTGCCATCTTTGCTGCAGGACAGTTCAGGGGATATTATCCTGAGTTGATTGATTGTTTCCGCATTCTATATATCCCCAACAAGTGGTATCAGAGCTCAGGTTGAGCAATATGGGCAAAGATGATGAGGGCACAATGATCAAGCTCACAAGTATTAACTGGCAGATTTGGAAGGCCAAGATGGAAGATATCTTGTATTGCAAGGACCTCCACGATCCGGTGGAGGGGGAGAGCGCCAAGTCGGAGAACATGTCCGCAGGAGAGTGGACAAAGTTAAACCGAAAGACCATTGGTACCATTCGGAAGTGGCTTGACATGTCGGTGTTCCATCACGTGGCCGAGGAGACGAATGCCAAGGAGCTATGGGACAAGTTGTCCGAGCTCTATGACCAGAAGACCGCAACCAACAAGGCTTTCTTGATTAGAAAGCTTGTGAATTTAAAGTACAAGGACGAGACCAAGGTGGCAGAGCACTTGAATGACTTCCAAAGCATAATCAACCAGTTGACGTCCATGGGTTTGACACTTGATGACGAGTTGCAGTCACTTCTTCTTTTGGGCTCATTGCCAGACAGTTGGGAGACCTTAGTTGTTACTGTGAGCAACTCTGCGAAGGATAGCAAGTTGACCATGGCTATGGTCAAGGGCAGTCTCCTCAATGAGGAGATTAGACGTCGCTCTTCAGGAGAGGCATCCTCCTCTTCACATGTGTATGCAGTTGAGAGGAGAGGGAGATCCAACAGCAGAGGAGCATCACAAGAGAGGCAGAAATCCAGGGATAAGTCCAAGGGCAGAGGAAAGTGTCACCATTGCCAGAAGCCAGGTCATTGGAAGAGAGATTGCAGAGTTTGGAAGAGAGAGCAAGCTGAAGCCAAGAAAGATCAGAAAAAGGAAGATGGGAATGTAGCTGCAGTTGTGGCAGATGAAAGTGCAGATGAGGTGATTCTCACCATCCAGGACCAGTGCTTGCACGCAGGGAGTGATTTGGAGTGGGTCGTTGACACGGCCGCCTCCTATCACGTGACTCCACATAGGGAGTTCTTCACCACATACACTAGAGGTGATTATGGGAGAGTCTTGATGGGTAACGAAAGTTACTCTAAGATCATTGGCATGGGCACCATCTCGATCCAGACGGATGTAGGGTGCTCAATGACACTCCAGAATGTGAGGCATGTTCCTGATGTGCGGCTTAGTCTTATATCTGGTTCACAGCTAGATAGTGAAGGCTACCATCTGAAGTTTGGCGACAGCAGATGCAAGATTAGCAAGGGTTCTCTCATCATGGCCAGGGGCAGCTTGTGTCACACACTCTATATGACTAGAGTGAAGGTCATGGATGGCAGTTTGCATGCTAGTGAAGCAGATAACTCAGATTTGTGGCACCGTCGGCTTGGCCACATGAGCCAGAAGGGCTTGCAGCTTCTTAGCAAGAAAGAATTGATCCCCTACCACAATGACATCACTTTGTCTCCTTGTGATGTATGTGAGGTAGGGAAGAGCAGGAGTGCACCTTACAGAGCGAGATCCAAGGTGAAGGGAGACCTTCTACAGCTGGTTCACTCAGATGTTTGTGGTCCCATGGACACAGCCTCTTTGGGAGGCAACAGGTATTTTGTCACCTTCATTGATGATGCATCTAGGAAGGTGTGGGTGTACATTTTGATATCGAAGGATCAGGTGTTTGATTGCTTCAAGAAGTTCCATGCCATGGTTGAGCGTGAGACAAGAAAATTGTTGAAGTGTCTACGCACAGACAATGGGGAAGAGTACACCTCCCATAGCTTTCAGAGCTATTTTGCAGAGCACGACATCATGCATGAGAGGACAGAGCCAGGTACACCCCAGCACAATGGTCTAGCTGAGAGGATGAACAGGACCATTGTTGAGAGAGTTCGTTGTATGCTGAAGACAGCGAAGTTGCCCAAGACCTTTTGGGCTGAGGCGGTTCGCACCGCATGTTACTTGGTGAACCGATCTCCATCAGTTCCTTTGGGTTTTCAGATTCCAGAGCGTGTTTGGACAGGGAAAGACCCCTCATATGCTCATTTGAGGGTGTTTGGATGCAAGGCTTATGCATTGGTACCCAAGGAGCAACGGAAGAAGTTGGATGACAAGGCGGTGCCTTGTATTTTTCTTGGCTATGGAGATCAGGAGTTTGGATACCGTCTTTGGGATCCAAGGAAGAAGACAGTCACCAGGCACAGGGATGTGATTTTCTATGAGAATCAGACGTTGGCTGAGGACACCACTGAGAGTGGTGATGGACATGAGATCTCCATGGATGATGACAGCGATGAGGACACAGAGCCCTCTCCAGTACAGGGTACAGGTGGAGAGGATGAGCAGCTAGAGCGCACGAGCCAGATGCAGACCCCATTGATGCAGGTCCAGGGGACCTAGGGCGGGGGGAGCAACCTCATCCAGTTGCAGACACAGCAGAGCCTCAGGTCAGGCGATCTGAGAGGACACGCCAGCCATCATCCCGTTACCCCACTTCTAGGTATGTGATGCTCACAGACGCAGGTGAGCCATACACCTTTGAGGAGGCACAGGAGCACAAGGATAAGGGTCATTGGCAGAATGCAATGAATGAAGAGATGCTATCTCTCAAGAAGAATCACACTTATGACCTTGTTGAGCTTCCTAAAGGGAAGAGAGCCTTGAAGAACAAGTGGGTCTACAAGCTGAAGTCAGATGACAGTGGCAAGCAGGTGAAGCACAATGCCAGATTGGTAGTGAAAGGATTCAACCAGAAGGAAGGCGTGGACTATGATGAGATCTTCTCCCCAGTGGTGAAGATGAATTCAGTGAGAATGGTGCTAGGACTTGTTGCTAGCATGGACCTTGAGCTGGAGCAGATGGATGTGAAGACGACGTTTCTTCACGGTGATTTGAAGGAAGAGATCTACATGGAGCAGCCACAGGGTTTTCAAGAGAGAGGGAAAGAGCATATGGTATGCAGGTTGAGGAAGAGTCTCTATGGCTGGAAGCAAGCCCCGAGACAATGGTACTTGAAGTTTGATGCTTTCATGGGAAAGCAGGGCTTCAAGAGGAAGCAGCCGACCCATGTGTATATGTTCGTCGTCTTCCCAATGACAGGTTCGTCATTCTTTTGATATATGTGGATGACATGTTGATTGTAGGTCATGATTCCAACTTGATTGCAAAGCTCAAGAGAGAACTCTCCAAGGAGTTTGAGATGAAAGATCTGGGCAAGGCAAGTCACATCTTAGGGATGCAGATTACAAGGGACAGGAAGAAGCGCATGCTGTGGTTGTCACAGGAGAGCTATGTTGAACGTGTGTTGGAGCGGTTCAACATGAAGAATGCCAAGCCTGTCAGTACGCCCTTAGCCTCTCATTTCAAGCTAACCAAAGAGTCATGTCCTTCTACTTCTGAGGAGAAAGCAGAGATGGCCAAGATCCCATACCAGTCAGCAGTTGGGAGCCTCATGTACGCCATGGTTTGCACTAGACCCGACATAGCCCATGCAGTGGGCGTGGTGAGCAGGTTCATGTCCAATCCGGGGAAGGACCATTGGGAGGCAGTGAAGTGGATCTTGAGATACTTGAGAGGGACCTCAAGTATGTGTCTTGTTTTTGGGAGGTCAGATCCCAAACTTTGTGGTTACACTGATGCAGATATGGCAGGAGATATGGACCAGAGAAAGTCCACCTCAGGCTACATTTTCACTTTTGCAGGGGGAGCCATATCATGGCAATCCAAACTACAGAAATGTGTTGCTCTCTCAACTACTGAGGCAGAATACATTGCAGCAGCAGAGGCTGGGAAAGAAGTGTTGTGGCTACAACGCTTCCTTGGTGAGTTTGGATTGGATGACAGTGAGCCGGTTGTGTTTTGTGATAGCCAGAGCGCTATAGACTTGAGCAAGAGTACCATGCACCATGCTCGCACAAAGCACATTGATGTGAGATACCATTGGCTGAGGGATGCAATTGAACAGAAGCAGCTCATGTTGAAGAAGATCCACACAGATGAAAACCCCTCAGACATGTTGACCAAGGCAGTCACTCGTGACAAGCTTCAGCTCTGTAGAGAGCTGAGCGGTGTCACCTCTTGTTCATCTCCATCACAGGACGACACCTCCCCGTTGGGGCTGGAGGGGGAGGTTGTTGGGTTTACTTGAAAGTTTCCAGCCCCAACTTGGGGGGCTTGTAATTTGACCCCTTTGCAGGGGTATCTTTGCAACAAACCCAGCAAGTGGGTGCCCCATTTTCGTTCCATCTTTTTCCAGCAAAACAGAGAGCCGTTTCGAGAGAGGAAAAAGCCCTAGCTTGGGTGTTCTCCTCTCCCATTTCCAGCAACAGCAGCAGCAAGGGGTTTTGGACCCCCTTCTCTGACTTCCTCCACGCGATCGGGAGAGCGAGTGAGAAGCCGAGCATCTGTGCTCGAGGGCAGCAACAGCTGGGTGTTTTGGCAGCAGCAGTTTGGCTTGGAGAGTGGCTGTTTGGGCGAGCTCGAGAGGAGCTGAAGCGAGGTTGCGTCCGTGGCGACCTCAAGAAGCCGTGCATCGGTTTGGGTCTCCATCCGGGAGCCCACAAGGGGAGTTACTTTGTCCTCCTTGTTTTGAGCACAATATTGGTATAGTTAGATACCTAGGGATAGTTTGATACTTGTTGGACAACTATCCATTGTGTGTGGCTTGTACCTCGGTTTTGTGGGCAACAAAACCGGGAAGAACATTAACTTATTTGACCGTAGTGATTGGTTGCCGGTCTTGCCCCGTGGTTTTTCCCTTGCTCACATCGAGTAAGGGTTTCCACGTAAAAATTCCTTGTCTTGTATGGTTGCTTGCTTGCTTGTGATTGTGTTTGTCATTGTTGCCATTTGAGTTCCTGTGTGGGGAACATATATATTGTGTGTGCCATCTTTGCTGCAGGACAGTTCAGGGGATATTATCCTGGGTTGATTGATTGTTTCCGCATTCTATATATCCCCAACAGATTTGCTCAATTTCAAAATACAACGATAGATAAGTGTTCCTATAGCATTGCTAATGACATAACAAAGGATAGGACTTTCATCGTTAATTTTTACTATAAAAAATCATTTAACAACGAATAATATTCATTATTGTGTATTTCAAAATAGATGATATATACCGTGGTTATCTTCCTTTTTGTTGCATTATAAAAAAAACTACAATTTTATAAGATGAGGAAATATGAGAACGATTTTCGTGTACATGGTATTGTCCCTCGACTGAAAAAATGGAATGGGGGAATGATGATAATGGATTGTATATTATACGTGGAGATGCATGTGGAATAGAAGACTAGGAAACGAATTGCGAATACCTTAGTTGGGAAATAATGACATCAATAGCATTAATTGAGAACCAATTTTATTAGGAGATCTAATTGATTATAGAATATAGCTATTGGGAGTTTTAATATGAAAAAAAACTACACAATGGAAAAAATGTCATGATTGATCATTCCGATCGAAACTAGTTGTATAATACATAATAACGTGACTGGTTTATTGTCAGGGTACTTTGATACATGATATGCCTGAAATATATACGAAGGGAGTGGCTTAGGCGATAGTTACTCGAGAAGGGAAGACTTCTCACGCAACCCTAATAATGACATGTACTGTATATTATTATGAATAAAAAGACCACTAGTTGGTTAGAATATCCTCTAGCCATGAGGAATCATACCCATCAGAGAATTATCAAGAGAGTTATACAAAAAAAGAAAAAAATATTTATGTTGAGGATGATGAGATATTGGGTAATGATCCAAATAAAATAGAAGAATTGATGAATAATCTGAATTAGATAGAAAAAGTGTGACCAATGGTACAACATTTAGCAACTATTGTTCATCTATTGACATTTTTATATAACATTCATTCACATTTTTAGTTGACAAACCCATGTCGAGTTACGGAGAAAACTCCCATAACTAGTTGAAGTTCACTCGACCACCTCGACCACCACTCTATCTGCATATGTTTCGAACCAGCACCTCCAACATTGCCTCTCATCGTCGTGTCGAAAGCTCCCATGGACGACAACAAGCCTAGTGTGGCATCCTCGTGTATCATAAATGATCAAGAGGACCATTTGATGGTAATGCTAATTGAGACCATAACTAGGATGAATCACCTCACCTCATGCTTGGAAAATATAATCCCTTGTAATTATGAACAACTAATGTCTCTTTAACTTTTTGTTTAGGTAAATATGTAGTTGATGGTACATGTAAATCAGAACTTCCGCAAACATTTCCCTTTTGCACATCAATAGAGATTTGAATGGAAATATATGAAATCTTGTTTAATTATTTTCCTTTAACTTTGTCCATTGGTAATTTTGTTGAGCAGTGATTAGAAACAGTTTCATCTAAATATGTCCCGACCCTATCAATTATAGGGGATTGTGGCATGGCAGTAAATATTAATTGATATCAACATATATTTTTTTTATTATACCACGTCAATAGTGTGTTGAATAAGTAAGAAGTTTGAGGTTCAGAGAAATGCCTTAGATACTAAGGGATTTCATATAAGTAAGGTTAATACTAAATACATGGAGTGCATATTTGATAGAAGCGGTGATGAAAAAAATCAAAGTAAAGATTGGTGATGATAACATTCCGATGAAATATGCATAGCAATAGAGAATGGATTTCATACAAATAGAGCTAAGACTGAATATATGGAGTGCACATTTGATGGAAGCAGTTGTGAAGAAATCAAGGTAAAGATTGGTGATGATAACATTCAGAAGAAATATTCTTTTAGATATTTGAGATCTATTTTGCAACATGGTGGGAAAATCGATGGAGATGCTGCTCATAGAATAAATGCAGGTTGGCTAAAGTGGAGAGGAGGCTTTATTGTTTTATGAGATAAGAAAATTCATTTGAAAATCAAAGGAAAGTTTTATAAAGTAGCCATGAGATCTAATATGCTCTATCGATCTGAATGTTGATCGATGAACCATATACATGTGTAGAGAATAACCATAACAGAAATGAAAATGGTAAGGTGGATGTGTGGTAGTCATACATGTACATATCAAATTCAAAATGATGCAAACAGAAGGAAAGTTGGTGTAGCTCCTGTAAAGGATAAGATGAGAGAAAACCGCTTAAGATGATTTGACCATTTGCAAAGGAGGTCGGCCGATGCACCATTTAGAAGACGAGAGTTTTGGGATGTTGAGCCGGCTAATAGAAGACGATGAAGGCTCAAGAGGTATTGGAATGAGACTACCGAAGGGATCTTAACTTTTTAAGGTCTGAGCCTAATAATGACCCAAGATAGATATAAATGGAGGCTACGAATCGACGCATCCGTCCCTACTTAATGTGAGAAAAAGCTTTGTTATTGTTTGTGATACCACATCGAGAGGGAGTAAGAGAAATTTATGTTTATAATGTATAATGCATAGGAGGAGGGGAACATGCAAAGATCCTCTACTGTACAACAAAGGACTGCTGCAAAAAAAAAGTCTTGATCAAGCGGTTCACACAAAATTAAAATTTTTGTAAGCCCTTACTACGTGAGCCGCCTGATCAAAAGATCGAACAACTTATGCGTGGCTCCCTTTACAGCAGTGTGCTGTACAGCAGAAGATCATTGAGGACAGGATGCCTCCATTCTCACTAGACTCCAACCCGCATCCCTCCAAAGAAACCAAAATAATGACTATTTGCCTACCCCACTCAATCTTTGGTTCTTTATAAGACGCCCAGAGTTTCAACTCATGGATCGTATGTCACTTCAACAAAGCTATGTTTCCACTTTTACCCATATTCTACATTTTACCTTCCCCGTGAGCCATCTCTGTCTAGGTGTATTCTCCACGACACTAACAATGAATAATTCCTGACAAACTAGTTGCATCATAATCCCCACGGGCTCTAGTTGCACTCAGCAATATGGGCAACCTTATCCCTCATCAGTCACTGCGAGAGTAGAGTTCAGCCAACATATTCTCAGTATAACAACTGGCAGCTGCATTATGATGAAGGCCCAGAAATATCGTTTGTCTGTATTGTTCTCAAGAACAATGAAAGATCCTTTTTCTATTACTGGATGTTTAACATGGATAAATTCTGTCATCTTTTTACCTGATCAGTAAAACATGGATCATCGAACTATTCAGAGATTCACATATTCTAGACCACAATACTCACTGGAAACTGAGGAGATCTTCAAAAATCTGATTGCTTGTGCTCCAATCGCATCAAGTTGCAACCTTCCTTACTCTTGCCTTGCAATTATCCACAGGTCTTGGATGTGGCAAGTATCTGATTGGGCAATTTGGGTTGGACAGGATGAGCCTGCATCATATTAAATCGAGGAGTAAGTAACAAAGAAAGTTAATCTTGCTTGCTGCGATTTATACTGCTGACCGCGCTGCTGAGCCCATTTCCAAAAATGAAATAGCAATTGAAACTAGCATACATAATTGATTCTCCTAACTATACAAATTAAAAAAGGTATTTACCCATAATTAAGTAGAAAATAATGCAGAAAAACCGAGATCTCTAGTTTAGCCAGTTCATTCCCAGGACACAACCTACTCCCACCACCAAAAGGGAGGAAAGCTCCTGCTTTAGGTATAAGCCCCTGCATCATACAAGCGAGCATGCCATAAACATTTCAACATACACAAGTGATGGCGATGGCAAACGTAGCATAAAACTAAATAAATGCTCATAACATACATTCCATCTTGTTGGGTTGAAATCTTTGGGATTTGGATACACTTCAGGATCCATGTGAACATTTCTATACCAAACCTGTACTTTCCATCCCTTTGGTATGATGTAACCTGCAATTGGAAGGTCATAATTGTTCAAATATCCAAAGACAGTGTTCCCTTTTGACAGCATACAATAATGTTTGCATTCATGAATATATTCTAATTATCTCTCATTGTTATATATTATAAAAATATGAATGTTGGCAAGGGAAGCTACATACAATGTAAGTTTTCTGTACTCTAAGATGCATTTTATCACTAATCCATTGACTGCTAGAAAATATGATTACTATGCAAGAAGATTACCATTCACAGTAACATCAGTAGTTGCTTGTCGAAAAGCCACAAACGATATATTGACCACCCGCAATGTCTCGTCGATAACCTTGGAATTATGACAATGTGTTTGTAACAAAGGAAATATGAGAAATTAGATGGACAGGGGGCTAAAGACATACCTTTGATATATACTCCATTTTTCTGACCTCTTTAAGAGTTAAGCCTTTCTGCATAGATGGCATGCTCTTCCTTATCGTGATTTGCTCTTCCTAAAGCGTCAGTCATATGTCACATGATAAGTTTCTTAGTTTGGAGAAGTTGACCAGACGTGCCATTTGTTCTAATATTTACCTTGGCTTTTTGGAAAACCTCTGGATGTTTTTGAAGGAGAACAGTAGCCCACATGGTGATATGCCCAGAAGATTCATGGCCAGCATTGAGATACATGACAAGAATGTCAATTATCTCCTCATCAGACAACCTTCTACCCTTTTCATCTTCGACTTCCATTAGCTTGTCCATCATGTCTCTAACCTCTCTGTTTGGATCCTCCTTTTGAGCTCTTCTTCCGTCAATAACAGACTGAAGGGTTGCTACCAACTTTTTTCGAGCCTGCAGTTCAAGAAGCATATGACATTACGGGCAAAAAATTATGATCTAAACATTTTTTTTCTGAATTACAACCCATCTTAGTAATTGTCCACTACAGTGCAAAATGAAAATAGTGCAGTATCTATGGGCAAAACCTGTTCATATATTGAGTTTTATAAGTTTGCTAATGCACTATGAGAATGGATTCTGTTTGTAATTCATGTAAAAGCAGGCAAGGTCATGAACTTTTTATTGTGAGGTGAGATTATGTATATTATTACTTTAACACATGATCGTGAAATCAGTATAAACTAAGATGGTTACCTTCAATGCCCTGTGATAAGCAAATCCTGGAAGATTGATGGCCATTGCTCTCATTCCATAGTTCAAATCAGTATAAACCTTTTCCAATCGCTCCATAACTGACTCATCCTCTAGACTAAGAAATATGTGCATGATGATCGTAAAGGTAAGCCGCCTTAGCTCAGTTAAGAACTCAATCTCTCCCATAGTGGACCATTTCTCAAGTGTAGAAACCACAGTGGTTTCGATGAACTTAAGGTATGACGACAGTGCTTCGTACCCATTAACAGGTGCAGCAGTCATCCGACGAAGCCTCTGGTGCTCATCGTGAGAGATTCCAATGAAAGACTTCCTGCCAACAAGCTCACATGTGGCTTTTGGCCAACCAGGAACAAATCGTTCATCATCCATCAGAACTTGTTTACATGTTTCAGGCACCGTGATCAGAATTGTTGGGCTTCCAAACATGAACGTCTTATATATGCCTGTGCGACCAAACCTGCATCAAAAACTTAAATAGAGTTCAGCCATTACTCGTCATCTAGTCAGGCACTGTTGGCCATCCTTCTGTTTGAAAATTTTATTATATGAAAAACAGTAAAACACTGTCCTATATGTTTCATCTGCTGAAACATTATTTATCCGGTCAAATACTATATTATTGGATACAGGGGCAACTGTAACATAAGTTACATAACTCAATACATCGAGAATGGACTCATCAGATGTAACTATAACATTTTAAATCTCCACATGAAGCCCTACACCACTAGAGTCGTCCACTGTCCACTTCCCCAGGGACCTACAATTGCTGGCCAAAAGGCCCATAAGTGCAACACATGCTTTCTAGACCCATGCCGATAGCAAGTGGAGATTCTCTCCAATCTCTGTCTCCATTATGTTAATCCGCAAACATCGAAAATTCCACTATATATAGAATATATAAGCAAACTTGACAAAGAGTGCCGAGCTGCCCCCACAATCTTAGTAGATGTAACTGATTGGTTTCTACAGAATATAGTTCTCACATAAAACTAACACAACAAGAATCTTCAAAAAGTACAATTTCATATCATGGTTGGAACAGGAATCCCAAAACATAGATTACATCACTTATTGACCATGGATACTATTGTTGATCATTGTGGGAGCAAAAAGATACTTTGAAATTACTACTCGTTGGATAAGAACACAAAAGGATAATCCAAGAACGATACTTGGTGATGTTACTCGAAGCAGCTCCTCTTCTCTATTCACGCTCGAAACCAGAGAAGGGGGCAGGATGGTAATTCGACGGCATCGAATGGAACAGTTTGATGGAAGGAACTTGTGAAATCAACACAAAATAAACCAGTCAAAAGAATAAAACACATCGTGACGAGGAAATCGTCGATAGGAGATTACAGAAAGAGAGACGATGGGAAGAGACCTGGTGAGGAAGCTGTGGATGAAGGCATCAGGTTTCCCGGACTTGAAGGCCCAGAGGAACGACCACATCTTGCCGATGAGAGGCCAGCCCATGTCCCCCGGCGGGAGGGCCCTCCTCTGCTCCACTCCGAGGCTCCTCTCATGGATCCACCCGTTAACTCTTCCCAGGACCCCGTACACTGCACCGATCCCGCACACCCAACAGCTGAGGCTCACCAGCGCCGCTACCCAATCCATTCTCGGAGGCGTGGTGTGTGTGCATTATATGGCATATATATACACGCTGCGGACAGGGAAAGAAGAGAGGATTTGGCATGGGCATGAGTTGGATGAAAGAGAGAGAGGAGGGTGGCGGGGCCCACTTGGATCTCGGTGTCTATGGCCATGGACTTGTCCCTTGTCCTCGTGCATGGAGGCTTTGATTCTTATTTCTGGTTTTTGGAGGGATTCGGTTTGGATTTTAGCGGATCTGGAGCCTTTCGAGGGGTGGGAAGAAATTAGCACATAGCATGGGCCAGGCTGAGGCCTAGCACCATTTAAATAATTTGGACCTTAAATTGGGCTCAGGTTTGCACTTTTTTTGTTAGGCCGAGGTCCAGCTCAATTCCTATGGGTCGGACTTAGATTGGACCGGCCCATCTCCGTCAATTATAGATTATAAACTTGAGTCTTTTATTTCAAATCAATCTCTATTCAAGTTAGACAAATCAAAATTGATTAAAAAATATACCATAATGCTTATAAAACAACTAAAATTCAATTCTACCAAATTCGAGGATTTCTCATTTTACACAAATGCATGCAATGCTAGATACCATGGATGAGTCTCATGCAGAGAAATTGAAAGAGTGAAACAAATTTACCGTTTATAATTGCAGGTGCACCAGGCCCCGCATGTTAAAAAAATGAGCATAATGCCCATATTGGTTAAATGTTCAATAATAGAAAATATTCTGATGGAAAAAAGTAAACACTAACAAATTCAAGAATAACCAACAAAATCTAAACCATAGATTAATTAATGAAAATTAATTTTGACTTGAAATACAATGATCATCAACTCATATGTCCCGCACCTGACTTTCTTGATTTATAAATATTGTATGAAGATGTGATACAATAATAGAGTGTGCATATAACATGTGAGAGTTTCTGGGTGTGTAGGAAGTGGGAAGGGGTTTGGACCGTCTTCGGATCGGGCTCTTGGGATGGGTCAGGGTGGGTTGCATCAAGCTCGAGTCCAATAAAAACAATTTGGGCTATGAGCTGGCCCAAATCATTATATTATTCATTATATCTCTTTTTAATTTATTTTCTCCTTCTTTATTCCTCAAATCAATCACATAAAAAAATGAGGGATATATCTCCTCCAAATTTTTTATAGCAAGAATTGAATTGCATTTGAATAAATCTAAGTAAGATATCAAAAGAAATAAACTTTCTTATTTTGGTTGGAAGTGGAACTTTAAATAAGATACTCTTCGCTTTCTTTTATTAAAAAAGGAAAAAATGAAAGAATTTTTTTAGTTGAATTTTTTTATTTATATAATAATGGAATCACTATTCTTAGAAGTAACATTTTTTCATTAATTTTAGATATTTGAATAAGTTGTCAATTGTCAAAATTGAATTGAGTTTTTTCTAGATGTAATATTCGAGAAAGAAAAAATAATTTCAGTATTTCAATCCGAATTTTTATACCAAGTTTATTCTGTTAAAAATATGGATACAACCATTTTCTATCTATTAATATATTCTTATTCATTATAAAAGGGATATTTACACCTATAACTCTGAGTAATTTCATAATTGTGTCATTTTCCATCCATTGATATATTCATGTTCATTATAAAAGGGATATTTATACCCATAACCCTGAGTATGTGTAATCGCGAATTACAACAGGAATCCCGAATAATCACTCTGTCTCACACCCATAACCCTCTGTTTGATTTGTCCATTAACCCAAGTAGATCATTTGATTAATCTAACCCATGACTATCTAATGGTTAATAAAATTTCCAAAAAAAATAAAAATTACCCCTCCCCTTCCTCCAATGACCCGACAACACATCGTCTTTTCACCGCTTTATTGACCTTGGGACCAAATTGGTTATTGGGCAGTCCAAATTATCACAGGTGTACCTGAAGCTATTCCTATAATAGGATCGCCTTTGGTAGAATTATTGCGTGGAAGTGCTAGTGTAGGTCAATCCACTTGAACCCCCTTTTCTAGTTTACACACCTTTGTATTGCCTCTTCTGACTTCCGTATTTATGTTAATGAATTTCCTAATGATACGTAAGTAGGGTAATTCGGGTCGGATTTGTGATTTATAAAAGAAAATCAGACAGGTCAATTATAGATATTGAGAATTTGTCAGATATTGATCCATGTCCCAGGAAAGCACTGGATCAATCACTGGCCACCTCCTCATACCTATAGCCACCAATGAAATGACTTCCTTATTCCCTTTCCTTATATCTCTATATATTTGGGGAAGTCAGCATCTCTGGGCCACAACATGGTGACTTCTTTGATATTAATATTAATAGGCCCAGGCAGGAAGGAGAGTACATAATTGCGTCATCAAATGTGAAGAGGAGCTCCGGTAATAAATAACATGAAGCGAGCAAGAGTCATAATCAAGTTTACAAGTCCTTTTTAGATGGAAGATTTTGTGAGCGGTAAGCGAGTCGATTATTTGGGGTGCTCCGTCATTGTCGTGAGACATTCCCTTTCATTATACCAATGCGGATTACCTCGAGAAATAGCAATAGAACTTTTCCAGACATTTGTAACTCGTGGTCTAATCAGACAACATATTGCTTCGTATTGCTAAAAGGAGAAAAAGCTTGTTCAAAAAATTGGGTATGGGAAAGACTTCAAGAAGTTATGCAGGGGCATCATGTATTGCTGAATAGAGTACCCACCTGCTCCTCCTCGACCTCTTCCTCCTCCTCAAGGTCCTCAAATCGCCATCCTCCTCTTCCTCCAAATCCTCCAGTCGCCACCTTCCTCCTCTCCGACCTCCTCTTCCTCCAAGTCCTCCAGTCGTCGCCTCCTCTTCCACGACCTCCTCCTCCTCCTCCTCCTCCTCCTCTAGTTCCTCCCGTTGTCGCCCACCTCCTCCCCCGACCTCCGGCTCATTCCCAAGTCCTCCGCTATCGCCCACCTCCTCCCTCGACCTCCTCCTCCTTCCCAGGTCCTCCGTCGAGACCTACCTCCTCCTTGACCTCCTCTTCCTTCCCAGTTCTCCACTGTCGCCCACCTCCTCTCCCTACCTCCTCCTTTCCATGTCGTCTATCATCACCCACCTCCTCCCCCGACCTCCTTCTCATTCCCAAGTCCTCTGCTATTTCCCTCCTCTTCCCTCGACCTCCTCCTCATTCCCATGTCCCCCGCCGATACTTACCTCCTCCCTGACCTCCTCCTCCTTCCCAGGTCTCCGTCGTCGCCCACCTCCTCCCCGACCTCCTCCTTTCCAGGTCCTCTATCATCGCCCACCTCCTCCCTCGACATCCTCCTCCTTCCCATGTCCCCCACCGTCACCCACCTCCTCCCCAACAATGATGGGTTTCTATGGAAGAGAAGAAAGGATAAGAGAAGGAAGAGGAGTGGTAGGATTTGAAATTATCTTAAACATGAAGGGTGAAAATGGGCGGATTCCATCGAAGTTAACGAAAAAACGGATGGGTGCTAACGGGGGCTTGCATGCGGCGGGAAAGGGGGATCGTGGGGGACGTCCGCGAGGGTTGGGATATTGCATGCAGAATGATGGTGGAAGATTGTGGCAGGGGTGAGGGTGTCTACGGGGCCCTGTAGGGGGGAGGTGTTGTTGGGTCTTGACGATCGTGGAGGGCAGTGGCGAGCCTGCAAGAGGGCGAGTGCGGAGGTGCGCACAAGTGGGGGGAGGGATGATGGTGGAAGGCAGCGGTGGGCCTAGGCGGCCTTGGGGAGCTTGCAAAGGGGGAAGGGGATTTAACGAGGTTGAGCTTGCAGAGGTACAGGGTGGGTTTGACGACATGGGAGCTTGCAAAGGTGCAGGGCGGGTTTTACGACATAGGGAGCTTGCAAAGGCGCATGGTGGGTTTGGGGGGACTTGCCCATGGAGCTTGCAAGCAGTTGTTGGCGGGTCCGGGGGCGTAGCTTTCAGGGAGAACTGTGGGGAGGGGGCTTTGATGAGGTCGACGTGGGAGCTTGCAGGCAGGCCCACATACGGCATGCGACGGTGGTGAGCTTGCGGGAAGAGTGATGCTTTGATGATCTGTGTTCATGGGTAGGGGTACGACGATGAGGGGAGCTACTGTGGCTTGCAAGAGGTTTCTACGACAGTAGGAGAGGTTAGAGGAGGAAGGGGAGTGCAGGTCCCACTTGTAAATAATGGGAACTGATAGGGTATACAATGGAAAATATGTGACTGATACCGTCATAGTTAATAGTAGATTAGATGAAAGTTAACACATCGTTATGGGTGTAAGAGTGAAATGTTATTCAGGGTCCTAAGCATAATTCACGATTACACATGGTTATGAATGTAATTTTAAAATTACTCAGGGTTATGGGTGTAAATATCTCAAATTTTAAATATACTTAAATAAACTCAAACTACAAAAATATTTTTGTGATTTTATTATTTTTTCTCTATTTTGGGTCATTTTAGGGAATTTTTGCCAATTACATGTATTTTTAAAGTATTAAATTTTCAAAACACTTAATAGTATAATAGAGCCAAATTGTTTTAGGGTTTGAAAATAAATAATAGCTCAAAAAATTCCAAACCTATTTTTAATATATACTATTTAAATAAAAATATAGCATAGAAAATAATGTTTTTTTTATTTTTTAAGAATTTTGATTGATTTTATAATGTTTGCAGGGTTTTGTAACTTTCAATTTTTGGTTTTATATTTCTAGTGGTTTTTTATTACATGGCAGAATATATAGTAATATACTTAATATAAATGTTTTTGGAATTTTTAGGTGCATTTTTATAGTTTGTTGGATTTTTAATAGTTAGACATGAAGAAATTATATGTTTTTATTTTTTAATAAATAAGAAAATAACTTAAAATGCCATGCAAAAAGTATATGCAATAAATATGGTTACAGTTAATATGCACCTAAGATAATTTTCCTACAATTTTCAGAAATGAAATGTTATTTTTATTAATAAATATACACAAAATAAGATTACGAAACTAGCAAAGACACGTTTGCAATTTAAAAGAATTATGAATGCATTTAATGGCATTAAAAGTAAAATCTAGGGGCATAATAGTAATGTGTCCAATTAAATGTGCATTTAATATGCACCTGGTAGGGGTATAAATGTAATCAATCAAAATAGCAGGTCCTTACATGTAAAATGTCCCAAAATTTAACATTATATATATATTAGGGGACTAAACATAAATATCCAAAGATGCAAGGGCTTGGATGCAAAAAGGTCATGCTCTCACGCACACGGCACGTGAGGTGACAGGGTAAGGGACCTGGATGGAATTACATAGAAGTTTTAGGGGGGACCACTTACATTTTACACAGAAATATTGCTTTTAATATTACATTTATATGGGTGAATAGTAAATACAAAACGTAGAAGGGGCTTTCTGAAATTTGTCTGCTTAAGGGCACACTCATCGATGTCTGGGATGGCGCCATGTGGCCCTCTTATCCTGATCGGACAACAGAGATGGACGACGCTTCGATTGATATTGGATGGGCCAGATTAGATCTGGGACATGTTCTTGATTTGACAACGCTAATGTAGCTTGTAAGAACAACCAAGAAGTCCTCATGTGGCTGCTTCTGTCGACGATTCCTCCATTGTCTGACCTCCTTCTTCATCTCAGACAAGCCAAACAACCTCCTGCTGGTACGCCGCAGCTGCATGGGGGTCGATCTCTTCCATGTCCCACTGATGGGGACCTGGGGGTTCTCCGTTCTCACCACTTGAAATAGGTGGTTCATCATTGATTTGGCTCCAGAGGGTCTGTTCGCCCTTCGTTCATGCGTAAAAATCACTCAGGGGCTTGAGAGCTATTCTCTTGACCCGAATATGAAGTTGAACAACGATGAGGTGGACGGGGCGATGAAGCTCATTGCTTTGATGGGAGATGAGCTTCGGATATCTGATCTTCGCAAGATCAGAGGCACAAAATGGAGATGTTAGCAGAGCGGATTACATTGGGATGCACAGTGAATTAGGGTTGGAGCTTGAAGCTACAACAAATGAAGATCTTGAAATTACACTAAGTTACCAACTAATTACTAAAATCGAAAGCTAAATTAGAATGCTGGAAAGAAATGCGCTAAAAATCCGAAGGTTAGCATCTCTATCTGACATGGGGCCAAGGAGCAGAAAAGCTCCTTCGAAGGTGCTCCGGTGAGGCTGGACTGCCAATTCAACTGCTCCTTATCCACGCCAAAGCCTCCATGATCTTCCTGCTATCACTAGGAAGATCAAATGATTCAAGGAAATGGGGATCACAGAGGGTGAAGGGGGTCAAAAGGCAAAAAATGAAGGATTGGGTTTATTTATGGATATGGCGAGGGCATGGAAAGATCACGTGCTGGCGGGCGATGGCGTGCATGTACAAGGGTGATCATAACATGGCGAGATGGAGGGGAATGAGAAGAAGAAGTGCGATAAACTCCTTTGGAAGTGCTCCGATGAGGCTGGACTGCCAATTCAACTGCTCTTTATCCACGCCAAAGCCTCCACGATCTTCCTGCTATCACCAGGAAGATCGAGTGATTTGAGAAAATGGGGTTACAGAAGGCGAAGGGGTCAAAAGGCAAAAAATGAAGGATTGGGTTTATTTATGGACACGACGAGGGCATGGAAAGATCACGTGTTGGCGTGCGATGGCTTGTATATACAAGGGTGATCATAGCATGGCGAGATAGAGGGGAGTGAGGAGAAGAAGTTCGATGAAGAAATCGAGTCTCCTCGAGCAGTGGATCATTGACGGAAAATGGAGAAGAGAGGGGGTGCACATGCTTTTGTTAGAGGCTGCAGATGGAGATCGTGCAGTTCACCTTAGGTCAACACATGGAGGCCGTTGGTTGTTCCATGTGGACCAACCACAAAATACAAGGTTAAATTCACTTATTAATTTGAAAATAAATAATAAATGAATTTATTAATTAAAATTCAAAGCATAAGTTTTTTTATTACTTCATGTATTATTTACAGATATTTTTATTTATTTACATAAGCTTATTTATTATGTGCTAATTTTTACATATATACATATAGGTAAAAATCCATGCATTTTAGGCATTTTATTTTTATTTTGTATTCTTACTTTTATTGGTGTATGTACATATATATTTATATACACATTTATGCATGTTTATTTCATTTTTTGATTTTATTTATATACTTAAATAAACATGTATATGTACGTTATAGGCATAATATGCCTTTATATTTTAACATCTTGTTTATTTTATATATTTTAATGCTTTTATCTAGTATTAGTATTTTTATAAATTTAAAATAATATTTATAAGTATATAAAATATAAGAGAGGTAAAATATATTAAGAATAAATATAATGAATAAATATGCATATATGTGGGAACGAGACCTCAGAAAGCCGACTTTTTCATCTTAACTCCATTTTTAATGAAACCAACTTTATTAGATAGATAATTTAAAATTGTGAAAAATAATGGTGAGTTTGATAATTTTTAGTTCATATCGAGAGGATATTGATCATTGAAGTTCGATTTGCAGCTTTTTCATCTGCATGCGTCGGTCACACTGTGTATCATTTTTATTGGCAATTAATTTTATTTTTCTATGTATTTTTATGTATAAGTTTCATGGGAGTATTTTATTATTTGCTGTGTATGGAGTGCAATATAAAATAGGGTAAAAATTGATATTTATAGTTAATTAAATCAGGCTTTTGATTGTATTTATGTACGGTTATTGGCCCTATCCCTCCTACTTTGTTCCTGATTGAACAAGTCAATATTGACTTGGTCTCGAGGTTTAGGGTCATTTAATATCTGTGATACTTCATTTCTTTTTCTTTTCGTTCCTCTATTTTTTATTTTGGATTTTAAGTCCTTGTATTTATATAGTATTTCTAGGTTAAACAATGGATGTTATTTTATACAACTTAATGCTATTTACATGCATTTAATTAGGGACTTTAAGGCTAAAATGAAAGAATAAAATTAATGAAGTGGAGATTCATTAGACCAGAGGTGAGGAATTTTGATAGATAGCGTAGAAAGTGAAGGAGACAAAGGTGAGGCGATGATGATCAATGTGGATTTGGGAATCAAATTATAGAGAAAACAAAATAGAGCATGAAGAGAATGTGGGATGAGGAATAATAAGACAAGGAGAAGAATTGAGAAGAGAAAACTGACATGGAAGTAGTGACGGAGGGGGGGGGGGGGGGAGGGCTTAGCCCCCCCGGCTCTCGACCAAAATCGGTATATGTGTTTAATATATAGTACTATATATAACTAAAAACATTATCTAGTAATTAAAATTTACATGTTATGTGTAATAGTCCCTATATCTCATCAAAAAATCAATATATAGGGAATAAAGGGGCTGCCCCCACCGCACTTTTCTGCAATTTTTTTTATTTTTGAAAAATATCACCATATATATTCATCTATATATACATCCCTCATGTCATTCAAATTTCGTCAGAAATAGAGACTCCATTGCCCTCCATCTAGAACATGTAATTTTAACTGTATAAACGTTGTTGCAATCGACTTGTTTTATATAGAGGGCATAAGAGTTTCTATTTCTCACGAAATTCGAATGACATATAGGAGGGATATATAGATGAATATACATGATGATATTTTTTAAAAAAATAAAAAAACTCGAAAAATGGGGCGGGGCATCCCCATTGCACCCATATATATATATATAATCTAATTACAATAATTAACTATTAACAATACATGATGTGCATAACCAGATACTGATACATCTTTATATGCCAATCATCATATACATTTGTAAACTGTCATAGATATGTTTTTTTATGATATATTATATAGATAATGATTTTCTTTTTATTTTCTTTGCATATACGGTTATGGATTTGGATACCTCTTTCATTTTTAGGATCGTAAAACAGATATGGTTACATATTTTTCTAATGTATACATATATGAATACATATACCTATTTGTATCTGCATGTTTGCAACCCTATTTGTATCTGCGTCCATTTTAAAATAGATATGCAGATAAATGTACACATGTCAAAATATATATAACAAATATGATAAAGGATTGGTACATATATCTATATTTGTTTGCATCCATGTAAGTAAAAAGTATTGTATAGTGTTACTTATTTGAAAATATTAAATCTAGTGGTATTACTTAATATCATATTAATAAATGTATATTTTAGTGATATGAACAGTTTTGTAGGGATCTTTCTGTCAATACGATGTTTATAGAGATTATTTATATCCGATTATAAGTTTATATATGTACTTTTATAAAAATCTATTCCCAATATTAGTTTTGATCAATTAAGGAATTATTAGAAGCTCCCTTTATAGATTGAATTCGTTTGCAAGAATCCAACTTTATAGATTGAAACTACCATTAATGTTCTATATATCCTTCAAATTTCGCTCAAATCTGAAGTCATTTCTTAGTTTATCTCAGTAGTTAAAAGTCTAATCAATATTTAAGAAATTTAAATATCGTTTAAAAGAGAAATAGACTTTTAGCCATTGATATAAAAGAGCAAGTGATTTTAAGAAACAAAATTGAACAAAAAATAGTTACAGCACCACTTTTGTAACTCACGTTACATCAGGGGGATCACTCCCCAAATATTAACAACTAAAATGATAAGACAAATTAAATAAATAATATCTAAATAATTTAGCCCCCCAAGATGAATTTTCTAGCTTCGTCCCTATATGGAAGGGAATTCTAGATGCATGATCGCATGAGGTCTGTGCACAATGTAAGGTTCTTTGGCCTCATTGTTGTATAAAACCTCTGAAAGGATGGTCCTCACTGTGGTGGAGTTGCACCTCGTCGGACCTATCCACTTTGTCTATCTCTCTCTCGACCTTACTCATCGGAGTGATAGAGAACTTGTCACTTACTCGGACTCTGCCTCGAGGTGTTGAGAGGATGATGGAGATAATGGTAGATTATTCTCACAGGAAAATGATCTATGTTTTTTGTAGGAGAGATTGGAGAGGAGATGTTCATTGAACCTGGATGGGGTCGGATCGTCACATAAGATGGTGACGTGGATGGGGTTTGTTGGCTTAATGGCATGGCAATTTTTTTTAATAGTAGGCCCGGTAATTTCAGGGGTCCGAAGCGTCCTCATTGGGATTCAAACTCGGGTCGTTTAAAGTGGAAGCATACTGCTCTACCACCCGACCACTCCTTGGGTGGCATGGCAATTGTTGGAGGAGAAAAGAGAAGGTGAGGTTAGGAATGAGGAAGGAGAAACCTGGAGATGACGTTGAAAAAAATATCAGGATTTTGACTGGACAAAGGACTGTAAGGGAGAAAATGAATCATCGCCACGGTTGCTGTCAACTGATACGGCACAAGAAGTTAAAGGATTTGACCGCTTAAGTACCTTATATAATATATTACAAAAAGTAATTAGTTTTAGATAATCATAAATAAAATGAACTATTAAGTACTTTGTGGAGATTTTAAATAATAAAATAGTATAATCAGATAGTTGGATTAAAATAAAAAAACTACATTTTATATTTATTTTATACCTAATATAAATTTTGATTAATTAATATTTGTATATATAACCTGACACTTTTACTTTTTATTCATTTAGTATATAATTTAGTAATTTTAATGTATTTTTATTTTATCTCATAATATTATTTATTGATATAAATAAATAAATATAGGAATTTTTATCCGACAAATCCTGTAAACTTTTTAAATTACCTCTACGATCTTTTGCACAATGTAATTATCCCATCGACCCTGTAAATTATCCCCCAAAAGCCTCACGAGTTTTAGACAGATTAACCATGGGATTCGTGGGGTAAGAGTTGGCAGGTTTACGCGGTTGAGGGGGGAATTAGGTTGTTTCAAAGGTCGCAGAGGTAATTGACAAAGTTTATAGGGTCTACTGGGTAAAAATCCCATAAATATATGCACATCATAGTTACATTATTCATACATATTAAACATACTTATTTAAATTTATGTCTTTTTAACTTCATACTTTTTATTTTGAATTTTATATAAAAATATAAAAATTAAGAACACATTAAAAATATAAAATAGGCGAAACTCAAGAATAACGTATAAATAAATAATATAAAGTGATGAAGATACCCATTGTACTAAAAAAATGACTTTTATATCTCAACCCCATGATTATAATGAAACCACTTTCATTCTAAACATAACTTTATGTTGAGTACAATAAAGTGAGTTTGGTTCAATTTGTGTCTACATGCAAGCTTTTATGACTTTTTTCGGTCAATTGTACCATGCTATCTATAAAAGATATAATTTAAAGGATACTTTTATTTAATATACATTATTATAAATAAATATAAGTTTCATGAAGAATGCAACTTAATTTGGAGTGATATTATTGATAAATAAAATAGTAGAAGATAATTACATATTGTGAATATGATACACATGTAAAATATTTGATCTTTGTTTTCGAAGATTTTTACACATTAATGGTCCTATTCCTCGCTACTTTATTCTATTGTTGGCCAGGTCAAGATTGGACTCATCTCGGGGATAGGATCATTATGTATACATGTATATACATATATATCCTTCATCTTTCTTTTATATTCCTTTTTCTTAATTTATTCTTTTATGTTGGTATAAATAAGTGTTGATTATACTTTATCATAAAATGGTGTAAGGTTGTGAACATATGAAAATTAATGATTATTTATATGTATTTTACTAAGGATTTTAGTCAAAATGAAAGAATAAGGACAATGAATCATGGATTCATCACACCCTAACTAGATTGATTGTGTGCAACATAATACCTAGCACCCAATGTAATATTTTGGTGTCTAGTAGACGAAGTTTGTCTCAAGTTATATTGATGGTAGTCTATGTTTCACTTTCAACATGGAGTTCATACTTAGATGTTAGTCAATGTCCATCCACACTAATCAGTGTTTCGAGTGGAAACGTATGAGGGGTGTTCGGGGATTGTGGTTAATGACCGAGGGAAATAATGAATTGGTTTCCAATATCTGAGGAAAAATAACCCTCGCATGATGTTACCCGAGTAAATTATATTCTGGTGCATAACGATCGAGAGTCAAGAACCATGCCTTAAACCATTGAGGACTGTTGCCAATGGATAGCGGACTTGGTGTTTTCTATAATATTCTATAAGATGTTAAAAAAATAAAAAGAATCAACCTACTTGGTGGACATGTGACCCGGTGTGAGTTCAGACATGCATTGTATGTGTTGTGTCGTGATGTGTGCATGATTACCATGAGAGTCCGTGCACTCGTTTCTTACCTTACACAAGCAGTTAATATTTGAATTATTGTTTCTAAATTGCTCGTGACGTTACCTTCGTACGAATCCAAGATACGTACTTGAGCAACTGCAGAAGTAACGATAGTATTATTCGAGCTTCTACCGATCGACTTGCACTAGTTAGGATGTGTATCTTGTTGTTTAGTTTACCTTAACTTTCAACTTTTGGTTGTTTGAGAGATATTTTAGAGACATACCTTTGAGAGCGTACTGTGATAAATTTCATATTTACGCATGGTGTTCCTCTTTGTGGATGTGGAATGTGTTTTTTCGGAGACGAGTAATGAGAATGAATGTAATATTTCATTTACTTACCATTGTTGGTTTTTCTCTTGTTAATTATACATATTTTGAATGTTGATGAAATCCACTTGAGATGGGTTTGCTGAGTATCATATATCTTGGTAGTGACATATATTGACGTCCGTGGCATCCCCAAAACGGCGGGGCCTCACAACTTTTAAATATGCGGGTGTGTAATCTCCAATATCTTTTTTGATCTCATGAAACTTGAATTTATTTTCAATGAATCGAGAGAGAGAGAGATATCGATATCATATGTAGGACTTCTTATAGACGGTCTTCTTCTTCCAATGAGTTCTTCCGATGCCATCAATGTATGACCGAATGATTAGTTTATTGTTCTTTTAACACACAATCATTGAGCTTAGTGTAGAAACGCTCTAATATCAAATGAAGAAACTTTAAGGGAAGAGAGTGATGAGTGCTTTCTGCGAAAAACAATAAACATAAACAATTATATGTCAACAATAATTAGAAGCAATCATACAACAAATAAACCACAATACACAAGGATGTATACATGTTCACCCGATATAAGGGCTACATCATGTGCTTAGACTTACCCAAGGCTTATAAACTCTCACTATACGAACTGCTTTTGGTGTAGTCCTAACCATTTACAAACACCCAACTTTTTTTTTTGAAGCCAAGAAAACAAGCACCCAACTTAGCATCTATTAAAAAGAGACATTCATGAGAACGCCTCAAGATACGTAACCTTAAACAAGTGTTTCTCGTTTTTTTTTTGAGAAGAATGCCTTTTACATTGAATGCCTCTAGCCCGTGAGAAAGCGAAAATACAATATTTCAATAAAACCTTCAAACCACGGACATAATGTGAAATGCGAACCGAGTTGATTCGGAGCAGAAGTTTTTGAGAGCAAAGCTTGAAAGAGAGCGTGGAGAACATGGATATCATAGATTTTTTATGGAGCTGAAGTATTCTTGAGAACATAAGGTGATTCACAATGGAATAGAAAGTATGGTAGGTGAATTAAAAGATATCGATGTTTTAATTTGATTCTTGAACGATATTTCAAAGATACCGATGTCTGGCAGCTGATAGCACTGATGCATTAGTGTTTGTATGGGTGTAATAAAGTGTTCTAGACTATAAATAGTAATGAAGGTGTACTAGTGTAGCTAGATCTTGTACTGGTGCAACAAACCACTGAGTGAGTTTATGCATGATAACTTTGTATAAAATTCAAATATGTATTGGCTTGTTACAATTTAAATCCATGCAAAAAATGGAGGAGGACTTTGTTACTTGCACTTCTCGAGTATTGTCATTCTTCATCAAAACATACTAATTAGAACACTTTGATTCACACTGATACATCCATAGTATTTTGAGATGCTTTGACGTGTAATATGACATAATTTTTATATTTCTAGTGAAAATTAATCAACATAGAAAACAATTGCAATCAAACGTTTGTTTATTACTCAAAATGATATCAAGATGGATGTTTCAACATCATATACTACTGGACACTCGCAAAGTGTGAGAAGTTATAATATTGGAGTATCATAATCTAATAAAAGGTTTTCGATGGTGAACCGCTCTAACATCGTGAACTGTTGGTGGTTAGCGTGCAAAAGAAAATAGAAGGTGAGTTTTTCTCTTATGGGATATTTACCCAGCGAACCCTAAAATCTTTCAAAATTACCTCTACAACCTTTGAAACATCGATATTCCTCCCTCGACCCCGTAATCTTGCTAACCCTTATCCCACAGACCCTGTGGTTAACTCCCATCCATTTGCCCCGTTAAAAGTGACCAGATTCCGTTATCTTCTTTACATGATACCCATTTTATTTATCAAATTTACGGCAAGTGCCATTCCCTCCCACCCTCCACCTCCAGGACCCCCCCAGTCGCCTGCTCGAAGACCCGAACCCCCCGGCCGTCGTTCCCGGTCGTCGTTCCCACATCACCGCGTGATGAGACGCACGAAGGTCGCAGGCGCGACCCTCTCCTCCTCCGAGCACGCCCCTGCCAACGGGGACCTGGACGGCACCTCGAAACTAGACCTCCAGGCCGTCTCCTCTGCCATCTCCCCTTCGTGCGGCGCGCTTTCGCCTCGGCGCGCCCCGATGCCCTCCTCCAGTCCCTCCGCAAGTTACCAGAGCCACCGCCATCCTTCCAGATGGTGGCGGGGATGTCTGGGTACGGTCCCTGGAGGAGGTTGTTTGCGAGGGTGAGCGTGTTGAGAGCTGGGAGACGGGAGATGGATGCCGGGACGAGGCCGGTGAGGCGGTTGTCGCGGAGATCGAGCTCCTGGAGGGAAGTACAATTGGTGAGATCGGGGATCATTCCTGTGAAGTTGTTGGACTGGAGCATGAGCACGGAGAGCTGCGGCATTGCAGCAATGACGTCGATGGGGCCGGAGAGCTTGGAGTCCTGGTTGTTGAGGTAGAGCTCGCGTATCGGGGATCCGGCGAAGGACGCGGGGAGGGAGCCGGTGAGTTGGTTGTAGGAGAGGCGGAGCATCTGGAGGCTGACGAGCTTGCCGAGGAAGGCGGGGATTTCGCCGGTGAGGCCAGAGTTCATGGCGGTGAAGGAGACGAGGTTGACGGATTGCTGGAGGTCGTCGGGGAGGAACCAGGGTTGGAGGGGGTTCTTATCGAGCGAGACATTGACGAGGGAGGTCAAACCGGAGAAAAAACCGGAGGGGAGGGAGGAGAAGTTGTTCGAGCCGAGGTAGAGCTCCTGGAGGGAGGAGGGGAGGGGGGAGGGGAGCGGACCGGTGAGCAATTTGGACTGGAGGGAGAGGGAGCGGAGGGAGGTGAGGGGGGAGAGGGAGGAGGCGGGGAGAGAACCGGAGAGCGAGAGGGACCGGAGGTTCAGGAAGGTGACCCGGCCCGAGGAGCAGGAGACGCCGGTCGATTTCCGCAAGAAGGAGAGAGTGGGGAAGAAGAAGGACGGGGAGAGAAGAAGAAAGGAGGGCCCTTGGATTTGCTAGGGTTAGATTAACTCAACTTAAACCCAAATAAGTTAACTTAAAAAATATCAAATTAACGGTAGGGTCTATAGGGTAAGACGGAGCAAGATTACGGGGTCGAGGGAGGAATATCGATGTTTCAAAGGTCGTAGAGGTAATTTTGAAAGATTTCAGGGTTCGCTGGGTAAATATCCCTTCTCTTATTCCTTAAATAAAAGTTTTTAAAATTTTGAATTCTTAAATCCATGTTGATATAATTGACAAGGTGGTTTGCTATATAACATGGATGATACGTTGGATGTCATGCTGGATTTGCACGATTTTTAATACTGTTCAAGTATACATATTAGGATAAAATGTGTATGCCCCCTAGGGGGAGCTAACTTAGCTCCCCCGCCCTTTTTTCACAATTTTTTTTTATTTTTTTTGAAATCTAAAACCGTGTAAATTCATTATTAAATCCCTATTTATGTGATTCAAATTTCATGCGAAACAGAGACTCCTACGATCTCCATCCAAACGGGGTTGATTTAAAAAATCCTGTTACCATTAAAAAATGACTGTCTGGATGGAGACTGTAGGAGTCTCTGTTTCACACGAAATTTTTATGACATGATATAGGGATATAGTGATGAATATTCACGGAAAAAAATTTCAAAAAAATAAAAAAATTTGAAGAAAATAGGGCGGGGGAGCTAAGTTAGCTCCCCCTAGGGGGCATCCCCATTTTCCTCTACATTATATATATATATATATATGTCTGTATTGAGTGTACATATTATATAGAGGTTAATGGGGCTGTCCCTTTGCACCATTTTCAACATTTTTTATATTTTTTTTCAAAAAAATATCGCCATGTATAATCATCCCTATATCCTTCCTATATGTCATTCGAATTTCGTCAGAAATAGAGACTCCTATGGCCTCCATTCAGATGGTCACTTTTAAACGGTAACATGATTTTTTAAATCGACACCATCTCGATGGAGGTCGTAGGAGTCTCTGTTTCTGACGAAATTCGAATGACATATAGGAGAGATATAGGGATGAATATACATGATGATATTTTTTTAAAAAAATAAAAAAATACTGAAATAAGAGGCGGGGCAGCCCCATTAAATCCTATTATATATAGGATATCTTTTAAATGAGACATGGTCCTTCCATCCATAAGAAAGGCCAACAATCTCAACCATCCGTCTTTAATCGTGTGATTGTCATTAATGGCATGTTAATTTTATTTTTAAATTAAGCAAAAACTCATTTTGGTCTTTATACATTATCTAAATATAGCATGTAATTAACAATACATTAATTGAGGGCTATAATTGATCCCTCCAAAATAGGGATTATTCGTTGAGGGGAATTCTTGAGGAGAAGGAGGGCGTTGGAGATCTCTTGGCCAATCGCCGTGGAACCGAAGCAATGCCCGTGAGGCTAATCGCCGTGGAGGATGCTTGAGGTTGGGCCCTCTACATCTTTACTTCTATTTCTGATTTGGTGTTCACGAGTTTTTTGGTCATATGGTGGATTGTTTTTCTTGTTTGGGGAGCAATTTTTTATCGCTAATGATTAGAAGTTCGAACAACAAATCTTTTTTAATGGAAAAATCCATTTCATGTCTTGCTGCATATCGGTGCAGTTAGATTATCAATGGGAAAGTCCATTATTGCTAAGTGATGTATTTCGTACCAGATTTATTTAAGTTCCTGTAGCTAAGTTCTTGAATTCCGAATGGTTTGATTTTTGTTTGAAATGTAAGCATAATGTGAAGTTTCTCCTTCATTGTTATATTATATAATACTCTATATTATGTGATGGTTAATGTTGTTTAACGTTGTTCTATTTGTTTTGGAGAATTAGAGTGATGGTTAATGCTCCATATTATGTGACAGTTAACGTTATTTAATGCTCTGTATCTACTTTCAGGCCGTGAATCTGATCGAATCCTATGGGGTTAATGTTCGTGACTTAAAGTGAACGGGAGTGATCGACGAGGACGACGAAGAAGCCTTGGAGGATGGGGAGACGATTTCGGTTGCTTATGCATTGTTGCTTGTGCTGCACCTAGTCTTAGATGAAGAACGATTCACGGTTGATACAATATTGATGTTTACTATACAATATTTATGTGTATTATACAATTTTGATATGTGTTATACATTTTTGTGATGTATTTTACATTTCAATTGGTTGCGACTGAAAAATGTAATTTTTTATATATCTTGTATATTTGATGTGCATTACACATTTTGGTTGTCTATTATACATTTTTGATGTGTATTATACATATTTGATTTGTATTCAATCATCAATTAAGCGTGGATGACTGCCACAATTTTTACAAAAAACTATACGAATTTTATTATACAAAGAACCACACATTAATCACTAATATGAATTGTATTTTACAAAGAACCATGCAAAATTTACAAATAACCGATGACTTTTTGAATGAACAACAGATTCTACAAAAAAACATGCAGTCATTACAAAAGGAACCTTAAATTCTACAAAACAATGCGTGAGGATACAAAAATATGCCCCTGATAATATCGTCCAGCAAAAACTGGATATTTTTTAATTATGATATTGCGAAAAATACCAAAAATAAAACTAGCTAAATTTAGTATTTCGGAATATTAATTAGCGTGCATAATTAATGCAAAAATTGATGACCAAAATGCCCTTTTGGGCATCAAAAATGAAGGTGCCGTTGGATTTGAATTGGATGGCCCAGATTGTTGGCCTTCCTTAGAGATGGAAGGACTGCGTCTCATTTGAAAGGCCCCCTATATATATATTTGTATCCGCTGATGGTAAATATATCCTTATCCACTAAAATAATCAAATAAATATATACATTTATAAAAGTAACAATAAAAAAGCCGAATTTTCCGACATAAACATTATATGTTTTTTAGAATGCATGACGTCACCATGACTTTCTAAGGCCGCTTGAAGGGCTAACACTACACTACTGCGGAATCTCCTCCGATCAGCGGGGTGCGGAACGAGCAGAAGGCGATGGGCTTCGTACTAACAGAAGAAGATGTCCTTTCCTGCAGCGGAAGCCGCAGATTCGCCAAAGAGATGGCTGCCCTCTCCCCCTTTGCAGATCATCACCACGCCGTCACAGCCGCAAGAGACATCTGGTTCAACAAGGTCCTATCCCAAGCTTTTCATTCCCAACATAATCCCATCACTACCGCCATACTGCTATCTCATGTTTCATCCAAAGATTTGATCTTGGTCGTGTTCGTGCAGGTTGATGTTAATGGTTGGCTCGAGTCCTTCGCGGCACACCCGGCTATTGGAGAAACCAAGAGAGAGATCTCGCAGTTATGGTCGATTTCAGAGTGCTTTGTTTGGTTTCGAAAGCTTGGAACTTCTATGCAGTCTTTTGATGTGTGGTTTTGTTGCTTTTGATTGGGGATTTTTTGTGTGGTTGCAGGCGTTGCAAGGACGAGCAATCGACTGCAATGGCGACGTCTAGTGATTCTCTCTTGCAGGTATTGATTGGTAACCTGTTGCATATCCTGATAATTTCCTCGAGTAACGAATATGAATAAATATGGGACTAGCTAACGGTTGCATTTTTAAAGATGGATTTTGAGAATGGACTAAATGGATAAAAACAGACAGATGGTAATTACACTTGGATATGCGATGGAGATTTTGAATCGTAATTCCATTCATGTATTCACATGAAAGTTCAGAACAACCTCATTTTACAGAGTTACACTTCCCCTTCCCAAGTACAGCAATTGTGAGATAGATTGGACCGCACTCTTCATCTAAGGTCTCGCCAATCTAACATCATTCCTTTGCAGCCAAATTGCCCCAACCACAACAATTGCTCTAAACCGAAACCTTCCCAGTGATAAACAACATACTCCCACATCTTCTACCCTCCCTAAAGGACCACCAAAATACTGATTAGTAGCAGGATTGAGCCAAGGCATGCCCAAGCGTGCCCAAATCTTCCTTGTCAAGGGGAATTTGAAGAACAAGTGTTCGGCATCTTTCTGACCGTTCTGGCACAAAAGAACAAGTTGTGGAAGCTAGTGGCGCCCGCCTTTTTTAACAATTTGTGGCATCTAGTGGTGCCTGCCATTTTTTACCCATAAGCCCAATATTATGGGTTCAGGTAATCTCTTCATTTCTTAAACTTCGAAAAATTAAAAAGAAACCTTTTAAGAGTACACATTATGTAATAAGGAAAAGTAGAAAACGAAGAGAAATTTTGTACATCTAAGTATGAATTGAGAAGCAAATAATCGAAACTGTATCTGGCAGACTGGCACTGGCAGTCCTCACAGACTTCCATTCGTTTGTGATTATTTCAGTTTTTTTCGATAGAGTGATTATTTCAGTTTTGCATCAGATTTATCAGATTGAACCACATCAGTATTTTCTCCAAATAGCTCAATTTGATCATCATACCCACTTAAATGGTCGGGTCGTAGTGCAGTTTGCCTATTACCCAAAAGATCAGGGTTCAAATCCCTCCTTTGTAGGGGTTGTGTTAGGTAATTGACAACCAACGAAAAAAATAGTCGAATCTTTCAACATGGATTTGAGCAAGAATCCATGTATCCGACCCTACTTATAGTGGGAGAAAGTTTCGCCATTTATAGCTCAATTTGATCATCAGACCAAATTAGGTAACCTTCTTCCGGCTTCCTTGTTATTTTCATCAATATTTCATCAAAGTGATATGCAGAGAATCTTGATGGTCTTCGTATGGCTAGAGAGAAATACCCCTTTCACGCTTGGATCCTTGGGGCGATTTCAAGGTGACACTTTGCATAGACGATAGACCGTACTTGCGTAGCAGAATGGGCAGTGGATCGGTGGCACTCTCGCTCTTTATTAGTGATTATGGACTGCAGATTGTGGACACTAGGATGCCACTTTACATGGAGAAATTCTAGATTGAGGTCATGCATTGACCGACTCTTGGTGTCTATCGAGGCACTTCAAACTTCTCCTTTAGCCTGCGCACAAGCGCTTCCGCGGTTTCACTCTAACCACACACCCTTCTTGCTATCCTGTTGAGATAATAATGTCTCAAGACTACTCAGTTTTCTATTTTGTTTTATTTATGTATCTCTTATGTAATTAACCCAGGGCTTTTCTCCTATATAAGAGAGCCCTAGGGTCTCTTCTATGATATGAAAAACGCTTCTCCCAACATGGTATCGGAGCAACGGTTCTAGACCGGGGTTCTCGTATCCCACCCAAAACCCTAACCCTACCCCCTCCCCCCCCCCCCGCCTCCTCTTGGTGGCGCCGACACCCCTCCTCATCTCGGCGCCGCCGGCAGCCCAACCAGGGCCCTCCGCCTACCGCCGCCCCCAGGCTAGCCCTCCCCAGCCTCCTGCGCCGCCGCCTGGGCACTCCCAGCCCCCCTTCTGCTGCCGTCGAAGGTCCTACGACCTTCTGTATGTCGCTGGGGTGTCCAGCAACGGCCTAGAGCGCTCCGGTTGATTGTTCCGTGATCTGAAACTGGTATTCCAGCCCATGTTCTGAAAAATATTGGTCTGATTTTGGTTGTTGGTGGTGTTTTTTGTCTTCCATATCACATCCATGGGATCAAATTTCGCCGAAATTCGGTCGAATTTCGGTCGAATTTCGGTTTCGGTGGGTGACCGAAATTCGACCGAAATGGCCTATATCGGCCGATATTTGGGTGCCCTAGTTCAAAAACCGACCGAAATGACCGAAATTTCGGTCGAATTTCGACCGAAATTTCGTTTCGGTCAGTCACCGAAACGAAACCGACATCCGACATTTAAGGCCTTGATCACATCTAACGCCACTAGACCACAATAAAATTCATTCGGATGGTTGTATGAGTCTACACATACAACCACTCCTCTTCATGATTGTGTAGACATTTTCCGATTGATCTACTGCTCAGTTGTCCGAGGTTCATTTCATTGATACAATGTCCGACATTAAAAGTGACGTGTTCTCTTCTTCTGATGCATTCAAAGGACCTGCACCAATGGTCAAGATGGATGGGACCAACTATGAACTATGGTCAATGCAGTTTCGCACTCTTATGCAGTGCCACAACAAAGAACACATTCTCACCGAATCCGAACCAGCGGACAAAACTGGGGCCAATGCTTCGTGGAAGCAAGATGATGCTTATGCTCGTATTTGGCTCTCCGGGACGCTCACCACGGAGATTGCCAACGATATTGTCAACCAACCCACCGCAAAGGGTATGTGGGATATCTTAGCAGCCAATTATGGGCAAGCCAAGAACGATAGCAAGATTCTTCAGTTACAGTTTGAATTTTCTCGCCCAAACAGAATGGTCGCCCGCTTCATGTGCATTTTTCCCATCTTCGCGGCATGTTTGAATGCCTCCACAACTTCATGCCTATCACTGCCAGCACCGAGCAGCAACAACAGTATCGGAACGCCACTATGACGAGGGTTTTCCTATCCTCTCTTGATTCCGAGTATGATGCAGCTCGTACACAACTTCTAACCGGAGAGACGATACCTCCTATAGAAGAAGTGTACAAGCGACTGAGTCGGATTACTACTACTCCCACTACTGTCGCTCCGAATCCTTCTGCTATGGCCGTCTCACGCGGAAGGGGAGGGTCTTCCCAGTTTAGAGGACGTGGTCCTCGTGGTCTTGGTGGAGGCTGTCCGCGTGCCCATGCTCTTTTTGCCATTGTCCTGGTCACTCTGAAGAGACATGCTTTCAGAAGCATGGATATCCAGCACCTGCAAGGGTTGCTGAACAGACCGAACCTACCTTGGCTCCATCCCAGGATGCTCGCCTGGATGATATTGTTTCCAAACTTCGCGAGATGATGTCCGCTCCTATTATTCCGGCTGCGACTTCTTCTGATGCTGCAGCTACTGCCAGAGCTTCGTATAGCTCCTCAGGTACTACTTACCTATTGTTGGTCAGGGGGAGATTGTTCTTGCTCCTTTTCATTTGCAGAACGTTTTACATGCTTTAGCCTTTTAGATGAATCTTTTGTCTATTAGTCAAATTACAAAAGATTTACACTGTCGTGCCATATTTGATCCATCTTCCCTTGTGTTTCAGGACATACTAACGGGCAGGGTGATTGGATGTGGCCGTGAGCAACGAGGATTGTACAAGCTTACCATACCATCTCATGCTGGGATCGCTACTATTCCTTCTGGATCTGTTTCACCGTTCTTGTGGCATCTACGCTTTGGACATCTTCCTCTTCAGAAGATGTGTCATGTTCTACCACAATTATCTACTCGTACTACCTTGGATTGTGACGCCTGTCAGCTTGGGAAGCACCATCACTCTTCTTTTCTGTCTCGTCAGAGTCGTGACAATAGTCAGTTGTTTGAGCTATTTCATTTTGATATTTGGGGTCCTAGTCGTGTTCCTGATCATCAGGGACATCGGTTTTATTTGGTTGCTATTGATGATTACTCTATACTATCTTGGGTATTTTTGTTAAAACATAAGTCTGAAACTGGTGCTCTAATCAATTCCTTTCTTATTGAGATCAAAAACATTTTCTCCGCTAATGTTAAATTTATTCGTACGGATAATGCTTTGGAATTCTCTACCCTACAATTATCTGCATTTCTCAGATCTATTGGTATTATTCATCAGACCTCTTGTGCTTATACGTCACAACAGAATGGTGTAGCTGAACGCAAACACCGTCACCTTCTAGACGTTACTCGGACCCTTTTGATTCAGAGTCGAGCCCCTCATTCTTTCTGGGGAGATGCCATTCTTACAGCTTGCTACTTAGTGAACATGATGCCTTCTACCATGTTAGGAGAAAAGGTTCCTTTCTTGATTGCATTTCCCGAGAAAGACCTATTTTCTCTCACTCCCAGAGTTTTTGGTTGCGTGGCTTTTGTCCACAATTTTGCTCCTGGTCGTGACAAGCTCTCACCCAGAGCGGTCAAATGTGTTTTTGTTGGATATTCTCGTACCCAAAAGTGGTATCGTTGTTTTGATCCTGTAGGGCGAAAATATTATGTGAGTGCTGATGTCACATTTTTTGAGTCTATTATGTATTTTTCGCCTACAGGTGACAGATTATCCAATGGTAGTTCCGAAGAGGATGTGGTTGTTCCTCCACCACCTCCTTCTCCTCCAACTCTGCCTACTCCACCACAAAACTCTCCACCTCCACTTCCTTCTCCACCTCCACCTCCACCTCTACCTCAATTCTTGCCACGTGTTTACACTCGTCGATCTTCTACTCGTCCCGCTGCTCATATGCCCTCTACATCATCCAACACACCTCAGTTATGTCATGAGCATATTGTTTCATCTGATGGTGCTGGTCTTTTAGATGGTACACAGGCCGAGTCAATTGTACAGGACAGTGTGGATGATGACCTGGAGGTTCCCATTGCTTTGAGGAAGCCTCGTCGTCAGTGTGCTACTTACCCTCTTGCTGCATATGTTAGCTTGGATCATCTTTCCGAAGAATACATGCGTTGTTGTGGGACTTTATGCAATTACTATCCCACGAACATATCAGGAGGCGTTACAGGACAGTAGGTGGCGTATGGCCATGGAAGAGGAGATGGCAACCTTGCAGTCGCGGGGTACATGGAGTCTTGTGCCTGCTCCTGTGGGTGCCTTCGTAGTCAGCTGCAAGTGGGTCTTTACAGTCAAGCACAAAGCAGAGCAGTGTGGAGTGCTACAAGGTGAGATTTGTGGCACGTGGGTTCACCCAAACCTATGGGGTGGACTACCAGGATACTTTTTCCCCAGTAGCCCGACACTCAACACTTCGTATCCTTCTATCAGTTGCAGTTTCCAAGGATTGGCCTCTTTATCAGCTTGACGTGAAGAATGCCTTTCTATATGGGGATCTATAGGAGGAAGTATATATGCAGCAGCCACCAGGGTTTGCTACTGAGGGGGAGTCCCAGAGGGTATGCAGGCTCCATAAGGCGATTTATGGCCTTAAGCAGAGCCCTAGAGCTTGGTACCAGAAGCTATCGGACGTAATAGAGCAACAGGGGTTTGTACGGTCTACTGCAGATCATACACTTTTTGTCCAGAAGACACAGAGAGGTACCATTGCTATTCTTGTCTATGTAGATGATATCATTGTCACATGGGATGATGAGCAGGGCATTCAGACTGCCAAGGGATTCCTTGGTACGCAGTTTGTGACCAAGGACCTTGGTACTCTTCGTTATTTTCTTGGACTGGAGTTTGCCAGGAACCAGCATGGTCTTGTGATGATCCAGAGAAAGTTTGTGATGGATTTGCTTTCTGAGACAGGTATAACAGAATGTAAACCTGCTACTACTCCTATGGTTCCAAGTGTGAGATTGTATGATGATGACACTGAAGAGGTTGATAGCATGAGATACAAAGAGCTTGTTGGGAAGCTCTTATATGCCACCATCACTAGACCGGATATTTGCTTTGCAGTGTGCAAAGTTAGCCAGTTTATGGAACAACCCAGGAAGGTACATATGGATGCTGTTCAGATGATTTTGAGGTACCTGAAGAATTCACCTGGTACTGGTCTTATCTCCAGTAGGGATACATCTCTTGAGGTGACTGCCTGTGCAGATGCAGATTATGCAGGGTGCCCCAAAGACAGGAAGTCTACTTCTGGCTTTGCTGTTTTTGTGGGCAACTCCCTTGTTTCATGGAAAAGCAAGAAGCAGACAATGGTTGGAAGATCTAGTGCAGAATCTGAATACAGGGCCATGGCACAGGGAAGCGCAGAGATGATGTGGATTAGATCCGTGTTAACGGATCTTGCTGTTGATGTTCCTCTTCCTATGCAGTTGTGTGATAATCAAGCAGCTCTGTTTATTGCCAACAATCCTGCTTTCCATGAACGAACTAAACATATAGAGGTAGATTGCCATTACACTAGAGACATGATTCAGAAGGGTCTCATATCCACCTATCATGTTTCTACTGGAGATCAGACCACTGATATCTTCACCAAGGCACTTACTAGAGGTCCATTCCAGAAGTGTTGTACCAAGCTGAGCATGATAGATATCTATGCTCCAGCTTGAGGGGGAGTGTTGAGATAATAATGTTTCATGACTGCCCAGTTTTCTATTTTGTTTTATTTATGTATCTCTTATGTAATTAACACAAGGCTTTTCTCCTATATAAGAGAGTCCTAGGGTCTCTTCTATGATATGAAAAACGCTTCTCCCAACATATCCTCTATGGAGGAGATGAAATTGGGATTTTTTAGATTTGAGTGCTCATGGTTTCTGGAGGACATATTTAGGGATATGATATGGGTAAGCACCTTTTAGTGACGTTATCCGTATATCGGGTTGGCCACATCTCATCATGGAAGGCCATATCGATATCGATATCGTGTCAACATGATATTTCGACGATATATCACTGCTATACCGTCGAAATATAACCCATGTCGACACATTTTTGTGAAGGAAATGCCTGAAAAAGAGGATATACTGCCATATTGATACCGACATCGGTCTCATATTGATATCGATATATCGGCAATATATCACCGATATATCGCGATATTTCCTTCCATGCATCTCATTTTACATCCAAGCTGATGGCTCTGAGGAGACACTCGGTTGAGTTTAACATAGGCATTAAGAAGCAACAACGGAGTAAGCGGGTCGAGGTAAAAGACTTTAGAATTTAGAGGATAAGTGTGATCTAACATCTGCACATTTGGAGGAGAGTCACACATACGTTCGTGATATATTGTTGGAGGACAAGAAGAATGAGATGGAGTAGAGACAGATTGAAGCAGCGCTGGCTCAAGGAGGGGATGCCAACACACATTTCTTTCACTCCGTGGCAAGCAACAGAAGACACATGAATTTCATATACAATGACATGGTGGATGGAGCGCATGTGCAAGGAGATTATGTGGTGGGGAGGGCGCTATGTACCCATTTTACTCGTTTACCAGAAGGGTCGTTCGTGCCGGTTGGGGCTGGCAGGGAAAGGGCATCAAGAAGATCTCTATTTCTCATGCCAATACTCTTATTGCCCCCTTCTCCGAATATGAGATTAGAAAGGCAGTAATGCATCTGAATGCGGATGATGCTCGAGGCCCTGCTGGTTTTTTGGTTGTCTTTTACAAGGAGTTCTGAGATGTTAAAGAAGATCTTGTTGAGGTATTCCTGGAGTTCAGAGAGGGTAAGCACAACCTTGAGCGCCTTAATCAAGCCCTCATGTTTCTGTTACCAAGGCGAAAGGTGGCCACTAGGGTGGAGGATTTCATACCCATAACTCTCTCGAATGCAGTGTATCTTATAATTGGCATGGTCCTTGCTAATCGTTTATGAGGCGCTTTGAGTGATATTATCCCCGCAGAGCAAACTGCTTTTGTTCCTTGCCTTGTGGTCATATGGCTTACTGATGGGTGCTTGCGTCGAATTTGTTTTTAGATTGGAAGAGGAATCAAAGAAAAGGCATATAATGGGATGTTATTTTTCCAAAGCATATGACTGCGTGGACTGATGCTTCCTTTGGTCATCGCTTCACCGGAGAGGGTTCCCGGATAATTGGATTGTGTGGGTCAAGAGATGCATCATAATGGCTTCCTATGAGTGCTTGCTAATGGCCATCTAGAAGGGGGCTTCTTTCAGCCTCGTGGGGGTCTCCGGTAGGGGTGTCCTCTGACACCGCTCTTCGTGATCGATGTGGACACCCTTGCAATTATGATGAATTTGGCCAAGAAGGGAGGACTTTGTTCAGGTTACAACAGAGGTGAGTTTTCCATACCAATTCTCTAACATGCTTATGATATAATTATTTTTCTTGATGGTGGAGTGGAGCATGCGACGTAGGCTTCACATATCGTGGACATTTTTGGACGTCTCGGGGCTGCATATCAATAAAGAAGTCCATTTTCATTCTGTTTGGACTTACTGATATTAAGATACACGAGATTGACTTGGCCTTGAGATGTGTGAGGGGGACCCTGCTGGTGACATATTTGGGGCTTCCCTTGGTTGTGGGACGTTTGCGTACCTGTGATTGGAGTCTGGTTCTATATAGGATGGAGAGCAAGCCTGCAGATTGGAAGACACAGATATTGTCTAAGGGAGGAAAATTGGTGCTGCTTAAGCATGCTATCCTAAATTTTTTTGTTCCACTGGAATTCTCCTGGATGGTGTGCGCTGTGCGATGAAGATTGAACCATTATAGGGTATTTTTCTGGGTAGATGTCATGCATGAGAAAGGAGGTATCCACCACATTAGATGGGAAAATGTTACAAGATACAAGAAGGATAGCGGTCAGGATATCTCGAGAATTGAGAGCATGAATAAAGAAATTTTAACCAAGCAGGTTCTCAGACTGTGGGGTAGATCTGAAGATTTAGTTTGTCGCTTTTTGAAGAGTATATACAATATCTGCAACTCCTTGACAAGGTAACCGATTCGTTTTTCATCGTCATTATGGCAAGGGATCTGTTGCATCCTCCTAAAGTTGGGGATATCGCTTAATCTAAGTGCAAGACAACTGGACGGGCCTCGATGCTCTAAAGAGGCGGTACCCACATTTTTTTTGCACTGGTGGAAAACTAGGATATTTTGGTTCGTCAGCCTGGTCATCGATCTTGGGTTCTGAGCTTCACGATGGATTTTTTAGGAACAAAGGCTTAATGATTTCCAGTGCTGAATGAATTGTCTGACATGCATGGTGTTACACGTGGTAGAGATCACTTCCGTTGGATCACTGACTTCCGTTGGGACCACTGGTCGATTCACTGTTAGAAAACATATTGATTATTTGCTAATTGTCGCAATGAGTTTAGGAGATTGCAATATTATATGGAGCAGTAGAGTGCTACAATGGGTAAAAGTTTTTATGTGGCTTACTAAATATGGTCGATTAATGACCGATGCACGACAAGACATGCTTCTTAGTATTGGAGGCTTAACCCGTGGAAGATGAGAGGAAGAAAGTGAAGACATTAATCACTTATTGTTCGGATGCAGTTCCTCTTGCTTGGTCTGGAATGGGGTGAATATTACGTGGCTCGAGACGAACGATTACACATCCTTTTGTAGTTCAACACGGTCCGTGGTTGGCAATTCACATGATGACTTATCTCCTGCATTTGCATTGATTTTGGTGATTTGGTGTGCTAGGAATGATTGTATATTCCGTGAGCAATGCTTTTACTCGAAGAATGTTTCGGGACATTATAGGGCCAATGTCTCCATCTGGTCTTGCATATGATTGTAATGTCATGACCCTTTTATTGTAATCTATTGTTGTGGATTCCATATCTGAATTCCATCCTTCATTCTTCGAAATTTTTTATTGACTTGGAGAAGGATTATGATTTAGTTCCACGGGAGATCTTGTGGAGAGTTTAGGAGAAGAGACAAGTACGTATCTTGTACATTAACTTTATATAGGATATGGATGACTTGGCTTCATCTTTTCTAAGGATCCAAATTAGGAAGATCGAATATTTTGTCATCATCGTCAATCTGCATCAAGGTTCAACTTTGAATCCTTTCCTTTTTACTTTAATTATGGACAAGTTGCCTAGTCATATTCAGGATGCGATATATGCTACATGTTGTTCGTCGATGATATTGTGTTGGTTGATGAGACAAGAGATGTGGTAAATAAGAAGCTCAGGGTTTGGAGACATGCCTTAGAACCTAAAGGATTTAGTATAAGTAGGGTCAAGATCGAATATGTGGAGTGCACATTCGATAGAAGCAATGGTGAAGGAATTGGGGTAAAGATTGGAGAATACAACATTCGGAAGAAAGATTCTTTTAGATACTTGGGATCCATTTTGCAATATGACGGGGAGATGGAGATGTTACTCATAAAATAAATGCATGTTTGCTCAAGTGGAGAGTAGCCTGTACTGTTCTACGTGATAAGAAAATTCATTTCAAAATCAAAGAAAAATATTATAAAGTAGCCATGAGTTACAAAGCATATATGCTATACTCTTTGCGTTTGAATGTTGGCCCGTGAACCATAAACATGTGCAATGAATGACAACTGTAGAAATGAAAATGCTACCGTGGATGTATAGTTATACACGAAAAGATCAGATTCAAAAGGAAAGTTGGTATAACTTTGAGAGAGGATAAGATGAGAGAGAACCGCTTAAGGTGATTTGGCCATTTGCAGAGCAGGTATGCTGATGCACCAGGTAGAAATGCTAGATTTGAGATGTTGAGCCAGTTAAGAGAGGGTGAGGAAGATCCAAGAACTATTGCAAGGAGACTATCCGAAGGGTTCTTCCAACCCTAGAGAGGATATACCAAGGATGCCCTGTGCACCACTGTTTTTTACTATTGTTGTGGATGCGCTGACTATGCTTTTCTTGCGGGATTCTCAGATAGGAGGCTACATGAATCGATTATGATGAGTGGGGCTCTTTGATGTTTTGAGCCCTTCCTCAGGGAATTTATTGTGATAGAATTGGGTAATTGGCTGTTTCTCGGTGAAGAATGCATCCATGCATCTTGCTTATTCTGTATTTCAGAATGCACCAAGTGCGGATGCTGATTACAAGCTCATTTGGAAGCTTCTGGTCCCTATTCGTGTGCGGTTCTTTTTTTGGCAAGCCAAGATGATGCGTGTTATGATGAGAACTCTCTGGGTTCGGTGGATACGCTTGAACGACGATGCCTGGCCCCACTGGGAGGAAGCTCTAGAGGACATTGTCCAGAGGACATAGAACACTTGTTCACTTTTCCTTGCTCGATGGTCATCTGGACTGCGGAATTTCCTTGGTTTGATCTTTCAGGCGTGGATGAGTTCTGGAGTTCTGTTTGGGCTGCTGCTGCTTCTCAGGGTGGCTGCATGCACTTGGTGGCTTTTCTTTGTGTTATTAGGATTTCACAGAATGGGGTATTATTTAAGCATTGAACGTTTTTATGTAGATAATCTGTTGATACACGCCGGGATATTGTCTGAAGCATGGTGCCTGTAACCTTTACTTTATATTAGTCTATTTTCGGTGTGTCTCATTTTGAGCTCACACCTCCTTCCTTTTTCAAAAAAAAGTGGGACTTTATTGTATTTTTCCTTGTTTTATGTTGTTAGGGTGTCGGGTTTCACTATATGAGAAATCCTATAACATGAACACAATTATCTCATTCAATTCCGCTGTTCTTCTGTAATAACAATATGAATTAAAGATTATTTCTATAGTATAGGTTTTTGGGTGACCATAATGAATTTAACCCGAACCATGCTTCAAAAACTGTGTTCAATCCCCTAGATTTTTTTAACAATGTAAATGTCAAAATAGGTCCTCTCAATAATATTTCTTCACATTTATCCCTTTAAAAGAGTAGCTAGTTGGATTTCACATTATTTTTTATTTATAGGAATTGCTTGAATGGAATGCACAATATAGAGAGAAGTTTGGGTTTGTGTTCCTCATTTGTGCTTCAGGAAGGGGTATGACAGATATACTGGATGAACTGAAGGTTCGTTCTCGGTCAACATTTCCTTTTCAAGACAGAGACATTATTTGGCCTATTTTCTCACACTGTTCATTTCGTGGAGATTTTCATTGGTCATTTTTTTGTTCTTGGAAAAAAGATGGAAGCACTTACTAATTGCACAAAAGTAGCTTTGAAGTAGCAACTTATCTCTCTAAGTTGTCCCTTATCTGTTTTTTCTTTTGTACCTTTAAGATGCAGAAGTAAAGAAACACGATATTCATAACTAGTTAGCCTTAGTTTATTGTCTAAAGTCTAAAATTATATAAAGGGAAGTTGCCAGGTGATCAGACATATAGAAAATTTCCATGCGAGGTGTTGGAATATTTATGTCTCTTTATATTTATTTCTTATTTCTCTTTCTTTCATGTACGTCATGTAATTTACTCAGGGCTTTTCTCCTATATAAGAGAGTCCTAGGGTCTCAATACTGATAATACAATTTTATGTTTTCTCCAACATGGTATCAGAGCAACGATCTTAGTCTGGGGTTCCATATCCCACCAAAAGCCTAACCCTACACACCCCTCCCCCACCCCCCTGCTGCCCCTCGCTGCTAGCCTCTCCTTCGCCACCGACCATCCCAGTCGTTGCCTAGACCAACAGGCCGCCCCAGCCACCGACCACCCTAGCCTACCGCCTCAGCCGTCGACAGTTGCATCCTTGCAGCCTTGCCGCTCGCTGTTGCTTGTAGGCTGCAGTTCGGGTCCTTTTTGCAGGCCTATACGGTCTGCTTTTGATCGGAATACGTGATTTCGGATATATAAAACACGTTTTCCGGTCCTAGACCACATTAAGGATTGAAGAGGATGGTTGTATGAATCTTCATGTAGAAACGTTACTTCATATGATTCTGTAGACTTGCTCAAAGAGGTCTATTCCACAGTTTCGGTTCGGATTTTCGGTAATTTTCCCATCATGTCAGAGAACAAGGGTGACGTTTTTTCGTTGTCCGGTGCCTTCAAGGGCCCGGCTCCTATCGTGAAGATGGATGGGACCGACTACGAGTTGTGGTCCATGCAGTTTTGCACCCTTATGCAGTGCCACAACAAGGAATACATTTTGACTATTCAGAGCCGACAGACAAAACCGAGGCTAATGCTTCATGGAAGCAAGATGATGCCTATGCACAGATTTAGCTATCCGGGAGGCTCACCACGGAGATTGCTAAAGACATTGTCAATCAACCCACAATCAAGGCTATGTAGGATATCCTAGCTGACACATATGGGCAAGTGAATAGTGGGAGCAAAATACTCCAGTTGCAGTATAACATTTTCTCGACCAAGCAGAATAATCAGCCTCTTCATGCCTACTTCTCGCATCTCTGAGGCATGTTTGAGCATCTTCATAGTTTTATGCCCATTACTACCGGCACGAGCAACAACATGCATACATGAATGCCGCTATGACAGGAGTCTTTCTGTCATCCCTTGACTCAGAGTACGATGCAACACGAACTCAACTACTTACAAGATAGACAATACCTTTGATGGAGGAGGTCTATAAGAGGCTGAGCAGGATCACTAGTTCGTCTACTACCATGGCCTAAACTCCTTTGTGATGGCTGCTTCTCGTGGCAGAGGGGGTACTTCTCGCGGACGCGGATCCCGTGGTCGAGGAGGAGGATGTCAGCGTGGCCCATGCTCACATTGCCATCGTCCAGGACATTCGGAGGAGACATGCTATCTGAAGCATGTGTATCCAGTGTCTGCTCGTGTAGCTGAGCAGACAGAGACTACTCTAGCTCCTTCTCATGATGCGAGTCTTGATGATATTGTCTCTAAATTTAGAGATGATGACTGCACTGCCCGCCCCAACAACATGATCTTTAGATGTTGCAACTGTTGTCAGAGCCTCTACGAGCTCGTTAGGTATTGCTTACGCACTTACCAGCTGTAGCGGTTCAGATTTGACTGATTGGATCATGGACTCCGGAGCTTCTCACGCTTGTATGGAGATCAAACTCAGTTTACTTAGAGATCTATCCCTCCCGGTAGATCAGTGGTGATTGCTAATGAGGTTCATCTAGGGGGAGATTGTTATAGCCCCATCGATGCGCCTGCAAAATATCTTACATGCTCAGACATTTAAGATGAATCTTTTGTCTATTAGTCAGATTACAAAAGATTTACATTGTCATGCAATTTTGATCCCTCTTCTCTTGTATTTCAAGACATACTCACGGGCAGGGTGATTGAATGTGGCCGTGAACAGAGAGGGCTTTACAGACTAGTCTAACCTCCGTGTATTGGTGCAGCTACTATTCCGTTTGGATATGTTTCTCCTTTCATGTGGCATCGAGCTCCTCATTCGTTTTGGGATGATGCGGCTCTCGCTGCATGTTACTCAGTGAACCGCATGCCTTCTAATATCCTTGGAGAAAAAGTTCATTTCTTAATTGCGTTTCTCGAGAAGAATCTATTCTCCCTTACTCCCAGGGTCTTTGGGTCTATGGCATTTGTCTACAATTTTACTCCTGGTCGTGACAAGCTCTCTTCTAGAGCTGTCAAATGTGTGTTGGTTATTCTCGTATCCAAAAAGGGTATAGATGTTTTGACCTGTAGGGAGAAAATATTTTGTGAGTGTTGATGTCACATTTTTTGAGTCTATTCTGTATTTTTCTCCTACAGGTGTCAGGTTGTCTAATGCTAACTCTATTGAGGATGTCTTTGTTCCACCACCTCCGTTATCTCCACCAACAACTCCCCATGTTGAGAGTCTCAGTTACCTCCACCTCCACCTCCGTCTACCCTGACACAGTTCCTACCGTGGTTTTACATTCGCAGTCCTCTACACGCCCCTCTGCTCATGCACCTTCCCCATTATCCAACACACCTCAGGTATGTAATGAACACATTGTTTCTACTGAGGGCACTGGTGATATGCTTGTTCCACCGGATACTATACATAAGGAGCTGATACCAGAGAATGGAAAGGCTGATGACCTCGATGTACTTATTACCTTGAGGCATGACCTTAAATTTTGCCGAAATTCGGCTGAATTTTGGTCGAATTTCGGTTTCAGTGCGTGACCAAAATTCGGCTGAAATGGCTTATATTGGCCGAAATTGGGGGGGGGGGGGTAGTTCAAAAAACTACCAAAATAACCGAAATTTCGGTCACTCACTGAAACGAAACCAAAATCCGACTTTTAAGCCCTTGCCTCGAGGAAGTCGCATCGTAATTGTGCCACTTATCCTATAGCTGCACATGTTTCCTTGGACCATCTTTCAGAGGAGTACAAATAGTTTGTAATGGGACTCTCAACTGTTACTATCCCGCGAACATATCGTGAGGCCATATATGATAATAGTTGGTGACTTGTCATGGAGGAGGAGATAGTCGCTTTACAGCCTCATGGCACATGGAGTGTTGTTTCTGCTTCTCCAGATGCCTCTGCTGTGGGGTGCAAAAGCATCTTTATGGTGAAGCAACGCTGTAACGGGCAGATGACAATGTGGATCGCAACAAAGCAAAGCTTGTAGCACCTGGGTTCACCCAGACTTATGGAATGGTCTATGTGGATAACTTCTCTCCAGTGGTCAGATATTCGACATTGCACATTCTTCTATTAGTTGTTGTTTTACGGGACTGACCTCTTTACCAACTTGATGTAAAGAATGCGTTTCTATATGGAGATCTACAATAGGAGGTATATATGCAGCAACCACCAGGGTTTGCTATTGGGGGGATTCTCAGAAGGTGTGCAGGCTCCACAAGGCAATTTATTGCCTGAAGCAGAGTTTGGGAGCTTGGTACCGAAAGCTTTCAAAATTGATAGAGCACTAGGGGTTTGCGTGGTCCATTGCGGATCACTTGCTTTTTGTTCATAGGACATAGAGAGGTACTGTTATTCTTGTCTATGTTGATGATATTATTGTCACGAGTGATGATGAGCATGTCATTCAGGGTCCAGGCTTCCAAGGAGTTCTTATGTCAGCAATTTGTGACCAAGGATCTTGGAAATCTTCGATACTTCCTTGGATTAGAGTTCGCCAAGAACCAACGTGGTCTTGTGATGACCCAGAGAAAGTTTGTGATTGATCTTCTACTAGAGACATGTATGACAGGGTGCAAGCTTGCTACTACCCCGATGGATCCGAGTATGATATTATTGTTATATGATGATGACATTGAGGAGGTAGATATAAGGAGATACAAGGAGCTTGTTGGGAAACTCCTATATGCTACCATCTCCATGCCATCCATATGTTCTTGCCTCAAGATCCTCAAACCACCATTCTTCTTAGTCCATGTTACTTTGTCCCAACTTACGTGGTGAACCCCTCCTTCCACCTACATGCTATCTGCCCAGACGAAGTGCCTTATAATGGATTCAATCTTCCCACATACGCCTTTCGGAACAAACCCGATTGAACAGAAAAAGATAGGGATGATAGATAAGACATGCTTTGGCAACACCAAATTTTCTCCATTCAGCAAGATCCGTGCCTTCCAACGAGCTAGCTTAGCTTCCATTTTGTCCAGGATTTGTCTCCGGTCACAAGCGCACAATCGGACCCCCACCAGAGGAAGCCCAAGATATGCCACAGGGAGGGCACCCATTGCACATCTCAACGCTACACTCGTCTATTGAGTTTCCGCCTCCGAGAGGCCAAACGAGATAAAAGCATATTTGTCTCCGTTAATCTACAATCCTGAGATGTAGCCAAAGATATCCAATATCGAAGACGCCTGCCTCACATGATCCGGCCCATTCTCCAGAAAGACAGCAGTGCCATATGCATATTGAAGAATGGGGATAGATATATCCTCTCTATTGTGTTCCGTACACAATCCACCATCCTGAGATAACTTCATCATAACTTACCCATATGCAACAATCATGAAAATAAGAGGGACCAGTGGACACCCCTGCCTAATGCCACGTTGAGGTTGGAAGAAATCACCTTCCGAGCATTCACAAGCACTGCATAGGAGGCTGTCGTGATATATTTTTTGTCCCAAACAGTACACAACTTTGGAAATCCTCTTCGCTGTAGAGATGACCAGATGAAGCGCTAGTCCACCGAATCATACGCTTTGGAGAAATCAACCTCCACACATGAATTATTTCTGATGCTAGGACCCATCCATCAGCCAGATGTCTCTCCAGGATGAAAGTAGTTTGTTCCGATGAAATAATATCCCCCATAATATTCCGTAGTCTGTTTGCAAGAATTTCGGCGATATTGAGATATATTCCATTCAATGGGTATGAAGTCCTCTACCCTAAGTACCACCTCCTTCTTTGGTAACAAAAAGAGACGGGCCTTGTTGATTCACTCAAATCCCCCGTTGCCTTCTCTGAATTCCTACAGCACCTCCATCAGATCCTCCTTAACCACCTCCACAAACTCTCGATAGAAGACAATTGAAAAATCATTCAGACCAGGTGGCCCGTCGGCGGTCAACTGCATCATTGCCTTTTTAGCCTCAGTTCTGTGAAAGGAGTCAGAAGAGAGTCACCATGTGCAGGAGAAAGCCTCCTGACTCCCTTCCCGTGCCATCCCCAACTAGTGCGATCATTCCTTCTTGTGAAGGTTTGAAAGTATGTGCGCAAAGCCATGCCCACATTGTGATCATCATTCACATGTTCACCGTCTACCATGAGGCTATGTGTAGAATTTCTTCTTCACCTCCCCTTGACCATGGAACGAGAAACCACGTGCTAGCATCCCCTTCCCTTATCCATCTCTATCTCAATCTCTGATGCCATTCTACCTCCTCCATATGCTCCAACTAGACATCATGTAAGCGAGCTTGTCTCTCATCTAATTCCTCTTATGTTAGTGCGCATTCATCTTCCACCTTATCGAACCTGACAATTTCCTGTTGAGCCATGTCCCTTCTGCTTTGATGCAGGTTTTTGACCTCCTTTCGGAAAGCACTTAAGGTCTTCTCAGTGCTAATAGTATGCCTGCAAATCTGGCCGTAGCCGACCCATACACCTGGAAGTCCCTCCAAACATCTCTAACCAAGTCCCTAAAGCCATCCTTCAGCAACAAGGAATGCTCAAATATGAAGAAGTATCTCGGTCTCACCTCCTCACCGAAAGACCACACTAAAGGAGTGTGGTCCGAATGAGCATGAGGGAGGGCTCGAGCGTATGCCAAGGGAAACATGGTCATTCCATCACTGGAGATCAAGAAGCGGTCGATGCGGGGCCTCGATCTTGTGTTTCTCTAATTAAGTCTGCATCCCCGGGCATCCATCATCTGCAATCTATATTTATTGATAAAATTCAGCGGTGTTCTTGAACCATTGTCCGCCCCACCTCTCCCACGTGGTCTATCGTCCGTCCGGATCGTAGTATTGAAATCTCTTCCTAGAATCCATGCTTGATATGGATATCTTTCTCTAAGGGATATTATACCCATAACCCTAAGTAATTTCGTAATTACAATCATAACCCCGCGTAATCGTGAATTACACGAGACACCCTGGATAGTCACTCTGTCTCACACCCATAACCCCCCGTTAACCCAACCATATCATTGGGTTAATCTAACCCATGATCTACCAAAAACTATTAAAAAAATTAAAAAATCCCCTAACCCCTCCCCCTTCCTTCTCTAATGGCATATACCCTCCCCCTCTATCCCGCCCCTTCGCCTTCGCCCTCCGCCCTCATCCTCCAAGCTGCCGCCTCCCCCTCCCCTTCCTCCTCCTCCAGCTCGCCCCCTCCTTTTTTTCCTCTTCCATCTCGCCGCTCCCCGCCGACCACCTCCCCCTCACCTTCTTCCATCTCAGCCTCGGCCTCTACCTCCGACTGCCCCATCTCCGCCGCCTCCTCTCGTCCCTCCCTACCTTCACTGACCACCTCCTTTGCTCCCCCTCCCCCACAAGATCCTCGAAGAGCGGCCTCGTCCCCGTGAACAACCTCGTTCCCGTGGCCTTGTGGATGGTGGGGCTCGGCAATACCCCGTGGCTCTCTTCATCCCAGCTCTCCTCCTCTCTTGGCTTCCCGAACATTTTTGCCCTCTGCCTCCCTTCCACGGCCAGTGAGAATGAGGTCTTCTTCTTCGACGAGGGGCCCTATCGCTTCCTCTTGGGCAAAGAGTTCACCTCCTTGTCGTTCGTCTACATGCCTCTGGTCATAAATCGGATGCCTACCTATGGCGTCACCTTCGTCGATGAGTCGTCTTTCTAGTACTTTGTAACGATCAACACCATTATGGTGAACGGGAAGGGCAACAATGGGATGAAGATAAGCACGATCTACCCATACATAACACTCTGGTCCTCCATATACAAGGCCGTGGTGGACGCCTTCGCGAGGGAGTCAAGTCTCAGGAGGGTAAAGCCTGTGGTGCCCTTCGACCCCTGCTTCGACGAGAAGGGGGTGCATAGCACGTGGGTAGGGCCAACAATGTCAACCATAGAGTTTGTTTGGGTTGGGGAAGGCGTCGTCGAGTTGGCTCTAGCATGGTGCCAATACCATGGTACGACCGAGACATGTCGTGTTGTGCTTGGCGTTCATGGATGGCGATGTTGATGCGACCACGTCGATAGTGGTGGGAGGGTACCAGATGGACGACAACCTACTCTTATTCGATTTGGAGAGGAGGTTAGGGGTGATGGCGACACTGCTGGACAGCTAGACCTTGTGCTCCAGGTTCACTTCTCTGTTGTCCCGTGAGTCCGTGACGACGGAAGGAAATGGGAGTAGACAGAGAGGTTGTTTTGCATAAGATTGGCCAACCTTAATGAGCTGTATCCGTACCTCTCGGCAAGATCCTCGAAGAATGGGAATTTCTTGGTGGTTATGATCCATTGCAAGTTGGGTTCAGTGGGTTCTAGAGAGAGAGAAAGGTAACCGGAGGGGGGGGGGGGGGGGAGGAAGGGGACGAGGAGGTGATTGACGGTGGGGGGGGGGGAGGGGGGAGTGGTTCATTTGTAAATAATGGGAACATAAAGGGTGAAAATGTAAAATATTTGATAGATACCATCGTAGTTAGCGAGAAATTAGATGGAAGTTAATACGAGGTTATGGTTGTAAGAGTTAAGCACTATTTAGGGTCCTGATTGTAATTCACGATTACACAAGGTTCTGATTGTAATTACGAAATTAATCAGGATTATAGGATTATGGGTGTAAATATCCCTTTCCCTAATCATAGTAGGACCATAAAAAAGTTTCGAGAGATTTTCTCCATTTGGCGGACCATACATATTAGTAACCAAGAATTTTAAATGGTCAGTTTTCCTTTGTAAGAGTACTGAGATCGATCGTCTCTCTGCCACATCTTCGTCCACAAGGTAAAAAATGTACGTATTCCAACCAATTGCAATACCACCGGAGCTACCGATCGCTTAGAAGCACAATATCCGCTAATTTACGTACCTCTGATCGTGATGAGTTCCTTATCGTATCTAAACCATGTTGAATATTTGTTTCTTGCAGGAGCACAATGTCTACTTTAGCCTCCCCCAAAATCCTTCGAACTGCATCTCTTTTTTCTGGTCAATCGAGGCCACAAGCATTCCACGATAAGACGTTTATAATGAAACTTTCTTTATCTTAGGTGGGGTGATAACCCCCTGGCAAGCTGCCAGCTCCCCGTCTAAGACATCATTGGTTGTATGAGGATCCGACTTCAAACTCATATGTGAGTGATGCAGCGTGACCCCAGATTATAGGGCCGCATTTATTTAATTAGTTAATCGTCAATTTTATTTACGTTTTTTAGGTTGTCAAAATTGATTAATTAAATAATTGAGATCGCATGTGATCTCAACGTTTATTTCGTAGATTTTAAACTGAAATTGGGTCAATTAATTAGTTAGAGTCAGTTTAGGCAAGTCGGTTGTCAATTTAAATGAGTTTACTATTTTTGTAAACCCATCTCTCATATATAAAGAGAGGGTAGTCCATCATTTTTATTCAGTCCAGTATTAATGAAAAATTGAGTTTATCTCAGTATCTCCCTCTTTCTCTTCTCCCTCCACGCGATCTCCGCGATTCTCCTCTTTCAATCCCTCGTTACCGACGAGATTTCTCTTCTCAACCCTCCGTCTTCTTCTCCACCAAAATCCACCGTTAAAAAAAATTATTTTTCACCGTACGGATTTTCATTTTGCATCAATTGGTATCAGAGCATGGATATTGAGTCGTTCCTATGATTCAACGATCCCGTGGCATATTGGCGTCTCAAGCTTGATCTCAACCGCATATCTCATGGACCGCATGCGCGTTCGCGTCAACGGAAGTTCAAAAACGTCTTGCGGCATCCCTGAAGGTTCAAACATGGTTGAACGCGCAAATCAACGAAGAATCGCCCGTTGACAACAAAAATCAGAACGTTGAGCCTGCTGTTCAAACCGATTTCGGCCAAGAAAGTGAAGGTATTTTCATTCGAGATAGAGATTTTATTGATACATTTTCGTTACAAAAAGAAATCGAAGACATGGGACCCGTATTGGATGAAGATCCCATAGATGGCGAAGTCCAAAATCTCGATCTATTCAAGGGCGACCTTGCTGTCCAGGAAGATGTGGAACCCCCCGTTGCAGCCCTCTCTGTTGCCGTCCCAAATCTGGCCGTAGAAGAAGTCACAAAGCTTGCTTTCAACGCACGGGTAAAGGAAGTCCGAAAGGGAGTGGGTTTGATACTACCATCAACAATGCCTCCGGCGGTGCCAACCTCTTCGCCAACCACTCCTCGACCGGTCCCTGTTATGGCTTCGTCTATCCCTAGCCCCAGCATCCGATTCCTTACAAGCCCCAGCTGCAGTTGGAGGAGCCACGATGTGTGCGCGACCTAGGCGCCACCGATGAAGAGCCTCCGCCAGGCACATTATCTCCTCCACGGTTGTCATCGACGCGACCAGAGCTGCCAGAAGCCCCCTTCCCAGATCACCGCGCAATACCTTTGCACCAGCGACCGTCTTTACTGCAGCGTCACGTCTCCCATGTCGTCACAAAGGTTGTCGCCGTCCCTCGCTTTTGAGTACCCTGCAACATCGCGCGCGCCCCAAAAGTGGCAGCCACCATCTCCACCATTCTCAGCGTCTCCATCGTCGATTTCCGAACTCCACGACCGCCCTGTTTGGAATCCTATTAGGGCTCGACACCATCGAAGGTTTTGGAAAGATGGAGCCGAGGGGGCACTAATTCCTATTTTCTGTGAACCCCTCAGATCCGGGTACCCGTTTACGCGCAATTCGCAATATTTCATTCACAATTTGATCGCACTTGTCGCAGAAAAACAGGGATATTTTTTTTCGCAACTATGACATTCATTCTCAATACATGACCACAAAGTAAAAGAGACAGACATCACCAAATTTTCTTTTCATTAATATTCATATCCATTTACAACATGTACAAGCATCTTCCATGTTACAACATATATCCCAAAATGTGATACGAAAGAGATAACATTTACATCATTATCTGGACAAAAACTGAGACAAAGTAATTCATACCGTCGGGTATAAACTCTGTCTCCAGGAAGCATGTATAGCTACTGAGCTGCAGGCTGTTTGCCTGCCAAACATGTTAGGAAAGAAAAGGCGTCAGCGGTTGCTGGTACCTCCCAAAAACTTATATAAAATAACAGGCATTTATTATTTACAAAAGAAAGCAAGTAGAGAGGCGAGAACAACTCAAATTAAACTTTATTTCTACTTTGCAATAAAAAGGTTTTTCAGGCTACTTGTAAGCATCTCAAATGTTTGTCCCATACCCCGGCATTCCCCACATGTGACATATTTTATAGTACTTGAGTATTCATGAGTATCTGAGTGTAAGCACATATCTATTCATAGATCACGTTGTTGAGTGATAATGGAAAAGTTATGATCGGAAAGATCTATTAATTTATTTAAATCATTGGGTAGAGAGAATGGTCATTTCCCTACTAAACCCTAACTGTTGATCGTAACTTCTCAACTCTTAATTCCAATGTTTCAGATACAACTCCAGATGGTGTGGATGCAGATATGGATGATCTAGATGTAGAATCGCCATGTCTGTTGGCGAAGTAACTCAAGCGGTGAAGAAGCCTACAAATGGCTCTTCCGTCTCGCCCTCTAATTGGAAGGCGGTCCAATAGAGGGATAGGTCTACTTCCCAACTACGCCACTGAGACGGGTGAGAGTGACTCCCTAGAAAAGTCGCTCTAGAAAAACAGCCCGACTAGTACGGGCAACGAGCTCGTACGTAAAGCTGAACAAACCAGGATCCCCCGCCTGGGCATCCTAAAACAGGGTCAGCGGAACTGGTCTAAAGTCTGGATCCCAACGAGGAGTAAAACACTGCGAGCTCGCGTAAAACCGTGTAAAAGACTGGAATCCCTAGACCCGCACACTTGGCGGCCGCTGCCCTAACTGGACTTCCTTTCCTCCGTCCAGGTGAGAGTCACCGCGCTCTCGCACGGGCTGGTGTAGAAGTCACCAAGACCGGCACATTATATTATTGATTATTCAACATCCTTACTTTCCCGACCACTTAATTCTTTCTCAATCTTTGAATGTACATATCTTTGTCTTTTAGTCGACGATCTATTTGATATCATTGGATCTCAAACCCATAGATATACCAATCCACATATCTATACCTTGGTGAACATATATAGTCAGTAAATTTTAGATATATAGATCGGACTGATCGATATTCATTGTTAAAGATCTCAATATCATAAAAATTTCAAAAGTGATATTAATTGCTTTCTTTTTACCCTGAAAATCTTAGGATTACTAAAAATTCTATGAATGTCATAAGTTAGGATGATAAAAATTGTAATCATTTTGGTCATTATTATCTGCATGATGTATCATAAAATTTTAAGAAAGAGGACATAAGTCACAACTGGTGGTGTTGTCATACTTATGAGTCTTGGACCGAATAGCCCCCTAAGACATTGCAAATTATCCAACTTCAAAGGTGAGAGTGACTCATCATATAATTGGTTTCAGCTAAACTGGATAAAAAATCCAGGAATTTGTATTCTATATTTTCTGACCAATTAAATTTTATTATGCTCTAAATTCACTGAAATCACCTGCGATTCTAAAGACTAACATCTTCAAGTCAGCAAACCAAAATGCAATTATGTGAGGTGCTATCACACATGATCTGTCATATTTTCCCCAGGGTTTACCAAACAAATTCCTGTATAAAATTTTTACAAATGTTATCTCGACTTTTGATTCCAGAGTTTAATGAACAAATATATAATTGATCCTGATTCACAACCATCTTCCATCCCTCCCAATAGACTTTCCCTTGGCACCTTGCAGGGTCACAGACCTTGAATTATAATAGTAAAGTACGATAAAAAAAAGTTCATCATTTATGTGATAAATGATATTATAGATATCTACTCCCAATCAATACAAATATGCTCAACATAAGGACCAATGACTAAATAATAATTCAAGTTCCACATTTGATCCGATCTATTGCTGATCATATTGACTATGATAAGCCCAACAAACATGATAAAATCTTCTTATCCAAACATTCCGGAAAGGATGTAGCTAAAATTTTCAATATTGTAAAACAGTTTTAGTCTCCCGGATATAATACAAACATGATAAATCTTCTCATTCAACATTCCAGGAAGGATTCAGCTATAATATTAAAGGTTTTATAGCAGTTTTAGTCTCCTGGATATAATATTGAAAATTTATTCTTTTCTTTTATTATCGATAAACAGGACATAGATCTTGTTTTATATCCAAATACTTCATAGGATTATAAGAGAATACAATTTGCTAGAATGATCTAAGCTAAAAGAAATGGTTATATTTAACATGCAGATGGCATTATAAAAGAAAGCAATTGTTTGATCTCCTTCCATGTGAAAATTTCAAGTATTCACAAATAGCAACTGATCTGACAACACAAAAATTTCACCCAGGCAACAATATGACTTAAATGTGCTTGCATAGCAGCAGAAGAAGAGAATGGATTTGTACAAAAGATCAAGTAAAACTTTCATGCTTGGCAGCAAAGAGGAGGCTAAGGATTGTACCTTAAACTTGAAATTAGAGCATGCAAGAAGGATGAGATGGAGGCTTCCAGCAGCTTCTGCTTGGCAGAATTTGGAGCTACAATTCTTGCTAAGGCACCTGAAATCTACATGTAATTGCTTGGAAATGTCTTTGCTGGAAACCGAGGGAAAAAGAGAGAAAGGAGGAGAGGGTTTCGCTGGAATTGGAGGATGATTTCGGTGGAATATTGAAAGAAGGTATGAGGCTTTAAGGAGTTATAAATAAGGAAGGGAGAGGTTTGTTTAGTTGACATGTGGAGAAAGAATATGCCAAGTGGAATAAGAGGAGAAAGGAGAAGAAAAGCAAAAATGGGAAGAAAAAAAATAACTCACGGGTGTCTGTTAACAGTAGCTGTCTGCTACTAAAAAAATTTATTTTCATTTTTATTTTTTTTATATAAAAACTCTTTATTTGGCATACTTAAAAATCTACCGTACGCGCACCTCGAGTGTCAGATTTCGGCGCGAAATATCTTGTTTAGATCGTCTCCGAACAACGGTCAATATGAGTACCATATTGATATACTTCCGATCGAGTTTTGAACCCCCGAAATTTTTGTGATACGGTTTCGGTTTGAGGTTAAATTTTACGATTTAAAAATATCAAACGACCTCCGATTGACGAACGGTCGATTCCGTTGGTCTTGTATCGTCGAATCGGATCTAATGACGGTCTCGGTTCGTTTTGCGGTTTCCGAATTTGCGTCGCGGCTTTTTCACGGCACGCATTACGAATTGACCGATTTTTGGTCGATTTCACCCGAACAACTTTTGATTCACGATTAATTGATCGTTTTAAGTTGTTTAGTATTGACCGACAACGTTTTTGGGTTCATTAGACCCAAAATCGGACGAGTTCGGGTTGGTTAGAATATGGATGTTACAATTATAAAAACCTCAAAGGGAGTCTCGTCCTCGAGACTCGAGTTAAGGCTATTAGGTGTCTGGTTGGAATTTCATATGTCCATAAAAACCTCAAAGGGTTTTGAACCCATAAAAACCTCAAAGGGAAAACAAGCCATATATTTATAATGTATCTAATTACAAAAGCTTGTTTTGTTGATTACATCAGAATAGCTGCGGGTATCGTGCCCGCATGTCGGCTTCAGTCTCCCATGTCGCTTCCTTGACGCCGTGTCGGTGCCACAAAACCTTGACCAATGAAATCTCTTTGCTGCGAAGCTTCTTCACGGCACGGTCAAGTATCTGGACAGGCTTCTCCTCATAGGTCAGATCCGGCTCTACATCGAGATTCTCGTAACTGATAATGTGGCGAGGGTCATGGACATACTTCCTCAGATTGGATATGTGGAAAACATCATGAATAGCTGAAAGATGTGGAGGAAGGGCTACTCGGTATGCCACTTTCCCCACTCTAGCCAGAATCTCAAAAGGTCCAACATATCGCGGCGCCAACTTGCCATGAATACCGAATCTCTGCACTCCTTTCATGGGAGATACTCGCAAAAATACCCAATCTCCAACCTATAATCGATAGGAGTGTCATTAATATGAGATTAATTTGGACATATTTATATATGTCATAGATGAAGAAGAAATAATTAGATTACCTGGAACTCTAAGTCTCTCCTCCGACGATCCGCATAGCTCTTCTGGCGGCTCTGTGCCGTCAGAAGCCTCCGCCTCACAAGATCAACAGCTCTCGTAGTCTCCTCCAAGAGATCCACGGAATATAAAGCATGATCACCTACCTCACGCCAACTGAGAGGTGTGAGGCATCTCCGCCCGTATAGGGCCTCGAATGGTGCCATGCCAATACTGGAGTGATAACTGTTGTTGTACGTGAATTCCACCAAAGGCAAATGGTCCTTCCAGGACCCTTTCCACTCCAAGGTGCATGCGCGAAGTAGATCCTCAAGCGTCTGTATGGTGCGCTCACTCTGCCCGTCTGTCTGCGGATGATATGCAGAACTTATCCTCGGCTCTGTCTGTAGTGCTGACATAAACTGGTGCCAATAGTGAGATGTGAATCTCGAATCCCGGTCAGACACCACCTCTCGTGGTATACCATGCAGCCTGATAATGTTCTGCACATAGAGCTTGGCTAATCTGGATGGAGTATAAGTCGTGTGGACAGGTATGAAATGGGCTGACTTGGTCAACCTATCAACAACGACCCATATGGAATCATGGCCACCTGGTGTCTTCGGTAATCCCGTGATAAAATCCATAGAAATGCTCTCCCACTTCCACTCGGGAATGGGGAGAGACTGCAGTAATCCTGGTGGTCTCCTGTGCTCAGCCTTGACCATCTGACAGGTCATACATCTGCTAACATGTAGCGCCACATCGCGCTTCATCCCATCCCACCAGAAATGTCGACGCAGATCACGGTACATCTTCGTACTGCCTGGATGGATAGATAACCGTGAACTGTGTGCCTCATCCAGAATGTCTCTGCGAAGCTGCTCGTCATTGGGTACAACGACCCGTCCTGTCTTCCATAAAATAGACTCCATCACAACAAAGTCGTCAAATTCGTCCTTGATGGAGCGCATGTATCTATCATGAATCCAAGGATCGGTCTTCTGGCCCTCAACAATACGATCCCAAAGACTGCTGTATCGTGGAGGCACGGCGGTAGAAATGGATGTGCTCTCCTGAGGATGCCAATCACTCAAAGCTGCAAGTGTATCCCACGTATATAGCCAGTTTGCCGTACCCTCTGCATGTGCTCTCCTGCTAAGTGCATCAGCCACCACGTTTCCCTTACCGGGATGGTAAGAGATCGTGCAATCATAGTCCTTCAGCAATTCGAGCCATCTACGCTGCCTCATGTTCAGCTCCTTCTGATCAAAGATGTACTTCAGACTCTTGTGGTCTGTGAAAATCTCGAAGTTCACCCCATATAGATAGTGGCGCCAGATCTTCAAGGCGAAGACAACTGCCGCCAACTCCAAGTCATGTGTGGGGTAGTTCCGCTCGTGCGGTCTTAACTGTCGTGATGCGTAAGCAATCACCTATCCTCTCTGCATCAACACTGCTCCGAGACCTTCTCCAGATGCATCAGTGTAGACTGCATAGTCCTGAGTGCCTGAAGGAAGAGGAAGAATAGGCGCTGTAGTCAACCTCTCCTTCAGTGTCTGGAAGGCCTGCTCACATGAATCGTCCCAAATGAATGGAACTCCCTTCTGCGTCAATCGTGTCAATGGACGGACGATGCGTGAAAATCCGCTGACAAAGCGTCTGTAATAGCCCGCTAATCCGAGGAAGCTCCGAATCTGAGTGACTGTCTTGGGCTGCTCCCAAGACATAACTGCATCTATCTTCGCAGGATCAACCGCGATACCTGCCCCAGAAATGATATGCCCGAGAAACGAGACCTGGGATAACCAGAACTCACATTTGCTCAACTTGGCATATAGCTTGTGCTCCCGCAATGTATCTAAGACAATCCGTAGATCATTTGCATGATCCCATTCATTCCGTGAATAGATGAGCACATCATCGATGAACACCACTACAAACTTGTCCAAGTATGGACGGAAGATACGGTTCATCATATCCATGAAAGCCGCAGGTGCATTGGTGAGCCCAAACGGCATCACCACAAACTCGTAGTGTCCATAGCGAGTCCTGAAGGCTGTCTTCGGAATGTCCGACTCGCGAATCCTCAGCTGATGGTAGCCTGAGCGAAGATCGATCTTCGAGAAAACCGAAGATCCCTGGAGTTGGTCGAACAAATCATCAATGCGCGGCAAGGGATAACGGTTTTTCACCGTTCTTTTGTTCAGCTGCCTGTAATCGATGCATAACCTCATGGATCCATCCTTCTTCTTGACAAATAGAACTGGAGCACCCCAAGGTGAAGTGCTCGGCTTCACGAATCCCAAGTCAAGCAACTCCTGCAACTGCACCTTCAGCTCCCTCAACTCGGCTGGTGCCATGCGATATGGTGTCATCGAGATCGGCTGTGTATCTGGCAACAATGTGACCTCGAACTCAATCTCCCTCTCAGGAGGTAGCCCTGGTAGCTCATCAGGAAATACGTCCGGGTATTCTGAGACTACTCGGATGTCCTGTATCATCGGCTCCTGATCAGATACCTTCCGAACAAAAGCAAGATATGAATCGCAACCCTGATCAACAAGTCGCTGGGCTCGCAATACTGAAATGTACTCCATGGTGGAGTCATGTGTAGTACCCTCAAAAGTGAACTCGGGTAGATCTGGAATCCTGAAGACAACCGTCTTCCTAAAGCAATCAACAAGTGCATGATGAGTGGATAGCCAATCCATGCCTAAAATCAAGTCGAACTCATCAAGCTGTAGGAGTAGACAGTCTGCGATCATCTCGTGACCGCCAATCAGTACGGGTAAGTGCCTGACTATCAGAGATATAACAAATAACTGGCCACCTGGCCCTCGGATGTGATATGGAGACGATAGCGTCTCTGCAACTCTATCTAAAGAAACAAGCAACCTCGAAGCAAGGAAAGAGTGTGTCGCGCCGGAATCAAATAAAACATGGAAAGGTCGGCCCAAGACTGAGACCATACCTTTCACTACAGTAGCGGCTGAACGTGCCTGCTCCTCAGTAACTGCATGTATCTGCCCCTGTCTGGCTGGTGCGGCACTGGAGCCTGCCACACTCTGCATCTGCCTCGGCTGCTGTCGCCTAAAGTTGGAGTTCCTGCCACGGAAACTCCCTGAACGTTGTATCTGGGGCTGTGACTGTGAAGGCTGTGGCTGAGGCTCTCCAGAAGCCTGTGGGCACTGTGCACCGTAATGTCCCCACTCGTGACATCGGTAGCACCGGACTGGTCGAGTAGAGGGAGTAGCTGTGTCCGTGCTCCGAGCTGGTCCTGCAGGTGGTCTATCTGCTCGCTGCGACCCAGATGGTCGAGTGGACTCTGTACCTCGTCTGGCAAGTGCTCCTCCTAGAGTAGTCGATGGAGAAGAGCGAGCACTGCCAGAGAATGTCGAACCTGTAGGTCGGAACCGTCTGGCTGACCTCTGCTGCTGAAATGGTCGACGTATCGGCCCAAAATATCGCCGCGGTCTAGGCGGTGCTCCAGACGAGCTCCCGTAACGTCTCCCTCTGATGTCCTCGAACTTCTCCGCAGCATCGGTAGCCTCGGAGATAGAAGTGATGTGTAGTCCAGCCAGCTTCTCTTGTACTTCCTCTCGCATGCCGCCAATGAACTTTTCCAGATTCTCTTCTGGAAATGCGCCAGCTGCTCGTGTATGTCGTGACAACTCTGTATATCTGATAAAGTAATCCCTGGCTGTCATCTGTCCCTGACGAAGCTCTGCAAACAGTCGGCGCTGGGACTCCTTCCACTTCGCAGAAAAGAAGTGGGCTCTGAACCTCGTCACAAAATCGTTCCAAGTAGGCTCTCGGCCTAACTCGGACACTACGGCCTCCCACCATCGCTCGACGAAGTCTATCAGTGAATACTCTATGAAAGATAGCCACGTGTTTCGTGGCGCCTGAATCGCCCTGAGCACCTTCATTACTCTCTTCAGCCACTGCTCAGCGTCGTCTGGTGGACCTGTGCCCTCGAACAAGGGTATGTTGGCCCGCTGAAAAGAAGTGAAGACTGACTGGTGCCTGTGAATGGCTGCATACTCGTGTGTATCATCGTCAGCAAAGTCAACAGGGTCCTGCTCCCTGTCTAAGTCTGCATCCTCCTCAGCTCCATGCTCTGGAATGTCCTCTAGTGGATCGTCAGGATGAGGCTGCTCCACCTCAACGGACTGGTGCTGGTCCTGTCGTATCCCATCCTGGGATGGATAGTACGTGAAATCTGACAGGTCCTCAAATCTCATCTCCATATCCGTCTGCCTGTCGGCAATCTCAGTCTGCTGGGCCAATATCTGCTCCTGCTGGCCTCTCATAGCAGCCTGCTGCTGCTGAAGATCGGTAAGTGCGCTCAGTATGCGTGCCAGCTGATCAGAAGTATCCTGACCTGGTCGAGATGCCATGGCTCTGCATGAGAACCATAATTAGTCATAAGGATGCCCTAGACAGATATTTATCATAAATGCTTTTCTCTTCTTGGGATATAAGATGAAAATTAATGAAATTGGTGACATCTGTGGTTATTGAATATGAATGTCATATTTCCCTTCTCGAACTCACGACAAGTCGGTAGGCTGTCGCTATTCGAGAACTTAATGCGATCGGAATTGTAATATCGCGAATGTGCGTATCGGGGTACCACTGCTCTGATACCAAACTGTGAACCCCTCAGGATCCGGGTACCCGGATCCTGAGGGGTTCACAGTTTTTACAAAAGAAAGCAAGTAGAGAGGCGAGAACAACTCAAATTAAACTTTATTTCTACTTTGCAATAAAAAAGGTTTTTCAGGCTACTTGTAAGCATCTCAAATGTTTGTCCCATACCCCGGCATTCCCCACATGTGACATATTTTATAGTACTTGAGTATTCATGAGTATCTGAGTGTAAGCACATATCTATTCATAGATCACGTTGTTGAGTGATAATGGAAAAGTTATGATCGGAAAGATCTATTAATTTATTTAAATCATTGGGTAGAGAGAATGGTCATTTCCTACTAACCCTAACTGTTGATCGTAACTTCTCAACTCTTAATTCCAATGTTTCAGATACAACTCCAGATGGTGTGGATGCAGATATGGATGATCTAGATGTAGAATCGCCATGTCTGTTGGCGAAGTAACTCAAGCGGTGAAGAAGCCTACAAATGGCTCTTCCGTCTCGCCCTCTAATTGGAAGCGCGGTCCAATAGAGGGATAGGTCTACTTCCCAACTACGCCACTGAGACGGGTGAGAGTGACTCCCTAGAAAAGTCGCTCTAGAAAAACAGCCCGACTAGTACGGGCAACCGAGCTCGTACGTAAAGCTGAACAAACCAGGATCCCCCGCCTGGGCATCCTAAAACAGGGTCAGCGGAACTGGTCTAAAGTCTGGATCCCAACGAGGCGTAAAAACACTGCGAGCTCGCGTAAAAACCGTGTAAAAGACTGGAATCCTAGACCCGCACACTTGGCGGCCGCTGCCCTAACTGGACTTCCTTTCCTCCGTCCAGGTGAGAGTCACCGCGCTCTCGCACGGGCTGGTGTAGAAGTCACCAAGACCGGCACATTATATTATTGATTATTCAACATCCTTACTTTCCCGACCACTTAATTCTTTCTCAATCTTTGACTGTACATATCTTTGTCTTTTAGTCGACGATCTATTTGATATCATTGGATCTCAAATCCATAGATATACCAATCCACATATCTATACCTTGGTGAACATATATAGTCGGTAAATTTTAGATATATAGATCGGACTGATCGATATTCATTGTTAAAGATCTCAATATCATAAAATTTCAAAGTGATATTAATTGCTTTCTTTTTACCCTGAAAATCTTAGGATTACTAAAAATTCTATGAATGTCATAAGTAGGATGATAAAAATTTGTAATCATTTTGGTCATTATTATCTGCATGATGTATCATAAAATTTTAGAAAGAGGACATAAGTCACAACTGGTGGTGTTGTCATACTTATGAGTCTTGGACCGAATAGCCCCCTAAGACATTGCACATTATCCAACTTCAAAGGTGAGAGTGACTCATCATATAATTGGTTTCAGCTAACTGGATAAAAAAAATCCAGGAATTTGTATTCTATATTTTCTGACCAATTAAAATTTTATTATGCTCTAAATTCACTGAAATCACCTGCGATTCTAAAGACTAACATCTTCAAGTCAGCAAACCAAAATGCAATTATGTGAGGTGCTATCACACATGATCTGTCATATTTTCCCCAGGGTTTACCAAACAAATTCCTGTATAAAATTTTTACAAATGTTATCTCGACTTTTGATTCCAGAGTTTAATGAACAAATATATAATTGATCCTGATTCACAACCATCTTCCATCCCTCCCAATAGACTTTCCCTTGGCACCTTGCAGGGTCACAGACCTTGAATTATAATAGTAAAGTACGATAAAAAAAAAGTTCATCATTTATGTGATAAATGATATTATAGATATCTACTCCCAATCAATACAAATATGCTCAACATAAGGACCAATGACTAAATAATAATTCAAGTTCCACATTTGATCCGATCTATTGCTGATCATATTGACTATGATAAGCCCAACAAACATGATAAAATCTTCTTATCCAAACATTCCGGAAAGGATGTAGCTAAAATTTTCAATATTGTAAAACAGTTTTAGTCTCCCGGATATAATACAAACATGATAAATCTTCTCATTCAACATTCCAGGAAGGATTCAGCTATAATATTAAAGGTTTTATAGCAGTTTTAGTCTCCTGGATATAATATTGAAAATTTATTCTTTTCTTTTATTATCGATAAACAGGACATAGATCTTGTTTTATATCCAAATACTTCATAGGATTATAAGAGAATACAATTTGCTAGAATGATCTAAGCTAAAAGAAATGGTTATATTTAACATGCAGATGGCATTATAAAAGAAAGCAATTGTTTGATCTCCTTCCATGTGAAAATTTCAAGTATTCACAAATAGCAACTGATCTGACAACACAAAAATTTCACCCAGGCAACAATATGATTTAAATGTGCTTGCATAGCAGCAGAAGAAGAGAATGGATTTGTACAAAAGATCAAGTAAAACTTTCATGCTTGGCAGCAAAGAGGAGGCTAAGGATTGTACCTTAAACTTGAAATTAGAGCATGCAAGAAGGATGAGATGGAGGCTTCCAGCAGCTTCTGCTTGGCAGAATTTGGAGCTACAATTCTTGCTAAGGCACCTGAAATCTACATGTAATTGCTTGGAAATGTCTTTGCTGGAAACCGAGGGAAAAAGAGAGAGGAGGAGAGGGTTTCGCTGGAATTGGAGGATGATTTCGGTGGAATATTGAAAGAAGGTATGAGGCTTTAAGGAGTTATAAATAAGGAAGGGAGAGGTTTGTTTAGTTGACATGTGGAGAAAGAATATGCCAAGTGGAATAAGAGGAGAAAGGAGAAGAAAAGCAAAAATGGGAAGAAAAAAAAATAACTCACGGGTGTCTGTTAACAGTAGCTGTCTGCTACTAAAAAAATTTATTTTCATTTTTATTTTTTTTTATATAAAAACTCTTTATTTGGCATACTTAAAAATCTACCGTACGCGCACCTCGAGTGTCAGATTTCGGCGCGAAATATCTTGTTTAGATCGTCTCCGAACAACGGTCAATATGAGTACCATATTGATATACTTCCGATCGAGTTTTGAACCCCCGAAATTTTTGTGATACGGTTTCGGTTTGAGGTTAAATTTTACGATTTAAAAATATCAAACGACCTCCGATTGACGAACGGTCGATTCCGTTGGTCTTGTATCGTCGAATCGGATCTAATGACGGTCTCGGTTCGTTTTGCGGTTTCCGAATTTGCGTCGCGGCTTTTTCACGGCACGCATTACGAATTGACCGATTTTTGGTCGATTTCACCCGAACAACTTTTGATTCACGATTAATTGATCGTTTTAAGTTGTTTAGTATTGACCGACAACGTTTTTGGGTTCATTAGACCCAAAATCGGACGAGTTCGGGTTGGTTAGAATATGGATGTTACATTTTCCCTCCTGCGGAAATCCAATCCCATGAAATTAGGGAGGGGAAGTTGATTTGGGCATATTGTAATAAGGCCCCTCCTCCTACGTTTATCTATCAGAAGAATACGATCACAATAGGCTATCGAAATTACTATGTAAATAAAGGAAGGGATAAAGTTCAATTATGCCCCCCCAGCCAAACAGTATTACGAAAAACAAGATAAGAGAGAGGGAGGTATCCCATCAATTCCAATTAGGACTAGGAAGATGGGATTTTCTTATAAAAGGACCCTATGGGTTATGACATAAGCCACATCTCCTCTCACCCTGGACTTGTGCCATTCATTCTCTATGGTCTCGTCAAACTCCCTGGTGCTCGAGATTAAGATGCCCCATCAATTTTTCGTTCACCGCAATAACAAGACAAAGCTCATGGAGATGCTGCCTTTTGCGCCACATATGTTCTTCCGGCATGGGGATAACGACTCCGGCCACCGCACTAAGGCCAGCTGGGTTCCACCGTTTGCTCCACATGTATTCTTCCCCGAGGCGAACAAGAACGTTGAGATCAAGCCATCAAGCATTGAAGATAAAGCAATTCGTCAGGAGACGAATTTTTTTAAACGCGGCGGAGAGTTGATGCAGCGTGACCCCAGATTATAGGGCCGCATTTATTTAATTAGTTAATCGTCAATTTTATTTACATTTTTAGGTTGTCAAAATTGATTAATTAAATAATTGAGATCGCATGTGATCTCAACATTTATTTCGTAGATTTTAATTTGAAATTGGGTCAATTAATTAGTTAGAGTCAGTTTAGGAAAGTCGGTTGTCAATTTAAATGAGTTTACTATTTTTGTAAACCCATCTCTCATATATAAAGAGAGGGTAGTCCAGCATTTTTATTCAGTCCAGTATTAATGAAAAATTGAGTTTATCTCAGTATCTCCCTCTTTCTCTTCTCCCTCCACGCGATCTTCGCGGTTCTTCTCCTTCAATCCCTCGTTACCGACGAGATTTCTCTTCTCAACCCTCCGTCTTCTTCTCCACCAAAATCCACCGTTAAAAAAAATTATTTTTCGCCGTGCGGATTTTCATTTTGCATCAGTGAGGTTCCCTGAGGTACGTCTGGCTGGGGTACGTCGTCCCCCGTGAGATGCTGTGACTAGGATTTCCCCTTATCTCCACTCCCTTGCTCGAGGGCGAGATCCCATTTCCAGCTCCCAGAGATTTTAGAGCAAGGCCCTAAATGTCGGTTTCGGTCACCATTTCAGTATCAACCAAAACAGAATTTCGATGGAATTTCGTGGAATTTCGACCAGAATTTCGGTCATTTCGGTCATTTTTTATACTAGGACCCCCATATTTCGGTCATTTCGGTCGCATTTCGATTTCGACTGGATATCGATATTCGACAGAAATTCGACTGAATTTCACTGAAATTTGAGGCCATGTTTTAGAGTTTCATACCAAGTTAAACACAATCTCCTTCTTTGCTCCTTGGAAATTCTGGAGTAACTTCCTCCAAATTGGTGAGATACAAATAGGCGGTGGGAGTAAGACGAAGAATGAGCCTTCATGGAGGTCACCAAGTCCACTGGAGACTCCGTCCTCAGGATATCCATCATCTCCAGAGCCCCAACTAGGGCTCGCAACCCATCTCCTGTCCCAAGAAACCCGTTGCCTAGAATGGAACCGACCTTCGGAGGCGGAGGGGCAGATCTCCCGTTTAAGAATAGGATGGGCGATGGCGAACTCTCTGGTTTAATGGAAACAAGTTTAGTGTGACCCCTTTGGTTGATAAAAGTCATTGTTGTGGATGGCAATGCAATGCTAGACATGACTTGTGGTGGCTTTTCTGATTCGTTATCTTGACCTTTCTTTGACATTTGGTACTTAGAACGTTGGATTGGTTATCGACCATTGAGAAGATGGAGAAAAAATTGTCTAGTTGGAAAGCCTCTTCGCTTTCACGTGGTGGACGGCTGGTTCTTGTGAAGGTTGTTCTTGCTACTATACCTGTCTTTTTCATGCTGACAAGGCTTCTTCTTGTGGGTGTTCAACTTCACCATGGAATGATTATGTGGAGATTTTTGTGGAGTAATTCGAGTCAGGAAAACACATGTATTCGTTTGGTTGACATGGATGCCGTAATGCTCCCAAAGGCATAGAGCGGATTTGGGATCTCCTATCTGGAAATAATGAATAAAGCACTCTTGAAGTGGATTATAAGGATTTGGTGCAAGGATGAAGACCTTTATTGCAAGATGATCCATACAATTTCTGAGATACATGCTAGGCGCGGGCTTGCGATCGAGGGGATCCATCGTTTAGAGAGGAGGGAAGCTGGAGAGGATGTCAATGCCGTCGGCCATGATAGCGTTGGAGGAGGTGGGATCGCCTGGAGTCGTGGTGTCTGGCGGTGGTGTTGAGGCACATGAGATGGAGTTGCATCACTTGTGGGAGGCGACATTGTTTGAAAGCGGAGGGTGTAGAGGGTGGTGGCACCACTAATAGGAGGTGTCACTTGGAGGTGGGGGTGTCACCTGGAGACGCGGTTCCTGCTTTCACACGAGGAAAAGCACCCGCCTGGGTTGTGCCCCTCATGGAGGGCAACAAACAGAGTTTGGAGGGAACATGTTTTGGTTGTGCTGGTTGCAAGGAGGATCTAGAGCCATCATATGGTCGTGGCTTCAGGCAACGGAGGGGTCGCAGTGCCTGTTGTGCTAGTCGTGTTGAAGAGATGATCGGTGAGGGTATGCTTCCCTCGCCTTGAGGAGTTCCCCTGATGAGGCACACTCGCCCATATCTGGATTTCGTTGGAGGAGGTGATTGGAGAGCCGTGCTGAGGGAGATTGTGTAGGATCGCTCGCTTGGGGCCGCTTCGACCTTCTTCTGTGATAGCGTTGGGTATGAAGGCAAAGATCGTGCACCTGGAGCTTCTCCAGCACAAGGAACATGCTTCGTGAGATTGCACAAGTGGGGAGGGTACTGTATAGGGGTATCGTGATGTCATTGCATCTATGGTTTCAAGAGGAAATCCAACAGCAAGTTGACGAACCAATTAACCATAGTTTTTATAATACCTTGAAAACTGGACTAGATCTTCGAATATCAATGATCATAACATAACCTCTGATTCAGAAGAAATGAATAACAATTGAGCTTGGAAATATAATCAAATCTCCCAAAACTGACTTGCTTTAGTATCTTGTGTTTTCACAGATATGAAAGCGATAATCACGAACAAGACCTACAAACATGAAGAATAACATTGATTTTATGTGGAATCCTACTTTGTGGGGAGCGGGATGAAACCATGGGAGAATGCCTCAAAGGGTGGATGCTTCCATTTCATTCTCTCAATGAGTACATGGGTGTGTGACTCTTTATATAGTCCCACTAACTCTCCAGAGTCTCACCAATAGATGATGTATGACTAATCCTCATGGTGTGGTAATTGGACCAGGGAGTGGTCCAAATGCCCACCCAGATCATTCTCAAACATTTATGAACACTAATGAACACCTTAAAAATTTGAAACTATAGTACAAAGTTCTCTGCACTCTTGAGTTCGATAGAAGTCCCCAATATGAGGTGGTTGCTAGGGGCTTTGTATGAGGAGGAGTTGTGGCCATTGCTACTGGATCAACAAAAGGGAAAGCATATAAAAATAAAACTTGTGGTCTACTCAATCGTCAAGAGTTTGTTAGGCTAGACCTCTCCTCATGATCAAACAGGAGCACCACAACTTGGGCTATTGGAAGCTGCTGGTGTGACAGTCGGCGGCTAGCAGAGCGATTGTAGTGCTGCTATGGGCGCATTAGGATACTGCTTTGTAATTAGGATGCCGATGGGCGAGGTTCCCACGGGGTGGCCGGAGGCTGCTCGGGACGTTGGTAGCAGACTGCTTAGGCTGCTGGTTGTTGGGGCGAGGGGTGGGTTAGGTTTTTGGGTTAGAGGGGCCTACGACTCTGGTCTTGGACCGTTGATCTGACACCATGTGGAAAAGTGAAATGGAATGTTTTAGTGTTATTGAGGATATAAGGTTTCTTATATAGAGGTGAAAACATACACACTACAAAGGAGAAAAATATAACAATATTCTTAAAGAAAATAATAATTACAGAAAACACTTAGTAATAAAACATTAATAATACATTTGACTATATGTCTAGAAGGGTGATGCTCTTTATAAAGATGGATTCAGCTTTACATAAGGATGTGTCGTATTTCTTCTTAGCCTGGAAACACTGTGAATACAAACAAAAGATCGCATCAAGTGTTCTTATTTTGGGCATGTCTTCTGTTTTTCATGTTAGAAAGCTGACATGCTAATATGCAAGCGAGTCTAGTTGATGGTAGATGCTTGTTTTGATCGGCATTCTTTCTTAGCTGAAAAAATTTGACCAAAGATGTGCCATGTTGATAACTACCCAAGTATTTACTTTATGCGAACATCTATGATTAAGGATTGTTTGCCATCTTGCACGAGGCATCATGATCACTATTATCAAAGCGATCACTTGACTAGGCGATGAGGCGAGGCAAGGTCGCAAAGCCCTGTTAGTCACCATTACGTGGTTAACTAAATAGAATTCATTTAAGACTGACGCTGATCATCTTTATGACTACAAACATGTACACATACATGTACATGTTATACATGTACATTTTGTATGGGATGGGCAACGTCTTGGGTTATTACCTAGATGTCCAAATATAAACAACCAAAATTCTAATAATAAGGTTAAGTTCAATATGTCATCATGCAATTTATATGGCCCACATGGATTTATTCTCAAGGTCATGTTTTAGGTTAATATGTTAGAAATTCACATGTTGGTTAGCATTTCGCGCAAAAAATGCCATTCTTGATTATCTCTTGTTACCATTGTATCATATGGCAATACGATATAAGATGCTTTTTCTAGCTGATAGCTTAGGCAGTACATGGGTCAGGTCATGCACAAATGGGATGGTCCTTGGGCAGTACATGGGTCCTGTCATGCACAAATGGGATGGTCCTGTTGATATTCCCAGCTCTGCCAGATAAATATAGGGCAATTAGGAAGAATGAATGCGAAAAATGTAATCTATTACTTGGATGTCAAAAAAATAGCTCAATGCACTGACTGTAGGGCATTGGAAATTTGAAAGTGTCAAGGCCAAGAAGACAATTGTTCTATCAGTTGGAGGTCCCTGGAGGAAGATCTCCTAGTAAACAGCTGCGGTTTTTGCTGAAGGAATCAATCATCTGAATGTTGTGAAAGCCTGCTGCCGTTTCCAACAAGATGAGAAAAGAAAGTTTTATCAATGTCTGAGTTGCTGATTTCTACTACCACTTCCCTAATGAAAAAATATAGAACTTTGTGAACTTCTATTGACCGAGTATTCAAAAAGTTAACATTTTTGTGTTCAGTCTAAAACCTTTATTGTAATTCAAATTTTTGATCCAAAACTGTAGTTTCAGATGTTTAAGTAAATTGGGGGCAACTGACTTGTATCTGTGATTTGTTTCATGGACAACTGACTTGTATCTGTGATTGTTTCATGAAAGATAAATTTCAGTGTCTGTCTTTTTTAATGCGGAAGGTATGAGTTTTAGTTAAATTCTTCTACAGTTCCTGCTCTTGACTGCATTTCACCAGGGCAATGTTATAGATCGGTAGTCTTGGAGATCCCATGACTATTGCACATGCCTTTCAAAAACTTTTGCAATTAGATTTTACACCGCATCTCTGAAACCACCTTTTTTGTCCATGCCTCTATTGCATCCTTTCTATCTTTTGGAAATAAGGCCCAAATTTAATGTGTTTTCCTCGGTCATCTTTTGCAGAAACGCTTTCCAAACAGGCCAATCGTTGAGCTAGAAATAGCAGCCCAGGAGGAGATGAAAATTATCGAATTGCGATTAGTAAAGCTTTTGAACAATAAGGCCGAGGCATCATCAACACAGCACAACCATCCTTCTCGCCTTCCCATTAAACCCAGAGGTGAATATGTTTCCCTTCTTGAAAAATTACATGATTGACGAACCGTGAATCACCCTAATTAATTATGTAATAATGTTGTTGCAGCACAAGCAATTAGCAATCGGTCAAAAACCACTTAAAATGGATATTGAATCATTGATTAATGTGAAGTTGATTAGATTTATTTTACTTGAGATCAGCCCGCTTAATGGTCCAGTGGTAGTACAGTATGTCTACCATATAAAAGACCCTACTTAATTGCGTTAGGTAGTCGCTGGCCAGCGTAAAAAATAGTCGAATCTTTCAACATGGATTTGAGCAAGAATCCATGTAGCCGACCCTACTTATAGTGGGAGACGGCTTATTACATTTATAGCCGACCCTACTTAATTATGGGAAAAGGCTTTCTTGTTTTTGTGTTGAGGTCAGCCCAAGGTTGAACACATTGGAAGCAATCACACGCGTAAGATTTAATTTAAAGAATTTAATGTTAGAATTTCTGAGAAGATTTTTTTATTAGTTTTTTATGCAAATGAACACCTCAATGCAAAACGGACGAAGTTCAGGAGCTATTCAACAGTTTTTCTGTCAAAACAGCTCCAAAAATTACGAAACTTGGTCAGAGTGAGAATCTATGCAAAACTAACTCGCTGTGAATTTTTGGGAGGATGAGGAATTTTTAATGAATTAATGAATGCAAACATAATGTTCTTGCGTAAATTAAATTCAATAAATATCAAATTTTAATATTTTCCAGAACCAGAAATGATCTAAATAGCCCTATGTAAGAGGGGTACTGAACACATTTAACATCATAAAAGTGCTTAGTTTTGAATCAATTAAAAATTACTTACCAAGATCACTAATCGGTTTGTTTTAGGCTAATAATGCATGCAAATAATATGCAATTTGGTGGCATGAAAGGGTAGAAATGATGTTGGAGTGATTGTTCATAAGGATTTGAAGGACTGTGTGATTGAGGTACAAAGATTTGTGGATCATATTATTTTGTTAAAAATGATGCTTGAAGAAGAAATTTTGAATATCATCTCTGCTTATGAAGTTTCGTACTAAAATCTCGACTATAAGGAGTACCAAAAGGATATTTTATGGTTGGGCAAAGCAAGAGGAAAGAAAGACTAAAAACCTTTCTCAAGTGAGATACATTAAGGATGAAAAAAGATACATGCTTGTTACTCAGAAGGATACAGAGACTAGGTTGAAGCAGTATTTCCATAAGCTTTTCATTGGGGAAGGAAATAGATAGGTCGTGTTGATATCTGATGTTGTTTGGCAAAGGTGTCCTTTGGCCCCGATGTTGTTCGTGTTGATATCTGACGCCCTGGGCGTCTTGTTCAGGGAGACGGTTGACTCGGGCTGGTGTGCGGGATACCGCAGGGGGGATATCTCCATCCCCATTTTTCAGTACGCGGATGACATGGTTCTCTTTCTCGGGGGTGATGCGGAGCAATCCGCTAATGCGGTTCAGTTGGTCGAGATTTTTGGGGACATAGCAGGGCTGGAGATCAATAAGCGCAAATATGCGGTGATTACTTTCGGAATGACGACGGGTGAACGGGTAGCCGTGGCGGCCTTGGCCGATTGCCCCTTGGGGAACTTGCCGATTCATTACCTTGGGCTACCGCTGGTGCCCGGTAGGCTGAAGGCGGCCGACTGAGAGGATGTCATAAGAAGGTTGGAGCGTAAGTTGGCAGGGTGGAAGGCGGTCACCTTGTCCAAAGGGGATAAGCTTGTCCTGCTAAGGCATGTGCTCGCGACGATCTCTGTTTTTTTTATATTCCACGAGGTTAATGCCGACAGGGGTCAGAAGGAAGATCGAGTCTATAATGAGGATTTTTTTGGTCCGATGGGAGGCAGCAGAGGAAAGGTATTCATCTGGTTGGCTGGGAGGAGATGACGAAGAGCTGGGCGGATGGGGGGTTGGGGATCAGAGACGTGCAAAATATGAACACTGCTCTCATCGCGAAGTGGATTATCTCTATTTGGGGCTCCTCCTCATCACTGGTGGTGAGGCTGATTTGGTCGATCTATGGTATCTCGGGTCAGTTTGTTGCGGAAAGGGTCCGTTTTGAATCGTCTCTGTGGTCTGGTATCCGTGCCGTTCTCCTGCTGTTACAAAACCGTTTGTGCCATTCGATTGGGGATGGCAACCTCTTCTGTTACTGGAAGGGCCGCTGGTCATCTGCAGGGATTCTGGCTGACCGGTTCCTTCGGCTCTACGCGATGGCTGATTCGAAGGACGTATCTCTTGCGATAGCTGGGGCGACGGACAGTTGGGCCCCTTCGTTCCGTTCGGATCTCTCCGACTAGCGGCTGGATGAGTACATGCAGATGCAGGAATCTCTTCCCCAGACGAGCGTCTTGTCGGGGGGTAGAGATCATTTCGTGTGGTCGAACGGGACATTCTCGGTGCAAAGCGCGTATGAGGCGCTGACCGGGCACAATCATGACCAGGACCGGGAGTTGTTACAAGACTTAAAAATTGTGTGGGATGCGAAAATTCCGAGTAGGATCAAGGTTTTTCTCTGGTGTCTTCGTAGAGGTCGATTCTTGGACAAGGAGCACCGTAGCCGCCTGTTGGGCTTCGTGGATACATGTTGCGGCCGTTGTGAGGAGGCTTCGGAGGATTCGCTCCATCTTTTCTTGACGTGCCTGGTTTCGGATCGTGTGTGGCAGGCTCTCCAATTTCCTTGGCTCCAGACCGGGGCTTCGCGGAGTTCTGGGCATCTATTAGGTGCGCCCGCAGGAGCAACACGACAGATTTCTGGAAGCCCTTCGCTTCTCTGTGGGCAATTTGATTGGGACGGAACGAGAAGATTTTCAACAATCAGAGATTCTATGATGAAAATATCGTAGCACATTGTAACGCTTTATGTGTCCTATGGACTTTTTCTATAAATCCCTTTATCCATTTAATTTAATTTGATTCAGGTGGTGTCCCCCGCGACGGGGGTGCACCCAGATTTCAATAAAAAAAGGAAATAGATAGGTCACTTTGGGAGATCTATTTAGTATTGAAAGTTACTTGAATTCTGTAATCTATAGACGAATACAAAGAAGGAAATAGAGTAGGCTTTGAAGGTTTTGAGACATGGAAAAGATGTAGGACCTGATGACATTCCTATAGATGTATGGAGAGTTTTTGGTGAGCGTGGTTTAACTTGGCTTACAAATTTATTCAATGTTATTTGGCGAACAAGAAAATGCCTGAAGATCGGAGGAGAAGCATTGTGGTGCCTCTTTATAAGAACAAAGGAGACATTTAAAATTGTTCAAATTACAAAAGTATCAAGCTGGTGACTCACACTATGAAAATTTGGGAATGTGTGATCGAAAGAAGGTTAAGGCAAGTTTCCAAAGTAAAAGAAAATCAATTTGGATTCATGCCGGGTCGCTCAACTACTGAAGCCATCCACTTGTTGAGGAGAATGATGGGGATTTATAGAGTTAAAAGGAAGAACCTCCATATGTTTTTTATTGATTTGAGAAAGGCTTATGATTTTGTCCCACATGTGATATTGTGGAGAGTTTTGAAGAAGAGACAAGTACCTATCCTATACATTAACATCATAAAGGATATGCGTGATAGGGCTTCATCTTGTGTAAGGATCCAGTCTGAGAAGATCGATTTTTTTGATATTAACATTGGTCTGTATCAAGGTTCAACTTTGAATCCATTCCTTTTTTACTTTGATTATGGACGAGTTGACAAGTCACATTTAGGATGAGATACTTTTGTATATGTTATTTGCTGATGATATTGTGTTTATTGATGAGACTAGAGATGGAGTAAATGAGAAGGTTGAGTTCTGGAGACATGCATCGAGACTAAAAGATTTCGTATAAGTAAGGCTAAGACTGTATGTATGGAGCGTACTTTTGATGGAAGCAATGGTGAATGAATCGATGTGAAGATTGATAACGATAACATTCAGAAGAGAGTTTCTTTTAGATTCTTGGGACCTATTTTATAACATGATGGGGAAATTGATGGAGATGCTATTAATAGGATAAATGCAAGTTGGCTAAAGTGGAGGGGAGCCTCTACCATTCTCTGTGATAGGAAAATTCCTTTGATAATCAAAATAAAGTTTTACAAAGCAGCCGTGAGACCTGCTACGCTCTACGGATCCAAATGTTGGCCTGTGAACCATAAACATGGCCTTAAATTTCGGCGAATTTCGACCGAAATTCGGTCGAAATTCGGTTTCGTGACGATACCGATATCGAAACTATATATAATGTCGCTTTCCAGGATTTCGGCCGAAATTTCGACCGAATTTCGGTCATTTCGGTCGTTTCGGTCCATTTCGGCCCATTTTGTTCACAGATTTCCCAGATTTCGGTCAGATTTCGGTGGAAATGAAAGAAATTTCGGTTCATTTCGATCCATTTCGACTGAAATCGTTTTAGGTCACTATAAGGCATGCCTAGACCACTAATTGTTATTTAGGGCATTATTTGGCCACTAAATGAAATTTCAAGTCACTATTTCAACCACCATTGCACTATCGGCCACTATTCCAATCACCATTATAATAAAATAAGATCATTAGGGGTCCTCTATAATAAAAGTGAACTTGTAAACTTGTATTATGTGATTGGTGTATCATGTGAACTTGTAAACTTGTATTATGACATTTAATATTTCAATTTTAAAATAATCTATGCATTCTCTATAATAAAAGTACTATTGTCCTTTTGAGAATTGACAGAAAAATTGTATGCCAAAATTTAATTTTCTGTACTGAAATTTCACTCTGGACAATCATCAATATGGTGAACGAGACCATTATTTAAGGCACTTATCATTATAACCTCTTATTTTAACTAGAAAACTTGTATTTCTATCTCTTTTATAGATTAAACAATATTGGAAATCTTAAATTTGAAAAAAGAGAGTTTTCAAGTCATTTCCGCAATTTCCGGCCATTTCACCGAAATTCCACCGAAATTCCACCGAAATTCCTTTTCTGGGCTTACTGAAATGAAAGCGAAATCCGACATTTGAGGCCTTGACCATAAACACATGCAGAGAATGGCAGTAGCATAAACGAAAATGCTAAGGTGGACGCGTGGACATACACACATGTGTAAAGATCAGATTCGGAATGATGCAATCATAAGGAAAGTCGGTGTAGCTCCGATCAAAGATAAGATGCGAGAAAAACGCTGAAGGTAGTTTAACCATTTGCAAAGGGGTTGGTTGATGCACCAGTCAGGAGATGCGAGTTTTGGGATGTTGAGCCGGCTAAGAGAGGGTGATGAAGACCCAAGAAGTGTTGGAATGGGACTATACAAAGGGATCTTAGTTTTTTGGATCTAAGTCTGAGATAGACCCAAGATTGACCTGAATGGAGGCAAAGAATCCATATAGCTGTCCCTAATTAATGTGGGAAAGGACTTTGTTGTTGTTGTGAAATGGTACAATTAATTCTACACAGAATATTTTTTAATGATTTTTTAGACAAGTATTGATTTATTACAAGAAAAAATATACATCACAATCACAGTACCGATTTTAAAAAATCAGTCATCTCTTTGAAAAACACCAACGAATAATAATTATGTAGAGTATAAAATGTACTTTAACTTGAAATTTTTGTAGTATAGAAATGATGCTAAATGAATGTCCTATGATTGGTTCAACTGCAATGTATCAATGCAGAATAACATAAAACAAAGATAACAAAAAATGACATACATGGTGCTTTATACAATTACCTATAAAGAGGGGGGCAATCTTTGCTATTTCTCACGAGGTGTACTGGTCACATGAGGCTTACTTTTGCTCTTGATTAACTTGATCAGATAGTTGGTAGAGTTCGCCCTTCCGACGGTAGGATGAAGTGCATGAGATGGATGGTGGCGACGCTTGCCGGTGTTAAAAACACAACCACACTCCCATGTGGTTCTGGAGATGTTGCATGATGACTCTATCTCCGACGAATTGGAGGAACAATCGGTCTATCCACGATCGATGCTTGGTGGTCTCACAACGAAGGGACAGTTCTCCAGCTGTTGTACGGTGTGGAGGCTAAGTTTGATGGTTGGGTGCACAACACTAGTGGACTGCTTTGAGGGTTAGAAGGATCACAGCTTCGGTGAGGGAGACGAGAGGGGCCTCGACACGCAATGGGGATTTGATAGATCTATTGCACTGCTTCCTTTTGGGACTCCCATTGAAGAGGACTCAAACTCCTCTTTCTTAGTTTGATGCTGCTTGTGCGGATCCAAAGGATAGGGTGGTGGTGGTTCCAGATCGTGATCGAGGATGATTATTGAGAGCTCTATGCTCGTTTAGCGCCAGTTTGTGCGTACGTGACGAAACTCTTCCAAAGAGGGTTGCTCGATCTCATATGCCTGCAAATAAAGATCGAGCTCGAGCTTGATTGGAGCTCAGCTGGGTGGTACCACAGATGAAAGGGGTGAATGCTCTCTATGCCTTGGGCGATGGATCAGGAGCATAGACTCCGACCAAGTCTAGCAGGAAGGGAGGAGGTTATGGGAAGGATGAATGAGATGAATGTCCTTGCTGGTGAAGGGAGATGGAGGACCTGATGCTCGGGTCCTTGCAGAATCTGAGATGATTCAAGGTGATGGGTTACGAAGAATGGTGACGATGAGCGGAAGTTGTGGGTGGTTTAGATTTCTAGTTGACGGTTTCGAAACAACCGGAGAAGATGATATCTAGGAAGAAGAATATGGAGCAGACAATAGAAAAAACAAAAAAGGATGAAAAAAGGGAGAAGATAAAGAAAGAAAGAAGAAAGAATTACGTGTATGTTGAGTTTCGTCAGAGAAGAAAATGGCAGGGCTGGCACCTCAAATTGTTGCCTCAAGCTACAAGAGGATGCAACGAGGCTCGAGCAACCTTGTGGTAAAGTATTGCGGCAAAGGGGGTGGGTTCTCCCCTTTGGATCTCACCTAAGATGGTTCCCTCATCACTGTCGAACGCGAACATACGTTGTTAACGATGTTTGTGTGAAGCTGGAGGTAGATCTCTCAATGGTGTCGGATAAGGATCGACTGATGACGGAGGGGAGAGTTTTAATGATAATGCGTTAGGGTTCGCAGTAGATGCATAGTTGGTTGGATATGACTTGGTCGAGGGAGAAGAGGAAGCTGAGACGGTCGTCGACCGTTGGTGGTTGGTGGTGGCGTGGAGGACTCGGAGGAGGAAGAATTCTAAGTCGTTGGATTGGCCCAGATCAAAGAGGTGTTGATAAGGGAATAAAAGAAGAAAATAAGAGGACCGTTGGATCTTGAAGAAATCCAACGGTGGAGATCAAGTGCAGTGGAAAGATGCGTGTCGCCTCCACAGAATTCAGAAGATAAAATCAAAGAAAAATTGGAATAAAATAGCAAATGATCTCAAATCAAAAAATTTTCTTCATGAAAGATGTTTGTGTCGATGAGATCTATAGTTTTCATGACGGGATCAAGATCAAAAGACATTATTGTACAAACTCATTTTTTGATGGTATTCTGTGTATAGAACACCATATTTTTACATTTTGTATTCTTTTTGTGATTTTCATGAAAGAAAATACATAATAAATTAAATAAAGTAGAAAAACATTTACACACTAATATTTTTTGGATTTTAATAATTGAGAAAATAAATGAATAAAATAAAGGGACTTGCGTACAGACTCAATATACATGCTCAGAATTGTGTGTTCTCTTTGATTTTTAGAATGTTTTGGAATTTGATTTTGCAAATTTTATTATAACACAAATCTAAGAAAATAAATAAATAAGAAACACATTAAAATGAGTCATATATATATATATAACGACAAGTCAAAGTTAGTAACTATATACAATATACTATGTGGACCAAAAACTTAAGTTTCACGTATGAACTCCGAGTTTTTTGAATTTGTTCATAATTTGTAGATAAATTGAGTGTACATTAATTCAAAAGTGAGTACGAGTTCATTAGAGACTGTATGCGGGAGATATTTGACTTTACTATTTTTAGTCTAAAATTAGGGTTTAGTTTTATTCGACATATATACATGTGATTTTTATGATATTATTCATTTGTTAATGTTAGTGATATTTATACAATGAAGTTGATTTTATTTGATTTGAAGTTAGTATAAATTAATTAAAAATGTAAGAAGTTAGGTTAAAATACATGTGATTTATATATATAAAATATAGGTGATATATATATATATATATATATATATATATATAGGGTCATATGTGGCTGCCCCCTAGGGGCAGCCAACATGGCTGCCCCCGCTTTATTTGGGCAAATTTTTTTATTTTTTTTGAAAAATAAAACCATGTACATTCATCTATATCCCTCCTATATACCATTCGAATTTCGTCAGAAACAGAGACTCCTACGGCCTCCATCCGGACAGTAATTTTTTAACGGTAACAAGATTTTTTTAAATCGATACCATCGAGATGGAGGCCGTAGGAGTCTCTGTTTCTGACGAAATTCGAATGGCATATAGGAGAGATATATGGATGAATATACATGGTTTTATTTTTCAAAAAAATAAAAAATAAAAAAACGCCGAAAAATGGGGTGGGGGCAGCCATGTTGGATATCCATGGTCGATTTAAAAAATCCTGCGACCGTTAAAAAAATGACGTCTGGATGGAGGGCTTATGAGTCTCTGTTTCTGACGAAATTTTAATAGAATGTGAGAGGGATATAATGATGAATATACAAATTTTTATTTTCCAAAAAAATAAAAAAATGAGGGAAAAATAGGGGTGGGAGTAGCCAAGTTGGCTACTCCCTGGGGGCAGCCCCATTTTACCCATATATATATATATATAATTTTTTGCTCCTTATTGCGATGCCTGCGGATCCTGGTTACCTGTTTACACATCACTCGTTGCATTAGATTTACTATGGATCGCATTATGTTATTGAAAATAAATGAAAAAGATACACATTAAAATGAGTCAATTATATACATAAAACGACAAGTCATAGTTAGTAACTGTTGGGAAAAATAGAAAACTTGTTTATTTTGTGAACCCTAGGCTCTCTTTTATGGGAGAGTAGCCTATGGGTAAATTACATAAGACAACCATAAGTACAGGGAATTAGTAAAAAGTGCGTAAACATGAAATAACTATTAGAGATAAACATATCTCTACACTCCCCCTCAAGATGGAGCATAGATCTCGATCATGCTCAGCTTGGACGAGTACTTCTGGAAAGGTCCTCTGAGTAAGGCCTTGGTGAAGATATCTGCAATCTGATTTCCCAAGCTGACATGAGATGTGGAAATGAAGCCCTTCTGAATTATATCTCGTATATAGTGACAATCAACCTCGATGTGCTTGGTTCGCTCATGAAATGCTGGATTATTTGCAATAAATATAGCCGCCTGATTGTCACATTCTAGTGCCATAGGAGCGGGAACTTCTATACATAGATCTCGAATCCATATCATTTCTGTACTGGCTTGGGCCATAGCTCTATATTCAGACTCAGCACTAGATCTGGCTACAACAGTTTGCTTCTTACTCCTCCATGAGACAAGTGAATCTCCAACATATACAACAAATCCAGTAGTGGATTTCCTATCCTTCGGACACCTTGCATAGTCTGCATCTATATGCTGAAATGGTAATCTCATTGCCTTTTCTAAATAGTAGAACTGCACCTGGAGATGATTTAAAATACCTGAGTATCATATGTATAGCATCTATATGCACCTGACGTGGTTGCTCCATGAATTGGCTCACCCGACTAACATCAAAGGAAATATCAGGTCTGGTGATAGTAACATAAAGAAGCTTTCCTACCAGCTCTCTGTATCTCCTCCTATCCACCTCATCAGTATCATCATCATATAGCTTCATGCTTGGGTCCATGGGAGTGGTAGCATGCCGACACCCAAGCATTCCCGTATCGCTTAGCAAATTAGTGACGTATTTCCTTTGGGTCATTACAAGCCCTTGATTTCTGACAAACTCCAGTCCCATAAAGTATCTAAGGACTCCAAGATCCTTCGTGACAAATTCACGACCCAGAAGTTCTTTCGCCCTTTTTATTCCTTGTATGTCATCTCCTGTAATAAGAATATCATCAATATACACCATAATAGCGACTATACCTCTGGATGTCTTCTGTATGAAAAGGGAATGATTTGCATTGGAGCGTTTGTACCCCTGCTTTTCAAACAAGTCCGAAAGCTTTTGGAACCAAGCTCTAGGGCTCTGCTTAAGGCCATATGTCGCCTTATGAAGTCTACACACATGTGAACACTCCCCCTCAACTGCAAATCCCGGTGGCTGTTGCATGCAGACTTCCTCATGAAGATCACCATACAAAAATGCATTCTTGACATCTAACTGAAATAAAGGCCAATCTCGAATAACAACAACAAAGAGAAGAATTCGTAAGGTGGAATGACGAGCAACTGATGAGAATGTGTCGAGATAATCCACGCCGTATGTCTGTGTAAACCCTCGCGCAACCAGACGCGCCTTGTATCTGTCAATGGTACCATCTGCATTTTGCTTATCTGTAAACACCAATTTACAGCTTACTACAGAGACTCCAACGGGACCTGAGACAAGGCTCAAAGTGCCTCTCGACTGAAGAGCAACCATCTCTTCTTCCATGGCCAAACACCATCTACTGTCCTTTAAAGCATCTTTATAAGTCCGTGGAATATCCACGGTTGATAAGGCAACTGCAAAATTCTTAAAAACACATGTCAAGCGATCAAAGGATACCATGGTTGCCATAGGATATGATGCATAGCTACGCCTCGGCTTCCGAAGTGCAATGGGCAGATCCAAGTCTGCAGCCTCAACATCTGTCCCCTGTAAAGAATCTTGCACCGGTAGAACACTAGACCCATCATTAGATACCGTATTATCAGAACATACCTCATACGTGCTTGATGATGAGCGGTGACTATGAGCAGAAGCAGGTCGACGAGTGTAATGGTGAGGCAAATGTGGAACATGGACTATTGTAGTAGGTTGAGATGTTATAGGAAGTGGAGAGGGAGGTGATGAAGGTGGTGGTGGTGGTGGGGATGCGGGAGGTAATAGCGGTGGTGGTGGCATGTATATATTATCATTTGTACTAGAAGACGTCAACCGATCACCTGTAGGCGAAAAGTATATCACAAGCTCAAAAAAGGTGACATCAGCACTAACATAATACTTCCTGCGCATTGGATCATAACACCTGTATCCTTTCTGTGTCATGGAATACCCAACAAAGACACACTTGACAGCTCTAGGAGAGAGCTATACCCGGAGACATTTGGTGGATGAATGCGACCGAGCCAAACACACGAGGAGTGAGTGAGAACAATTGCTTTTCAGGAAAGGCAAGAGAAAAAGGAATTTTCTCACCCAAGACTGATGAGGGCATGTGATTAATAAGATAACATGCCGTTAAAACAACATCACCCCAAAAGGAATGAGGAGCATGACTCTGAATGAGAAGTGTCCTTGTAACATCAAGCAAATGGCGATGCTTCCTTTTCTATATACTCTTTCCGACCTCGCTCGAATACAACCACAAAGAAATCAACTTCCTAGGTTTTGTACCCTTCTATCGGGTGAAAGAAGTATACGTGCCGTTCTATTACTCTTCTCGCACTTGCGGAACAAAGCATTTCCTCGCACCCTTCCATTGCTGAGCGGGACTACCCCTACCTTCCCCTTTATACTACCTTGAGACCAAGGTCACTATAGGGCCCTCTATATATGCCACTCGGGATTGGCAGCTAATCATACTATGTTTTGGCCCTGCGAGCCAAACTAGTTCTCTTCCTACAGATAAAGAGGAATTCCTCCTGGATCAGACGTCTGCAATACCATTTTGTTGTGAAGTGTAAGCACATGATGCTTGATGAATAATTCCCTTGGTTGAAAAATAACGAGAGAGATAATGAGTACAAAATTCGAGGGCATTATTAGTTCGAACAATTTTTACTGAGGCAGAAAAAATATTTTGTACTTCAATCAAGAAATTTTTGATAACATCCCCAGCTTCAGATTTCTTCTTTAGCAAAAAGACCTAAGACAAGCGAGAAAAATCATCAACAACGACTAGATAAAACCTGTGCCCCTGCTGATCAGGCACACGACTGGGATCCCAAATATCTATATGAAACAACTCGAAAATGGAGCTACTGCTCCGACTCTGATGACTGGGAAAGGTAGAACGACGATGCTTTCCTAACTGACATGCTTCACATTGGAAGGATGCATGAGATGAGATCTGAGGCAGGACATGGCATAGTTTCTGAAGTGGGAGATGACCAAAGCGCAGGTGCCACATAAATGGTGTGACAGGTCCAACAGATAAAGAGGAGATTCCAGCATAGGGAGTTCGGACTAGACGATACAGACCGCCCTGCTCACGGCCACACCCAATCACCTTGCCCGTAAGGATGTCCTGAAAAATAAGATAAGTTGGGTCAAAAATTGCATGACAATGTAAATCCTTTGTAATCTGACTAATGGACAACAAATTCATCGAGAAGTCAGGTGCATGTAACACATTCTGTAGATGCATAGATGGTGTCAAACTAATCTCCCCCTGTCCAGTAATTGGGGAATGAGTCCAATCTGCAATGATCACAGTTCGTCATGGAGGAACCTGTTTGTAGGCTGTAAGTTGACTCTTGTCTCCACACAAATGATGTGTGGCGCCAGAATCCATAATCCATTCTATAGCATCATATCTACCACTACTAGTGAGTGCATAAGTACTACATGAGGTATTGGAGGAGGTTGAAATAGCCACATCTGAATGACTCCTAGGGTCCGATGGAGATGTCACAGAACCAGAAGGAGGTATAATGCCCCGCAATCATGCTACTAGGTCCTCAAAACGCTGATCCAGAGAAGAGGCAGCTGGAGGCTCAATCTGCTCAGCTACTCGGGCAGAGGCAGGTAATCCATGCTTGGAGTAGCATGTATCCTCTGTGTGCCCAGGATGATGGCAAAAGGTACATTGCCAACGAACTCGACCTCCTCTGCCACGAGGTACTCGTCCACGAAACTGAGAAGAGCCTCCTCAACCTCGGGAGGCAGCCATCACAGAAGATGTTGGAGCTGCAGGTGATGATGGAATGGTGATCCGGCTAAGCTCGCGAAAAGCTTCCTCCATAGGAGGAATAGTGGTGTCGGCCAAAATCTGGGAACGAGCAGCCTCATATTCAGGGTCTAGTGCTGCCAGGAACACACCAACCATAGTGGCATTCCTGTAGGTCTTCTGCTGCTCCGGGGTAGATGTGAGAGGCATGAAGCTATAGAGCTTTTTGAACATTCCACGTAAGGACATATATAACGAGTGGAGAGGTCGTCCATTATGCTTGATTGTGAAGATGTCATGCTGACGTTGTAGAATCTTCGTCTCATTCTTGGCCTGTGAATAGGTAGCAGCAAGAATATCCCACATTGCTTTTGCAGTGGGCTGATGGAGAATATCATTAGCAATCTCAATTGCTAGTGTGCCTGATAGCCAAACCTTGGTGTATGCATCGTCCGCCTCCCATGAGACGTGAACCCAGTCTTCTCAACAGGCTCTTCCTCGGTAAGGATGTGTTTCTTACCGGTCGACTTCATCATACTCATGGATTGCATAGCCCACAGTTCATAGTTTGACCCATCCATCTTCACAATAGGCGCAGGACCTCTGATGGCGCCTGTGGATGGAATATCCGCCTTGCTTTCTGACATGATGATAATCAAAGACTAGGGTTGTAGACTGGATAGACTTTTGTCTACACTGACATTCATGGGTTTGGTTGCATGTGTAGACTCAGGCAACCAAACCCATCAAGAAGAAGCTCCGGCTAGAAAAGAGACAACAACGGAACCTAGAGCAGTCTAGGTGTCACACACAGGAGCCTAAGGCGGCACCAGCCTCGGCGCGATAGCCGAGGTGCAGGAAAGGGGGGATGCCTAGGCGGCATGGTACCCGAGGTGCAGCCCGGTGTGAGAGAGGCTCTAGGAAGCGCGAGGAAGCGCTGCGCGGTGCTGCGTGGCAAGGCGCGGTGGCGCGACGCAGAGAGAATGCACGACGCGAGGAGGAGGCGTGCGGTGGGGATAGGTTTAGGGTTTCGGTACATGAGCTCCGGTCTAGGACCACCGCTCCGATACCATGTTGGGAAAAATAGATAACTTATTTATTCTGTGAACCCTAGGCTCTCTTATATAGGAGAGTAACCTATGTGTAAATTACATAAGACAACCATAAGTACAGGGGTACATTTTAGGTATTTTTAATAATTGAGAAAATAAATGAATAAAATAGACTTATGTACAAACGCTATATACATGCTCTGAATGGTGTGTTTTCTTTGATTTTAAATTGTTTTGGATTTTGATTTTTCCATACTTTATTAAAATACAAATCAAAGAAAATAAATGAAAAAGAGAGACATTAAAACGAGTTAATTATATACATAAAATGGCAAGTTAAATTTACTAACTGTATACATTATACAATGTGGACCCAAAACTCATGTTTCGCATATGAACTATTCTTTTGAATTTGATCTTGATTTGTAGAAAAAATGAATGTACATTAATTCAAAAGTGAGTACTAGTTCATAAGAGACTGTATGCGAATGATATTTGGATTTACGACCTTTTGATTTCAAAATATGGTTTGGTTTTATTTGATATATATATATATACATGTGTTTTTTTTGGTATTTTTCATTTGTTAATGTTAGTGATATTTACACAACGAGGTTGATTTTCTTTGATTTGGAGTTAGTTTAAATTAATTTAAAATGTAAGAAGTTGGTTAAAATACATGTGATTTATATTTATAATTTTTTGCTCCCTATTAATGTAAATATATATGATTAAATATGCATCTTATTTACATATGCATGAATGATAATAGTGCATTATAAATGCCTAAATGGACTTAATTACTTGGGGACAAAGTTCTTTCAGCTAATAAAGTGATGAATCACAGATTCATCACTGATGTACATGTGTATAGGATGATATCAGTGATCAAATTAAATAGAAACTCGTCTGAACTGTTCGTTAAAGGGACATGTATTCGTTGCTTTTGGGTACCGCTATTTCCTTTATATTAAATTTTTAGCGTTCTCAGTCGTGCTTTGTTTCTTAATGCCGTAAGTTTTTGATGCAGAAGATCGCATAGGTGTTCTCGGGGCACATCTTACTGCTCTTCCCATGGACTCCCTCAATCAAACTTCCAAGGTTATATCTCAACGTACTCGGCCTCCAATCACGACCCATGTCTTGGATGTCTCGCGTGGCTCTCCTGCTCCAGGTATTGAGGTGCAATTGGAGATGTGGAAAGGTGGCTCCCACTGCCCATCCTTCAGTGGAAGAGACTCTGGTGAATGGGTATTTCAGGGTTCTTCAGTCACCGATTCGGATGGTCGAAGTGGGCATCTGATGGACATAATCGACCACATTCTGCCTGGGTTCTACAGGATTAGTTTCAAGACTGGCAAGTACATACCCTCAGGTTTCTTCCCTTATGTTAGCATTGTATTTGAGATTAAGGAATCAGAGAGGTCGGAGCATTTCCATGTACCGCTTTTGTTGTCGCCTTTCTCCTTCACAACTTACCGTGGAAGCTAAGACGACCGACCGTCTGTTACAAATGCAATGACAGTGTCAAGGCGTTCAAATTGATCTTAAGACTCGTCATGGCAAGATTGTTTGACTAGTTGAAATCTACTTCTGTTGAACTATATTTGGGCGGGCATATGAAAACCAAATTATCTATTCTTATGAGAATAAAAATGAATAAATTTGTTTTCTTTCCGCTTTGGTTTCAGTTTGGGAGCATGCAGACACTGTGGAAGTGCCGACACATAGGTATTTAATGAAATTCCCATTCTACATTATAATATCAGAAACTTGAAGTTTTTTGGAGTGCAAATCTAGTTTTATTGTTATTTTTTTCTTGAGATAATCAAAAGATTTGTTTTTATATGAAAAGCCTACTCATGCAGCAGGAGGGGTGGTGACTAAAATAGTACATAAGCGACACTAGACCAAAACAGAAAAACAAGACATTAAACATTTGTCTATCTCAACTCAATATTACGCATGCTGGAGCATAAATATCATGCATGGATACACATTGTTCAAATAAACCATGATAGCGGCTTAGTCAAGACATCGGCAAGTTTATCTATTGCTTGACATGCAGGGTCTGAAGAAGTTCCCTTAGTAATAGCCAATTTTCCGCATAGAAGATTTAAATGCTCGTCCCATAGAATAGATTCAACCTACATCATCTCAGTTGTAATTTTGAGTCATAGCTTGATGCTTTGATTGTGCAATCAAATGAAAAACTGCTCTTTTCTTGCTACTGGTGTAACAAGATTCCCTATTATAAAGGCGCAACTGAGTAGTATGTTATCCATTTTGTTGATCATCAACATATGTAAGATTAGATTATGGCTCCTACTATTTGTAGGGAAGAGCATCAACTCCTTCTGAGGCGTTTTCATACAGCTTAGCATCTGAGGCTATAAGCATAGAAGCAACCTTGGATTCAGACATCCCAATCGTGAAAAGTCGAGTCATAGTTTCAGTGCAATAGATAGAGCCCTTCAAATCTTTAAGCAACTTTAATGACTAGAAAATATATTAAGTAAAGATGCTGAATGACAGTGCTTGTTTAGTGCTTCACTATAAGGACACTGTATGCATCACTGGCTATTGGTAGAACGTTACATAGAAACGGAATGATGGTGGTGGATGTAACAAACTTCATCCATCTCACCACCTGAGAAAGCTTGTAGAACCATAATTTGACTTTACTTGAACCTATGAATAACTTTGTGAAGACGACAAACCTTATCAAATCCTCCGGCTATGTGACTTTATAACTAAGAGAGTGGTTTGGTTTGGGATTGGTTTGGTTGCTGATGGCCTCAACTGCGTTCTTGCGAAAGCTGCCTCCGCTTGGGTTGCTCCTATTGATAATAAAAGCAAGGCAGATCTTCAGAAGCTGAAAAAATGTCATGAGCGCCTTGATCACTCTGGGTTTGCTAATCTTCGTTCTTTATCCCCTGCATTATGTAATAACACTAGAATGGACGTTCGAATATTTGAGGTGTGCGAACTGGCCAAATACACTAGAACTGTTTATCCTATTTCAAGCAATAATAGTAAAGTAATATTTCAGATTGTTTATTCCGATGTGCGTGGTCTTGCGAGTGTAAGGAGTCTAGGTGGTCACGAGTACTTTTGTTTCTATTGAAAAGCAGAAGTGAGGTCTAGAGGCAAGAAGAATTTTATAAGAATGATATCCAACCAATATTCAACAAGTGTCAATTATACAAATAGATCAACAACAACAACGACAAAGCCTTTTCCCACAATTACCTTGAGGGATATATCTTCTTGGTATTGACGCGTAAGGGAGTTTTTCAGTTAATGGCATTGATAAGATCATGGCGGATGAAGATCTCATGTTGGTTGAAGACATCGCGGCACTAAACCGTCAACCTAATCTCTCCTCAATGGATCCAAGTCCTAGCAGTACTGTAAGTAACTCTCCGACCTTTGTAAAGTTTTTGTATACTTCTTCTGACAATGCATAGTACCCTCTTGATGGAATGATCAGTGAAATTGGAGATGTGACAGATGATCATTCCATTGCCATAAGAAAAGCCGTCAGAACCGTTCGTGTCTCATCTCAGTACCCTATGGACTAGTTTGTATCTTACTCCAAGTTGCACTCTAGATATAAAAGTTTTATTGCTAGCTTGGCGTCTAATGATATTCCAAAGACACCGTGTGATGCACAAAATGATCCCAAGTGGATGAGTGCCATGAATGAGGAGATGACTGCTCTTCAAAAAATGACACATGGGATGTGGTTAATGCTCCAAAAGGTATAAATTTGGTTGACCCAAAGTGGGTGTATATGGTAAAGTTCAATGCTACATGGGAGGTTGGTCAGTATAAGGCTAGATTAGTTGTGAAGGGGTACACCCATAAGTACGGATTGATTACTTAGAGACCTTTGCTCCCGTGACAAAGTTGAATACTGTGAGAGTAATTATATGCTTGGTTGTTCAAATTTCCTAGAAAAAGCATCAGTTGGATATAAAAATGCTTTTTAAATGGGAGTCTTCACCAAGAAGTTTTTATGAAGATGCCATGTGGTTATGAAGATTAGAGACAATGTTGCAAATCAAAGAAGTTTTTATATGGTTTGAAGCAATCATCTCGAGCCTTGCTTGAGAGACTTCGTGCCGTCATGCTCAAGAGTAGATATGCATAGACGAATGGGGATCATAGTCTTTTTGTAAAACAAAGGTCAAAATAAAGGTATTATCCTACTAGTTTATGTTGATGACATGATCCTTACATGTGATGACGATGATGAGATATCTAATATAAAGGAGGTCCTTGCGTCTGAGTTTGAGCTGAAAGATTTAGGACAACCACGCTTTCCTTGGTATTGAGATGTATAGGTCCTCTGATGGCATGTGTTCTAGCACCCATATAGAGGTAAATCATAAGCTAAGCAAGACGGTGGGACACCTTTTGATGACGAGGAGAAGAGAAGACACCAAAGAACTGTGGGAAAGTTGATCTGTCTTATGCTCACCAAACCTGACATCACCTACGATGTGAATTTTGTTAGTCAGTTCATGCATGCTCCTACTACTGCTCATGCTTATGCAGTTAACATGATCTTATGCTCTTATAAAGTTTCCTGGTTATAACTCATGTTTCGAAAGCAAAAGATGCTGCTTGTTGAGGGCTATACTGATGCAGATTGGGCTGAATCTATTGACGACGTGAGACCTATTTCAGGGTATACCGTGTGTCTTTGTGGTAATTTGGTTATTTGGAGGAGCAAGAAAAAGAATGCGGTTTCAAGATCTAGCGCAGAAGCTGAGTATCATGCTCTTGCGGATGGGATCACCGAAATCTCTTTGTTGAAACTTGTCTTGGAATAATCGGGTATTCGAGTTGCTACGTCAATGAAGATGTTCTGCAACAACGAAGCTGCAATAACCTTGGCCAATGATCCTATGATGCACGACTTGATTAAGCATGTGAAAATAGATCGTCATTTCATTCGTGAGAAGATTGATGTTGTGCTGCTTTGTCTTCCTTATCTGAAGTCCGAAGATTAGATCACGGATCTCTTCACCAAGGGGTTGCCTACAGTGCGATTCGATCAAAATGTAGGCAAGTTGGGTATGGTAAACATGTATGTCCAAATTGAGGGGGAGTGTTGAGTGAGTGGATGCTTACGCAGGTAAACAAATCTTTAGGTAAGGGATCGTTTACCCGTCCTCCTCTATATATTGTACTCACCCCTCTTACATTTGGATTAAGAAAGAGAAGTGAGTCCTAATCTCCATTGAAAGGGAGATGAGGGTTCGAGAGTGTTACGTGATTTTTTCCCTCTGATGAGGACTTCTCACGTTAAATCCCCCCATTTCATATGTGCGGTTAGTATCTGATTATTCTATAGAGAGTAATAGGAGGAAATATATCAAAGTAGTCGATGTTGTAGGAATGAGTGTACGGTTTAGGGTTTAACCCTTTGATTCTGATCATGCTTTGCATGCTTAACATGATCATCTACATGGTGCATGACTGTATAGACCCATTTGCAAGCAACACCACTATATCAACATAAGTATTAACCGCAGTCCATGTACCCAAAAAGCAAATTATTCATCTCATGTTGCATATCCCCTCTCCACTAAGGATCACTGGATGCTTCTTGAAATATCTCTATGTTAATGATGAGAGGTAAACTAGTAGAAAACTATCTATACTATGGTGATAGATGTTTTAGAGCAACATGCTCGGAGATTGGCTGCTGAGCACATGTCCGCTTCCCTGTAGAAAACATGAATGTGTAGATAAAAATCATATTTAGCATCACATGGAAATCACTACTTACAAAAACATCATGAATATCTTTTCACGATTTACCTCATGGGCTACCATGAGTGGTGGTACTATTCTGGCCTACGGGGATGATTGGTATGGGTCTTCTTATGGATAGGAAAAGACAGGTAAACACATCATCAATCTTAGACATCTGACCTTGAGATCCATTAGTTAACAAATTTGGAATAGATACAAAGAAAATAAGTTCCATATCTACTGTATATCATAGATGAGTAGAATAAAGATTTCTATAACCCTTTGACTCATGGTGTTACAAAGCCACAAGTGGTCTCAGATGCAAAATTGTCCTGAGCATGCTTTAAGTTGTGAACAAAGGCAACATAACCCAATACATGTGGAGGAACAGAAAAAGATCTTTATTGAGAACAAAGCGGATTATGTGGTATATTCTTAGACAACAGAGGAGTCTCGCGATTAATAATATAGGATACTTTCGTAACCGCTTCTCCTTCTTAACTTACAGGGGTGTTACTAGGCATAATGAGTGCGAGCGACATTGAGAATGCATCCCTGTTTCTTAAAGCACACCATTTTTAGAAGCATAAGAATAAGAAGTCTGATGGATTATGACAATGCTGCGGAATAAGGTATGCATAGAAGCATTGTTAGGATTCCAAAAATCTAAATGCAGAAGCCTAAAAGGGCTTCTTAAACTACTGAAATGGCACTTTGGGAAGAAGCTGTTGTGATATTCCTAGATGACAAGACTCGAACCAAATTTATGGTTGAGGGGATACATATGGAAAGGACATCGTTTGAAATTCTCAAGAGGGAGATGACTAACAAGAAGGTGCCACAAAAGTGTGTGTAATATTAGAAATGGTGATTCCATGTCAAATAAATATATGGAGAATACATTAAGTGATAAACACCCTTCTCCCAACGACCACTTCCAATCAACCATCTTGTCAATATATTCTGAAAAATAATAAAAAAGGTTCAGAAACAGCTCAGCAGTTCATGACAATATATTCTGAGAAATAATAAAAGGTTCAGAAACAGCTCAGCAGTTCATGTCAATATATTCAGATAAATAATAAAAGGTTCAGAAACAGACCAGCAGTTCATGTCCCTAGTAATTTGAATAGAAAATGGTAAGCTCTAGGAAAAGTTAGGAGCTAAAATGACTCGTTGAAGCCTGACAGAGAGTTGCATCTCAACAACCAAGATGAGATGAGGGGACATCCATCAACAACTCTAAATGTCCATCCTTCAGGAACAAACTGAAAGTTGAGAAACTACCTAGTCCCCACAAGGACGACAAGATGCACAAGAATCACAATCAATCGAGTTCATCGCAAAGAATACCTGAAATATCATCAACCAGAACAATATCAGCAAGGGTGAGTGTAGAAGATGATGCAAGCTCTAGAAGAAGCTCGTGTGAGATGATTGAGTTGAGTGATCAACTCATTTTAACTTAAGAGATACACGTAAGAATCTTGGTTCGTCTCTATGTGGTGGCGTGGTGTGTAAAGTATGATTATGCTTCTGTAAACAGTTGCTATACCTTTATATTTCAAATACTTGTTTTATTTCGATAAAAATATTTGATCATGTTATCTTGCACTCCTTATTGCCAATAATGATTTTCTTCTTTAAATCTCTTAAATACCCTACACGTTTGTGGACTATATCGTGTTATTTGGGAGAATACTTGGATTCTCATTTATTTGTTTTTATATGATGGCCGTTTTTGCAACGTTAAGAGAATACTGGAATTCTGTTTAATGTAACTTTATTATATATTATTACGTTATTATACTATAGGTTGTGCTGCTCTCTAATCGTTGGTAAAATTTAATATTCTAATTTTATGGTTGATTTATTCTGTTATTTTGAACGTGTGCAACGTTGCTTGCTGTGTATCTATATAAAATGGTAAATAGCACTTGTTTTATATATAATACAATACACACAATTTCTATCCATCTTCTCCCCTTCTCTCTTTTGAGAGAGTCTATTCTGAAGGAAAGATCTCTGCTCAATCGGTCTCGATGTTGGCGATTGCATGCCTATTGAGATCTCGTGGTTGTATCTTGGAGAGTAGTCGTACCGATACCGATTGCACCATCGGAATTTCTGTGGGAGATACGAATCTATTATTAAAATCAATGCATTTTGTACATCTCGATAAGTTTACCTACATAAACATCTAGCTCTATAGTTCAGCATGTCACAATATTTATGTAAAACTTTGACCTTTGTTTGACTCGAAGATCAGACCGAGCCTAATACTTTATTTGATCGAAACTATTCAATATAAGAATCTTTTCGTCGTCAAAATTCCATTGCATTTGGATTTTTTTTCCTTTTGACTTCGAGATATGAACATCGGGGGGGGGGGGGGGGGGGCAATTGTTTTTATATAATTGAAAAATGTAATTGCTTTGATGGGCATGCGTGTAGCTAATTATATAAATTTTAAGAAATGATGTTTAATTTCAGTGATTGCTTTTATGTGATTACATGTGTTTTATTTATATTCAGTTATACAATCATTGTTCGTACTAATCCATAACAAGTATACATTCTTTTCTTTTCTTTTTTTATTATTTATATTCAGTTATACAATCATTGTTCGTACTAATCCATAACAAGTATACATTCTTTTCTTTTCTTTTTTTAAATTACCATTTTTTAATATTTACCTGATTCCAAACTATCAATTTTAGAACCACAGTTCAAATGCCATGGTCTAGTGGGTTACAAACTTGATCATAGATTATCAAGTGACAATAGGTGAGCATTAAAACTTCGATCCAATACGTATTCCAATGGATTGAATTGAATTTTATGTTTAATGGATTGGATCGGGAAAGATAAAAATACGTTAAGTGTGGATTGAACAAATATTAAGCAAAAATTCGATCCAATCCAATCCACGTGCACCACTAAAAAAAACCCAAACTTTTTGACTCCAAGATCAAATTGGGCCTAAAATTCATTTTACTCATACAATATAGGATGGATTCATTAGAAGCATCTAGCCACTAGGATTCGAATGCATCCAAAACTTCTCCGTTCCGACTTCAGACATGGATTAATAATCCATCTCATTCACCATTCTTCATCTTCCTCCCTTCATCCCCAATTGCCATAGCCGTGACCTTGGATGCTAGAGACTTGTTGGAGGTCGTCGGAGCTCATTGTTGGAGCCATTCTCGCAAGTAGAGCACGAGAACAAGAATATCCTATTGGTTTCGAGTTTGGAGGTGATCTCTTTTCCTAAGATCAAATTATTAGAATGTATTCTTGATGCTTATGATATCCCCTCACCCAAAAATATGATGGATGTATTTTGAAGGAGGTCTTTTTGCTTAGATCATCAAGGAGAGAACATAAGCATAGGACCTCCACTCTTGTACTGGTGCACCATGGACTTAAGACCCCAATCAACATTTATCATGCATCATACACTACCCCTTTGTGCTGGTACACTAGAATCTTGAGATCCCAACATGAATCTAAGGTAACCAGTGCAAAAGAACACTATGCATTTCAAATGGTAAACTACTTGGTGGAACTTATGATTTTAATGGAACTTGAGAAGGAAATCATAAGTTAGAATACCCTCATGCTTAATTTTATACATGATTTCTAATAGGGGTGTCTATCGAATTGAATAAATCGAGTCGGCTCCGACTTAAACTCAAACTCGATAACAAAACTCGGACTCGAGCACGGACTCGTTAAGCTTCGAGCCCTGAAATGCTAACTCAAACTCGAACGCATTGAGTTCGAATTAGCTTATGAGCCTCTTAACAATCCTTTTTTAGTAGGTTGATTTTATATTTATTGTTTATGAATTTTCTTTGAAGAAGGAATTGAATTCAGTAGTAATATCATTAAAATAATAATGTTTGAGTTTTTTTATAGTATATATGAATGCATTTATTCAGATGTGTATTTGATAAAACTATAAAAAAATTGATATGTAAAACAAGTAAATTAGCATAAAGTAAAGAATTGTACCAGACATCTAACATGTTTCCCCCCATTATTACGGAGTAGTTGTGTTGCAGCTATTGCTTGTGCACGATGGACAAATAAAGAGGCTCGGTTGCTGGTATGTATGGAATTGAAGAGTGTATGGAAATAAATTAGGAATTGAGAAAATGATTAAATATCGTTAATTAAATATCGTTAACTCCAAACATTTTGAGTAAATATGGAATGAAAAATGTATTTCCCATTCATATATATATATATATATATATATTACACATACATCATGGGTGTAAATTTGGAATGAAAAATATATAAAAATAATAAAATCTAAATGAGTTATCGAGTCAAGTTAACGAGTTGAGCACGCTTCAGCTCGAATTTGGCTCGATAACCCTAACGAGCCAGTTATCCGACTAGTTCAGACTCAATAGATTTTCAAGCTTGGCTGACGAGTTTTTATCGACTTGAACCCAAGTCAAACTCATCGAATTTGGGCCTTCTGACATCCTTAATTTTTAAACCCATATTATGGTGAATACTAAAAAAAAAGGTGATTACTTTAATCCATGTTGACCATAAATGAGTTGGTGAGATGCAAATGCAGTAGTATACATAGATTTACGAGCCAAACTGAGTACAATAGAAAAAATATTTGACGAGGTTGCTTGTATCAAGTCAATATGGTGAAGTAACTAACATATGAAATATAAAGTGAGATTTTTCTAAGAGTATACCATGAAGACCATGAAAATATCTCTAAGGTGTGTGTTAAATTCAAAGTATTATATGTCATCGGGATACATCCATAAGGTTATGTAAGGATGCATCTTGTTAGGCATCCATGTTGATGTTCAGTTTAGGAGTGTTCGTGGGGTGAAAATCCGCTCTATTTGGAGTTGACCCGATCCGATCCATGATATTGGATCAACGGGTCAACCCGCTCCAATCAAAATGGTTATCCATTAGATTGGATACCCATTGCATATTATCTGTGGGTATCCGTGGATCCAAAAGAATTAGATGCAAGTCAAACAAAATTAGTTAAAGCTTTCAAAATAGGCTTCCGTGTTAAACGTAAATGACACAACAAGTCAAACACTACATAATTTGCATTTTATTTTAAAATTTAAATGTTCGGAGTCAAAATATGTATGAAATAAATATATCATATGGCACACGGATTATCAATTTGACATTTAAATATCGATATAGAACGTGACAATTTCATATCGATATTCGAAGTGCCGCTTTGGCACGGACTTCTACTTCGACATCTCCAATGTTCGAATATAAAATTTCTCTTAATTATGAATTCTACTTTTCTATTTATCTAACTATGATTAAATTAGTGATTTTTAAGGGATTTTTACCCAGCAGACTCTGTAATCTTTTGCAATTACCGCTACGACCTTCTAAACGTCGTAATTCCTCCCTCGACCCTATAAACTTGCTCCGTCTTACCCCACGAACCCCACCGTTAAATTAACACATCTAAAGTTAACTTCCTTGAGTTAGAAATGAGTTAATCTAACCGATCTATGATCGGAAGGCTATAATTAATCAAAAAATAAAAAATAAAAATAAAAAAGACTGTTTGACGGCGGCGAGATCGGAGCAGGCGGTGGCTATCCAATCGGCGGCGATGCAGGCGATGAAGCTCCTCCTGCGCTCCATCGCGCGAGCCCCTTCCTTGTGAGCCTCTTGGAAAGTCAAACTCGCAGATCTCTGCTGCAGTCCTCAGGCGCGAATCGCAGCGCCCCGTTGGGTCTGGCGGCCAAGTCGTAGATGATCCGTGTGTTCCTCTGCTGCTAAAACCTTAGGACGCTGCCCGTGTTAGAGCTCGATATCGTGAGGCAGTACAAGTCTTCTGATGTCAGGTAGAACAGATTCTCCGTCAAGATTTGGTAGTCGTCTCCAACGGCGAAGTGGATCTCCATGGTGGGTGGTGCAAATCTTCGCGCCGGCACAATCCTGTAGCACAGATCAGACCACTGGGGTCTCCCTTGGCCTATCCACGACTGCATCCCGAACCTTTCGAAGTGCTCCACCAACTTCTGCCTCACGGCCACATACGCATCCCTGAATATATAAACAGATAGATACCATTAATAGGAATTCCATCATAAAAGAAGCAGTGTTATTATAACCTGAAAAGCTTTGTCTGCGTGTATCCCGAGTCTATAAAGAACACTCTATTTACGAACGAGTTTGGTTGGAGATTGAGACGCTGGTTGTTAACGCTGACGTCCAAAGCGTTCAGGTAGTAGTAGCTCGGGCTATCAACGCCATTGTTGATGCGGAAAGGGATGTATCTGAGAGGGAGGGAGTTCCCCCGCCTGTTCGTGTCGCTTCCGAAGCGGAGGTAGGTAGTGGCGTCCATGTTTGACGAGAAGTAGTGCGAGAAGTTAGGCTGCGATAACTGCTGCGGTAGCGTGAGGGCTCCGCGGCCCATCCCCAGAAGTTAGGCGACGAGACGGGGGGGGGGGGGGGGAGCTTCGACGCCGGCCGACGGAGGAGGGGAGTTTTCGAGCAGGGGCGGCGACGGATTGGAGGAGGGGACGCTGTAGGGAGGCGACGTTTTCAGATGTAGGTGGACGGTGGGAGGGAGGGAGGGCAGCTGGAGGTGGAGGGTGGGAGGGAATGGCATTCATAGTAAATTAAATAAATAAAGAGGGTAATATGAACATCTTTTTAATGGAATCTGGTAACATTTAACGGACAAATGGATGGGGATTAACCACAGGGTCTGTGGGGTAAGAGTTAACAAGTTTACGGGGTCGACAGAGGAATTACGATGTTTCGAAGGTCGTAGCGGTAATTGCAAAAGATTATAGGGCCTGCCGGGTAAAAATCCCATTTTTTAACATCCTTTTCTTCAAGTAAGGAATGTATCAATGTGGCTTGAATGAAAAGAAAGGTAATTCTGTAAAAAAATACCGGAAACAAAATAGTGGGCGAAGGAGCGCCACCCCACCCAAACGTCACTGCCGAAACATGCATTACTATCAATTGCTTGCATGTCGGATATGGTGACGGATCGGACATAAATCTTAACCATTTTGAGCTACGCCTAAGACACACCTACCTCCACCTTGATAGAGCCAACTGAAACGCCTATCAATTTTAATATAAAAGGAAATAGATATATCTGTATTTTTTATAAAGATTTTGACGTCCTTATCAGTATCTATTTTAAAATAAATACGAATATATATATATATATATCATTTTGATATATGCAAAAAAGTATCAGTAAATCTGTCCATATATATATATATAATATTTGGTATGATTTTTATGATACAAGGACATTTAGCGTAAAGTATTTCTAATATTATAAGTAAGCCCGTTATCATCCGATTTACATCCATATCTATTATTTTAAAGATATAGTACCATTATAGATTTTATATCCGTCAATATCTGTATCGGCATCCCTATTCATATTAAAAAACATATATGGATATGGTAACACCTATACCCATATCCGTATTCGTCCATTTGCATTCCTAATGAATACCACCTAGGTAGACCCATAGGCGTCGTTCGGGTTGGAGTTATGAGATGTGTTGACCCATGGTTATCTGCATACCATTGGATAGGAGCCCCGTATGTCATGGATCAAATAAAATTGGATACACGATCCGATGTAATTCTTTGGATATCAATTGGTCGGGTCGGATATTCGTGAAATCCGAACCATGCACAACCCTAGTTCAGTTCACTAATTCAACCCAACGACCGATAGACATGTGGATTATGGTGGAAGAATTCTTCCTATGAAGATTGCCATGTGTATGGAAATAATTCCAAGATTTGGGTATGATTGAGAAAAACTAATACTATGATGCTTCAACTAATCCAAGTTCGGATAAATCCGTTGGATACATATGATTGGATTGATTGTTGAAACATGGGTATATCTCATGAGCTTATGGAATGTTAGGAAGGGTTGAAAAAGTTGCCCGGTTAAAATGAAATTCTAGGCCTAATGTTAATCATTGATAGAATATGGACCCCATGTAAATTATAATATCTTAACGGATAAGTTAAAGGAAAATATTTCACCGGGTATGATGAAATACTACAGAGGAGTGGCATGCACCTATGTAGTCATCCATTGATTCAGTGATAAGCTTTCCATTCCACTTTTGTGGCTGGTCGCCCTCCGATTTTTCGTGCTTCCTCTATAGCAATTGGTATGTCTTGAGTACACAACACGAAGCCGCATGACAGGTGGTTTCCTTCTTTCTCCTCTAGGTTGTGTGCACTACGAGATGCACACATTCGACAGTTGAGGTTATCTCTCTGCTTCTTGCCAATCCTAGCACGTATTAAGAAGGAGCACTCTTTATCGTTTACTATTAGCACTGGTGAGAATGTGTTGTTGTTTTGGAGTTTCGCGATGCGAGGTACTATCAAGGTAATAAATTAGGGTCATTTTGGCTAGAAGCTTATGAACAATATTAATAACTATTCAAGGCAAAAGAGTCCAGAAACGAACAATAAAGTGATGACTATATATAAGTTGATTCTGTTATCTTGATACAAGAAAATCTATTAATTTTGTATGAAATATCTCATGGAGTAAGTGATGTCATCTTTATAAGAGTCATATGTTTAATACCTATTATGGGATGTGACCGACAGATTATTTATTAATTGCAATGCCCTACATGGTATGAGATGTACAAATGTTGGAAAAGTACGATTGCTTTTGATTTTAAATAGTAATCAACTCTTTGGTATACCATGGGGATATTGTTAAGAAGATATGATTGATATATATTTCTGTATCTTGAAAGTAGAATACTTAAATGGTTGCTTCTCGTATACACTATTAGTTGTTCTTTTATTTACACCCTGTAGATCATACTTCATACTTTGCTAGAATGTTGTGAATCTTATGTTGATTTCTTATTCAGGTTGTAGATTTATTATTAAGGCTTAGGCAAGTAAGATGACGTGCATGAGAAGTTACATTGAATATGTTGGACATGCGAGCCTACGACGAGCCATTATGCAATAAATGCTATTGTAAATCATTCTCTTATCTGAAATGAAGAATACTAAATTTCCATAATAGGTCCCTCAGTACAATTAAGATTATGTACCATGACCATCTTAATGATCATACAATTATTGATTCAAATATTGAATCATAGAGGTTGTTGCTTGGATGATATCTAAAGAGTTAGATTGAGGACTCATCAAGCATCGTCAAATGATTATTAAGAGATGATCTTCATCCTGAGAAGGAGATGTCAATCCTTTCTCTAAAGGCTGATATCTAACCAATCTCTTAATGCATGTCCTATACATAGGAATAGGGATTCAGAGATGTTAGATACATTAGGTCAAGGAGTTGACTTAACGAGTTCGGGATAACAAAAGACCTATGTCGTATACTATCACAATATAGGCACACAACCTCTGACTGAAGACATATGTGTCACTATATATTTGAGTATGTACATTTGACAGACCGATAAGTTGATGACCTATTCAAGGTCTATACACCGACGAGATGGTGTGCATACAATGACATATGAGTGATATGATCTCTCAAAGGGATCATACATGTTCATTACTGAACCGGAAAACATGAGCCCACTCGTGAGATATTGGGATTAAATTCCGTATACGATCGTCTCGCTTTGTAAGCTTGATTGAATTTGTAGGTTTGATAGATGCTTTTGAAAAATATATGATTAATACCTGGGTATGATATATGCTTTTGTAAAGTATATGATTCAACATTTCGCTCGATTATTAGGATAAGCCTGGTTATTAAGTTAGCGTACCATTGAGCCAACTCCCAATTCAAATGAGAAACCTAATGACAAAACCTTGAAGAAGATAATCAAAATGAGATCTAAAACTTCATGTTTATTCTAAGTCTTCCAGTATACAAGATGTACACGCATTAGGAATACCTGAGGGTGATGTGATCATAAACGATTGTATAACTATGATGCTTCCATTTCGAGGGAGTGATGAAACATGTCTAGATTTTAGTGACTCATCTCAGTAGAGAAGTAATCTAATATTGGTCCAAATGTTGGACAGTGATCTAAATGTGGTTCAAATACAATGAAAAGATTAGATTTATGGCTTTGATTTCATCAAATATATATGGGAGGTTTCCGAAATCTAAATTTAAGATATGATCTCAATATCCAAGTCACTATACATGGAAAGTTCAATCGTCCTGTCCTTATCTCCAAGTATCCGCGAAGAAAGTACATTATTCTTGAAAGAGTTCAAGAATAATTCTATTAATAAATTAATATCCAAGCATTGAGAAATTGATAATTAAATGAGATTTAATTATCATGAATAATATGAATTTGATTCATATTATTTGGATGCATAAGAATGATGATCCAATATATTTAAATATGATTTAATTATCATGGATAAGAATAATGTGGATAGTACTATCCGTATTCATCATATATATTATAAATGTGATTTATAATATATAAGAGAGATCTATTTGTAAATAACGTTTAGAATTTAAATATTGTTGTGAATTGGATTCATATTGAACAATTAATTGAAAATATATTTTACAATTTATTTTGGGTTATGAATATGATTCACAAATTTCTAATGGCATGATTGATATCTCACAAATTTATTTTGGAAGCATTTTTTTTCTGAAATAATATACAATAAAAGTTATTTCATATAATCAAGGATTCTATGATATATAAGATCTGATATAATTGGAATGATAAGCCTCCCTTCCATAAAAGGAGGGTGAATGCCCACTTTTGATTTAGGACTTAAGGTGGTCGTCCCCCCTATTAGGAAGGATGCTTTCCTGCTTCCTAATCTTTCATGACATATTGATTTGATTGAATTAATTTATATTGATAATTATTCAATATGTATTAAATTAAATTAATTGTTGTTGTATTTTTTACAACACAATCATGGCCATTGAAAGAAACATAGATCAATCTCAATCATTGGATTTGTGTTGTCCATGGATTGAGATCCATGGACTTTCAAAATATTATAAAAGAAGATGCAACCTTAGTTCTTCTTTAGACAATAGATTTGCAATCTGTCTCTCTCTCTCTCTCTTTACCTGCATCCCCTCTCTCTACTTAGAGTGGCATCCACTCTAAACCCTAGAAAGGATCGCGTCGTCACCATGCTATTGTGCCACTGCTTCGACCGCTCGTAGATCTCCATCTCATTCGGTGCACATTCCTCGTGAAGAATACGTCGGATCTCATGAGACGCGATTGGGAGATTCGCTACTTGGATCATCAACTTGGATTACGAGGAGCACACATTTAATCAACGTGCTCGTAAACGTCTCCTTTGTTGGATCGAACTTGAGAGAGGAGGTCTATTATTTAAGTGACACGATCACAACCACACTTCAAGAGGTATTCCTATATGTTGTTTGTGGTTTAGATGAAATAATTTGAGAAGTGTTCTAGGACCATGTGATTTCATCGCTTAAAAGGTTTTTAAATTCCATCGTCCTGAGCAATTAGTGCGGCTAGTCGCTCCCGATCACCTATGATGTGATCTTCATGGTTTCATGACACGCTTAAGGTTTTTTCCATAATCTTCCAGTGATATCAGGTCCCTGGTTCGGTATTGGATGAGATCCAAAATCCTAGGTGAACAAAGTTCATGTTTCGGATGCACATGACTCATTATTTTTGCGTTGGATGCAAGATTCGAATTACATTTTCGTTAAATTAGAAACATACTATTTGTGCATTTTTTGGCTGTGATTTTTCGATTATTAAAATGTATTTAAATTTTCTAAATATGTCCCAAAAATAATAGCCTATTATTGGTACCAAAGTGCATGAGTATGATTCGAAGAGTTCCTGCCACAATATTCTTTTTGCATGTATTTGTGGATCTGTAAGAAAATAATTTTTGCTTACTATTTTTCCATAATGAAATATAAAATAAATTTAATTAAGTAGAGAATAAAACTAGCAAACCGTTCGAATTTATTTCGTGCGATTCCAACTCCGTTTGCCCTAGATATTCCATATTTAATGGAGACAAGTCGGAAGATGATTATATCATCAAATATTTTTGCTCAATGTGTTTGTTATTAAATGAAAATCATGGAAATTATGAATTCGCCTTGATTAATTATGACGTACAAAAATTATGAAAATAATTGACTTAACATCATTGGACATTGAATGAAAATCACATGAAAACCCTAATTTATCCTACAATAGTTGTAGGACATCTTTTACACGTAAAATCAAGAACATGTTTGCTTGATATGACTAGAAATTCAGGATCCTTAAAATTATTTCAAAGATGCCTAAATCTCTGAGTGATTATTATACAGTATAATGCCGATCATCAAAATTGATCAATAAAACCACAAGTACATTGTCATTATTTTGTGTTGTTCTCAACCGGAATGGTGAATGTGTCTAGTCCGGTGCTGGTTTGGTTTCCCATAATTAGCACCTTGCATGTCAAGAAATGCTCCCTCCTAGCATAACTCAAGTGTACTAACCGGATCCGTTTTTGAGGAAAGAATAACATGACTACGTCAAGTTGTACTCTAATTATTAAAATATAAAATAATATATACTTGCTTGTGTGTATACGATACAATAATATCATGCCAATTCTAATTATTTGTTGGTTGTATTAGATTGATAATTAATTTAATATGATTAAAGTAATTATATTTAATTAAAATAAACACTCTATTATGAATAGATGTGTAGTTCCCTTGGAAGAATTTATTATGTGAATATGATTCACATTAATTAATTAATTTTTAATAGGATATGGAGGATCAGATAAGTGACATCCATGGTCTCCCGTCAAGGCGAAGGGTTCTATTGTCATGGATTTTATGTAGGAGATGCATGTCCGAAGTGACAGCTCATGCATACAAGAGCATATGGATCAGACTCTTTGCATCTCAAAAGAGTAAGGTTGTATGCGTAGTGATCTCAATATCGGGTCCTCATATTATTGGGGTGATATTGGATTAAGCATAACAAGTTCTAACCCCGTTGACGGTTGGTTCGATTAACGACATGTCAACATCACTTTAGGGTGGGGGCCTGTGTGTTAAAGGTCGAATTGGGAATGCAAGTTGAGATTGCAAGGCAATATGAGTTTCCGCTTCTTTTTATTCGAGTTACAAGTTCTCATATTATTAAGATGTAATGAAGGTAAGAAAAGAGATCTCAGATTTTGCTTGAGATATAACGGTAAGTATATCTCTTACTTTAAAAGTGAATAAGGGAATGAACTTTCGGAGTTGATGAGGCAAGACAACTTTGATATAAAATACTTAATCAAAGTAAAATATGTATTTATGCAAATGTATATTCTTTCAGATAAACCCACTCAAAACTATACTCAATAATAACCAGTAAAATACCATGAATTGTATCCATGATTAAGATATTGTACGTGAAGTTGGACACATAAATGTCTGCGGTTGCTATGTTCAAGTTTACTCATAATAACGAGGAATGATAATTAAATATACAATACGACAATAACCTTAGGTTTGTGTCTCTATAGTCTTGATCTCTCATCGAATGTGCTTCGAAAATATCATGTCAATGATGATCGTAATTATCAAAAATCCTTATAGAACATAAGAAGATGTTTTGACATACATACGTGCCCTCAACATTTAATCATGAATGACATGGTTCACTGCATTATGCAGAATGTTGGCTCAGTAAGAGAAGATGTACTAAAAAATGTTTGAATATCTACCTGAAAAAAAAGTATTTAAGAGTTAAGATGGATGTAGGTACCATGAATGTCATCATTCTACTATCTATACTCTAGTCTTTCATGAAGCTTCATAATATTCATATCGTATGAATTGAATGAAGCATATATAAATGTTGAAATGCTCTTACATTGAATTCTTTTGAGTTCAACATAAGATTTCCTTTGTCTTACGCAATGGTTGTTTATAGATGAAGTGCAGGGGAAGCATGGGTCTGATCCATGTAAGAAGGAAAGTCAAAGAGTTGACTATACTTCTATGGTTTCCATACATATGACATCTAAAGAGTTATATGAATGTCAATACTGCAACAAGCTGATGTATTGATAGTATGACTATATAGACTATCGGAAATCATTAGAGAAGAATCCTGATAGTGCATCAACATATTATACATCTACATATAATCATCGATATTGATTTTCTTATTAGATAAGATTAAAGTCTAATAATTATATCTTATTCTTCTAATAACACTTCGTAATTTCTTGCATATATTTTAGAATATTAGAAAATATGATCTTAATGTTTAGTCATCCAAGATGTTGATGCAATTGTTGCAGCAATCTCCATTGGATAGATAAACTATATTTTCAGTGGAAGAGCTCTTAGTCTTAGAGAATATCTCTATGACCTAGATATTAGAATACATTAATTGTTTATTTCTAAATATTGGAAATAAACAAGTATTCTTGAATATACCTATCATAAAGAGTTATGATGGATATATTTCAGATAGTAATCTAACATCTAGGGGACTCTACTTAATTAGAAAAAATAATGAATGGTTCATTAACATTCCTAATATTGAAACATTACACCTTGAAAGATCAATATGAGAATGAAGAGCATTTAACATTGATCTAACATCTAGCCTTGGACATATGTATATTGATGAGATCAACAAAATAGTAGGAGATGAAACTTTAGATTGAAATTTCAAATCTTACATACTTGTGAATATACACCCTTCTCTGAAAAGGCATAAGATGCCAAGGTATTCAAGGTCTCATACATATTGATGTATGTGGATCATCTATATCATAATAAATATTAATGATATGTGATATTGGTTGATGATTATTTGTGATATGAAATTTATTCCCTTCACATTTAAAACCTTTGAAATGTTCAATAAAACCAAAGTTTAAAGGAGGATGAAAGGAATTTGATATAATCTAGGTAGCAAGTACTTTTTAGATGGATTCAAGGAATGCCTTATGGAGAAAGCAATATCATTCCTATCTCACTCCTCCTAATACACCTAAACTCAATTAAGTTACGGAGAGATGCATTTAGATCATACGTGACATGATTTGATCAATGATGAATATTAACATAATTTCCTCTCAGTTTCTAGGTATATATGTAGTGGAGACTACAATATATATATATATATATATATCCTTAATAAGATTCCATGGAAATCTAATTTCTAAAATCTTCATATGCAATGGTTTGGAACCTATCTTAGTGCTGGACACTTGAGGATTTAGGGTTGCTTGGTCCATGACCATATCATGGATACAATTAAGCTGGAATCTAACACTAGAGAGCGATACTTCATTAGGATTATAAAGATGGTATTGGATTTCTACTTTATGACCTTGATATTCTTAAAAGATTTCATCTATAAGAATATGATTCTAAGAGGATGACTTTTCTTGAGAATCAAGATTAGAATGAAGTAAAGGAACTCATTATCTCCTAAAAGTAAAATGAGGCTCCTAGAATCGAAAACGAAAAGGACAATTAAAGGTGAAGCACTCATACCTCTTCAAACTAGTTTGAGGGTGGTAAGACCAACTAAAAGGTATGGATTCCATGCGTCAATTAAGCCTGACAATGATCTGGCTTCATATGATGATGCTTCTGAGCATCTTTACATAGAAAGATGGATGTTATCAAAAAATTCTAAAGTAGACTTCATATACAAGTGTTATATATGGACCCTCGAGGATCCACCTATAAGGGTAAGGCCCGCTAGGTGTAAATATATCTTCAAGAGAAAGAAGGAGCCTGTTAAGAAGGTAGAGATGTTCAAAGCACGATCCACAAGATACATACGAAGAGAAGACATCACTTGCGACGAGACTTACTCTTCAGTGACCATGCTTAAACCCATAAGAATATTGCTAACTATAACTATGACATCTACAAGATGGAAGTCAAGATTGCATGAATTCTTTATCAAGGATTTTCACATGAAGTAGCCCTATGGCTTCATAGTTGAGGAAAGAAAGGTGTGCAAACTAAATAACTCCATCTATGGACTTAAATAAGATTCCAGTAGTCGGAGCATCATGTTTAATGAAATTATAAAGGTTATGATTTCATACAAAATCTTGATGAACCGTGTGAAGCTTAGTGTGAGTGTCATTGTGTTCATCATGCTAAATGTAGATAAAATCATAATCATTTGATATTATATAAGGATGATAATGAGTGTTTTATGATTTGGGTATTCCATACCTTGCGTCTTAGTTCTAAAGATGTTCAGAAGTAAAGAGAAAGGGGTATTGGGACTGTCACATTTGTAGTACACCTTGGACATGTTCTATTTTTTTGGGAAAACTCCAATGAAGGATTCCTTCTCTTAAGATATGGTACTGACCTATCTAAAGGTATAACACCTCAAAGAGTTGAGGAAATGAATAGTAAAATTGCTTGCCCTTGCGCATCAGTTATGAGAAGCCTGGTGTGTGCTAGATGTCTACAAAAGCCAAATGTCTGCCATGCAGTGGGAGTAGTAAACTGTTACTAATCCTATTATGGAGGTAAAATACTTGATTACATTAACCAAAACACATTCAAAGATGACAATACTTTTGAGATAATGATCTCAAAGTCTTATCTTCAGGAACGTAAGACTTTATAGATAGTGATCTAGAAGGTCTTAACTGAAGATGCCTTATAAGACTTAAGATCGAGTCTCAGTCTTAGGAGATAGAGATCTCTAGGAATAAAGGTATTCTATTAATGATAATAAAAATTACATATTGTTTATAACGATTATTGAGTTGTACTGACAAAGATACTATAACTGCTTTAACAAAGATTGCGTATTGGCCGCATAAGATGCAACATTCGCATTAGATGCGAGCACTGTTACTGGGAGATATGCAAGTATCGTAAAAGAAATTGGCGTATTTTCTTGAGAATAGAGTGACTAGTCATTTTACCAAGCTATTTTTCTAAATATCTTATGAGTAGCACATGATTGTGGATTTAAATATTAGCCCATTAATGACTCTTTGGGATAGTGGGAGATTGTTGGACATGCAAGCCCACGTCTAGCCATTATGCAATAAATGTTATTGCAAATCATTTCCTGATTTGAAATGAAGAATAACTAATTTGCAGGTCCTTTAGTATAATTGGGGTTACGAACCGTGGCCATCCTAATGATCATACAGATGTTGATTCAAATGTTGAATCATAGAGGCTAGTGCTTGGATGATATCTAAAGATTTAGATTGAGGACTCACCAAGCACCGTCAAGTGATTGTTAAGAAAGGATCTCTATCATGAGAATGAGTTAGTAATCCTTTCTCTAAAGGCTGATATCTAACCGACCTCTTGATGTGGGTCCTCTGTAGAGGAATTGAGATTGAAAGGTGTTAGATAAGTTAGGTCAAAAAGTTGACTTAATGAGATCGAGATAACCAAAGACCTATGTCGTATACTGTCACAATATAGACACACATCCTCTGACCGAAGACATATGTTTTACTATATGTTTGAGTATGCATATTTGGTAGACCAATAAGTTAATGAACTATTCAAGGTATTTCGAGCTGGTGTGCATACAAGGACATATAAATAATACAATTTCTCAAAGGGATCATACAGGTTCATTACTGAACCAGAAGACTTGAGCATACGTCTCGCTTTGAAAGCTTGACTGAATTTGTAGATTTGATATATGCTTTTGGAAAGTATATGATCAATACCCGATATGATATATGATTTTGGAAAGTATATGAGAATACCAACTCCCAATGATCAAATGAGAAACTTAATGATAAAATCCTGAAGAAGACGGTCTAAATGAGATCTAAAACTTCAGGTTTATTCTACGTTTTCTAGTATGCATGATGTACATGTATTAGGAGTACCTGAGGGTAATGTGATCATAAACGATTGTATAACCATGAAGCTTCTATTCCAAGGGAATGATGAGACAAGTCTGGATTTTAGTGACTCCTCTCAGTAATGGAGTAATCTAATCTTGGTCTAAATATTAGACAGTGATCTAAACGTGATTCAGATGCAATGTGAAGATTGGATTTACAGCTTTGATTTAATAAAAAAACATCTATGAGAGGTCCCCGAGATATGGATTTGAGATATGATCTCAATATCCAAGTCATTATACGTGGAACGTATAATCACCATGTCCTTATCTCCAAATATTTACGGAAAAAGTGCATTACTCCTGAAAGAGTTCAAGAATAATTCCATTGATAAATGAATATCCAAGCATTGAGAAATGGATAATGAAATGAGATTTAATTATCATGAATAATATGAATTTGATTAATATTATTTAGATGCATGAGAATGATGATCTAATATAATTAAATATAATTTAATTATCATGGCAAGAATAGTGCGGATAATACTATCCATATCAATCATATATATTGTAAATATGATTTATAATATATAAAAGAGAGATATTTGTAAATAGCATTTACAATTTAAACATTGATGTGAATTGGATTCATATTGGACAATTAATTGAAAATTTAATTTATATTTTACTTTGAGATGTAAATATGATTCATAAATTTCTAATGGCATGATTGATATTTCACAAATTAATTTGGAATTATTTTCTGTGAAATAATATACAATAAAAATTGTTGTATATAATGAAGAATTTTATAAGATATAAGATATCATATATATGATGATCCTCCCTTCCATATAAGGAGGGTGGATGACCACTCTTGATTTAGGACTCCAGGTGGACATCCCCCTTTTATGAATGAGGCTTGCCTCTTCCTAATCTTTCGTGGTATATTTATTTGATAAAATTAATTTATATTGATAATTATTCAATATATATTTAATTTAATTAGTTATTGTTGTATTTTTTACAATAAAATCATGGTCATTGAAAGAAACACAAATCAATCTCAATTATTGGATTTGTGTTGTCCATGGATTGAGATCCATTGACTCCCAAAATATTATAAAAGAAGAAGAAATCCTAGCTCCTGTTTTAAACAATAGATTTGCAATCTCTCTCTCTCATACCCACATCTCCTTTCTCTCTCTCTCTCTCTCTCTCCTTAAAGTGACTGTCCACTCTAAACTGTAGAGAGGATCGCTGTCTTTGCCATGCCGTTGTATCACTACTTCAACCGCTTGTGGATCTCCATCTCTTTCGATGCACATCGCTCGTGAAGAAGACATAGGATCTCATGAGACGAGATTAGGAGATTGGCGGCTTGGATCATGAACTTGGATTGCGAGGCGAACACGTTTCATCAATGCACTCGCAGCGTCTCCTCTGTTAAATCGGACTTGAGGTAGGAAGTCTCTTACTTTGGAGACACGATCGCAACCACACTTCTAGAGGTATTCCTATATCTTGTTTGTGGTTTATATGAAACGATTCGTGAAGTGTTCTCGGATCATGTGGTTTCATCGTTTAAAAGTTTTTGATTTCCGATGCCCCGAGCAACTAGTGCGACTAGTCGCTCCCGATCACATATGATGCGATCTTCACGCTTCTGTGATGCGCTTCAGATTTTCCCCATAACCTTCAATATATATGATATATGTGACTTAGAAGATCAACCTTTAACTTTATTATACATTTTATCCATGATGTAACATAACATATCATTTGATTTGAAGATTTTGAAAATGTAAATATCAAGAACATTCATGTATTGTTCACCTTTTAATCTTCATTACACAATAAAATACAATGTTTAGACCTAAGGAGTGAGTTTTGAGTTTTGGAGTTTCGTGTACCCAAAAAATGTGAAAACTAAAAAATTTCACATATATTTTTTTAAATCTTTTCTAACCTAATTCTTTTTGTAGCCTCTATAATAAAAGGCATAAGAAAATAAAAAATAATATAAAATATCAACTGCATATATACTAACAAAATCAAAACCTTAGTATCATATAGTCCAATTTAACTCTACTCACCTATAAGAGGATAATATTTGTTCATCTTCGGCTCTCGTAACTGGTCGGTTACTAATCGTTATCTCCATCTTCTAGCAAAGTAAAAGATTTAAATTAGACACAGTAAAATTTCTTATTTTGGCATTCTTTACCCTTCCTACTTATCAAATTTGATTTATTTGATATATATACTATCGTACACAAAACAACAAAGTATGGAATAAACTTCTAAATTTCTAAGTAAACTTCTAAACTTCTAATGAACAATAAAATTTTGTGTGCCAGGCTTTGTAGGTTGATATATAGTTTATGTGCATGTCAACGTTTCTAAACTTCTAAAGTAAAATGTATCTATATTATAAGTAGGTCGAGTTCAATGTGATAACAAATGATTTGTGCGGGCTCTGAATCCTTCAAGTCGAGAGGGCTTTTATACATAGCTAAATGGATCAGGCTTGGCCATAACGGTGTTCAATCTGAACTACATGGTTAAACGAGCTAGTTTCAAGATTTGTATGCTCACAACAAAATTGGAATATCTCAGGGATTATCTAGGGTAGTTGGAGCTCAGAGCAGATCCTCTGCTGTTACAGCAGGTGTCGTAACGTAGAGGAGCCGTTGGATCACCATCGAAATGTGCACCAGCCATCCCTGACCCCCTCGGAGGGTTGTTCGATGGTGATCCAGTGGCTCCCATGTGTTACAACACTTGCCATATCAATAGAGGATCCGCCTCCAATTAAAATCTAAAAAGTTGAGGCAATATTGCTCCGATGGCCGAAGAAGTTGCTTCAAATGGTGAATTGCTCATAGGAGCTAGAACATATCTAGGATGCATGAATCCCATCCATGTTCTTGGTTCAATCAACCAAAATAATTTATGGGACTTACCAAAAAATAATTTATGGACAGCTAGTGCACTATCAAATCAAGCTCTAGTTGGCAAATGGTGATATAATTCCGGATTCCAAGCTCCAAGGGCCTCTGTGCCAAATTGCAATTCCTTTCCTTCTCTCTCTCTCCACATGGATTTAGAAGATGAGGCTGCCGACGTCCACTACTCCCACCATCCAAATCCAAATTATCCGAAACCTCCACCACCCACAAAAAGCTCTCCCACTTCCCAAATACCTCTCTCCAACACTTCTTCCCCCAATCTTACTCGTCCTCCCTATCTATCAGGATAATGGCTCTGAGGCTGTGGGCGTCTTCCACCACCAACGCCCTCCGCCTCTCCTGCAATGCCTCTAGAACCTCCTTCTCCATCTCCAGATGCTTCTCCTCCGGTAAGGCCAATCTTCTTCTTTGTGGGTTCCCCTTAAAGAAGAGCTTGGCGCTCGTTTCTTTGCGGCTCGCGTACCTCTGTAACTCTCCTGTGTGGTTTGTGCTCTTGCAGTGTTGGATGGGTTGAAGTACTCGCCCTCTCATGAGTGGGTGAAGCATGATGGGTCCGTAGCCACCATAGGCATCACTGACCATGCTCAGGTGCATATTTATTTCTGCTCTTAACTCCCACATTCCTGGAATTTAATGGCACACAGTGAATTAGTAGGAAAAAGATTAATTTTGTCCGATTAACTAAATGCCATGGGGAGAACAGGATCACCTTGGGGAGGTGGTGTTCGTCGAGCTCCCGGAGACTGGAACCTCTGTGTCAAAAGGAGGCAGCTTTGGCGCAGTTGAGAGTGTTAAGGCCACCAGTGATATCAACTCCCCTATTTCTGGAGAGGTTGTGGAGGTCAACACCAAGCTCTCTGAAACACCCGGAGAGGTAATTGCAAGCTCTTCATTTTGCTGTCAGGAAAGGTATCCATGTTTCCAATGAACCCTAAACCCTAAATCCTTTTGCTGTCTAACAGCATTCGCCATGAGTAATACCTATTAACTTGTCAAGGCCATCTGGGATCTGTTCTCCATTGTGATTTTTGTAGGGATATATGAGTTTTTAGTTGCTGATGTCCCTGGCCAGAAGCATTTTATTTTCTACAAGTCCCTTTCCACTATAATTTCTAACGTTCTCTCAAAACACAAGTTCAGAACATGGATGAAGTTCTCGGCAAAATTTTCATACTAAGCTTGCTTGTCGTCGGAGTCGTAAGAGGCGATGGATAACACCAAATGTTTTGCTTATTTTTATGAATCTTCGTAGCTACCGTTCAGGAAATGGTTGGATGATTATAATGCAAAGAAAGAGTACCAAACTTGAAAGTATCGGTTTGATTTTTTTTAACTAAAACAGAGCACTGTGAATGGTTCAAACTGAGGATTCTAAAAGCTTGTTCGATTTTGATGCATTTATTGTGACCACTATTTCTCTTACAGATCAACAAGAGCCCATATGACGATGGTTGGATGATCAAGGTGAAGCCAAGCGACCCTGCAGAGTTGGAATCGTTGTTGGGACCAAAGGAGTACACAAAGTTCTGCGAAGAGGAAGATGCTTCTCACTAGGCCGAACATTATGTTATCTTATGTTTCTTTCATCCTGACATGGAAGTTTTACGTCCAAATGCAATGATTATGATTCTGTTGCTTCAATAAATTAGTGTGGCAATCGGTGTTGATTGCTGTTCTATGCAAACTTACCATTTTTAGATCCCCACAGCCACAGGGCAGCTGAAGAGTGTGGTGGCCTTCATCGGGTTTTTAATTTTTTATTAACGAAATGTTAATTTGTGAGGTTTGCATCCCTTAATGTCAGCAGGATTCCATCAGCTCCCACAAGTTTAAGAAAAAAAATTCAACCCTGCTCTTGAATGCCGATAGATACCTTATTGGTGGACCTCACGACTATCTTTTAATGGCATGTTTGACTTCGATGACGGGTAATTAGAATCCCATTTAACCAGCCTCAAATTCAACCCAAAGATACTCTAATACCAGAATCTATTTCTATTTGCTGCGATATTCACACTTCTACCATATCATTCGTAGCATTTTACTGGATGTGCACACCTTTGAAATGCCAGTACAAACTACCGCACTTTGGTTTTATTTACCGCAATACCTGTATACTCACCGCATTATTTACCGTGAAAAAATGGGACTGCGCTGTTAGCTGCCTTATCTCATTTTTCGGTGATTTTTTATTTTTTTTAAATATCATCATGTATTTTCATCAATATATCTCTCTAATATATCATTTTAATTTCGTCAAAAACAGAGATTCTCATACCTTCTATCTAGAACATTAATTTTAACAGTCTTACAATTATTTTAATCGACTTGTTTTAGATAGAAGGTATAAAAGTCCCTATTTTTGATGAAATCTAAGTAACATGTTAGATATATATAATGATGAAAACATATGACAGTATTTTTTTTAAAAAAAATCGTCGGAAAATGAAATAAGGCAGCCAAGGATGACCCCATTGAATCCATATTATATAGTTACATATCGTTCATAATATTACAAAGGGACCACCCAACTTTTATGAGATCAATGTAAACTACCGTACCAAGGTTTAATTATCGAGATCTTCATATAGTTACCAAATTATTTATTATGGAGACTGTACATCGTTTACAGATCAATAAAAAAATATAAAATTACTATTAAGTTTAATTGCTTGTCACATTTTAATATTTACTATAAATTAAAAGCAAATTAAGTGAATGAGAAAGTGAGCAAGACGCATACATATGTGTCGAGAATTATTTTGTATTTATTTATTTTTATTATCTTTAATTATTTTGGAAATCTAAGAAAAATATTACAAAACAGCCGTAGAATATGTTATACTTTATGAATATAAATGTTGACATGTGAATCACATACATGCACAGAGAATGACTATAGTAGAAATAAAAATGCTATAATGGATGTGATGTCATATACGAAAAGATTGGATTTAGAACAATTTGATCAGAAGGAAAGTTGGTGTAGGTTCGACAGAAGATAAAATGATAGAAACATCTTAAGATGGTCTGGCCATTTACAAAGGTAGTTGGCTGATGCATCTGTTAGAAGATGCGAAATTTGGGTATTTGAGCCGCTTAAGAGAGAGGCGATAAAGGCCCTCCTATATATATATATATATATATATATATATATATATATATATGGGAAAAATGGGGGTGCCCCCTAGGGGGAGCCAACATGGCTGCCCCCACCCTATTTTTCGCATAATTTTTTTATTTTTTGGAAAAATATCACATGTATATTCCTCCCTATATCCCTCCTATATGTCATTCGAATTTCGTCAGAAACAGAGATGCCTACGGCCTCCATCTAGACGTAATTTTTTAAACGGTCGCAGGATTTTTTAAATTGACCCTGTCTGGATGGAGGCCGTAGGAGTCTCTGTTTTTGACGAAATTCGAATGGCATATAGGAGGGATATAGGATGAATATACATGACGATATTTTTCAAAAAAAAAATAAAATTTTTTTTCCCAAAATAGGGCGGGGCAGCCATGTTGACTTCCCCGAGGGGGCAGGCCCATCAATCCCTATATATATATATATAGAGAGAGAGAGAGAGAGGGTCCTTCCAATGAGGTGCACCTTTTCTGGGTGCATGGAAAGCCCATCACGAGATCCGTTAGATCTCGATCTAGTGGTTCTTCATCCAAAAGGGTATTTTAGTCCATAAATTTTCGTTTTAAATTCGAATTTAGTTTTGAATTTGAAATTTATCTCGTCCTTATATATTTCCATTTTTAGCGCATTTGATTTGGTATTTTTTTGTTGCCTTTTAATTAATGAAGTTTAGCCAACATGGTAGCATCTTCGCGCAATGCAAAATAGCAGATCTTTTTGCAAAATACCCGTTGATATTGTAGAACTGTATCCTGCATTGTAAAATAAAATCACAATTAGTAATATTTATATTATTATAATTGTAATTTTGATAAAACTATTGTAAAAGTTCATGCACCTTTTGTAAAATCTGTATGAAGATTGTAAATCCACATCCACAATTATGTGTGTTTTTCACAAAAATGTACGGTACTTTCGCACCCTACAGAATACCAAGCATCTTTGTAAAATATGAATCCACATTGTAAATTTGCATCATGTATTGTAAAATAAGATCACGGTTAGTAATACAATTATTGTTGTAATTGTAAATTTGGTAATGTCTTTGTAAAAAAAGGTCTCATATACGTAGGAAATGTCTTTGTATTTGTAAATTCTGGTCTGAAATTGTAAAATCCCCCTTTCTAACATATATCTGAGTCTCATAAATAATTTTTACCATATCACGGAATATAAATAAATGTAAAAAAATAGACTGAAATTTGTAAAAAAATGATATGATATTGTAAAATATGATCTGGAATTGTAAAAATATACTCGAGATTGCAAAAAAGGTATCTGGTTAAAAAAAGGTTCTCTGATTGTAGATATATATTATAAAATCAGTGAATAGATTGGAAAAAATGAATGAGTCGATTTGTAGAAATCAACCTATCAAATATAAAATTCGAGCATGTATTTGTAAAATAGAATAATCAATTTGTGTAATATATGAAATGATTGTAATGATTTAGCTCATATTTAGAATCTTCAAATAGAATAGTTCCTTAACTAAAGTTATGGAATCCCCATTACATTGAGCAAATTGAGCGAACTTGAAGCTGAACATCGCAAGAAACCGAATCTTACGCGAATTAAGCGAACTGAGCAAGAAATCACCCATACAATGATTTGTTCCAAGTTCGCAAAATCTGAGATATTGAGTCTCCACGAAGATCCCACCAGTAATGGCGAGATCCAAAAACAAAATGATAACATACGTAGCTTACGTTACACTCATACAAATCACAAGCTTGGCGGCTCAAATATACGACGACCGATTTAGCATGTATTGGAAGCAAATCAAAATCAAACAGAACTAGATCTCACACTCATCGAAATTGGCCATCCAGATTCTACCATTACGGTCGAGAACCCAACCAGGAATAGATACCCAAAAAATTTCCAACGTAAGCATTACCCACTTGCTCAAATCTCAAGAAAATGAAATAAAACAAGAACAAACATGGAACCCAAATTGCAGATGGAGGGAACATGAAGAAAGAATATGCTCGAATCTGGAGCAATGGCGCAAAAAACAGTGAGGATGATCGGGACCACATTGCTAAAATAGAAGCATTACCATGTTGGTGGATTAGGAGGCCGTCGACGAGCATTGCTACAGCCACCGTGGATAGATTTGGGAGGTGAAAACCCTAACAAGGATTCTCACAAAGAAGAATCCTAAAATAGAATATGGGTTGTCACCTTCTATTTTTCGAATGAGACAAAATGACTAAAACGGGTTTTCAATATTAAAAAAGTAAAGATAAAGAGACATTAATTAGATCCGTTGGATTCAATTTATATGGATGAGATGGTGGGCTTTCCATGCACCCAGGAAAGGTGCACCTTATTGGATATATTCCCTATATATATATACATATATATATATATATGTATATATGAGTGGTCCTATGAGAGCAAAAAGTTGTGAAAGCATGAGAGGGACGATTGTGGACCACATGATTCACCTAAGAGAGAGAAGACCAGGAGAGAGAAAACAAAATTATGTGGTCCAGAATCATTCTCTCATGCTCTCACAATTTTTTGCTCTCATAGGAACACCCTCTCTCTCTCTCTATATATATATATAGAGAGAGAGAGAGAGAGAGAGAGGGGGAAAAATGAGGCTGCCCCCTAGGGGTAGCCAACATGGCTGCCCCCACCCCATTTTTTGCAATTTTTTTTATTTTTTTGGAAAAATATCATAATGTATATTCATCCCTATATCCCTCCTATATGTCATTCGAATTTCGTCAGAAACAAAGACTCCTATGACCTCCATCCAAACGCCATTTTTTTAACGGTCGCAGGATTTTTTAAATCAACCCTGTCTGGATGGAGGCCGTAGGAATCTTTGTTTTTGATGAAATTCGAATGGCATATAGGAGGGATATAGGGATGAATATACATGATGATATTTTCCAAAAAAATAAAAAAATTTATCCAAAAATGAGGCGAGGCAGCCCCATCAACCCCATATATATATATATATATATATATATATATATATATATATATATATATATATATATATATGAGGCCTATAGCCCTCAAAATAACCAGGTCATCATTTCTCTTTATTTGATATCAGAGTGATGGTCTTACACTACAACCCTAAGCCACCACCCGCCCCACCCCCACTACCAAGCCCCTCCATTGCATGCCACCTTCATCTGCTACACACTTCCCGCTCATCGTCAAACCCATTACCGTCGCCACCTTGCCACATCCATAGAACACCATTCCAAACCACTGCAGACCACTACCATCGTAGTCTTTATCGTTTAGGGTTCCATTATTGGACCCTCCAAGTAGCCTGCAATGACCCTCCCTTCACGCGACATCATTGCAGCTCACCTAGAGCCCCTTGTTAGTACACCTTGCGATCAATTCATGTCCCCAAATCTTCATAAAGGTCTTTGTGATCGCCTAGGGTATTGAGCCATTACTGAAGGGCCACCTCCTCATTCCTGCACCTCCCGAGGTCTTCATGTTGAGCCATTACGGAAGGTCCACCATCATTGCTGGGCCTCCTGAGGTCGTCAAGCAGTCATATTTTGGACCATTAGGGATGTGATTCCACACCTCTAGACTCATTCAAGTGCCCTAGAGCGTCTCTAGTGTTATTGGCAATGGTTATGCCTTGAGTATGTACACATAATAGATGCCTTGAGTACATCATGTTAGAGAGAAAGATTGATTTTATCCTCATCTGGTGCTTTTTAAGGCCCAATGCCCATCATCAAGATGAGGGAGGGGCAATTATGAGTTATGATCCATGTAGGTCATGAGCGTCATGTAATGCAACAAGGAGTACATTCTGATGTAGTTAAGTTAAAGATGACCGTAAAGACTTTCTACTCCTTAATCAGGGGCAAGTTTGAAAATCTATACAACTTCAGGTTCCTAAATGCTTCGATAGAGCATTAGATGACATTGAGGAATATCAATATGGTTAGAGTTATTCTGGCTACACTTGACTCACAGACAGAGGAAGTTCAAAGAAATTTAGAGGATGCGGTATTCGTAGAAGATGAGGTGGATGTCCATGCCAACATTACATGTATTGCCACCATCTTTGCCATTCCGAGGGAACTTGCTATCACAAGCATGGTTACCTAGCATCTGCCCTTGTTATCGAGCATGTTGAGTCAATTTCCACTTCTGCTGATGCACCCTCCATCATTCCACAACCCATCCCTTCCACCGTCCTCCTTCCTACCCTTTCTTTCCCATCACCACCATGTGTCAAACATATACATAAAGAAAATTATGCAATGTAGAATTATTTTTGTGCACTACAAAAAAAGGCGGGATTGGCGTGCACATAAGTGCTCGTTAGGTGCACGCCTAGTGCACGCCATGTGCACGCCTGACGAGTGGGCGAGCACATGTGCTCGTTAAGGGCGTGCTCGCTGATCTGAGAGTCGCCACGGCTGGTGGGCGAGCACCATGGGACGCTATGTGCTCGCCCGTCCGTCGGGCGTGCACATATGTGCTCGCCGGTGTAATCGCCTTCTCTATAATCTGCGATTACACACGGAGCACCGGGCGAGCACATGTGCTCGTCCAAAGTGATTTCCAGGAAAAAATATACAGGTTCGACAGGGTTTTGACGCCCCGTCGAACCTGTATACCCTGCCAATAAACCACTGCAGGTATCTTCCTAAGGATATATGTATTATAGCAGATCGTAGATTAAGATAACTAGCACTAAAAATTTAAAGGAACGCAATATACATGAATTCAGAAATAAACAATCTAATTTAATATCTAAATATTACAAACAAGTCAACGCCAACAAAGTTCATATAAATTAAAAGATGTTCTAAAAGTTTAAAAGAAAATACAGGTACAAACCACCAAAAATTTACTTCTTCTTTGATCTAAAAAATTTGGACACTAAACCCTGCTTTGATTTCTTTTTTTCTTTCTCCTTTTCTTTGAACCTCGCATACATGCGTGCCTCTTCTTCAGGGTCGTTCTTCTCCTCCTCTTCGTGATCAGATTCAATCTCTTCAGGTTGAGATGCACGCCCTTGCGACCTATATTATATATGGAAGATATTTATCTATTAAATGCATTCTGTAGATATAGAAATTTAATTGTATTACTCATTCTATAAAAAGAATACTTACATGTACGCATTGAACTCCTCTCGGAGCTTCGTCACCTGCTCCACCATCATCGCCATCTGCGACTCCATTGGAACTGTTGATTGGGACGGATGTGGTTGCGTATACGACGGCTGAGAGTATGCAGAATAGGAGTGACGATGTTCCTCCACATAATACGGAGGAAGACCACCAAGCGTCTGCTTCCTATTCGTCACAACGTCCCTCTCCTCCAACACCTTATAAGTATTTCAATTTTTAATATAAAAGTATATATTAGAAATGAATATAGTAAGATAATATTTATCCATATATACCTGCTTCCAGATCGTTTTATCAAATGGTGGTTGCTCTCCAGTTGGATCGACACCCCATTTATCTGCAGATAGTGCCAGATAACGATCCTGAAATACAAAGTTTACAATATATATAAATATATTATAATATATCAATTAATTATAAATAAATTGAGAGACTTACCAACAATTGTCCGGCTTCAGGAGTGGACCATTGCGACTCTCCTTCTCTCCCACTCATGTGGGACCTCGACCACCACTCCTGAAAAGAGGGTTCCCTTTCCAACCTTGCAGCCTGAAATTTTTTTTAAGATCTATTAAAACATTGCATTATATTAAAGTAGATCTCCAAAAAATAAGTTTAAATCGTAATACCATCTCCGCTCTAATCTGATTGTGGCTTTTAGAGCCACTGGTAGACTTGATCCTTTATTTTTGGCGGTTTGTCTTTCCCGCCGAAGATCTTCGTCCAAACTCATCATCCACAACAAATGCATCACAGAAATCGGCCCATCTGCAAGGATTACGTTATGATAATTGATTATTTTAAAAAGTGTAATATAAATTATTTGACAAGTATAATACCTATCCTTTGTACACCATGACGGCGGGAACCTCTTCATCTCCTCAAAATTCATCTCCTCGCATCCCGTCTTCGCATGCGAGTCTCTCCTTGCCTTGAAAAATGTATCGCTCATTCTCTTTTCTGCCAAACGAATGAAGGCTCTACGATAAACCTCCTTCCCCAGACCAGTGCCAAGGCGAAACCTACTCTGAAAAATAATAACAATTTATAAGATACAAAAAACTTGATCAAAAAATTCTGTATCACTTCTAAGAAACATTTCTTACCAGAAACATGTCAAAAAGTCTCTCCTGCTCTGCAGCAGGGATGCGACACCACCTAAATTGCATGGAAGTCAAGTGTGTCTTTATTATGTTGGTTATCTCCTTTGCCACCCTGTTGCTGTTCAAAAAATCCCTGCATTTACTAAAAAATTTAACTTCCATACAATTTAAAAAAATTTGGAAAATATTTAAAGATAAAATCTATAAAATTTTTACCTCCCATCAGCCGTAACCTCCAACAAAGGGTGGGACGCCGACGTCTGTCCAACTACAGTGGGTAAAGGCACGGATGTGCTCGGCCGTCCAGAAGAAGGAGAGTCAGAACCCATCGATGTCCGGGCTGGTATGGAGACCTGGACTGGGAATCCTGTAGGGGCTGCTGAGGTAGATGGCTCTCCATAGCCTCCTACGTAAAAGGGTGGCGGAGGATAACCAAGAGACTCGTAGTAAGCTATCACCCGACGAACCTCGTCGGACTGTGAATCAGGAGCAACATCTGGGGTGGGCTGCCTACTGGAAGAAGGTGTGTCTGAGGAAGAAGGACGATTGGATCTATGTGATCCATGCGACCCGCCATGTCCAAAATCTGCCATGACTGTAATAATGATGCATTACATAGTTATTATTTAAGATTTTAGTTAATTCAATTATAATTGTATACTAAAACTTACAACTAATCTTCATCACTTATTTCGGTGGGATTAAATGATATTTCTTCATTTTCTGAGTTTTCTGAAAAATCATTACTGGAGTCCGTATCATCTTGTAAGTCAACACACAAAACTTCATTATCAGCCAATCGAATCGATTCGATAACTGAGACTTCTTCTGTTAAGTCTATTCTTTCATTTGTCGGTGTAAATGCTTCATCTATGTCATCTTCCTGATTACTGGAATCATTGGAGATATAACTTCGAGAATTTATCTTCACAACAGTTACTGTTTCAATGCCCTTTCTCTTCTTTGATATTTGTGGTAGATAACATACTTGATCCGCTTGAGATGCTAAGACGAATGGTTCAAATCTGCGTATAAATTTCCTTTGCACCACGTCGACAATGTTATTTCTTTTATCAAGTACTACACCTCCATTGGGTTCATACCAATCACACAAGAAAAGAACTACTTTATTCAAGCCTGGTATACTATATTCCACTTCTATAATCTCCTTTAAAATTCCGTAATAATTCAGATGATCTTCCTCATAACAAGATCCGCGAACCATCACTCCATGATTTTGAGTTGTCAAATATTTACCGGAATTTAAGGTATGAAAACGATACCCATTACTGTAACATGAGTTGTACGATCGAACCTTATAAAGAGGTCCTTCTCCAAAATATTTTAGAATATGAGAATAGAAATCACCACCGTCCAACTGTTTTGATCGGTCTTTAAACCACGCTGGAAATTGATTTTTATAAGTGCTCAAAACTTCATCATCTGAATACATAGGATTTTCCTCCATAATTTTCTATCTAAATTCCCTACAATTTATAAGAGAAAAATATTCATTACTTGTAATGAATATATAAATAAAGCAATTCAAATACTTACTGAACATATGGTGTTATTTCCTCGCAATTGTCTAATACGTATAACTCTGCTGCATCCTTCTCTTGTTTCGATAAGAAACGTTCAGTTGCTTTGCCTATTAGATGAGTGGATGGCCGAAAGATACTGATACAAGGTTCTTCATCGGAAGAAATTGTCTCATTCCTCCCGCATCTATTGTGGATAGTCTCCACATCTTCTGGAAGATATCTTGCGCAGAATGTTGCGACTTCCTCATATATATATTGTGAACTTATAGATCCTTCAACTTTACTTTTGTTTCGGACCTTTCTTTTAAGAAAGAACATAAACCTATAAGAAAATATGTTAAACATTTACACCAAATAGTAAAGAAGGAATGACATTCTAATACATTTATTTACCTTTCAAACGGATACATCCAACGATATTTTACCGGTCCACCAACTTTTGTTTCCCATGGAATATGAATCATCAGATGCTCCATCGAATCAAAAAATGACGGCGGAAATATCTTCTCCAGGTTACACATAATCACAGGAATATTTTTTTGAAGATAATCCATCTCCATGCGGTGTATGCGTGACGAGCATAACACCTGGAAAAATCTGCTTACATCTGAAAGAGCATCGATAATATTTTTTGGTAACAATCCTCTGAACACTAACGGTAGTAATCTTTCCATAAAAACATGGCAGTCATGACTCTTCATTCCCTTAAATGTAAACTTCTTCAGATCGACCAAATTGGAAAAATTTGATGCATATCCGTCTGAAAACTTCAATTTACTTGTCCATTCACAAACAAGCTTAACTTGATTTCTATCTAAAGTATACTTTGCTTTTGGAACTTCAACCCTTCCACTATCATGCTCCTTGATATGCAATTATGGGCGATTACATATGAGTTGTAAATCACGACGAGACTTTACTGTATCTTTTGATCAACCAGTTACATTCATTACAGTGTAGAAGATGTTATCGAACACATTTTTCTCTATATGCATAACATCTAAGTTGTGTCGTATCAGGAACTTACTCCAATATGGTAACTCCCAAAATATACTCTTCTTAATCCAATTATGACTATCACCAAAACCAGGAAGGTTTTTTGTTTTATCTCCATTTTCTAAGGCTGATTTTTCTAATTGTTCCAAGTATGATAATATCATATCGCCTGTCTTAATTGGTGGAGGATCTGAAAGATCAATTGTATTTCTTTTGAAAGAATGTTTCTGTCTTCGATATGGATGATTACTTGAAAGAAATCGTCTGTGACAATCAAAAAAACATGGTTTCTGACCGTGTTGAAGCTGGAATGATTTAGTACTATCCATACAATATGGACAACTTTTACGTCCATGCATACTCCATCCAGATAACATTCCATATGCTGGGAAATCATTTAACGTCCAAAGTAGAGCTACTTTCATATTAAATGTTTGACTCTTATTAGCATCATATGTATCAACTCCATCGACGCATAACATTTTCAACTCATCGATAAGAGGACGTAAATAAACATCAATGTACTTTCCCGTATGTGTAGGTCCTGGTACTAACAACGAAAGAAACATAAACTGTCACTTATTACATAACCATGGAGGTAGATTATATGGCGTTGTCATTACTGGCCAACAAGAGTAATCCTTACTTCTTCCATAAGGATTAAACCCATCTGTACATAAACCTATAACGCAATTCCTCTTTTCATCATTAAATGTAGGAAAAGCTGACATCAATTCTTTCCAACAATCAGATTCAGATGGATGCTGCATATATTCATCGACTTTATGTTCCGCGTGCCATGTCATGTATTTCGTCGTTTCTTTACAATAATATAGTCGTTTCAATCTCGGAGTCAGCGGGAAATAACGTAGAATCTTTCTTGATATTTTTTTTTCCACTCTTACTAGCTGTCTGATATCTTGGCTCATTACATTCAGGACACCGGTGTAAATGTTGATGTTCACCGTAATATAGAATATGGTGATTTATGCATGAGTCTATTTTAATTTCTGTTAAACCCATCTTCCGCATCATCTTTTTTGTTTTGTAATAATTATCAGGTAATTCTGCATCTTCTGGTAACATCTTCTTAATAATCCTCAGCATTGTATCAAAATTACGATCGTTTATATTATATTCCATCTTCATCGATAGAAGATCCGATACCGCAGAAAGTTTTGAATATGTCTTGCAACCCAACCATAATGGCTCTTCCGCTTTTTTCAACAGCTCGTAAAATTCTGCAGACTCTCCATATGGTTCCTCATCATCTAACAAAGTATCATTGAATTCTAGACCCGCAACATCCATAACCATATCTGCAAAGGGATTAATATTGTCAGCTTCTTCCACATCATTCATTCTGTTCTCGAAATTCTCACCATGCCTCCACCAAATCTGATATCCTTCCATGAAACCCATTCTATAAAGATGTAACTGAGTTTCATCTTTTGATCTCTTCTTCATTAGACGACATTTCTTACACGGACACAAGATAGTTCCATCTGAATCCACAATACGGGAACCTTGTGCGTAAGCAAATTGTATGAATTCCTTAACACCTCTTTGAAAAGCATCTGCTATACGCCCATCTACTACACGGTTGTACATCCATTCTCTATTGGTCATATTTATGAACCTGAATTAAATAATCTAAAATGTCAAATCTAGGAAATTGAGGATATCTAAACGTATCACATTTTTGAGATAAAAGATGAGAAGAGAAGTGTATTAATTATGTTATCACTTTAGCCCGTCCATAAGGATTCAAATTTACTAAAAGATGATCGTTGTCACAAGTATCTTTATTTCTAACGAAAATTCGACAGCATAACCCTGCACCTCTCCCGTATACCCCATAAATCAATCGTAATTAATTATCAAAATAATCATATTAGTGATTATTTCAATAATAAATATGACTGATTTGGTATACAGAAGAGGAAGGGGTTATGAACCGAATTTCCGTAAGAAATAAAGACATTGTGACACGGATCACCTTTTAGTAAATTTGAATCCTTACGGACCCCCTTAGTCCGGGACCTCCGAACTAAGGAAAGCTAATATAAATATAATACTTTAAGATCATTTTACGTCATACATTTGTAAGTGCTACAAATGAGACTATAAAATAATCTTAAAATATTTATTCATTTATATTAGCCGGGCATTTACGTATATTTGGCTGATTAACGATGTGGATAGGGATAAGTGTGATCCTTATTTAGTGCCTAATACAGTGCTTGGGTCACTAAAAGTTAATGGGCACCTGCAAAAAAAATTCGAACCTACATACATCAAAATCCACGACCATTGGTCTGGGATAAACATCCCAAAGTGAGTCCAATAGTGCTGTGAAAAAATAAAAAAATATAACACAATTAGAGGAGATCAAATCCTCTAACGTGTTGCACACGCCACCCGTTGTGCAGGGCCACACACCACCCGGTGTGGAAGGACGCACTGTGTGTGAAGAATTTTGTGCGATTTTCTAATAATTACTAAATCATATTTTGGACTTATTATAAACCTATGTATAAGTTAATGTGATATAATTGGTCACATTAACTAAAATTTAATGTGATAATAAATTATCACAAAATAAACAATGGTGTATATCATATCTCATATCAAAACGATATGAAATTTTAAAACTGTTATTAATGATGTTGATAATATCAAGTATCTATATAATTGAAGTTGAGTAACTAAAGTTATTCACAAATTTCATAACTAATCATTTTCGAACATAATGTTTGGTGAGGCATTTTATCTACATTATTCCGAGGCATTATAAAAGTTGAGTAACTAATCTTTTCTGAGCATAACTAATCTTAACTAATCATACAAGCATTTTGTCATTTAAAATTTACAAAATTTAAACATAATGTTCGTTGAGGCATTTTATCGAACACCTACAGGGCATATAATTATACATATTATTTAGACAATCAAATTCGAAATAACAATACTATAGTGATCTACTATTATCCTTAATATGTAAAACACATATAAACTATCAAAATACTACACTACATTCAACAAAAATTTTAAACCCTAATCTATCCAAACAATACAACTACGTAATAAAATCAAATAAAAAGAGAAAGGATTAAAGATTATACTGAGTGGTAGATGTAGATATACTCAAAACACGAAAACCACGGACGTCGGGGTCGGGGCGGAGGGCTGGCGGGTCGCCGGAGGGGAGGAAATGGGAGAGGGTTGCGTGAGAAATGAGGAAGAAGAGCCTCGCAGGTTCTGTTTACGGGCTTGGGCGAGCACACTTAAGTGCTCGCCAGGCCGTCGCCCGGTGCTCGCCCAAAATTTCCAGCCGCTAAAATTATCCGCGCAAGGTAATTCAAGTGGGCGAGCACAATTGAGCGAGCACATGGGCGAGCACATGTGCTCCTCAATACTGGTAACTGCGCCTCTCCGCAAAATTCAAACCAGCGACCCTCATGGGCGAGCACATGTGCTCTTAGTGTGCTCGCCCGTTACGGGGCGAGCACATGTGCACGCCAGGTGCACGCCGAGCTGTGCACGCTAATTCCGCCTTTTTTTGTAGTGGTGCCTTTTGATTTTTTGTAATTTTTATTTGATTTTTAATAGAGACGAGAAGATTAAAGTATGCTAATCTCACTCAATAGTCTAGTGGTAGCACAATTACTCTACCTCCCAAATGACTAGGGTTTGAATCCTAGGAGGGACGTTTTGAAGGATACGGGAAAATCCTCAAGCGTTTCACGGAAGCGTGGCGATCGCATCGAATGAGATTGAGAGCGACTAGTCGCACTAGTTGCTCGTTGCAGCGGAATTAAAAACTTTTATGTGACGAAACCACATGATCCAAGAACACTTCTCGGATCGTTTCGTCTAAACCACAAACAAGTAATAGGATTACCTCTTGAAGCGTGGTTGCGATCGAGTCTCAAAACAAAGAGACCTCCTATCTCAAGTCTGATCCGTCGGAGGAGACGCTTGCGAGCGCGGGGATGAATCGCGCGCTCCTCGCAATTCATGTTGATGATTCAAGCGGAAGATCTCCTGACCTCGTCACACGAGATCCAACATCTTCTTCACGAACGAGACACATCGAAGGAGATGGATATCCATGAGTAGATAATCCGACAGCATAACTACGATGCTGGTTGATGACATCTCTCACAATGGCTCCATGGTAGACGACCATAAGAGAGAGATGGAGAGAGAACATATATAGAGAATAAGAGAGAGAGAGAGAGAGTATCGTCGAGTCGGTGCAAGTTGAAGAGCAAGGCATGCCTCTTCTTATATAGGGCGTTGGGAGTCCATGGATCCCAATCCATGGACAATACACAATCAATGGTTGAGATTGAATTGTGTTTCTTTCAATGGCCAAGATGTTGTTGTAAAAACACATCAACATATGGTTTAATTTAAATTAATTTCTATTGATAAATCAATAAAATTATTTCGAAATTAAATCATCTTTTGATAAGAGAAAAATGATGAAGAGGACAAACCAATTTCCCCATAAGAGGGGACGGCTACTCTTCTCCTCATGGAGAGTTGTAGCCGTCCACTCTTCTTTGATGGACTTGGTTTATCTCTTCAAATTATCATGAGATCTCATTATCTCATGATATATATCATCATCTCTTGTTGACAATATTTTCACAAAAAATAATTCTAAATTATCCAAAGGAAAATATCAATCATGCCATTGAAATTATGTGAATCTTATTCACAACCCAAAACCAAATGTAATTATATTTTCAATTAATCATTCAATGTGAATCCCATTCACATTAACAATTAAACAACAAATATAAAACTCAATATGCTCTCTCTAATATATTATAAATTACATTTATAATATGTATGATTAATATGGATAGTGCTATCCACATTATTCATATCCATGATAATTAAATCACATTTAATCATCTTGGATCTTTTTTCTCATGTGCCCAAATAACATGAATCACATTCACATTATTCATATCGTTGATAATTAAATCACATATAATTATCTTAGATATCTCTCCTTATAATATGAATCAAATTCATATTATCCATGATAATTAAATCACATTTAATTATCAATTTTCTTGATGCTTGGATACTTATATCAACAATGAAATTATCCATGAACTCTTTCAAGGATAATGCGCTTTCTTCGCCGATACTTGGAGATAAAGACATGGCGATTGTATTGTTCCACGTATAGTGACTTGGATATTTGAGATCACATCTCAAATCCAGATCTCGAGCCTCCCACAGATGCTTGATTAAATCAAGATCGCAAATCTAATCTTCTCATTGCATCTGAATCACATTCAGATCAATGTCCAACATTTGGACCAAGACCAGATTACTTCTTTATTGAGAGGAGTCACTAAAATCCAGACCCGTTTCATCACTCCCTAGGAATGGAAGCGTCATGGTTATACAATCGTTTATGATCACATCACCCTCAGGTATTCCCAACACCTGTACATCCTGCATACTGGAAGACCCAGAATAAACCCGAAGTATTAGATCAACTTTATACTGTTACTTCAGAGTTTTATCAATAAGTTTCTCATTCGATCATTGGGAGTCGGTATTGATCATATACTTTCCAAAAGGATATATCATACCTAGGTCTTGATCATATACTTCCCAAAAGTATATATCAAACTTACAAATTTAGTCAAGCTTCCAAAGCGAGACGACCGTGCACGGAATTTGATTCTTCCCAATATCTCATGAGTGAGCTCATGTCTTCCAGTTCAGTAGTGAACCTATATGATCCCTTTGAGAGATCGTATTACTCATACACCCTTATATGTACACCAGCGCGCCGGTGTATAGACCTTGGTTAGGTCATCAACCTATTGGTCTGCCAAATGTAATACTCAAACATATAGTAACACATCTGTCTTCGATCAGAGGATGCATGCCTGTATCGTGACAACATACGATATTGGACTTTGGTATTCTCGATCTCGTTAAGTCAACTCTTTGATCTAACTAATCCGACACCTTCGAATCTCTATTCCTATGCAGAGGACCTGCATCAAGAGGTCGGTCAGATATCAGCCTGTGTGAGAAAGGATTGTCATCTCCTACTCAGGCTGGAGATCACATCTTAACAATCATTTGACGGTGCTTGATGAGTCATCAATCTAACTCTTTAGATATTCATCCAAGCACCAGCCTCTATGATTTAATAATTGAAACAACATCTATATGATCATTAAGATAGCTGTCACACCCTCAAATTACGTGATCGAGAATGATCGTGCAGACACGGTAGCTGGATGCTCGAGAATGATCGATAGAGCAAGGACTTCAGGAGGAGTCCGAAAATGCGTGGATATCAGGGAGGTTATCCACGAGAGTCTGGAGGCTCTACCGTACGTGATGGAGAAGCGTCACACAGGACACTGGCTCGGCAACAGAGTGTCGTGGTGCTTGTAGCAGTGCAAGCACAACGAGTACAGTCAGCAGTGCAAGACATGACAGTGGATGCACGTAGTCGTACATACGCGAGCACAGAAGGGCGGTACGTAGTGAAGCAGTACGCATCGAGGAGCAATGGGGTATGTTCATAGAGGCGTACGCACGAAGGCGCACGGTATCGGTATTGATGCGTGGCGGTCCAAGGAGGCATGGAGCGTTGCAGGTGCTGAGTACGAGCATTGTTGAGCATGCTCGATAGTACGTGTACGGGAGTGGTCTGGAGGCCACGATAGCGAAGTTCTGGAGGACTTCCCCTTAGCATGGAGAACGCTAAGGAAGGATTTACCGCACGAGGGTCTGGAGGCCGCAGGTTCCCTTTGGCACAAGACCGAGTGTTCGGTGGCACTCGGTGAATTATGGCAAAGCTGCATCAGCAAGCATTGGAGCGCGAGTGTGCTGATGACTAGGCGGTTGACTGGGCGTCAACCGTGCAGGAAGACGAAAGGACAACAAGGGAGTCGAAGAGACGAGCGGACGAAGAGTTGCTGAGGAACGCGAAGGGTTGCCGAAGAACTCAAAGGGTCTCTTGTGTCTTTATGTATCATTATTGTAGATGTAATAATGAGTGTCCCTTGGGTTGCCTTGAGTCTTGTATATAAGGAGAGGTGGTGGCTCATTTGTAAACACACAGTGTAAAGAGTATACAGAGTGTCCACCCACTCTAGAGATAGTTCCCCTTCTAATAAAGAGAAGAGCTTTGTGCCCGTGCTTTTGTGATCGTGTGGTTGCGTTCTTGAGCGTTCTTGAGCGAGTTCTTGAGAGTGTTCCTGAATGATCCATAGAGTCGGGCTTCTGCTTATGTCTTAGCGTCGGTGCGTTAGCAAGCAGAAGTATCGAGAAGAGTTGGAGCGCGTCCGTGACCGTTCTACTCGGGAAGGCTGGTTAGCTACGGGTTAGCTAACACCGCACAGGATCGGTCGAAATCGATTGCGGATTTTGACTCTGTGACAATAGCCATGGTACATAACCCTAATTGTACTAAGGGACCTATTATGCAAATTAGTTATTCTTCATTTCAGATCAGAGAATGATATGTGCAATAACATTTATTGCATAATGGCTCGCTGTGGGCTCGCATGTCCAACACGTTTAGGACACATATTTAATCTACAACAAACGAAGGGCTCTGAGAAGCACAAAACAACCTGAACTGGAGCACATATATGGAAGGACATGGAGAAAATTTCATGCTGGCACTCAAGGTAGTATTGAAGGCCACGTTGGCTATGTGTAGTGTCTGAAGGCCATATCGACTAGGTGGTGCTGAAAAGGGCTATGTTAATCACTTGTACTCGAGGCTATGTTGGACATGTTCTTGTAGAGGCTATTCCTCATACGTACGATATCTTTCTTTAATTAATGAGAGAGGATACCTTGACCCTTCAAATTATCGGGATTGCTATTAAAAATATGCTAATGATATGCTGAGAAATAAATATAATTCAATGCAGAAAAATATTTTTTTTATCTTTTTCTGTGCATGCAAAAAATGCAGATGAGAAAAATGTGAGAATAAAGCAAAGATGTTACTCTTTTTTATTTGAATTCAAACAATTGATATAAAAAGATTTGCAGTCTACTTGTGATATAATATCTTTAATTTAATTATTGCAAAGAATTGAAATCCTCCAAAATTTTTGGAGTATCAAAATCAATAAAGAAATCCTCAAAATAGGGTGCTCAAAATATCCTCAACATAATCTAGTAGTCAAATTATATCTATATAATTTCTCAAAAAAACTTTCTTGTAGTAAAATATTAAAAAAATAAGGCCGCCTAATTCCTACAATCACGAACTAGTTCCCAGCCACCAAGATCAATGATAAATATCGCAAAAATGTGCTTACATCCTTTGTAAATTTTAACTTGCAATAAAATAATCCATATATAATTTCTCTAAATAATGTCAAATAAATCAAGCCACAACTGTATTTTTAATCAACCCTAAATATTTAGTTTCAATCAACTTAGATTTAATCCCACTATACTTCATATGGTAAAAAAATAAAACAAGCCTCAAAACAGTACCAATTTTGTAATTTTTGGATACAAATGGGAGAAGTTGTTCAATAATGCAATGACCTAATTGTAATAAAAATAATTTTTATATTAAATATGTCCAAATGGAGGGCTTATATGAGATTTTTTGAACTTGATAGGTATTTTTCCCAATTTTATTAGACATGGTTCCTTTGTAAAACTAGGTTCCTGGCCGCAAAGCAAACAATCACATGCAAAGAGCACGTGATTGGATGGAGGTTAGGAGTAAAGGCTTCGGGTCAACCCTCCATGTGGGATGTTCTTACACATTCAAGCTATCCGAGGCTAGAGGCATGGAGAGGATCAAACAATCTAATGGCTATAGTCGATGCGATCGTGTGAATCCACTTGAAGCATGTGGTGCTCTCCTTGTTGCATGATATGTGTGGATCAAACAATCTAATGGTTATTAGAGAATATATTAATTGCAGTGGGCAACATGGTCAAGGCATTGCACTATGCAAGCGGATCCGTTGCTGTTACATCACCTGTTGTAACACAAGGAAGGCGCTTGATGGGCATCAGGATGCACACCAGCCCCCCAGCCCCCTTCAAGGACAGACTGATGCCCATCGAACGGCTCCCATGCTTTACAGCAGGTGTTGTACACTATAAGGAAGCTGATGAGGTATATGACAATATAAAATGTATCAACCTTAGCTAACGTACCCTAGTTCTGACGTTCTCAAGCTAAGGCAACGATTTTTGCCAAGCATCAAGAACAACTTTACGACTCTTTTATAAAAGAGCATCCCTCCAAGGGACAACAAGAACATTAGGAAATTCAAAACAGGATAGGAGGACTAGAGCTCTATATATTCTTCTAACGAACAAAGAGAAAACTGTATATCCACAATAGGCTAATCTATGGAACATAAGAATAATTAAAGGCAACCCACCCTAGTTATTATACAGTTAGAAAATTTATGCTTGCAAGACTTAAGCGAGGAATATAAAACCTGCTTCTCTCTCTTCCTGACGGAGAATAAACCTTCGTTTCAAGACATTGTACAAGCTTGAAAATCTAGAAAAGGGATTTGATTCCTTGAACACAAGAAGAAGGTAAATTTTACAAGTATAAAACATCACACGTCGACAAGTTTGTTATGATATGTCAATAAGTTTGTAAAACGGACCCATTAATTCTGCAAAACAACTGTGAATGAGTAATGATAACCATACATAGAAACGTATCAAAAAATCTGTCTAAATTCGACGTGGATCTCATGTGGCTGCAAATTTGGCATCTCATCCCCACCACCGACTCAACGTGCTCGCTACTACATACGGATTTTGAGAATTCAAAAAATATTAACTCTATGAACATGTTTGGTAACATTGGTTGGGTTGGATTGGCTGGAGTATTTCCTGTAAATAATACTTGTTTGGATGGTTGGGAGGGTTGGAATAATAAATATGATGACACAGTGATTATGTGTTATATTAACTTTTTTTATGATAATAATATTTTTTGATGTTAATTTTTTATTTGAACATGATTAAAAAACTATAACAAAGAAAGTGTGGGGTCTATATAACTAATTCCAATCCAAGAATGAAGTGATAGAGCCGAGAGTATGCTAGATTACCCCGAAGCAATTAACCTGACAATCAAACGAAGCCTATTAGGAAGACGATTGCCCCAACATTCTGTTTTACATGTGTTGCCTACAACGGTGTAGTGATGTGGTGGATGAAGTGACACTATGCGGTCGAAGAGATATGCATAGTGGCACAAGGAGCGGAGCACGTAGTTCGTGGATCTGCAAGCACATGGCGCCGTTAGTGGCAACCATGCGGGTGGTGGCGGTGGCGGCGATAGTGGCGGTGTCAGTGTTGCAAGTAGTGGTGATGGTGACTTGCCATCAAAATTGCAACAAAATGGTTGAAATCATGACAGGTGTAGGGAGGGAGTTGCTATCAAAATGAAAGATATCAACAAGAAAGATCTCATTGAGGGCCCCTAAAGACCTGCCATTAAAATAAGCTAATAACATGACATGTTCTCCAAGATCTGCCATCAAAAACACATGTATTAAACACACATTAAAATGAAACCCAATTCAATATTTGTTATGATGGTTGTTAGAGATGTCAAATAGAGCATACACATGGATCAATATCCCATGTATTAAACATCCAATAAACAACTCCAAACCTATGTGACTAATTATATGTCATGACAAATAAGATGGGTGAGTTTATTATTGTTATTTAGGTTTGAGAACTTTTTGTTTATGAGTTCACCAAGATTTCCAATCACGGAGCAATAGAGTAGAACATGTGGCCATAATTAAAACTGGACATGGAGTAAAACCTTGGGGCATAATTTCATGTTATGCTCTTATAACTTAATTTTAATGAACATTAATTATTATATATTAGCAAGAACGCTCCCACGTCCCACCTGATGTTTTGGTCGAGATGTAAATGGTCAATAGTGGTATTCGCACTACAACAAACACTCTTATGATAATTAAGTTGTAGAAACGTAATTAATTCTATAATCGAAAACGTCATACGCCATACTAAAATAATAAGTTGCCACAAATTTGTAGCAACAGTTTTTCAGTTGCAATAAATTCATAGCAACTGAGCTTTTGGCAACAGATATTGGTGACATTAATGTCCAAATATACTTCCAAAAGAAATATTTTGTTATCAGAGTTTGTTGAGACGATGTGTTTTTCTTGTAGTGTTTATCAAAATTCGTAATTATATAAACAAGCTTGATGGACTATATTGGGTGAATCAGATCTCTCATTTTTTATTTATCTAACTCATGCCATTAACTCAAAACCCATTTAAATAGACATTTAAGCATCTCTCTTTGCATTTGCTTTCTGTATTGATTAATCACTAAAAATTATTATAAAATAAGTCTACCTGAGCTAACTGTCTCTTACTAGCCATGAAGATGTGGAAGAGTTCGCGTAACATTGATATACAAATGAAGACCAGTTGGCCTTTCGATATACAGATGAAGAAAAGGACCCATACAATTCATAGACATGGGCATTACTTCTCATCCCCTTCGTTCTCACTCCCTCCTAAACAGCTCCATTGGCAGGCCGTTCGTCGGAATAGCAAACGGTCTGAACTGCGTCCCAATGTTAGTTTCAGCCAAAGACCACCTGCGAATTATATCTGAAAATTTTAATATCCTATCCGAAGATGAAGGTACATGGGTACATTTAAATGACAGGCTCACCTGTATTTAGTGGTAAGGTGATGGAGAAGGACGAGCATCTCCAGCTTCGCCAGCTCGTTCCCCGGACATGAGTGGTGCCCGCTGCCAAAAGGCATGAAGGTATTGGGCTTTGGTGCCACCTGCAGTTGCATGTAAAACTAAAATCAACAATTACAATATTACGTAAACTTTTACACTATCTATTTAGTGTCCTTCTGTCAATCGTCAGTGAATTCGATGCCGTGTTTCTTTACCTCAAATCTTGAGGGATCGAACTTCTCGGGGTGAGGGAAGAAGCCGGGGTTATGGTGCAAGTTTCTGAATAATGGCATCACCTTCCATCCTTTTGGTATGAGATACCCTGTAGTATTCAAATAGAAAAATCAGTCGAAATTATATTAATGTTGGATTGAAATCTTCCAGCTGTAAATGCTAAATCCAGTGAAGATCAAAGAGGGTACCATCGTAGTAGACATCTTCCAGTGCTTCTCTGAAAGTGAAGGAGAGAATGGAAGAGATCCGCAGCGTCTCCTGGATCACACTCATTGTCATTGGCATCTTCCTCGTATCTCCCCATGTCAAACAAGAGGAACCGTCTCGTTTCTCCCTTCGAATCTTCTCCTGCTCTTCCTATAAATTATAATTAACATTCGCACTCAATTAATCAGGAAATTCTTAAAACACTACAGAATTTTTGCACGTTCGTCACTGTGTCTGGTATGAAATTACCGTAATGGCTTCGAGGAGATCTGGATTTTCTCCTAGATACTTGATGGCCCACGTGAGCGCACTGGCGGTGGTGTCGCGGGCTGCGAAGATGACGCAAACTACGTTGTCGACGATCTGGTCCTCGGAGAAGTTCTCCTTAGCATCCATGAAGGTTGACAAGAGGTCATCCGGGGTAGCGGCGGAAGGGGAGAGGAGAGCTTGCTTCCTCGAGGACATGAGGGTAGAGACGATAAGACGAAGACGACGACGAGCGACCATGGCTTTGTAGAAGAGGGTTCCGGGGAGGTTGATGGGCATGGAGTTGTAGGCCTTCTCCATGGTCAAGTAGCATTCCTTGAGCTCATTTATGTAGGAGAGAGTGATCTCGTCTGTTCCCAATATGAACTGTAGTGCCACGTTGAAGGAGAACTGCAGATTTTTCCAGAAAATGTCAACATGTTATTCTTGTTATTTTTGAATTGATTGAGATCACAATTCCACGAGACAAACCGACCACTTCTAGCATTAAAATTGACGGTGAAAGCGATACACAAAGCCATCGCAATCATGGAATATTTGCATAAATACCATCCAAACATAATTCTAGAAACCAGCTAGAAGTGGAAAAACTGATGCAAGAGCTTAGTCCATACCGTCTTCATCTCTTGATACGTGTTGATCCGACCACCACCCTCGCAGGACCGGAGGGCAGCGATGGCAGCCTCCTCGACATTCGCCACCCTCTTGCTCAGTGCCTCCGGCATAAGCGCCCTCTGCAATAGCTTCCTCAACCTCATGTGGTACTCCCCTTCCTGGAACGAGATCGCCTGCCTCCCAAGAATCCTTTCCTTGCTAGCAGGAAACGTCGGCCGGAACCGCTTCGCCTCGGTGACGAGCATGAACCGGATCGCCTCCGGGCTGCACAACATCACAGTGGGGTAGCCGAGTATGTGGGACTTGAACACGCTCCCATATCTGATCATCAACACATCACAGTCATGATTAATCAAGCCCGAACAACTAAAATCCAACTCTTACATGCCTAGAGCTATACACTAACCTCTTCTGTTTCGAAGCGAAGAAGTTGTTGGGGTTGTTGGAGTAGAGCAGAGAGGTCTCGCCAACGTAGGGCCATCCCATCGTGCCAGAAGGAAGGTGTGGATTCCGACGAAACACTATCAGAGGCCAGACGAAGCAGTAGATGGCGAAGAGAAAGAGGAAGGCTAGCACGAAGGAGAGCACCATCGTGTCGGCCAAGGTGACTGGTGGGTGGCTCGTTACGCTTGGAAGCTGAGTGCAAACGTTCGATTGTTGGGAGGTATTTATAGAGAGAACGCGGGAGAGCAAATGGCAATAAGAGAAAGAAAAAAGGTATGGAGAAGAGTTGGCTATGAAAAAAGCGCAGTTGGGAAAGATGCTAATTCGCAGTCCTTCGCGAGTCATAATGCATGAGAAGACGTCGTGTTCTGCAATTTTCGCCGTCTGTTGGTCTTTCATTCAAGAGAGCAAACCGCGTGTAGACCGGCTCCTCTGCCGTCTGCTATATAACTAGAGCCGCTCGATCTTGATCAAGCGGCTCACACGAAATCCTAATTTGCATAGGCCGTTTCCTCGCTTTCGTCGATTCCAATTGTCATGGGCGGGCAAATATTCTCCATGTCCTTGGTTGATTATATTTTAGCAGCCTCGTTGAAATTATCAAGGAGTCCATGGGTTTTGTCAAGATTGGAGTTCCAGGTTTTTTTTGCATAAAAAAGTTGTTTACCTTGCTTTTGTAGTAAATACACGGGTTTTTTTACACTTTACCCCTTTGATATTATGCAATTATTATCATGCCTTTATTTTTTCAATAACACTTGTGTCACGTGTTCTTACAAAATTCACAAGATTGCCCTTCTATCATCACGCTTATACCCCTGTTCTACATTAACAAGAGGGTAGTCTTACGAATTTTGTAAGAATACATGAACACATGTATTATTTCAAAAAATAAAGGTATTAATACAATTGTAGAATCTCAGAGGGGCATAAGTGTAAAATTTCTAAATATAAGGATAATTACAAAAGGCACTGGCTATGAGTGATTCCCAATTCTGAGTCTCATTTTTCAAATGTAACAAAGTGGTGCAAGAATTTATTTTTATTCCCAAATGCAGACTTCCTTAAGGTTCGACAACTCTTTTATGTTGACGTCGAGCAAGTTGAAAGTTCAAGCTCGCCGTTGTTACATTTGAAAAATGAAGTCCTTACTTGAAAATAGGTGTTTAATTAAAGTCTTTTCTTTGTAAATTTATCTTAAAAATAAAAATAAATCTAGTTTAAATCACTTAAAGGAGTATGCTTACGTAATACTGTCATATTACAGCACAAACGTTATCACAAGGGAAGAAGTTAGAAGATTTATTAAGATGTGTCAAACTAAATAATTAAGAGACGGCAATTGTTTTAAATATTAAAAACAAATGCAAGGCAAACGTAGGTGGGCTTCTAAATGGTTTAGTAAGGAATTTGAATAATAAACAATTAAGGAGGGCAATTGAAATGCTCACAGAACAAACTATCTACTTTTTTTAAGATACGATAAGTATTTAAATAATGATAAAATATCAACAATCCACCACTATTTCAAATACACTGTTACTTTTGAAATTTTAAGAAAAATTTCAGTACTAAGGAGTCAAATAAATATATTTTGAAAATACATTGGAGGGGAGATGGTGGGAGAGAAATGGGTGGGAGATACATGGATCTATTTTGAAAATCTAACTTTATAGATTAAGTTTGAATTTTCATTTATTTTATTAATTTATAATTGTTATGATGAGTATTCTATGAAACATGTAGTGAATCTTTTAAAAAAAATTTCCTTCATAATATTTATTTTAAATTAATATTTACATAATAAGAATGTGTTGTAATATATTTCGAAATATTGGAACATTTATAATAAATTTGAAATGAAGACGGTAAATTGCATGTTATAGCAATTTTGAATGTTTTATGAAATTTCAACTATTTATTTCAAAAAATTCTGAACATTTAAATTTAAATTGAAGACGGAATATTTCATTTTTATATCTACTTAAGCATCAAGCTACACATAAAATCAATAATAAAAAATCTAATCATATTAAAAATAAATCTCATCGTTCTATGTATTATCAAGCTACACAATAAAACTCTTTTAGATTAATTCATCATTGATGTGTGAGCTTTTGTACATTCTAAATATAGAAAACGGGAAAGAAGGAGATAGAGAGGATTGGAAGGAGAAGAGATGAGGGAGAGAAGACAAAGTGAGAGAGTAAAGAGGAGAGAAAGAGAGAGAGAATGAGGTGGACTTAGCTACGTGTCCTATTATCATTAGATGCTGTCATTTTTAATATTCTAGTTGAATGCCCGGTGTCTATTAACATGTTTTTTTCTTGGATTATATATATAACTACTTTTATCCTAACATATTGATCTAGACAATATGCATTTCATATTAAATTTATTTAATGAATAAATAATTAAAAGTGTATTGTTGCATTTGAAAATATAATGATTTAAGAGATTGCATATATGCATGTCTCCTTTTTGAAATTGACGGAGAAATACAAATACCCATGTGCAAGAATCACTAAAGTTACTACTATTTTTTAAATTATAGTTGAACAAAAACATGTTGGATTCTTATCGTAATATAATTCTGGTTAATAACATATATTTGCATATTGTAAAGAAGTACTTTTTACTTCACTAAAAGAGTTAGAGTTAGGTCGTGATAATTTAATTGTATGCTTAAAATAATGTAATTGAATATTAATTAGAATATGTTACGCAATCGTTACATGAAGCAGCTTCTTCAAATAATTATACTAATTGAATAAATTATGGACATGCATCAATAATTAGTAAAATAAATTTAGTTTGAGATACTAATAATGAGATTGCGGAGGATTTCCATAATTTAGCATACTATTAAACTTGAATAACATAATCCAATGTTGATTGTTTGATAAATTTAAATATTGTTTCGAGATACATGTAATATTAGAGGAGCATATCTGTGCGACCTCACATGATAGGATTAATTGCAGTCAAGCCCTACAATCCTTTAAACGTCGACATATGGTAAATTACATAGAAACTGACGGGAGACGGGCAACAAGCTGCGCTGCCAATCCCTTTTGAATAGCAATTACATGCAATTTAAAGTTGCTTTTGCATGTCATTTTTAGGTATATGTTATTAAAATACTATTCTGAAAGATACATATGTAATAGAATTCCTTAAAATGTTCTTCAATGTAAGGCACACACCGTATAATTTAGGTAAGGGTAAATTACAATTTGGGTCCTCATGTATGGGTCAGATCCCTGAATGGGTCCCCATCTTTAAATTGCAATGATTCGGGTCTCCGGACCGTTTAGGAAACAGAAATTTTGGGGCTTATGATGAAATGCCCTTGTCGGGTAGGAGAGAAGAAGGGAATGGGGGTTGGTTTCTAACTTTTAAACAAGGGCATATTCGTCATCAACCCCAAAAATTTCATTATGTTAACGATCCGGGGATCCGAATTGTTATAATTTAAAGATGAGAACCCATTCTTTGATCTGACCCCATAGATGGGGACCCAAATTATAATTTACGAAACATATGATTTAGTGCAAAATACATAGAAAAGGATTTTTATTTTCTTGGGTTTTTACCAGTTGTACCCCTTGAGATAGTACAATATCAGTTATGCCCTTCCCTTTTTAGGATATTAGTTGTGCCCCTACATTGCTGTAAAATTAACAATTCCGTGCTTGTGTTAAAGTAAAGTAGGGGCATAACTGTTATTACAAAAGGATAGAACTGAATTTTATAAGAAGGTAGGGACACAACTGACATTCTAAAAAGTGAGGGGTATAATTGATAGTGCAATATCTCAAAGGGACACAACTGATTAAAAAACCATATTTTTTCATTATTTTTATATAAAAAACACAAAAAAACTTCTACCTTTGAACAAATGCAACAAACTAGTGATTAGAATACGTGTTAATGCGGTGACTTAAAATAGCTATAAAGAAAATATTCATACAAATGTGTTGAATTGTCAGATGTTTCTATATTTCTTACATATTTCAAATATAATATTTAATGGAATATTTACAAATGGATTATTTTCGTATTGAGTTTATTTGGCACTTAAGTGTTTTTGTGAAATAAATATAGATATAAATATACAATGCTCAATAAATATTAGATACGAGTATTATTCTATATAAAAGAGTATGAAGAGAGGGATCATGAGAAAGTGTTGTGTGGGTTACTTTATGATATATTACACTTACATATTTTCATGCGATAAATATAGGTAAATATATAATATTTTTGTGAGAGAGATCTCAATGAGTATGTTAATTGTAGGGAGTTTGTGTATGAGTATTATGAGATGATATACATCTAAATATAGAAACATGAGAGAGAGGGGGAATTCAAGAGAGACAAATGCAAGAGAGACCATGGCGTATAGAATGGAAGAAGAAGAGAAAGTGGATAGAGAGAGAAGTCACACATTTGGGGGATAAGAGGGAAGGAGAGAAAAAAGAGCATGCACGAGGGGGAGAGCTGGGAGAAAAGAGCACGTGAAGGTCTGTGAGTGTTCCATGTGTTAGATGTAATAGATGTAGTATAGGTTATAAATGTAACAGATTTTTGTTGGGCTATCCTTCATCCCCTAATTTTCAAAAAAAAAGCAATAAAGATAATAATTTTTATAAGAGGGATAAAAACTTGGAGATGACTCTCGAAGAAACTCGAATATGTAATGTGTAAACTTGATATCTTATCTATTGTGAACAAAGATATAGAGAATATAGATATAGTTTTAAAAGATTAGTGAATTAAAAATCTTATGCATCGATTCATTTTCTATGTAGTATTGATTTATATCTCACATTACATCTTGTTATCTATATTGCTCATGCAAGGTGGCACATTTCGATTATGCATCTTCCTGAAATTTCGTTAGTGCTCTAGAGATTATGCTCAAAATTCTCATAGGAATAGGCCTTACCTCCACACCCACATAAGTGAACAATCATCAATGTTATACTTCTTTTATACACCACATAATTTGGTCTATGACATTCACGGGCGCATTATACACCTTAATTAATATGTTGGTGTTATAGTCAGGTGAAAACAATTTTTGCAAAAGCAACCGCATCACTTTCTGCAAAGAGGTTCGACTACTATTAATTTATTTATTTCGAGCAATCCCTAGGATCGACTCAAGGATCCGCATCTAGTTAATATACTTCGATTATAAAATAATCAATTTGATTGGTTCTTAGTTCAATTAAGCTAACTTGGTGAATGCATTAATATTTTGATAATTTTTCAATGTGAGTTAAAACATGCTACATAATGTATGAAATGAGACGTATACACGCTCACAAAATGCTCATGGAATTAATGTTTAAAAATCAAGATCACAATGAATAAAAATCAATCTCAGTTTTTAGACTAATTAATACTCCAATTTCACTTTAATGGTTTAGGCACACAAGTTTCTAAGTCCCTAAGTTGTCTAATCTAGCATCCATTGTCAAACCAGGTAAATAGTAGTCACAAATTACGAATTTAACTCCACAATTAGAAATGGGTGAATCAAGCTTTCCAAGGCCTACTTATTTGTAGTTCAATATACATTTTATGGAAAATTAAACAATACACTGGAGAAATTTATCTAATTAATAATTAATTTTATATGAGCTATCTCAGTGCACACAATGTGCCCATAGATAGAACATTAGAAGATCTTTTAGAGAGAACAATACCATGATTTTTGGAGTTCAATTGCTTAAGATATTAACAAAAGAGTTCACGGATAAAATATAATAAAAACATAAAAAATATTAAAAATTAGTTTATAATGCACGACCAACGGCTTATCTATAAATAAAATAACCCACAAGGGTTATTTTGTAATTTCTCCACAAAGTAGCCCCTCGAATGCAAAATGGGGAAGGTGAAGAGGCTTGGGCATAATGTGCCTAGGTGGTAAATGTGTTGCACATAGTGTAATTCCTCGCAACTTGGGGATCGATGTTGTAAAATTCCCAACTACATGCCTCCTAGTGTCTGAGCCTGGTGAGGTGGTATAGAGGCTCAGCGCAAGGACCAGGGTCATTGGATTGTGAGGTCCAATGGTCCAGATCAGATTTGGAGTGAGTGATGTAGATGAGCTCCTGTAGATGTAATCGGATGCTTAAGACCTGGAGGATTGTGCATGGCTGGATCGAGAGATTGAATGGTGCATGCTCCTCTCCTATATGGATGCTCCTCCTCAGAGGGGGTCGTGGGAGAGGACCTCTAACGACTCGTCACAAGCTCCTTCCAAATGTTACAGCAATGTTGAGATGACTGTGATTTTTTTCTTTAGTTTGATTCTCTCTTTCTTTATTTTTATTATTCTAAGAACAAGTATTTCCTCTATTATATGACGATATATATTTTCCACTAGAAACTACTAATGGATTGGTTATCCAAAAAGGCCCCGTCCTCACACATAATAAAAATCAAGTAAGATTTTATTTGTGTTAAGTGATATGTATCGGATTTATTGAATAAATAGTTGTAATCATATAATCTGATATAATTAATAACGTAATATTTTAATGTAGGATAAATTTATTTATTATTTTATTATTAGTAAATTAATTTATTATTAGTTTTAGTAAATTTTAATTTTATTTATTTTGATATTCACTCATTTTAATTAAATTAACATTTATGACTAGTATTACCATATATTGCTTTGTGGAAGCAAAAATTAAAGTTGGGTCCTGAAGAAAATGAGGATGGTGTCTACAACCTCTTGTGGTGGTCCAAAGGAGCTGGTGATTTGAACTCTTCATAATCAGGGGAGGAGATCGACGTGAGGTCTCAAGCTCCGATCAGTGATGGGGGTGTGTACCTGCAGGGTTAGTGGACATAAATAGGTCGAGGTGCATCGACATGGGTGTCTTACGAAGGTGGTTGGAGCAGGAACTCGATGGCTCCTCTGTGCAAGGAGGAGGGTGGAGCGAGGTGGTAGAGGTCATGCAGAAAAGAAGGATCCTAGTCAAGGTGTTGGTGAAGGTGTGGGGTATGTTTGAAGATGTTGGAATGCTCTGGTTGACTAGATAATGAATGATCTATGCAAATAGAAAGTAAGAAATCAAAAAGGGGTGAGGTTAAGATGATACCTGACTGGAGACGAAGTACAAAGACAGGGTATGGGGCCTGGGTTGAGCATGGGAGGCTCGAGTCTTCACTTGAAGCACATGGAAAAGGTGCCAAGCTCTAGTAGCTCATAATTGAGTTGCAATGGTAAAGGGTAAATGATCTGATCTTACTAGTATGAAGAATGGTCATCGCTCGACCTCACTTTCTCTCTATTTGTTATCACTAGATTGAGTAGGGGGGATATCACTCTCATGCTCATAAAAGTGGATGATCGAAGAAAAAGGGTGGTTCCAGTGGTTTTGATGAGCGGGTGAGTGAGTGGGAGGTGGTATGGAGGGTTGAGAAGGAGTCATTTGTGAGGGTGTTGGATCATCAAGGAATTGAGGGCTACTAATTAGAGTTGGAGCGGACAGGTGGAGATGACAAAGGAAATGGCTGAACCCGAAGCGACAATCACGTGATCGAGGGAGAGAGAAGATGGGCAGAGGTAATGAAGAGCAGCAACGGTTGGTCAAGCAACCCAACGGCTAAGATGATTCGACACTACTCCCCGAGGGTTATCTGCAGGAGGATGTCATGGACCATGTGTACTCAGTTTCACTTTCTAAGAGTGCATCCGATCTTTCGGATCGTGAAACCGAGTCTTTTGATATTGATGATCTTGCCCAGTTTGAGGTTTCTCTCCTCGATGACCCTCACAAGGATGATCGATCTTTGAGGTATTAGATGATTTCACTGATTTGTCTAGGTTACATGCATCGGATACCAACCTTTTTAGTGAGTCTCCTAATCTTGATCTTCCTTATCTATTCGAGACTGTGATTGACGTAGAAGATTCACTGACAGATCCTTCCTTCTCCACGTTCGATTTCTTTGGCTCCATCCATTCACTCCATTCAGACCTTGAGCCGATGATTTCTTTTTTGCTACCGGAGCCCGATTTCATCTTCCAATATCTTTACCCGGTAGCAAACACCCGCCTTATTGTTTACCTGGGTGTCATCATTTCCTTTGTTGAGTTCGTTGTTGTTCTCTCATTGACACTGCAATGACAGTACGGTATTCGCCTCACAGATGCCGTCATGAACCTTGATACAGTGTTATCCTAGTCTTTGCGTCCAGCTAGGGGCGTAAACTCTAGTGTTTGTTGAGAGGCACCTCAACATTGTTCACATCTGTATAGATCCATCTGTCCATATCGTGCATTCTTTCTCGCATCCCATATTCATCTCATGATTATGCCATACTTAGGGTGTACTTTACCCTAAGTATAGGGGGGTGCCAGACTTGTGATTATTCGTTTTATTCTCTTTACCTTTGCTTTGCTGCCTATACTTAGGGATATTTTACCCTAAGTATAGGGGGGTAAACCCAGTACATTCTACTCCTCATTTTCCCCTTATGTACAATCTTTTATACTTAGGATTACTTGAATCTAAGTATAGGGGGATCAACGAGTTCTATTGATTTTATTATTTTATTCGTCATTGTAGTATACTATTCTTTTCACTTTTCTATACTTAGCACGAGTTATGTCTTTCTTTCCAGCTCTTTGATCACTATGAGGACATAGTTCGAGCTAAGTATAGGGGGTGTTGTATATATTGTATATATACTTTAGCCATAGCTCATACTTTTATATTTTTAAATATGGCTAAAGTACTGTGTAAATATTGGTAAAAAACTAATAAAAAGGTGCAGAAATTTCCTCAAAATTTTTCTTGTAAATACTGACTAATAAGTCAGGTTAAAATATTCTGAAAAAAAAATTGAAAGTAATTTGAAAATCTATTTGAAAAATCTTTTGAAAACTATTTGAAAAATGTTTGAAAAATATTTTCAACCTTTGTAAAAATATTGTGGATTGTAAAAAAATTCCTCTTTGTGTGAATTTTTTTTGTAAAACGATTTGCAAATGTTTGGAAAAATGGTTGAAAAATTATTCTGAAAATCTATATATACTGTTTGAAAAATGTTTGCAAAATTGTTTTCAAATGATTGTAAAATTGTGTGAAAAATTATTTTGGACTATAATTTTTAAAATTATTTGTAAAATTTTTTTCAAATAAATTTGAGGAATATATGCATCAGAAAAATTAAAAAATGAATAATTAAAAATAATATAAAAGAAAAGAAGAAGAAATTCCAACCGTGTATATACCTGTATAAATCACTCAAGTTGTAAATTCTTTCTTATGACTCTTGCAAATAATTGACTCATTTCTTTGTAAATATGTATATATAATCCCTAACCCTTATCTAAAAAAAATATATACTTGTATATATTACTAACTATTTGCATGTACATCATTTTTCAAAAATCCAAAAAAAAATTCAAAATTATGAAAATTGTTTCACAAAAAGATTTTGTTTTCTTTGCATTGTACATATTTTCTTGCATTGGCATGTGCATTTTTCATGATAGTATTGACATTTAAACTAAGTCTAGAATAAATTTGAAGAATGGAGCTTAGTTGGACCTTAATCCACTTAATTTCAGAGGAACCTTATAAGATTTGGAGTTAAGACTTTTCACATCCTAGTGACTTAATTCTTTGAGTCCATAAGACTATGTTCACATGTCATCTTGATTAGTCTAAGTAGAATATTTAACAACACACGCATGATTCTTTCATATCGTGGCTTACCTTGGACAAAGCACTCTACACGTAGCTCTTCATGGAGGAGGTAGTGAGGGGGCAGATTCTTTTGGCTTGGGGTACCATACGAGGGTAGTACATCTAGGCGGGACCTCTCGTCCTCCTCTAGGGAGGGAAGTATGTCTAAACCTGGTTTGGTGGTGTTGAGGTCTAAAGGCAGGATGATGGGGTTGCAATAATGCTTCAAAGTAGGGATAGTATACAGGCTCAAGAGGAAAAACTCCTTATGTACATGTTGCACCTTGTATATATTTTCAAACAAAATCTAAAAAATGCAAAATCTCCAAAAGTGGACAGGCCTGATTGAAAAGTAAAATGCATGTCGGGGTATATACAAGTGAAAAAAAGTGAATAAGAGCTTCAAAATCAAATATTTGTGAGCTTGCAATGGGTGACATGGCTACACTGGTCATGCATCCAAGGATAGCTAACTACACTAATTATTGTCCATTCTCTTCTCCATCCCCTCTTCTTGAGCTGGTTGTACTCGAACTTAGAAGGGCATATCCCCGCTTCTCGAGGAAAGAGTTGCTAGACTGAGGGATTAGAGTTACCTTGTTGAGAGAGGCTGTTTTTTTGCTACTTTCGAAATGAGGAGATATATTTCACTTACACCATACAAGTAAGAATTCATAGTCATAAGAATCTGTGTATGTAGATTTGTTCTGATCTGACTGTTGAGGAGACCTGAATAGGAGTCTTGTGGAACTTAGAGGCTGTTAGGTTTTAAATCCATTTCCCATTAAGGTTCCGACACACTAATAATCTAAAGATTCGACAGAGCTCCAGACTATATTTTTATGAAGACAAGTTTAAAAGTCAATATTATTCTAACTTTTTTCCTTTTTCTTTTCTTTATTTTTGTTTTCACTTATTTTTCAAATAAGTGTTTGCTAAGGGACTGGCAAAGATAAAGTATAGAGGAATGATGAATCCATGGTTCATCATTTTTATTCTTTTATTTTAGCTTCATTTTCATAGTCAAATACCTGTAAATACCCACTAATTTCATAATTTTACCATTTTGCATGCATTTGTTAAATATGTATTTTTAACACCTTTTGTATTCAAAATAAAAGAATAAATAAGAAAAGAAAAAGGAAATAAAAATGAAGGATGTGTTTATACAATAAATACAGACTGACCCGAACTCCGAGAGAAGTTTAAGACTTGACATGATCGACCAGGAATAAAGTATGGGGAGATAGGGTCTTCTGTCAAAAATCCAAAAATAATTTGTACACAAATTCCTTGTATGGTTGTATTAAACTTTTACTATTTTATTTGTACATGATTTGACCCCAAATCAATTATTTCTGTAAACAAAAGTTATAAATAAAAATATGTTATAAATAATAAAAATACTTGCAAAGTAAAATAATGTACGTATTACAATTAATCACTCTCAGAAAAAGCCGCAAAGTGATCATTGAAATACCAATTCTGGCTCCATACGAACTCAAATTGAACCAAACTTACTTCCATTATACTCTAAATTAAATTATCTTTCAAATGGTTGTGTTTAATTTTTGGAGTTACGGTTAAAAAGTCGAATTTTTGGGGAGTTTTGTGTAGTTTCACCATTATTTATTGTACATATTTATTCATATTTATTTTTTATATATAATGTATATAATTATAAATATTTATTTCATTAAAAATAAAAATAATAAAATATAAATAATAAAATTAAAAAATGTGTTCTAAAAATTATTTCCTTATGTGTACCTATGTGTATTGTATTATATGTGTATAAAACTAATTTCCTTAAATAAAAAACATCAAAAAATAAAATATCTCAAACTAATTAATTAATTAATTTAATTATGAAATTCATATTCAATTATTTGATTTAATAGATTTATTTGAATTATTTGATTTAATAACCTACCATGTATATAAGATTTGATTTTATACCTTTAAAAGCCACCATTTAGGTGGCTAATTGATTTTTGGAAATTATTTAATTTATTTATTTTAATTAGTTCCGAAATTCATTTTTAATTAATTAGTTAATTTATTTATTTAATTAGTTTATTACTTATCCACTAAAAACCTTCTTCTTCTGTACATCCGTTCCTATTTTATTTTTTCTTCTTTTTTAATGGGCTCCTCCTCCTTCTTTCATGTTTTGATCAATCTTCGATGGAGAGGAGCCCGATCTCCGAAAGCGATCTTGTTGAAGAAGGGTGTCCAGCCTTCGAGCTATCTATTGATAGCATGTCGGCCCACGTCGAGGCCATCGTGGCATTTCCGAACCCCGAGGTGAGATCCAATCTTATTTCTCGTCTTGTTTCGTAAATAAATCGTAGGTTTAATTTTGCTCCGATTTTATTAGAATTTAGATAAATCCATTTCACATTTGTCATCCAAGTCCGATTTTCACCTCATTTTCTCGATACACGCACGTTCCCATTCTATCTATCTCAACTTTTCACATCCGACCACGCATGGTGGTCGGATCTTCGGATCCATTCCATACACTTCTGTCGAATCCCCATTCACGCTCTCTTTTTATGGATAAATAAATTAAATAAATTAAAAAATACACATATTCATTTTCTATCTCTCTAATATTTATTTTACAGGACAATAAAAAATAAAAAATATATAAAAGAATAAATAAATAAATAAAATTTGTTCTACTGTTTACATTTCCTGTTTGTACAAAAAAAGAAAATCATTTTTTTCATCTGATTACAGTAAAAAATATAATAAAAAATAAAAAAAAAGAAATCTCTCGCAGGCGGCAGCTTCAGCCTGCGCCCTCCTCCCCCACGTGTGTGGCTGCGCCACCGCGCCTCCAGCACGGTGCGACCCCGCACCACCTGTGTCGCGCCCCGCGCGGCCCCCATCCGCCGCCCGTAATCGACTCCACACCATCGTCTCCACCATCCGTGAACCGCCCCAACGCCGCTGCCCCTGCCCGCATCTCCTTCCAACGGGCGGCGCAGCCGCCAACCCACCCTTCGCGAGGCGACGCATCTCGATATCCGCGCCAGCAGCGCCTCCTGCCACTTCATTGCCCTCCAGAGCCTGCTCTCCCGCAGCAAGTCCAGCCCTGCGGCGGCGCGGCTCGTCAGCCCTTCGCGACCCCCCAAGCGGAAGCGCCCCTCCGCATGCCGCCCCGTGCCTCGTCGACCTGTTGCCCGCGCCTCCGCGTGTGCACCGCCGCGCGAGACCGCGGCCCGCTCCTCCAGTCCACGTAGGCAGCGGGTGCCCCACCTCCCTCTTGTTGAAGACACAGGAAACCCTAGGTGTGGGTTTTTGAAATAAAAAAATCTGTTGGCAAAATTACAAAGAAGTACTCCAAGTTATTCGAAATTGCAAAGATACCCTTGAGCTCCAGAAGACACGCACAGTGCATGCACCAACTTGGGTAAATTTCATTTTCCGTCCTGCATTTCACTTCTTGTTATATTTCAACAAATTACATTTTAGTCCATGTATTGCAGAACACATTGTCTGTCTCCGGTATTATACAGTCCCTACCCGCTGTCATGGCCAGTACCGACGAGAGTGGGACGGACCACATACGTTGCAACCCGCTACCCCAATGCTCTCTGACTAGGCACCACATCCGCCTCGGGAAAGGATAATACCAAATAGACCATCATGTACTTTGAGATGTTCATCGGTTTTTCAACCGAAATTATACCATATAATATAAATCAAAACATTTTTTATTATAAGGAGATTTTCTAGACAAATCCCCAATCCTATTCAAGCAAAAGGGTTTTTCATGTAAAAGTTGTCCTACAACTATTGTAGGATAAACTATAGTTTTCATGAAGGCAATGTTTGTTGCTGAACCAATGATCAAGATCTAATATCTCATCATTGTGGTTTAGGCAAGTGTCATTCAATGAAATAATTATTTCTTTAAATATTTCACAAATATTTATCACTAATTATTCCAGAAAATTAACAATTAATTTTCATCATGATAATTGAATAACATATCACTAGGTTTAAGATCAAAATTGTTAATTTCCAGCAGTGACCCCCAATCACTAAAATTAACTTGTCTTGATCAATTTAAATCCAAAAAATGCAAACTCAGTTTCCAAAGATTGCCTATTTGATTTATTAAAGAACCCAAGTGATAATTCACGCATTTCAAAGCGGATTAAAACCGTAATTATCTCATTAATCACGGTCAAATCTGCAGTTCCCGCAATAGTGAATATAGGCGTATTCAAAAGATCATATCTTGAGCAAACACTAGTAAAAAATATTGCATTAGCCACGCAATCAAGCCACAATAAATATTATTGTGGTTAAAACTTATTGACCACGGTAAATTATTGTAGCCTGAAGTTAATTGCAATGATAATTATCGTGGCCAAAAATGTTAGGCTACGATACTATTAACATGGCCAATATTTTTTGACCACGGTACTACTACCATGACTAATAATTTGAGACCATGAAATTTTTATCGTGACCAAATGTAGTATGCATAAGGATTCCAAAAATAATGGCTGAAAAACCTAACCCCCATCCCTAACTCTAACCCTCTCTCCCGAATATACTACATACATAATATTACTACCTACGGGTTATAAGGTGGTCTATGAAAATTATGTAGCTAAACTATAAAGGAAATAAGATGAAATATTAGCTACGAAATACTCACTGTTTATGATTTGGCGATAGAAAATTGAGGGTAATAGATGAAAAAATCTCTCAAAATATATAATTAGAATAAAAACTCATGACACCAATTTTCTCTTCCCAAATCGTGGCTTTTTATTTCTTTCCCATCGTAAATTATTCCTGGTAGGAACCATATAAGCCACATTAATTGCGAGTTGTGACCTGCCTTAAAAATGATCACCATATATTTGCAATGGGCGGGAAAAACCTTTCCCCCTTTCCCCCAAAATCTCAACTCCCGCCTCTTGTTTAATACCTCTCAATTAACCTAATCACACTCATCTCCATCTCTCTCCAAGCCTCATCTTCCGCCCCACCCCATTCTTCTTCAAATCCCCATATCTCCTCCGACTCCCCTCTCACAGCTTTGCGGCTCGACCCTTCAACATCACCTCCTCAAACACCCTCCGCCTCAGCTACACATGTGCCCTCCTCTCCTCTCCACTCAACTGCTCATTCGCCAACTTCATTGTCATCCCCGACGACGTCTTATGAATAAATTTCACAGTGTGCTATGCACCCTATGAGGTAGGGTGTGTGACGTCAATGCATGTAAGGAAGAGCAGGACTTTCTTTCTTTATGGGTGCTTTGTGGGGCTTGAAGTTATGAGATTGCTTGCGTGGCGAGCTAGAGTTGGCGTTGTTGAGGGATCTGATGTATCGTGGACAAGGGTACCTAAGGACGGGTTCACCACTATGTGTCATGCGAAGTTGGGTTCCGATGGGTAAGGATGAGCCTCTGCCTTGAGGATTTGTGTGGGATCCGGTCTTCAGCTCATGTGTCCGCAATGATATCTCGAGGCACATGTTTTATATTGGCTTATTTAACTTTTTTGTACACACGACCATATTTCTTGTTTGTATCTTTAATCTGTAGCAATTCTTAAATTTTAGTTTGGTTTTTCAGATCTTTTTGTCAATCTTTTCCTCTTACTCAATTCATAATTATGTATTTGTTGAATAGGACAAAACTTGCTGCAGATTAAAAGAAGCATTCAAAGCAAGCTGAGTTTGAATTTCATTCCCTATATTTACTTAATAACTTCATACGGTGTGGTGTTGATTTTTTCTACCTCTTCATCACTCATTAACCATATATATGTTGCATGCAGGAATCTGAATTATTGTGAGAGCTTGCACACAACTACAGGTAGCATTGTTCTTATGAAATTTCATACATCCTAGCATCTTTTATAACTGTTCATATTGCTGTGATTCTACTAGTGTTGTGTGCAGTTCAACTACGGAGAAATACTGCAAGGAATGATGTTCTTCAGGTCATATGCACTTTAAGCTTTTTTGGTTGGTGTAGGCACATTAGGAGACACTGGTAATTTGACATACTTCTATATATAAAACACACATATTATTTACATTCTCATTTCATCCATTGATATATTTTAGTTGCATGTTTGTTGTGTTTGTAAGCTACATTCTGTAAATTCCACCGCACTTTGGTTAATTGTGTAGTGTGATTCTTTCATATGCTCTGGATAATCCAATGATGCACATTTACCTTGGGTATTTTATTACCCTTTTTGTTATTCATGTAATGGGATTCATGCACATTTATCTTCTTTGATTTTTCATGAGTGTATGCCATGCACATTTACCTTCATGACCATCGGAATGACAAAGAATTGCTAATTTATAATTAAAAATATTTCTTTATGTTAGACATTGTTAATTCATTCTTCAATCTCTATCCTTACATAGTTGACATCTATTTTTCATGCATCAATTGATTGTCAAAAATCCATGAAGCCAGCCCCATTAAAATTTGAAAAGGTTTGGTTGTTGTCTTGCAATATCAAGATGCATTTAAATATATCAATACCTATTTCAGAGTAAGGATTTGATGACTATTATTTATTATGGACTTCAAGTCACTTTTTTGTTTATTAGGGTTCTCATTTTCTTGATTAAAATCTTGGTTGATATTTGCTTCTTGCAGGGCTTGGAGATGCAGATGCAGCCATTAGGTACATCCATGTTCTAGATTTCATCAATTGATTACATACAAGTGCTTCATCCTAAACCTCTTTTGCTTGAAGATAAGTCAAGCATTATCTATACTATCATCTTTTTGCTTCAAGGTCCCCAACAAGATCGTAGCTTACATGATCGAGTCACGGAATTAGATGTCATGCTAGAAAAGATAGCAAAATCAGTTGTAGTCATTGCCAAAGCACAAGAGGCATCATCATCGAAGGGCAGTCGTTCATCACAAAGAAAGTGTTCATCGTCTGGAATGAGCAAAGACATGTGTACAAGAAGAGATGATGAAAACATTCTGAAGATGATGTAGATTTGATGATTTTGCTTTGAGTAGCATTTAATTTTGGATTGGTCTTTATGTTATATATAAGATTATTAGATTTCAAAGTTCAGATGCTTTCTAATATTTTATTAGCTAATTGAACCTTAGTTACCTCTTATTTTGTTAAAAACATTCTGTTGACATGGGGATTATGCACTTTTTGATCATGTGTGTTTATGTTTATCATAAGTTTGTTTGTTGGTTGTATATGGATTTAACATGTGCATGCATGTTCACCATGTGATTGTAATAGTACAGTGAATGGACACTGAATACCATATGTATATCATAAGAGATTTTGTTAATTTACACCTGCATTGGATTTTTTTTTAAAAGTATGTTATTTTTGCCACGGTACAACTTCCATGGTAAATTCTCCGTAGCCACAACTATTAAACTATGGACAAAGCCTATGCACTTTGGCAAGGTGGTGTTTGCCACATTTTAGTTACTGTGGCTTAAATGGATTTGTCATGTTATTTAACCGTGGCTTGAAAGTTTTTTCATCGGTATAATTACCGTGGTCAAAACAATATAGCTACAGTAAAACCACCGTGGCTAAAGAGTACACTCTTTGGCCACGGTAAACTATAAGACACGGTGGTATAAACCACGGTAATATTACCGTGACCATTTCTATTAGGCCACGGTAATATTACATTAAGCCATGATATACAAACGTGGCCTGTTCTATATCTTTTAGTAGTGAAATGAAGTCCAAATTTAGTAAACTCAAGTCTTCCTTGTTTAATGGGGAACAAAATCCAATTGAAAATTTTGTGTTTAAACATTTTAAACAGAGCCGAAAAATTCAATTTTACAGAGGTGCGAAAAATTGAAATGCAGTTAAATTTCGCAAGCCTTTCAAGAACCAAATCGTCTAAGGTCTATGGATCATATCTAAAACCTTATTCGACCTATGGCTCTGATATCACTTGAAGGATATTGAGTATCCTTAAGCGCATCACGGAAGCGTGTCGATCGCATCGTATGCAATCAGAGCAACTAGTCGCACTAGTCGCTAAATGCAGCGGAAATTAAAATTTTTCAAAAGTAAAGATGAAACCACATGATCACGAGAACACTTCTCGGATCGTTTCATCAAACCACAAGTAAAAGGAATACCTCTTGAAGCGTGGTTGTGATCGTGAGATCCCAAAGTAGAGATCCTCCTGTCTTAAGTCCGATCCACGAAGAACGCACTTGCGGGTATGATGATGAGTCGCGTTCCTTCCCGCAATCCTCGATGAAGATCCAAGCAATAGATCCCCTGATTTCGTCACACGAAATCCGTCGTCTTCCTTTAGAGCAAGTAGCCCCAAAGAAGAAGGAGATCCTCGAGTCGTCGAAGGCGAAGCCAAGAATCTCTCCTTTCTCACATAAGATGGACGGCCATCCTTTTGGAGGAGAGAAAGAGAGAGAGGGCGAGAATATGAGAGAGAGAGAGAGAGAGAGAGAGTTGTAACCTTGTACAACTCTTAATAATGTTGTACCTTGGAAGGCTACCCTAGCACTCCTTTTATATTAGTTTAGGATCCAATGGATCTCAATCCATGGGACACATGGATCCAAAAACCAGGCTTGGTCCATGTAAAATCAATGGCTATGATTGTTGTTGGTTAAAACAACAACATTAATTTAAATTAAAATATGTTGCAACATTATCAACATAATTTAATTTAACTAATTAAGAGATAATGTGACAACAAAAAGGGAGTCAACCAACCACCTTAAATTATAGGGGGTTATTTTGTCTCCTTTTATTTTATCGTATTATTTCTTAATAAATTGCAATAACTATTATTCCAATAATATCCACCAAATTAATTCCAAATTAATTTGTGAATATTTCAATCATGCCATTGATCATTATGTGAATCATATTCACAACCCAAACTAATTTTTAAATTGCATTTCTAATTAATTAATAAATGTGAATCCAATCCACACTATTAATTAACAAATGCTATTTACATATATTCTCTCTCTTCAATATATGTATTATAAATCATATTTATAATACACGTATATCATGGATAGTATTATCCACATTCTCTAATCCTTGATAATTAAATCCCATTTACTTATCTTAGATAATAATTCTCACAATATGAATCATATTCATATTAAGCTTGATCATTAAATCTCATTTAATCATCAAGTTCTTCTTGCTTGGATATGGAATTCATCAAATGAATTATTCTTGAACTCCTTCAAGAATAATGTGCTTTCTCCGCAGATACTTGGAGATAAGGACAGGGCGATTGTATTGTTCCACGTATAGTGACTTGGATATTGAGATCTTATCTCAAATCCAGATCTTACGAACCTCCCACAGATGCTTGATTAAATCAAGACCGCAAATCCAATCTTCTCATTGGATCTGAATCTCATTCAAACCAATGTCCAACACTTGGACTAAGATCGGATTGCTTCTCTACTGAAAGGAGTCACTAAAATCCAGACCTGTTTCATCACTCCCTCGAAATGGAAGCGTCATGGATATACAATCGTTTATGATCACATCACCCTCAGGTATTCCCAATACATGTACATCCTGCATACTGGAAGACCCATGGTCAACCCGAAGATCAAGATCAATTTTACACTGTCTTCTTCAGGGTTTGATCACTAAGTTTCTCATTTGATCATTGGGATTTTGTATCGATCATATACTTTCCAAAAGCATATATCTTACCTAGGTCTTGATCATATACTTTCCAAAAGTATATATCAAACCTACAAATTCAGTCAAGCTTCCAAAGCAAGACGACCGTGCACGGAATTTGATTCTTCCCAATATCTCATGAGTGAGCTCATGTCTTCCGGTTCAGTAGTGAACCTGTATGATCCCTTTGAGAGATCGTATTACTCATATGCCCTTATATGCACACCAGCTCGCCGGTGTATAGATCTTGGTTAGGTCATCAACCTATTGGTCTGCCAAATGTACATACTCAGACATATAGCAATACATCTGTCTCCGGTCAGAGGATGTGTGCCTATGTTGTGACAGCATTCAACATAGGACTTAGGTTATCTCGATCTCGTTAAGTCAACTCATTGATCTAACTAATCTGACACCTCCGAATCTCTATTCCTATGCAGAGGACCTGCATCAAGAGGTCGGTCAGATATCAACCTATGTGAGAAAGGATTGCAATCTCCTACTCAGGCTGGAGATCACATCTTAACAATCATTTGACGGTGCTTGATGAGTCCTCAATCTAACCCTTTAGATATTCATCCAAGCACCAGCCTCTATGATTCAATAATTGAATCAACAGCTGTATGATCATTAAGATAGCCATGGTACATAACCCTAATTGTACTAAGGGACCTATTATGCAAATTATTTATTCTTCATTTCAGATCAGGGAATGATATGTGCAATAACATTTATTGCATAATGGCTCGCCGTGGGCTCACATGTCCAACAATCTCCCACTAGCCCAAAGAGCCATTAATGGGCTAATCATTTAAGCCCACACTCATGTGACAATCATAAGCTATTTAGAAATAGCTAAGTAAGCTGATATGTAACTCTGTTCTCGCGAGACTACGCCAAGTCCTTTTACGGCACTTGCATATCCCTAGGTAACAGTGCTCGCATCCAATGCGAATGTTGCATCTAATGCAACCAATACTCAATCTTGACAAAGAAATTATAGTGTCCTTGACACTATTGCTCAGTAATTGTCATAACCAGTAAATCCATAATCCTTATCAGAATACCCTTATTCCGGGAGATCACTATCTCTCAAGGTATCCACAGTTAAGACCTTTTAGATCTCTATCTATAAAGTCTTAACTTCTTGAAAATAAGACATAGAGATCACCATCTCTAAAGTCTTGTCATCTTTGAAGATATCATTATTACTGCAATCAAGTGTTCTTTCTCCATAGAAGGATTAGTAACAGTTTACTACTCCCACTACATGGAAGATATCTGGCTTTTGTACACATCAAGCATACACTTAGCTTCTCGTAACTGATGCACAAGTGCAAGCAGTTCTAGCATTCACTTCCTCAACTCTTTGAGGTGCTATCCCTTTATATAGGTCAGTATCAAATCTCAAGGGAAGGAAGCCTTTCTTGGAATTTCCAAGAATGGAATATGTCCAAGGTGACAGTCCCAATACCCTCTTTTCTTTGCTTCTGAATAATTCAGAACTAAGATTTAAGAGGTATTCTTGAGATCATATCTCAAGGTATGAAATAGCCAGTCTATAAAACACTTATTATCATCCTTATATCATTTCAAATGATTAGGATATTATCTACATTTAGCAAGATGAACACAATGGCACTCCCACTAAGCTTCACATGGTACATCAAGATTCTATCTGAAATCATAACATTTATAATTTCATCAAATCTTATGTTCCAACAACAAGAAGCTTATATGAGTCCATAGATGGAGTCTTCAGCTTGCACATCTTGCTTTTCTCAACCATGAAGCCTTGGAGCTACTTCATGTGAATATCCTTAGAGAGGTATTCTTAGAGGAATGCAATCTTGGCTTACATCTTGAAGATGCAATAGTCAAGTTGTGTAGCTAAGGTTAGCAATATTCTGATGATTTTAAGCATGGTTACCGAAGAGCAAGTCTCATCGCAAGCAATGTCTTCTCTTCCGATGTGTAGCTTATGGCTACGAACTGAGCTTTGAAGGTCTCTACCTTCTCATCAGGTTCCCTCTCTTCTTGAAGATCCATTTACACCTTAACGGGTCTTATCCTTATAGGTGGATCCTTGAGGGTCCATATACAACACTTGTATATGAAGTCTACTTTAGACTTTATTGCTAATATCCATCTTTCCATGTCATGATCCTTAGGAGCTTCATCACATGAAGTCCGATCATTGTCAGACTCAACTGACACATGGAATACATCCTCAAACTTATTTGAAGAGGTATTAGTGCTTCATCTTTAATTGTCCCTTTTAGTTTCCGATTTCAGGAGCCTCATTGTCATTTCAAGATTAAATGAGTTCCTTCACTTCATTTTCATCTTGATTCTCAAGAGTCTCAATCCTCCAATAATTACATTCTTAGAGATGAGATCTTTTAAGAATCTCGAGGTCATAAAGTAGGTATTCAATACCATGCTTTATTTTCCTAATGAAGTAGCACTCTCAAGTGCCAGATTCTAGCTTACATGCATGGAACCTCATTTAGTATATATATATATATTGTAGTCTCTACTACACATATATACTTGGAAACTAAGGATAATTATGCTAAAATTCATCATTGATCAAATCATGTCACACATAATCCAATTCTATCTCCCTACAACTCTATTGAGTTCAGGTTTATTTGGAGGAGTGAGATAGAAATGATATTCATATCTCCATAAGGTATTCTTTGAATTTTATCTAATAGGTACAAGCTACCGAGGTTAGATTAAATTCATTTCATCTTTCTTCAAATTTTGATTCTAAACCAAAATTGTGAAATCTTTGAACATTTCAAAGGTTTCTCAGGTGAAGAGAAGAAATCTCATATCATACGTAATCATCAATAGATATTACATATCCATAATGTTTACTATGATATAGATGATCTACATACATCAATATGTATGAGATCTTGAATACCTCGACATCTAACACCATTCCCAAAGAAGGGTGTATTGGACATTTTACTTTGAACACAATATTCATAAGTATGTAAGATTTGAAATTTTAGATATTCTAAAGTTTCATATATTACTAGTCTATTGATCACATCAGCAGACATATGTCCAAGACTTGATGCCAGATCATTGTCAAATGATCTTCATCCTCCTATTGATCTTATAAGGTTTGATTTTCAGTATTAGAAATCTTAATGAACCATTCATTAATTTTCTAATTTTGTGGAGTCCACTAGATGCTAGGTTACTATCTGAAATATTTCCATCATAACTCTTTATGATAGTTCTATCTCAGAATTCATGTTTATTTCCAACATTTAGAAACAAACAATGAGGGTATTCTAATATCTAGGTCATAGAGACATTCTCTAAGACTAAGGGCTCTCCCACTGAGAATATGAAATCTATCTATCCAACAGAGATTGCTGCAACAATTACAACAATATCCATGCAGATGACTATTAAACCTTAAGATCAAATTTCTAGTCTTCTAATATATATATGCAACCAATTTGTAAATGTCACTAGAAGATTGGGATACAATTGTCAGACTTAATCTTATGAAATAAGAAAGTCAAAGTCAATGATTATATGTAGATTATTTTGATGCTCTATCTGAGTCCTTCACTAAGGATTTTAGACAGATTTGATAGTCATACTATCAACACATCAACTTATTGCAGTATTGGCATTCATCCAACTCTTTGGATGTCATATGGAAGTCACAGAAGTAGGTCAATTCTTTGACTTTCCTTCTTACTCGAGTCTGACCCATGCTTCCACTGCGCTCTCTTCATCTAAAAACAACCATTGTTCAAGACAAAGAATCTCTTATGTTGAATTCTAAGGATTTCAATATAAGAGCATTTCAACATTTATACATGCATCATTAAATTCATTCAAAATGATTAATATGAAGCTTCACGAATGACTAGAGTATAGACAGTAGAATGATGACACTCATCATATCTACATACATCTTAACTCTTAGACTTAGGTTCAGGTAGGTATTCAAACATTTTGAATACATCATCTCTTTCGAGCCACCATTCTGCATAATACAGAGAACCATGTCATTCATGATTAAATGTCTAGAGCACATACGTATGCCAAAATATCTTCTTTTATTTTATAAGGATTATTCGACAATTACGATCACCATCGAAATGTCACTTCCAAAGTACACTCGATGAAAGATCAAGACTATAGAGGCATACAAACCCTAAGGTGATGTCTTATTGTCTTATTTAATTGCCCTTCCTCATTATGTTGAGGGGACTTGCACACTGCAACCACATACATTATGTGTCCAATTGCAAGTACAATATCTGGATCATGAGTCCAATCCAAGATATTTTTACTGGTTATCATTGAGTATAACATTGAGTGGGTTTAATGATGGATTATCTGAAATAAGAAATTTGCATAAGAGTATATATTATATAATATATATATATATATCAAAGTTGTCTTGCCTTGTCAACATTGAAAGTTCATCCCCTTAATAACTTTCAATGTAAGAGATATTCTTACCATTATATCTCTAGCAAGATCTGGGATCTCCTTTCATATCTTCGTTGCATCCCAATAATATGAGAACCTACAACTCGGATAAAAAGAAGCGGGAACACATTCCGCCTTGCAAGTCCAACTTGCATCTCCCAATTCGGTCTTTAACACCCGGGCCCACCACCCCTAAGATGATGTTGACCCGTCATTAATTGAACCAACCGTCAACGGGCTTAATACTCGCTATATGCAATCCAATATCGCCCCAATAATATGAGGACCCGATATTGGGGTCACTACGTATACGGCCTTACTCTTTCGAGAAGCAAAGAACCCGATCCAATTAAATCATATACAGGATCTGTCACTTCGGACAGGCGTCTCCTATATACAACAACTGGTGACGGAATCCTTTGCCTTGACGGGAGACCATGGATGTCACTTATGTGATCCTCCACCTCATATTCAAATTGTAATTAATTATCGTGAATCATATTCATATAATTAATTCTTCCAAGGGAAATACACATCTATTCATGATAGAGTGTTTATTGGATATAATTAATTTAATCATATTAAATTAATCATTAATCCAATCATCAATCAACAAACATGTCTTTTACTTGAATAGTAGGTATATACTCAAAGTACGTATTATTCAAATTTTAATAATTAGAAAAATACACATTGTCTGTCTCCGGTATTATACAATCCCTACCCGCTGTCATGGCCAGTACCGACGAGAGTGGGACGGACCACATACGTTGCAACCCGCTACCCCAATGCTCTCCGACTAGGCACCACATCCGCCTCGGGAAAGGATAATACCAGATAGACCATCATATACTTTGAGATGTTCATCGGTTTTTCAACCGAAATTATACCATATAATATAAATCAAAACATTTTGGATTATAAGGAGATTTGCTAGACAAATCCCCAATCCTATTCAAGCAAAAGGGTTTTTCATGTAAAAGTTGTCCTACAACTATTGTAGGATAAACTATAATTTTCATGAAGGCAATGTTTGTTGATGAACCAATGATCAAGATCTAATATCTCATCATTGTGGTTTAGGCAAGTGTCATTCAATGAAATAATTATTTCTTTAAATATTTCACAAATATTTATCACTAATTATTCCAGAAAATTAACAATTAATTTTCATCATGATAATTGAATGACATATCACTAGGTTCAAGATCAAAATTGTTAATTTTCAGCAGTGACCCCCAATCACTAAAATTAACTTGTCTTGATCAATTTAAATCCAAAAAATGCAAACTCAGTTTCCAAAGATTGCCTATTTGATTTATTAAAGAACCCAAGTGATAATTCACGCATTTCAAGGCGGATTAAAATCGTAATTATCTCATTAATCACGTTCAAATCCGCAGTTCCCGCAACAGTGAATATAGACATATTCAAAACACCATATCTTGAGAAAATGAAGTCCAAATTTAGTAAACTCAAGTCCTATGGTTTCCTTGTTTAATGGGGAACAAAGTCCAATTGAAAATTTCATGTTTAAACATTTTAAACAAAGCCGAAAAATTCAATTTTATAGAGGTGCGAAAATTTGAAATGCAGTAAAATTTCGCAACCCTTTCAAGAACCAAATCGTCTAAGATCTATGGATCATATCCAAAACCTTATTCGACCTATGTCTCGGATACCACTTGAAGGATATTAAGTATCCTTAAGCGCATCACGGAAGTGTGTCGATCGCATCGTATGCAATCGGAGCAGATAGTCGCACTAGTCTCTAAATGCAACGGAAATTAAAATTTTTCAAAAGTAAAGATGAAACCACATGATCATGAGAACACTTCTCGGATCATTTCATCAAACCACAAGTAAAAGGAATACCTCTTGAAGCGTGGTTGTGATCGTGAGATCCCAAACTAGAGATCCTCCTGTCTTAAGTCCGATCCACGAAGAACGCACTTGCGGGTACGATGATGAGTCGTGTTCCTTCCCGCAATCCTCGATGAAGATCCAAGCAATGGATCCCCTGATTTCGTCACACGAAATCCGTCGTCTTCCTTTAGAGCAAGTAGCCCCAAAGAAGAAGGAGATCCTCGAGTCGTCGAAGGCGAAGCCAAGAATCTCTCCTTTCTCACATAAGATGGACGACCATCCTTTTGGAGGAGAGAAAGAGAGAGAGGGCGAGAATATGAGAGAGAGAGAGAGAGTTGTAACATTGTACAACTCTTAATAATGTTGTACCTTGGAAGGCTACCCTAGCCCTCCTTTTATATTAAATTAGGATCCAATGGATCTCAATCCATGGGACACATGGATCCAACAGCCAGGCTTGGTCCATGTAAAATCAATGGTTATGATTGTTGTTGGTTAAAACCAACAACATTAATTTAAATTAAAATATGTTGCAACATTATCAACATAATTTAATTTAACTAATTAAGAGATAATGTGACAACAAAAAGGGAGTCAACCAACCACCCTAAATTATAGGGGGTTATTTTGTCTCCTTTTATTTTATCTTATTATTTCTTAATAAATTGCAATAACTATTATTGCAATAATATCCACCAAATTAATTCTAAATTAATTTGTGAATATTTCAATCATGCCATTGATCATTATGTGAATCATATTCACAATCCAAACTAATTTTTAAATTGCATTTCCAATTAATTAATAAATGTGAATCCAATCCACACTATTAATTAACAAATGCTATTTACATATATTCTCTCTCTTCAATATATGTATTATAAATCATATTTATAATACACATATATCATGGATAGTATTATCCACATTCTCTAATTCTTGATAATTAAATCCCATTTAATTATCTTAGATAATAATTCTCACAATATGAATCATATTCATATTAAGCTTGATCGTTAAATCTCATTTAATCATCAAGTTCTTCTTGCTTGGATATGGAATTCATCAAATGAATTATTCTTGAACTCCTTCAAGAATAATGTGCTTTCTCCGCAGATACTTGGAGATAAGGACAGGGCGATTGTATTGTTCCACGTATAGTGACTTGGATATTGAGATCTTATCTCAAATCCAGATCTTACGAACCTCCCACAGATGCTTGATTAAATCAAGACCGCAAATCCAATCTTCTCATTGGATCTGAATCTCATTCAAACCAATGTCCAACACTTGGACTAAGATCGGATTACTTCTCTACTGAAAGGAGTCACTAAAATCCAGACCTGTTTCATCACTCCCTCAGAATGGAAGCGTCATGGATATACAATCGTTTATGATCACATCACCCTCAGGTATTCCCAATACCTGTACATCATGCATACTGGAAGACCCATGGTCAACCCGAAGATCAAGATCAATTTTACACTGTCTTCTTCTGGGTTTGATCACTAAGTTTCTCATTTGATCATTGGGATTTGGTATCGATCATATACTTTCCAAAAGCATATATCATATCTAGGTCTTGATCATATACTTTCCAAAAGTATATATCAAACCTACAAATTCAGTCAAGCTTCCAAAGCAAGACGACCGTGCACGGAATTTAATTCTTCCCAATATCTCATGAGTGAGCTCATGTCTTCCGGTTCAGTAGTGAACCTGTATGATCCCTTTGAGAGATCGTATTACTCATATGCCCTTATATGCACACCAGCTCGCCGGTGTATAGGCCTTAGTTAGGTCATCAACCTATTGGTCTTCCAAATGTACATACTCAGACATATAGCAATACATATGTCTCCGGTCAGAGGATGTGTCCCTATGCTGTGACAGCATTCAACATAGGACTTAGGTTATCTCGATCTCGTTAAGTCAACTCATTGACCTAACTAATCTGACACCTCCGAATCTCTATTCCTATGCAGAGGACCTGCATCAAGAGGTCGGTCAGATATCAACCTATGTGAGAAAGGATTGCAATCTCCTACTCAGGCTGGAGATCACATCTTAACAATCATTTGACGGTGCTTGATGAGTCCTCAATCTAACCCTTTAGATATTCATCCAAGCACCAGCCTCTATGATTCAATAATTGAATCAACAGCTGTATGATCATTAAGATAGCCATGGTACATAACCCTAATTGTACTAAGGGACCTATTATGCAAATTATTTATTCTTCATTTCAGATCAGGGAATGATATGTGCAATAACATTTATTGCATAATGGCTCGCCGTGGGCTCACATGTCCAACATTTTGTTATTCTGAAAAATACAAAAAGAGTGTGGTGTTGTGTATTGTTTATCTTTCGTGCTTGTTTTGAAAAAATCATAAAAATAAAAATTCAAAAACCGCTAAAAATCATTTTCGAAAATTGACTGCTGAGTTTTTAAATTATGCTCCTTGTGTTCGACCATGGTCGCTATATCAGGTAAAAAGAATAGCGAAAACCACTTACATTTGCTTTGATTGATTATCTTTTATTAAGTGGTTAAAATACAAAATTTTTCCGTTGACAGATTCGAGTGGTTGAGAACAACGACACATTGAATATTATTTACATCTCGACCTTATCGACATTCGGCTCATTATATTTCTCATACTATGTCAATCATATGAGCTTGTTCTTCTCATTTGATGAAAAATCAGGTGTTATTGGCGACACATGTGACCAATCTAAGTGTCCTCCATCTCCCATCAAATATGCTATCCATGTTAGGAATGCGGTTGTTGACCCACCTTTATTGGTTATACACAACCAAACAGACCACCCCTTCGCTCACGAAGCGCATCAATCACTCCTCTGATATTTCTACTACTCTACGAACCTTCTAATTTCCTTCTTTGATCTCTACTTGAGTTACCTGAGCTCCCCAAAATTCGACCCTCCAACTTTCATGTCCCAAAGCTCCAAGCTTCTGTAAGGAGCATCTTCGTGGGTGGCAAGCGATGAAGCATGCCATATCTGAGGAAAAGGAATCGAGCGATTTTACCTAATATTGTCGCTAAATGACTGTTTATGGAATAGTGTCGGCTCCTCAAAAAAAGTTACACTTGGCAAAGTGGATCACTTGTGGAAGACATTTTAAATGGTGGTTGAGACATGAAAGATCTAAAAGCCTTCAATGTTGCAAAGATGGCAAACAATCTTTGAAAAAACTATACAAGGCCTCTTTTATCCCAATATGGATTGATCTTATTGGCCTAAGGTAAGGCACAAATGAGCTAGGTAATAATATTAACACCCCTTCTCCTTTTATCAAGGACACCTTGAAAGCTTGGGACTGCTATAATGCTTTTCTATTTTGCTTGACTAGTGACTCGATGTTACAAACACCTCTTCGGAACTCAAAGATTGGCTCTAAGATAAATTTCTTTACCACACACCTTTTGTCTTATCACATATCCTAGATCAAGAATATATCCTTGGATAGGAGCTTGGGGGATGGAAATGCCAGATCAATTTGGCCAAAACTAGGGTTAGAATAAATACTCATCTTCAGGCTAGACAGATGTCCCAATCTTATAAGGGGACCATAACTTCACCTTATTGGATATCAAATCTTTCTCGAATAAATTAATGTCATAAAAAAATTTGTTTGTGGTGAAAAATTGACCCCTTATAAACACTCTATTGGCATAAAAAAATATTTAGCCGAGTATCTATTTGGCTTTCATTATATGATAATACGCTGTCAATCTCAAAAGAGGGGAGGACGTGTGATCTCCAGACGTGCTCTTCACCGTCAAAGCAATGATTCATATCTTTTCCATTATAATGGTGTGCAATTTCTTGACCTGGGGCAGGCAAATGGATAAGATGAGCTCTTGTGCTCGACCATATATGGGACAAGAGTATCAATGTCGATTTTTTTGGCAGGATATAGGCTTCCTTGATACTGGATTTTAAGCATGTTTACCTTAATGACAGGTCTATATTTCAAACTGAAAACAAACCACTTATGATGGATCTCTTCTTGCGGCGGATTTTGTGTGTGTCTGACTCTCGCTCAAGCTCTGATCGTGCGGCATCTTTTTTTCTTCGGGCGTGCCCTCCAGGGTAATATCTCCCCAGTTAGACCTGGCCAACTGGCGGGGGTCTCGTCCGCCCAACCTGCTCATGATTCAGACTTGGAGTAGGAGAGTTGAGGTATGGGCCGGCCCGGTCCAACCCATCAAAAATAAAAAAAATATACATGTAGAAGCTAGATATGGCATTTATTAATATGATAAACTTCAACTTTTTCAAATTTGATATTAGTTTTACATAAATTTTATATTAGAACAGAGGTGTTAGAACATCGACCCAACCCATGAACCGACCCTGTCCGCATTTTGGTCAGATCTATCCCTGGCCTTTCGTTTTTATCGAGTCATCTTCTGTCTTATTTTCTTCTTTTTCTGCACCTAGATATATGGGGTTGCTTTGCAAGATAAAACACTGCTGCTGTGTAACTCGATGATCTCCTGCCATTTGATGTTCCTATGCTTCATCATATCCTGACACTTGTCCCCCCACCCCCCACACAAACAGAGAAAGAAGACTAACCTACCACCTTACCCCCATCTAAATAATCCACTTCACTGTCAACATAATCTTACAAAGTAAACCGGCCTACAAAATGTCATAGGAGTCAAAGGCCATGATTCTCCATGTTTCTTGGTTTGAAAACGAACTACTGAAATTGGAAACGTGGAGATTTCCAGAAGAAAAGGGAGGAGAAACCAGGACCAAATGTATCCATCCACCTGTCGACATGACCATCAGCTGCAGACCCTCATAAATTCTCCGGCCAACGCGCACTAACCACCGCTTTCGAACACTAAGCACCTTAGTTCAGCTTGATTCGTGGCATCAAAGTTTCCCACGTGAATATTTTATTGCATGATCTTTCATTGAGAGATAGAGATATCAGCCTCAACTCAAGACACGCAGCGATCATCAAGCCAGGGGATATGCCTCCCACCGTCCCCATCTGATAGTCAAACTATTGTATTTTTTTTTAAACATTTAGAGTATAGCCTTAGATTGAATAAGAATCTTAAAAGTACTATATTCTCTTGAAAAAAGAGCAAATAATAACAGGGATGGAGGAATAATTCTCCCTGAGAACTTTATAAAGTGAGTTATAGGAAAGAGCAAAAAATATATAAGGGTATAACTACATTCATCTAAGACCATATTCTCCATCAATTTATAAAGTAAGCTATAGAAAAATAAAAAAAATAATTATCTCAAAAAAAATTTGTAGCGGTGATTTGTCGTAACAATTTTTGTAAATGTTGTAGCAAAAATTTTAACATGTGACATTTTATCCGTTGCACAAAATTCGTTGCCAAAATTAGTGTCGATGAAGAATTGCAGCAATCAAGATTACGTTGCACACTACTCTTGCAACAATGAATTAGTTACACCTAATGAGCTTGTTGCTATAACATCTCTTACTTTATGGCAACCAAATATTTGTTGCAAAAAAATGTAACTGATGAATCTTTGATTTTTCATCATTATATTCCTTAAATATCCTCTGAGAATAAATATTTCAATCAAAATCTTCATTGATTCTACTTTATTAACAATTATCCCTCTTCCTATAAATATCCCTAATTATTGTATTCAAATTAATCCCTTTATTTTCTTTATTTTCCTTATTTTATTTTCTATTAAAAATCCCCAAAACAGATTAATTGTTGTAGATATTTATTTTTATTTTAAAAGAAATTAAAAAGATAAAAAATCACAAAATCATTAAAATGTAGTGTTTTATCTATTAAAAATACGCTCAAAATTTTATGTTGAATGTTTAATCCCTTTTAGTATTTTGTCCAACATGAAACTTGTAGATCTCCTCGAGATCTACAACTTTCATGTTTTGACCTTTTCCTAATTCTTCTTTCTTCTATTCCTTTTCGAACTTCTTTTCCCATTTTTTAATAATTTTATTGGTCCGTGTGGCACTCTCTGGAGCCGCCACGCGACCCCTTATCCTCACGCCACATGGCCCTCCTCCTGGGCCCTCTGATGCCTTTGCTCGCCTTCATCCAGATCCTCCATCTCTGCCCCTTCCATAACCATTGGATCAGCTCTCCATCTGCACACAGACACCTCTCTTTCCTGCTCTCATCTCGCCCATTGGATCGCTTCACACCCAAACGGTTATGCCTTCTCCTCATAGCCTATCGCCTCACCACCGTAGGATCAGAGACCCCTACCTCGTCATGATCGTTCATTAGTGCCACACCCACAAGCTTTGGATCAGATCAGAGGATCTGATCTCATCCACTCACTCGCATCCCTCTCCTAACCGTTGGATTGCACTATCCAACGGTCTAGCCACCATCTTCCACCTCTCGCTTACGCCCCCTCTCCCATGTAACGCATGTCACACCTCTTTCCTCCTTCCTATTTTAGATCCCTCACCTCGCCACCTCTCTACTACCTAAACTCTCGCCCACGTAGCCCAAACCACCCTGACCATTGTGTGACCATTAACAGCCCGCGACCTCACTTCAAACCTCTCCTCCCGATTACAAAATCGCCCCATCACCATTGTAACGGTTGAACCACCACCTTAAGTAGCCATCCTCCTCCTCCAGTATACCTCATCCACCAATTCGCGGGCGTAGGCCTAGCTCTCCTTCGCCTCTCTGTGACAGAGAGAAGCCAAATTAGGGATGAGCGTCGACGGCCGAGCACGGGTGCTGACCCATGGTCAACTGACCATGCTACGGCCCTAACGCGGCCGTTAAGCTGCTCTGAGCGGCCACTAGAGTTTAGCAAAGACGCAGAGCCTTCACTGACTCAGTCCAGGCCTATCCTCTGCCATCGATTTTTCTCCAATATAGGTAATTTTTCCACCTTCTCCTTCTCGTGTTTTCTCCAAATATTCTCCATGCACACATACATTCTTCAGTCCAATTGACCGCTATGTCACCTTCTCCATACTTCAATCACCGCCTCCAATGATTTTGATTACATCCCTTCTTTCTCCACGACCTCGTTGACGCCAGGCTTCCTTCTGTGCCGGAAGCGAAGGACGACACACTACGGGCACCAGCTTCTTCATCCTGCACCCACCATTTTGTTCCTATGCTTCGACTATATATATCTGCTAACCCATTTACAGGAACTCATCAATAGATAGAATTCGGGCGGAGCTCGGTTCTAGAGCTCCATCTTTGGCGAAGCTTCATCGACATCATCTTCTAGCTAGCCTAGCTGCTCCTCCTCCAGTCGATCTCCATCGCCAGATGCTCTTGGAGCTCTTTAGATATTCAGCGTACTCGGGCGAAGGCGGTGGGGCTCAGGCTTTCCTCATTGGAGCTCCAAAGCTACTACCTCCATCACGACAGAGGGGATCTGCAAGAAGGTACATGTACCGCTGGATGGTGCCCATACTGCAACCATCCAATGACCGTGATGAATCCATGTCTCCTCGCCAAAGCTCGGAGGCTCGGTGGGATCGAGCCCCGCCCGAAGCACCTCGGGCCTCCACATGGTCGGGGGCACCTGCTACGACACTCGATAAAAATGCAAACAGGGATAAAAATGCATGTTTTTTATTTTTATAACTAATAAATAGCTTCAAAACTATAAAATAAAAATATGGCATTAAAGTGCAATGCAACAAGAAGATAATGCTATTTTTTGGATTTTTTAGAGGTTTATAGATGCATGAAATAAATAAACAAGAAAGAGAAACTACACTCCTAGCATGGATATTTTTGTAAATATAAAAAGTGCAAGGGTCACAGTATAAATTTTCCCAGAAATAAATAACGCACCAAAAATACTTCTGGGATAATCCGAAATAGCCGAAACCCAAAGCCCTTTCCTACAAAATGCCCAACGCACATGTATAAACACGTGACCCTGGTAGGGATCTAATCATAATTTTCCAAAACTCTAGGGGTCTGTTCACAATTTGCACAAAAATATTACAACTGAAATCAAACATTAATGGACTAGAACGAAATGCGATAAAATCCAGGGGTCCAGGCGCAAAATGCGTGCCTCACGTGGATTACCATGTGAGGTGCACTGGCACGGACCTAACAACAAATACCAAGGAGTTCCGGAGTCTAAATATAAAATTTACAAAAATTATAAGGCGACCAAAAAAAGTTTATATAATATTAAAGAAATACAAAAATACGCAGGGGTTAACTTGCAAAATATCCAAGCGCATGGACGATCGAACGGCCTACCTCCCTTTACCTGTCCACGTGTCACCACGGGGTGCACGATACCGGTTCGGTCCGGACGATCACGATCAGATCCCCACGAGAATATCATTGGTCTACGCTCGTGGAAATCTGACGGTTGTTGTAGCTTAGCACCAACGACGGCCCATCCAACGACGATGGAGGGGGGAGGACGAACTGGGAATCCCCTCCGGCGAGACGAGGTTCACCGGGCTCGATCTCCTTCCTCCGACACTCCTTCGAGCTCCAAAATGGCTAGAGTTGTTCCCGTTGGTGTCTTCAATCATCTGGGAGCACCAAAATAGCTGGAGGATGTCCAGTGTCCACAAGCGAGGTCGGAGGAGCAGAACCCCTCCAGGTATCGCCGACGAACGGTCAAAATGCCTCCCAGGTGATGCTTTCGCTCCAGGAACCTGCAAGAATGGTTAAGAGGGTCGCGGGCAAATTATCGCGACCCTCCAGTTGGTGAAAAAGGGTGGATGACGGTTGTGGGGGCGAAAAGGAGGTTCGCTGGAGCGAGCTCCGGCAAACTATGTGCGAAGGTGAAATATGGGATCAAAGGCTCGAACGGTCAGAAAAGTTAAACCTAAGGTTTAGTCTTTGCTAAGAAATGCAAGAAAAGGTGTAGAAACAGACCACGAACGGTCAGAAACCGTGAGACGAGGACCTCGACGGTGGCGTGGCCGCTGAAGATGGTGGAGTCGTCCCAGTCCACGCCTGAGCTCTCTCGAGGTGGTCGGAGGATGCGTCTGTCACCCACATCACTCCAGAGCACGCCGAAAAGGTCAAACAATGGTCCAAGTAGGTTCAAAACTTGGAGGGAAAAGTTTGGATGGTTTTTGTACAAGACCGGGTTGGCGAGAAGAACAAGGGATAGAGGGCGTCTCAGCGATGCAATCCCCAATCTGATCCATAGGTGTGTATCCTCGATCAAAGGCGAGAAAAAGTGCAGAAGACATCGACACGAGATGATGAAAGGTCAAGCCTCGGAAAATCCAAGAGATCAGGGGAAAAACGAGGTCTGACAAAGGTGTAGAGGCTGGTCAGAGAGTTGATCGCGGGTTAACTCTCCAACACTCCTCTATTTTTTGGTTATAAAATGAAAATTATTTCTTATTTTATATATTTTATGATGATTTTTATTTAATTTTTGAGGTTTAAAAATACAAGTTAATTTTTAAGGGCTATATATAGGTATATTCATCTATGTTTTATGTATTTTATTTTTATTTTGTATTTTTAATTTTATTAATTTTGTTTATTATTTTATATATTTATAAATTAATTTAATACACTTAAATATATTATTATTTTATTTTTCTGATGTATTATATACAATTAAATAAATAGTTGTATTATCTATATGGGTATACTTATTGGTAATTCATCTATGTATTTTATACAAGTATTTTATTTTAGTGTTTTCTTTAGTATTTTATTCCAGTTTTAATATATACATATATTATAAATAATATTTACAAAATTATAAAAATATAAAATAATAATAATAAATAATATATAAAATAAATATTTTAATCAGTACGAGTATTAAGTATACAATAGGTAGCTTTATTTGAGAGAAAATGGGTCTGGGAAGTTGGGGTTTTGGAATCTTATTTAGATCATAACTTTTTATCTATATATTATTTTTATATAAAATCAATTTTCTATTTTTCTTTATTTAATTATCAACAACTTTCATGTACAAAGTTTCTTTATTTGAAGTATAAAAATTGGAACTAAAAATAGGTCCCAAAATGAATAAAGAATGAATTAAATAAAAGGAATTTTTATTGTATTTTGGCCCTTATCTCCCCCTATTTTATTTCTTGTCGACCTAGACATCGAGATGCCTAGGTCTCGGGGTTTCGAGTCATAAAATATTGTCAATATTTTATTCTTTTTCTTTTATTTGTTCTATAATTTTAGCTTTAAAAATCATATTTTATAGACTATTTACATAATGATGCATGAATGATAAAATGCCTAAATTAAGGGTATTTACACGCATTTGCTAGGGTTTTTAAGGCCAAAATGATAGAATAAAGATGATGAAACCGGGATTCGTCAAGTAGATTGCTCAATCATTTTACGAAGCTCTTGTAACAAACACCAATATGATTTATCTCCTTGAATCACATAGCAAAGTATTCACATGCGGATTAGACACCCAGTCACCATCGAGGACAGGGCAAACTCCTACTATCCTCTATCCTTATTGGAACAGACATGAAGGAACCTACAACGCATAGATCTAATACCAAAACTCCTTTCAGAAAGTGTTATTTGGAAAGAAGAGATATAATTTATGTACTATCATCAATATATATTTTGTTTCTAAACATATATAAATCAATATGAGAAATACCAATAACAATGTCTTGAGATATGAGAATATGTGACCATAATAATATAACTAGAAGAATACTACAAGTAGATATGTCACCTATGGAAAGACTATCCCTGACGAGTTGTAGAGGAGCTTGAAAGCTTGGAGGCAATCGACATTGGCTTAGAGATCTTGAGTGAATTAAAATAATCAGAGGAGCTTGAAAGCTTGGAGGCAATCGACATTGGCTTAGAGATCTTGAGTGAATTAAAATAATCAGAATATCTCTTAGAGAACAATAAACTCATCTCTAAGAATATGATCATTGACTAACAATAAGAGAGAGGGGAAAGGCTCTTAGAATGATTTACCTTGTAGCATATACTTTTCAATAATGCTCTATGATTCTATTTATAGATAGTCGAGCCTTTGAAGAAGTAGTTGTTGCAAATAAATATAGGAAGAAATCTCAAGGATACAGTTCAGCTTGTCAATTCTGTTATTCGAGTTGATCTATCACATGTAGTTGATCGATCAGATCAACTTTAAATTGATTGATCAAATGTAGCCATTGTTAGTTGTTGAGATTCAATTTAATTGATAATCGATCAAGACTGTGAAGTGCTTGATCAGGAAGTGATCGAACATTAAAAAAATAGGCTGATAAGGAAGTAATTAATCAAAACTATAATGAGGACAATCAAGCATTGGTTGATCTTAATTAAAAGGTAGTCCAGCAGAGGTCGATTAATCAGGACCTAAGTGTTGACGAGTCAAGTGATTTTCCTGAAATGGAAATCATGCTTATATAATAGAGTATATATCTAATACACATACATATCACTTTTGTTGGTATTACATTACAAAATACAATAAAAATATAAACTCTTTGAAACACAATTTTAATCTATTGATGTTTTTTTCTTGAAACAACTTGTAGACCAACAAATCTTTCAACTTAAAAAAGAAAATGCAATTGAATTATGGTAATTATGTGTCATTTTTAAAATCAAATTAATATGAAAATAATTAAAAGTTCTAATGAGGATACAAAGACCTAACATTTAAAAACTTGGACTTAAGCATTTTGAGCAGTTGTCAACAACATGGGGATCTGAACCTAAGATGATACTTATGATATCAGAGTCAAGTTATGTCAAATACAATCTGAGTCTATCTGAGTGCAACCACCCCTACAAAAAATAAGAGGAAAATGTTGCCTAAAACATGTATCTACCAAATTTGTGAGTAATTGAGAGTATATTGCAATGAGGACATTGCGAATATATGTGGGAGAGGTTGTAATACTCCAAATTTCTTCACATTTTAAACTCGCAAAGTATGAGAGAGGGTTATATGAGTGGGGATCTACTACTTGATAACTTTAGCTTAAGCATTTTGGGTGATTATCAATGGTCCAGTTGTGCTCGAATACAAATAGTTTTCGGGGCTAAATTTCCCCGATAACGATTCGAGAAATTAAGCCTAAGATGTCACAAATGGTATACGAGCAATTTCCATCTAATAGTAGAAAGGTTTATTTAAGAGTTAGAGATGCCCTTACAAAAGATATAGGAGAAAAGGCCACCCAGATTGTGCGGTTGCCACTATGACTCGGAATAAGTGATGGACATGCCACAACGAGAACATTGTGAATATAAGTGGGAGAGTTTTTAATATTTCAAACATAGTTATACATCTAAAAGCTCATAAAGTGTAAGAGTGGGTTATAAGTGGTGAGGAATAGTCCTTGAAAATTTAGTCTTAAACAGTTTGGGTGATTATCAATGCTTCCATTTTTACCCCAACTCAGCAAGCTATCAAGGTATGTGTTTTTTAATAACGATATGGGGATCTAAGCCTTAAACATTACAAGTGTTGTCATAGTACTGATAGAGGGCTTTTGCACTCGTCTGCTAGTCAAAAGAGTGGCAATCGTTGCGTAACCAAGTGTACCTCTGATCAACAATCATGGGTAGAAAATTCAAATGATCAATATGCATGAGTTAAAATTTATTATAACTCTACTATAGATGTGTATAGGTGCAAATATGGTAGAGTATCGAATATAGGGAGTAATACATGATAGCACTAATTATTATTTATAAATAAATAATGAATAAATAATAATGTATATTTGTATAATTACTCAATCAATTAATCAATCAATTAATATTTTTTTATCGATTTTTAATTAAATAAAATAATTCTATTTTTATAAATATATATTTTAACTTTTAATTTGTGGTTTTTTTCTTTTTATAATTTTATGATTATTTGTTTATTTTTTTAATTTATAATATAAATGTATATATCAATTTATATAAGTAATATGTATAATATAGGAATTATATAATATAAAATATATAATAAATATACCAAAAAATCAAAAAATATAAATAAGTACTGTTCTTTTTTATTTTTAAAGATTGTCAAAATAGTTATAAGATATTTATAACACATACAAACTATATGTATTTATATAGGGATATAATACAATATAAAGTACTATAAAGATAAATATATGTATAATAAAAATACCAAATACAAAATTTTATTGTTTAATATTTTTTAATGTTTTTGTGATTTTTCATAATTTTTTGCTAATTTTTAGGTGTTTTAAAATTTAGAAATAGTCGAAAAAATGACTAGATATATAGGTCATACTATTTTGAAATTTAAAAGTACAAAACCCAATCAAAAATTCTAAAAACAAATTTTAATATGTAATACTATATATAAATAAAAATATCGAATAAAGACTAATATTTTTGTTATTTTTGAAGATTTTTTATAGTTTTTAAGGATTTTGGAGCAATTTAATTTTTTATGATTTTCTTTTTCTATTCTTAGGGATTTTGGTCTAGAGGTGCAAGATACAATAACAAATAAATACTAATTTTTTGGAATTTTACATATGATTTTATAATTTTTTGAATTTTTAAATCTAGCAAGGTATATCCGTATTATTTTTTTAATAAATAGAAATTTGCATAAAATACAAAACTAAAGTTATGACATGGAAGATAATTTCATCAGACACAATTACCCTATTTTTTTCATAATTTTTGAAGCGCGGATGATAATTTTAGAAAATAGAAAACATGCATAAAAATAATTGAATTTATTGGAGTATAATTACAATTAAATTAAAAGGCAGGGTGTACAATTTAAAATACCAATAAATTCATAACTCAAATTAAAATTTTATAAATTAAACTATAGTTACAAAAACCTGCAAGGGTATATATGCAAAATTTCTAGCTCACGTAGGGGACCACGTGAGTTGAGCTGGCAAAGGCCTAGATGTTAATATCCAAAAGTTTGAGGGTATTCTTACAATTATTACAATATTTTACAACAGCAAACAAAATTTTAAATATTAATATAAATATACAAAAAAAGTCAGGGCTACTTAGATATTTACCCCCACATGTGCGCGGAAGGATGGTCATGAGTGCACCACATAGGCACACTTAACGGCATCTGACGGCTGAGGAGTGGCACCGCTTCATCTGATCTCAACAAGCCATATTTGATCTAGTCGGGTGTGGCATCCAACGGCTCTAAAGGGCAAAGAAAGAACAAGGAAGAACATTTCCATGTCCTCTTCAATTGTGAATTCCTCCTCATCTTGTCCACCATCTGCTTCGTTAATGATCTCCTGAGCTTCCTAGAACCACTCCATGATGGCCGGTACCGACAAGAAAGTCTGGGCCTTGTTAGGGAGAGGCATGGAGCTCAATGAAGGTCAGGGAACCTAGGGACCTCCTCCTGCTCAAGAATCGACCCTCCTCATGCCTTTAGCATGATGTACCTACAGAGGAAGGTTCAGAGGCTCGAGGCGACTCGCCTCGACCCAAAATGAAGTTGATGCGCATGAAGATGAGAGTGAGCAGAGGGGCTCTGACAAAGGGAGGAGGATGAGCCTCGATTCGTGGATTCAAGAAGGGTCTGGTTGGTTCGAAGGGTGAAACCAATGCAGAAGGGCTTGAGGAATGAAATGGGTGTAGATTGGTGGGTCAAAACAGTCAGGAACATGAAGAAACATGGCCGAAGCAGAGCTCCAACAATCAGAATTATTGGAATCTAAGCTAAACTAGGATGTGATTAAAGAAACCTAAGCTAAGATTACATTAAGGAAAGAAAAAGCAAGCTAAAATGCTAAAAAGAACAGCTTGCACATGGGTATTTCAAGGAGTAGGGACCCTCACTGAAGCTACGAAGCTTCAGCGATGGTGGACCACCTCTCCTCCTCCTTTCTCCTCGCTGACACCTGGGGGTACTCTCGTTGTCACCAAGAAGCATGCACGCACATAGGATTGGGGTTAGATGACTCGTAGAGGGATTAAATCAAGGAAGGATGGAGTTGAATTTTATATATAGACAAAATGGGGAGGTTTATTGACCTAGAGTTGGTATGAATCCAAGTGATGTACAAAGGATCCAAAGCTTAAGTGTGTATTAGGGATGATCTGAGCCAAAGTTTCATGAAAAATCAAGTCGATCAGAGTGATTAAACACTTGAGAAAAGAGGCAGAAGATGGTGGGTCGGAATCCTAACACGAGTCAGAGATGTCAAGGGACGTAGTTGACCCGAGGTCAACCAAAGGAAGGCCTTGGTTGGTACACTGGACCAACTAGGAAAAAGGGAATATAAAATGATTTGTAAAATCGATAAATAATAGCAAATGAATTAATTAATTTAGTGTATAAAATAAACGTGTTTGTATTTTTATGTAATATTTAATGCATATATTTATTTATTTTTTTGAGGTTATTTATTAGGAGTTAATATTTACAAGTATAATTGCAGGTATATTGACATATGTTTTGAATATTTTGTTTATATTTTCTAGTTTAAAATTTAATTAATTTATATAATTAATTTATATATTTATTACTTATTTAAGTACATATATATATATATTTCTGTAATTTATACACTTAAATAAATAAGTATTTATTATATAGGTATATGTATAGATAATTTATTTGTGTATTTTAGTATACTATTTTATTTCATTGTATTTTTATAGTTTTATGTTATTCTAATCATGTACATATGTTATAAATAATATTTACAAAAATATAAAATATGTAAAATTATGAAAATATAAATAAATAAATTGGATATTTTATTCAGTTATATTGTACAATAGGGGTCCACACCTAACTTTTACATCTTAACTCCAAATTAAATGAAATCACCTTCATTAAATAGTTAATTAAAAGCTATATACAATTAAAGATTTTTCAACCATTTTTCTAAATCATTTACAAATAGATTTTCTCACTTTTTTCCAATAAATATAAGAAATTTTTACAAATAAAATATTTTTACAAAGGTTAAAAATATTTTACAAAATATTTTCCAAATAGTTTTCAATGATTTTCAAAGCAATTTTACAATCATGTTTCAAACATTTTGCAAAATATTTTTACCTGATTTATTAATTAGTATATACAATGAATTTTAATGAATTTGATGCAAACATTGGAGAAGATATGGGTTTTGTGAAGTTTAGATTTTTGTATTTTTTATTCTGAGGTAGAAAGTACAATAAGCATTATTTTTATATGAACTAATTTTTTATTTTCTATTTATTTTTATCTACAACTTTCATGTACAAAGTTTATTGATTTGTGGTATAAATAAAAGAATGAAATGGGTCCCAAAATGAATTATTTGGCAAAATTGAATTGGGATTTTTATTGTTATTTTTGGCCCTTACTTCCCCCTACTTTATTCGTTGTCGACCAAATCAATTGTTGACTTGGTCTCACGATTTAAGATCATAAAATACCTTTGGTATTTTACTTCTTTTTCTTTTCTTCCTCTATTCTTTTATTTTAGCATTAAGCAAAGTATTTTATAAGTATTTATATGATAAATAATTGATGTTCTTTTATACAAATTAATACTATGTACATGTGTTTAGCTAGGGATTTAAGGTCAAAATAGAAGAATAAATGTGATGAAATGAAGATTCATCAAGTATCTCACACATAGTATGCCGTCTAATGCTCGCACTATGTGATCGTTGGTTATACGGGTGGGGAATTACCACTTGACAACATCATATTAAGGACTTTTTTAATGTTACAACTAGTGCAACTAGACCCGGACCTAATAAATTGTATGGATCAATCTTCCTTGAATTGGTTCAAAGAATTGAATCCAAGATATTATAAATGTGTGAGAGGATTCCCTTTGATGGTGGAAAGAGATATCCAAGAGGTGGAGCCACTCCTGCAGAGAGATGAAAAAAAGGCTACGTGAAGAGTGCAATCGCCACTATTAATAGGAAAGTATGAATCATATCGTAATTAGGACATTGCGAATATAATATAGGAGGTTGTAGCACCCAAACATAATCTCATATCTAATATTCATGAAGTACGAGAGTGGGGATAATTACTTGACTACTTGTGACTACTCGATATTGGTGAGAGAATCTAAGCCAAGAACATTATAGCTATTTTATGCTTTCTCATCTATAAAATCATAAAGAATGTTATATTTATATTGAGGTTGAACATGTTATAAAAGAGATGAAGATATGATGCATATTTCTAGAATGGGGTTAAACCTACTATGAAAAAAAGATGATGTTTGTGGTGGTGTGTAGTGGTGAGGAAAGAAATACAATCATGTGAGACAATATTATCAAGAAAAACTGAGTTAGTAGTCATAGAAGTAATGATGCAATGAAGTCTATCTCGCTTTTTACCATTAGATGAAGATCATAGGACCAAAAGTGATAATCTACAACTACTTATATGTAGTGTTCTTCCAGCTCCTACATATGTGTGTGTGTGTGTGTGTGTTCATGTTTGTGTGCATGTGTGTTTGACGTTTATGTATGCACACACACATGTATACACATACTTATACATGAATGTGTGTGTATGTATGCATGTATATATGTATGCATGCATGCGTGCGTGCGTGCGTGCGTGCGTGCGTGCATGCATGCATGCATGCATGTATGTATGTATGTATGTATGTATGTATGTATGTATGTATGTATGTATGTATGTATGTATGTATGTATGGACGTATGTACGTATGTACGTATGTACGTATGTATGTGCATGCATGCATGCATGCATGCATGTATGTATGTATGTATCTATGTATGTATGTATGTATGTATGTATGTATGTACGTATGTACGTATGTATGTATGTACGTATGTATGTATGTATGTACGTATGTATGTGCATGCATGCATGTATATATCTACATGTATATGCGTGTGTATGTGTCTGCACATTTATATGTGTATACACATACATATACATGTATGTATGTATGTATGCATGTAAGTATGTAGGTATATAGGTATGTATGTATATCTGATCTATATGTGAGGGTGTGCATATGTATATGTATATGTATATGTATATGTATATGTATATGTATATGTATATGTATATGTATATGTATATGTATATGTATATGTATATATATGTATATGTATATGCATATGTATATGTATATGTATGTGTGTGAATCAATGGAAAAAATAGCTTCACAATGGTTGAACTTCTTTTTGAGTTCTTAGGTTTTGGAATTGACCGTGGCTTATTCCCCTACCAGATTTCTTACAGGCAGACCTAGAAAAAGAACAAATGGTTAGCTTGTTGTTCAGAACGTGGCATCCACCTCAGCTAGACAAAACCATTGACAAGAGCCACCAACCATGCTAATATACAGTTGTAGTCGACTTAGGACCTCGAACCCACGCCCTTTCGTTTCCACTCCTCAATTTCTAATGTGATCCTCTTTTTGCCCACTATATATATATATATGAAAATTGGGGCTGCCCCCACCTCATTTTCGCAAAAAAAAAATATTTTTTGGAAAAATATCACCATGTATATTCATCCATATATCCCTTATATATTTCATTCGAATTTTGTCAGAATAGAGACTCCTATAGGCCTCTATCTAGGGGATCATTTTTTAGTGGTCGCAGGATTTTTTTAAATCGATCATATCTGGATAGAGGCCGTAGGAGTCTCTGTTTCTGACGAATTCGAATGGCATATATGAGGGATATAGGGATGAATATACATGACAATATTTTTCAAAAAAGGAAAAATTTTGACAAAAAATGGGGAGATGAGTTTGCTTTCATGAAAGATAGACCTATTGACTTAGGTAGTGGATAATCAAAAGCTCCTTTCCACTCGAGGGTACAAGAGTTAGGTTGTCAAAGTGTTAGATTGAAAGATTGAAGTGGTTCGTGCATGCTGTTTGGATCAATGTCACATGCAGTTCATATCTAGGTTAGCTTTTTTTCTAGCATGCCCGGATCACCTTCCTCCTCCCCCAATTCCATTCTAACCCTCTTCTCACCGTCTATTGCTAGAATTGTCATTATGTTTGTTTAAGATGTGGTACTCATAGGATCTCAACGATGTAGAATGACTCCATATATTATCTTGCTCAGAATTCAATTAGATGTCAAGAATTTTTAAGAGACTGAAATTATACAATCACGACTATCGCCGAAACAAAAATGTCTTAATCCATAACTCTATCAAAACATGCTCCTCATTTTGAGCCATTAATACCTAATAACCTTAGTTATCTTTATACGGGATCAGTGGTGACTAATAATGAACTCAGGAAAACATCGCCCCCGCACTCACCGTCAGCTCGCACAAACGAAGTGAATGCAAACCAATTATCCAGGTTCTTTTGCCGTCTTCATTGCAAAGAACACTATATCTGTAGCTTTACTTTTTTGGGTGCCAACTGGAAGTAATTGATCCCCAACTGTACTGTCTGTTGTGCTTCTAATTTAGCTTGCTTGCATGTTAGAAGATTATATGTTGATCATCACATATATTATCCCTGTTCCCAACTGCTGAAGATACATCTCACAGTGGAGTATAAACAAAAGTTATGAATGTGAATATTATTACATGGCGCAATGGCAGTGGAGCAGATGTTTTTTTGTTGTTATGGTGGAAAGGGAGCTGCACCATATCCATATCCTTTCAATGCGGATTCCAACACTTGGAGGGGAATCATATTCTCCAGATAAATAAACAGTATACATGAAAGCGTGATGATGGTGGTGATCAAGTGATAAGGTAAGTAATTTATGTGTGTCCAAAGCATCCCATTCCTTATTCTTACTTAGATGGGGAATGCACAAGTCCATCATCTTCTATATGCCATACGTTCGCCGGAGACGAGTGCCACCTGTTGGGAACCTCACGGGACAAACCATCCTCTTCATCCACAGACCTATATATCTATCTGTACATGATAACATTGATTATGTTCTGCATCAATCTTTCGCCGACTGTCATACAAAGTTGGCCGAGATTACATAGCATGACGTGGTCGGTTGATGTTGGGTACCTATTTGTCCATTACTTCCCAAGGCCATCACTTCAGCCTTTGTCTCTACCTGAGGTTGGCCTATGGATAGGATTGTCGAAAGAATAACTCAATCTTAACTCCCCATTTATGTCTAATCATATCGTATCCATCGGATGCCCGATTAATACTTTTAACATATGTCATTGTTTTAACACTAACAAAACTAATAAACTTATCTCAATGATTTCTCTCTCTTGAATTATTCTCCATTTATATATTTTATTTAAAATTACATCATTGTTTTTATATGATCACTATCAAATCTTCATAATTTGTTATTTACTCGCTACACTTATTTTATGTCAATGTCAATTTATTGAATATAAAAATTGCACACATTTGCCATATATATTTAGGGGTGCTCATGGGCAGATACCATCTCATTTGATCGTGACCCGCCCCGCCCCGCTGGTATTGGGTCATGGGTCGACCCACTCCATTCCAACGAGTATCCAATTGTAACGGGTACCTGATTAAGGGCAATGGATGTTGGCTACCCGCGGAAACCTGTGGGGATAAAGAGAGATGCTTCTAGTAAAAGATAACATATATAAAATTGCTAACGATATGTCCAACTAGGTATATCTGTATCTATATCATATTCATAATGATAATGCCAGATATGAAAATCTAAATGGTACGGAATACATTCAAATAGGAATAAATAAACATAGATAAATGAATTAACGAAGATATGTAAAACTATGTGGATAATGTAACCATATGAATACATGCAATTGGAGGGGATACTATCGAATACGGATCTAATAATGAAATATTAACGTAAGTTCATCCTTATAATGAATCAAATACGGATAAACAAGATGTAAATATATATAATCGGAGGACAACATGACAAACAATATATAAGTATATATTCATATTCCTAAATGGTTGTATTAATTATCATCACAATTGGTTATCACGATATGTGTGAGTGTGCATGCACATGTGGCTGTGGGCATGGGCGCATGCGTGCGCATGCGGGGATGGGTGTTTGCATGGGCACGGATGCGGGCACGTGTGTGGGTGGGTTGGTGCATGCGCGCACGTGTGCGCGTGCGTATGCGATACAATTCGTATTCAATTGTATTCATTATCATCATGTTTCGAGTCAGGATTTATGTATATCGATTTGGATCGTATCTGATTCGTTATCATATATGTTAATTCAAATTTTGACAAACATATATATATTTCGATTTCAAAATGGATATATATATATATATATATGAGCCCTCTCATACATATAAATTTAATCTTATCTATACAATTTTGATTCTATTATTTTTCCTATCTAATTTGCATCTATTTCATACCGGTATTCATTTTTAATGATTTGGCAACATGTTTTCCATATTCATTGATATTTGTATCCACACCATTTCTATATTTTTAAAATAGATAAGAATAATGTAATATCTATATTGGTATTTGTATCTAACCATTAGTATTTTTGTGAATCAATTGATAATGGAAGCTTCCAACTGAGTACCCATAGGTACCCGTCAGGTTTTATATATGGGGAACAGGTCATGACATTGCAGGTACCCGACGCATCATTTTCAAATGGGTACCCGAGAATTTAGGGTCAAAATGAATGGGTCAATCCAGATATCCATTGACCCGGATATTTTTGAACACCTATCTATATTGCAATGTATTAAACTACCGTAAGACTTGTCATTCTTAACTTTGCCAAAGAAAATGGTCCAAACAATTATGGTCCAAACACTGCCTTTTTACCTATTACACTTATTGTGAGTATAATGATCATTGGATGGAAATCAAATGACTTACAATTTACAATAGTAAGAGTGGGAAAGTATTCGATTGTCCGATCAACATACAACAAATTTTGCCTGAGTCGACCTTGTAAAATAAATCAGTTTGGCAGTTCTTATGGAAGATCACATGCAATGGGACATTAGAGGGTGCCTTCGTAGGGTTAGGTTTTGGTCGATTACCGTGAATCCTATTTAAGATTGCAGACAAAGTTCTATTTGATTTGGGATTCAAAATGTTGTTTGCTTTAGGATTTGAAGTCTTATTTGTTTTAGGATTTAGTTGTGTGGGGCGAGATGCTATATCAACCTTTACACGGTTACTATTTTATCTTCATTTCTACTTTCTTTTTTCTCCACATAGTGAAAACTGATTGCCATCGTCTAAGGATGTAGTCCAGATGAACCTTCTAAATCGATTTGTCTTTATGCTTGCTTGATTGATTGATCATTTGTGTGTATTATGCTTCTGCAATTAACGACAAATGGGTATCAAAGCATTAGGTTCCATTAGGATCATCAAGGAAGATTACATCGCACAATCTGGAGATCGAGAAGTTAACATGAAGGAATGGATTCAATTTATGACATATTAAGATGTGTGCCACTCTGAAGCACTAGGGTACCTAGGTGTTTTCGACCAAATGAGGGTAAAGGCACTCGAATCCTTCGATTTTATGGTGCAAGAAGAAAAGGCTTACTCTACGATCATGTTGTATTTGACGGATGATATTATCACAGAGGTTGTCGATGAGGATCCTGTAGCCAGCCGATGGTTGAGACTCGAAGGTATGTACATGCCTAATCCTCTGACCAAAAAGTAGTTGTTAAAGTAATGTGTTCTCTTTCTTCATGCAACAAGGTGCATTTCTTAAATAATCTAGAGTGATTAAATATATTGTTGATGGATTTAAAAAATATAGATGTTAAAACTGAAGTTATGGATTGTGAAGCCCCCAAAACCTGAACATTGGCTTAACTGCAAAATTCAGCTAGATCTGGGCTTAATTGCAATTTCTGTACTTATCCAATGTCCAAAAAATTTATTTGAGAATTCCATTGCTTAGTGCTCGTCAAGACATTTCTAATGAGTCCAAGAACGTGAAAATCCATTTCAAGAGCTCGAGCAACGGCTATTTTAGCAAAGAGGGATTCGAGTGTTATTCGGACTCGAACCCACATCCGAATCTGAACCATAATCCATATATCCCTGTCCTATTTCACCCAAAATTCCCAAACCTATTGTCTCTTCAACCTGTAATTCTTCATCCTCCCTCTCCCTCACCGGAGCTCGCAGGAATGCCTTGGATCAACGATCTGAGACCACCTCTGCGGGAGGAGCGAGGCCATCCTCTGGACGAATTCATCTCGCAAAAGGGCGTTATATATTGGTATCAGAGCATTAATACTTCCTTTACTCATGAAAGACGTTATGAGAGACATATGGACATGGATATAATTATGTTATTCTCCTTTGGCCTTGTATTGAGTCAGAAGATTTTCAACATTATCTAATATTTGAACACCAATGAGGAAGAACATGCGTGAAATGGAATGGAGTACCACTGCTCTAATACCAATATGCAATGTCCATTCATGAGATGAAACCGTCCACAAGGATGGCCTCACTCTTCTCTATGTGGAGGTGGTCTTGGGTTGTTGATCCGAGACGTTCCGACGAGCTCTGGTGAGGGAGAGGGAGGAGGAAGAGCTACAGGTTGGAGGGGCAAGGGATTTGGGCATTTTGTATGAGATATTGCATGGGTATGTAGGTTATGACTCGGATTCAGATTCGAGTTTGGATCTGAATAAGATTCTGACCCCTCTTTGCTAAAATGATCGTAACTTGAGCTCCCGAACTCGGACTTTTGTCTTCTTAGAATCATTGGAAAGGTCTCGATGAGCACTATACAATGAACTCCTCAAATGAATTTTTTAGATATTGGATAAGTACATATATTACAATTAAGCCCAGATCCATCTAAATTTTGTAGTTAAGCTCATGTTCGGGTTTTGAGGACTTCACATCATAAAAACTCAAAGGAAGTCTTGTATTTGATACTTAAGATGATTCTAGTTGATTTCAACACTCAAACTTGTCCCATCAAGTCCTTATAGATGGATGAGCCCATAAAAATCTCAAAGAGAATGAAACGTATAAAAATCTCAAATGGTATTTGGCTACTGTTTACAATTCCATATGTGTGAACAAATGAGGGTACTTCTTCCTCATGTCTACATCAGGTTCCTACATCGCCTCTTCAATGTCTTGACTTCACCATAGGACTTTGACTAGAGGTATCTCCTTCCTTAGCTTCTTGACTGCATAGTCCGATATCTGAACCCGCTCCTCTAGTAAGGAGAGGTTCTTCTCCACAGTCTGGCCCTCGTAGCTGATCATGTGTTGGGTATCTTGGATGTACTTCCGAATATTCGACACATGGAACGCATCATGTCCGATATCTGAACCCGCTCCTCTAGTAAGGAGAGGTTATTCTCCACGATCTGGCCCTCGTAGTTGATCATATGTTGGGTATCTCGGATGTACTTCCGAATAGTCGACACATGGAACGCATCATGGATGCCCTCAAGGTGTGGGGGAAGGGCCACTCTGTAAGCCACCTTCCCAACACTGGCCAAAATCTAGAACGGTCCCATAAAACCCGATGTTATCTTACCCTCGGCACCAAAACGTTGTATGCCTCTCATTGGGGATACTCGTAAGAATACAAAGTCCCCATCATGCGGTTAGGAGGAACACTTTACTCACACATGATTGGTTAAGAATTAGATCATTTAAAGCATGAGTTTTTAGTACTATACGTAAAACTCAAGGTCCCGATGTCGTTGGTCAACGTAGCCCTTTTGACGACTTTGAATTGCCCTTAATCTCTTCCTATCAGTCTCCATAACTCTATAGGTCTCCTTTATGATTTGCAGGGTGAACAAGGGGTTGTCACCCACTTGTTGCCAACATAAGGGAGTGGTGCATGGCCTCCCGTATAAGGCCTCGAACATTGTCATATCTATGTTGGCATGGTAGATGTTATATGTAAACTCAACTAGCGAGAGGTGATCCATCCAAGACCTACAAGCTCGTATTAAATCTTCCATTGTCTGAATGGTCCTCTCAGATTGTCCATCGCTCTATGGATGATAAACTGAACTCATGCATAGCTCGGTCCTCAAGGCTCTCATCCAGTAGTGTGATGTGAAACGTGAATCTCTATCAGACACTACCTCCTAGGGTATCCCATACAATCGAATGACATTCTAGGTGTATAATTTGTCTAGCTACACTAGTGTATATGTGATGTTGACCGAAATGAAATAGGTTGACTTGGTCAACCGGTCAACGATCACCAATATCGTATCATGCCTGCATGGGGTGCGCGACAATGATGTGATAAAATCCATGGAAATGTTCTTTCATTTCCACACTAGAATGGAAAGAGGTTGTAGTAACCAAGGAGGTCTCTGATGCTCTGCTTTCACCATCTGACAGGTAAGGCATCGGCTGACATTCTCAGCTATATCCTTCTTCATGCCCTCCCACCAAAAGTACTGATGGTGGTCTGGGTACATCTTGGTGCCTTTGAGATGTATAGAAAGTCTTGAACTGTGCACCTCATCCAAGATATCTCTCCTCAACTCATCATCATCTAGGACACACGCATTGTCCCCCTACCATAGGATGGATTCACTGACTCAAAATCCATCAAACTCATCCTTCAAGCATCTATGGTACATGTCTTGCATCTTCTTATTTGTCTGTTTCTCCTGGACAATCATATCCTACAAGCTATTGTACTTCACTAGCATAGTCACTACATCGGATGTAGTCTCAAATGGATGACACTCACTAAGTGTAGCGAGCACATCCCAAGTCTACAACAAAGTTGTTGAACCCTCAGTGTGTGGTTGCCAGTTTAAGGCATCTGCCACAACATTCCCCTTATCAGGATGGTAGGAGAATGTACAATCGTAGTCCGCTAGCTCCTTCTCATCAAAAATGTATTTGTGGCTTCTGTGGTTAGTGAAAATCGCAAATGTAACCAACATCATACAAATAGTGGAACCATATCTTTAGTGCAAAGACTAAGACTACCAACTCCAAGTCATGAGTAGGGTAGTTGCATTCATGGTTTTTTAGTTATCATGACGCATATGCTACAACATGTCCTCGCTGCATCAACACAACTCCAATCCTTCCATATCGGTGTAAACCGTGAAGTCCAAGGTACCGGAAGAAAGGGTAAGGATGAGTGCAAAAGTTAACATCTCCTTGAGCGTATGGAAGATCAACTCATATTTGTCACTCCATACAAATGGCGTATCCTTCTGTATCAACCATGTGAGGGGTAGGGCCAACTGGGAGAACCCTCCAACAAATCTCTTGTACTATCCGACAAGCCCAAGGAAAGTACGGATCTCTATAGCTGTCTTGGGCCGCTCCCAAGACACCACTCATCTATCTTAGCGAGGTCAACTTACACCCCCACTCCTAAAACCACAGGGCCTAGAAATGCCACCTCGGAAGGCTAAAACTCGTACTTGTTATATTTAGCATAAAATTGGTGCTCTCGAAGTATCACTAGCATAATGCGGAGATGAGACTCGTGTTCATATTCATCATGGGAGTAGACTAGAACATCATCGATGAATGCGATCACGAACCTGTCCAAGTGCGGACGGAAGACTCTGTTCATCGAATCCATGAATGCGGCAGGTGCATTCGTAAGTCCAAAAGGCGTTACCAAAAACTCATAGTGACCATATCTAGTACGAAATGCAGACTTCATCACATCTTCCTCTTTGATTCTCAATTGATGGTGTCCCAACCACAGATCAATCTTGGAGAACACCACTGCTCCCTACAACTGATCAAAGAGGTCATCAATCCATGGGAGTTGGTACCAGTTCTTGATCGTTCTCTTGTTCAGATGTCTATAGTCTATACATAGCCTCAAGGATCCATCCTTCTTCTTCACAAAAAGGACTGGTGCTCCCCATGGGGATGAACTGGGGCAAATGAATCCCTTCTCCAACAGCTCCTGCAACTATACCTTGAGCTCAGCAGGTGCCAACCTGTATTGAAGGATCGAGTGCATCTCTACCTTAAGGGCACATTCGTTTCTCATCTAGGGTTGTGTAGGCTACCTTGCCTACGTAGTAGACTCGACCATCAGATGTATAGAGTTGTCTCACCATTCCCCTACTATGACAGCTTATCCACAGGAGGACTTGCAAAAGTTCAATTAGGGAATGCGTAAGAAATTACATGAAAAACTTTTTACCTTGTACCTTACTCAATAAAGGAGGTTACTGCGAAGGCGACTAAGTGGGAGGCTACACAATGCTGATTACAGGGAGGTCAGTCACAGTTACGTCTACCTAGTCGAGGAGGGTTGCACTTTGGTACTTCTCTCATTTCGGTAGAGACTGTCTCCACCACCCGACAGCGATGGCACTGTCCACTAGCAGGTTCGCACCATCCCCTACCTTGGGACAGGACTTGGTCGGATGCGATTCAGTTTCTTCTTTCTCTTTACGCAAACACAGAGTCGTAGGCTTGGGATGGCAACTTTTGCTTCTAGTAGGAGCTTGTCACATGCAGGCAGCCATTCTTGTTACATTTGTAGACAGCTGGACCACTTCAAGGCCAAATTCCCTTTGCGTGCCAGAAGCACGCAACAGCAGTAGATTGGAAGACCAGCTGGGTCTTCCAGCCAATTTCAGATATCAAGATCCTAGCGAGGTGGTTGTGACTTCCAGTGAGCCCCACAACATACAGTCAGTGATGTGAGATCTAGCGCCCTGCCACGAGGACAACTGAACGTAGTGACACAGGAGCAGGCACATGCTTCTGGATCGATCATCAGATATATGATTTCAGCCCATGGAATCACTTTACATGCATTGTTTGATTTAGGAGTCACACATTCCATCGTGACACATCGCATGGTGACCACATTGGACAAGTCATTGATGGAGGTTGTTTCCTTGTACTACATCAAGGGCTCAGGGGACCAATTGTTTATCATCTGCCAGGCAGTGGATGATGCAGATGTACAGTTAGGTGGGCATGAGATGTCTACTTTCCAATTGTTGATCCAGATAGAGGACTTCGACGTCATCTTAGGCATGGACTAGTTGGAGAGACACCACACATGCTTGGACAATTTTTAGAAGATGGTGGTCTTCCATTTATCTTGAGTATCGTCATTTCAGTTTGACGGGTGTAACATGGATGCTGCTTGATTTTGTTGGTTTCTCTTTCGCTATCATATGATAATTTTATTCAATCATTTATTGTGGGGAGAGAAGAGATAACCCTAGAGAATTTTCATGCGAGTCTACATGCGCGTGAACTTCGACATATGGCTACCGGGAAGGAAGAATCTGGCGTCGTTGGTTGGGTTATGACTCATGAAAAGAGTCATGTTGAATCTAGCAACGCAAAGCAAAAGTCCAAGTGAAGAATCACAATTCTAGTAGCATCTACAATTATTACAAGGACGTGGACATTAGAAGAAAACTACTCGAAGAAGGCCACAGTTGATGCCGTTTCTCAAGGAGGTGGAGAATTTGAAGATGATTTGATCCTCACAATCACATATCATAAGGTGATCGATCATACATTGATTCTTGATTCAGGTCATTCTTACCGTATGGCTCCTAATGAACATTGATTCTGTACCTATGAGAAGATGGATGGTAGAAACATTGTCATGGCGAATGATGCAGTGTGCAAGATTCTAGGAATTGGCTCTGTGAAGATCAAGACGCATGATGGAGTCACGATGATGGTGATAAAAGTTTGTCATGTTCCTTGGAGTCTTGTACTGTAAAGTATATATATAACGTTGAAGGTGGAGTTATACAGTTTTCTAAAGATGAGGCAGTTGTCATAAAAGGTAAAAAGAAGAAGACCATGATTGTCATGTTGGGGATTACAATTCGTAGGAGTAAGCTCAAACATTGTTTGAACTTGCTCAATGTCAACCGTTGGCAGTAGTCCTAAGGAGGGGTTAGTGGCGGCATGGTAAAATTTGGCAAAGCTTCTCAGACGATTCAATTCAAAGTGGACATTGCTGATATTCTTTTTACATGTAGACAAAGTCCTATTTTGTTTAGGATTCAAAGTCATGTATGCTTAAGGACTTGAAGACTTTTTTTATTTTAGGATTTATTTGTATAGGAGGAGGAACAATATAAACCTCCATAGTCTTAGTGTTTCGAATCATCCTTTGCACTTTTTTCTTTCTCCACATAGTGAAATTCGTGATCACTGCCGTCCAAGGATGTAGACTAGTCTCGGGTAAACCTTGTAAATTTATGTATCTTCGTGCGTGTTTGATTAATCGTTTGTGCATGTTCTGCTTCTGCGATTCACAGTAGTTATTATGGAAGGTCTGGTGTAAAGGAACATTAGAGGATACATTTGTAAACATACAATGTTTATATCAAGAAATCACCGTCAACCAAACTCTGATTAATGATTAGTTTCTATGTTATATTCATGATTTCAACATTTGTAGGATTTGAAGCCTCAGTGAAACTTTAAAGATCTCATCTGACCACAACTAAGTCTGATCTTCTCGGCTGATGACCACCTTTCATGTATCTAGAACTCACACACGACATGACAACATCTTAATATTTCTCTTTTAAAAGAGGCTCCCTCCAAAACGTAATTGTTGTTAGGACTAGAATGTATCTTAATCTATAGCTTGGTATTTTATATTGATGATTCCAGAAACTACGTCTTTTATACTAGTTAGAACTCATTCTTGTGGTTTTATTTATCACTAACATCCATTATTTTTAGTGATTTTTACCCCACGAACCCTAGAAATATTTTAAAATGCCTCGACCTTCTAAACATCGTTACTACCCCCTTGATCCCGTAAAGTTGTTAATCCTTACTCCATAGACCTTCTTGTTGACTCCTACTCATTTATCTATTAAATTTAACTGGAGTATGTTAAAAAGAGGTGCATATTGCCCTCTTTGTTTAGCAAAGATGACATCGCTCTTCCTCCCTCACCCTCCTTCTTACATCTCCTTCCCCTACACCTCCATCAGCCATCTCCAGCACTATCACCCCTCCCCTACATCGTTCGATCTTCGCCCCCTTCACTGTACACTGCCCGAAGCTCCGATCATGGTGCCCCATAACTCGCTCGTAACTCCTATAGATTCAAGATCCTATGAGATTAGCCATCTGAGTCGCTCCGGACCTTGGCATTGTATCTCTCACTTCTCCACCCCTCCCAATATGTCACATTGCAGCAGATCCCCATCGATGCCCCCATGGACATCGCCTCCTCCTCCTCCCGTAGGCTCGACCTCCCCTTCGTGTGTGCCCTCATCTCTATCATTGTCGTGTACTTCTTCCTCCTCTTTTATGACACCTCCTGCCTTTGCCTCCGACTCTCTGTCGCCCTCTCCATTGCCCACTACGACCACCCTTCCATCTTTGAGCATCACATCCTCTCCAGCCTCTACTAGGGCTCCCACACGCTCTCTCCTCCAGTCACCTATGTGCCATCGAGCGGCTCCTCCACCTCCACACCCTCCTCGATGAGCGCGGAGCAACCGTGGGCCTCCCCAACTGCTTCCTCGTCTACTTCTCTTATTTCTTCCTCGCCACCGTCCGGAAGCTCTGTAGAGATGACTGCTAGGTGGCGGTGCACTTCCTCCAAATTGTGCTCGTCTTGTCATGCGAGATCCTCATCGCCCTTCATCTTGTTGGACTCTAACAAGAACGGTTGCATCAACAGTGTGTACAATGGTCTAATCACGTCATCCCCAACAAGATGCACGAAAAGGGCTTAGTCTTGCAAGAGTGAAGAAGGAAGGAGAGAGAGTGGAAGATGAAGGATGGGAGAGAAGTAGGACGGAGAGAGAGTGTAAGAAAACCTACAATTGAATTTGCTATAGTTTGATGTAGTCAACTTAAATCCAAGCTAGTTAACACGAGAAGTTTCAAATTAATAACAGAGTTTGTGGGGTAAGACAGGGTAAGTTTACAGGATTGAGGGGATACTAGTGATGTTTAGAATGTCATGGGGTAATTTACAATGTTTCTATGGTTCGTGGGGTAAAATCCCTTATTTTTATGAATGTCTCATACTTTTTTTCTAAAAAAAATAAAGTAATTGGAAATGAACAAAAAAATATTTCACTATATTTTAACAATCAAAGAAATCTGATTCAAATTATCATCGTACTAAGATAAAATTTGGCTAGAATAAAAAATTATTAATGCTAGGTGTTCTAGTTTGTAATGTAGTCTTTTAATGGTTCAAGATACGTAATGAGTAGTTGGTTGAGAGGGTCTTTTGAAACTCATTGGAAAAATAATGTGCAAATGGTACTTCTTTTCCTTGTTTCAAATACTTCACAGAAAGTGTTGTCATTCTTTTGCCATTTAAGCAGTGAAATTTCATGTCAATGATATTCACAAAATAATGATTTGTACACCATGGAAGCCTAACACTTGGAGACAAAATTGCTTTGGTGTTTTATTTTCTAAAATAGTTTTTACTTTCGAAATAACAAAGTTATCATGAGTAAATCACATTTAGCAAAGTCATGCTTAATTTGCAATGAATGGTTGATTGTTTTTTGTCATATGATGAATCTTCATTTCATCATCTTTATCATTTCATTTTGACCTTAAATATCAAGCTAAATGCATATATATCATCAATTTGTCAAAATAAATACTTTGTATGTGTACACAATATTGTATAAAAGAAAGTGCCTTCTAAACAACTTGGCAGAAGGGAAGGGGCCTATGTATTTGCATGATCCTTGCAGATGTCGACCCAACCTACACCCAGAGTAGAGTCCTGTCGGATATAATATATGGGCCTTAATGTACAATTAATGTATTTATTCTAGAATAAAAGAATAAAGGAAGAAAATAAAAAGAAATGAGATACCAAAGTATTGAATGACCCTAGACCCTAAGTTCCGGTCATCATGATAACTTGATCGACAAGGATAAAGTACACAAAACCCTAAATTTTAATTCATCAATACATGATTTTTGGAACCTTTTTTAATTATTTTTACATCACAAATAATAAAACTCTCCACAGAATATTATAGATAAAAATACAAAGAAAATACAAAATTGAGAAAAATAATACACATAGTGCCCGGGACACAAAATAAAAATCCAAAATAAAAAAATTTACAAATATGTATCTTCTTCATACTATATTAAAATTGACCAAACTCACTTTAATTATATATAAAATTTAATAAGTTATTTAATGAAAGTGGTTCCATTCAATTTAGATCTAAGATGCAAAAGTTAGGTTTTGAACCCTCATTGTGCAATATATATAATATTCAATATATTTATTATTTATTATTTTCACTTTATTTTATTTTCATAAAAGTATATATATTATTTAAAACACATGTACATAATTAAAATAGAATAAAATCATTAAAATAAAATCAAAATAAATCAATTATTTTAATACATAGGTAAAATATACCTATATATACCTATAATATTAATGTACATAATTAATTAAATGTACATATAAATTCATAATAAAATACCAAAATACATGTATATATACCTATATTTATACATATAAATATTAACTTATAATAAAAAGCTCCATAAAAATAAATAAAAATAGGTATAAATACTATATAAAATTATAAACATGTTTATGTTTTCATCAAAAATAAATAAAATCATTTCATATTTTTCATCGAATTAATAAGACATTCCTAGATTGTATTATTTTGTGTTGGTCTGCGTGGAACTTGGTCAACTATCCCCCTCTCTTCCTCGAGCATTAGATTGTCAGACCCTAGGTTTTCATCCTTTTTCCCCTCTTATTCCACTCTTTTCTTGGCCATCTGATCTAAACAAAACATGTTGATCTAATACCTCTAAAAACCACCCATGCCTTAGCTCGACCCAGTCTTTCTTGATCAGATCGAACTCCTCAATCAAAGTCTCCTCCTCGTCCAGCCTATAAAATAACCCCATCCGCCCAACTTCCAAATTGATCCCTCTACAGACGATCCCAGTCCCTTAGATCCATACCAACCTCCTTCTCTTGGTGACAGCATCGGATTAGGAGGATTTGTAAGTAGGAGGATCATCTATAGAGGTGATCCACTCCATCGCCGGAGGAGTTCCGCCGGTTGGTTCCGCTCTTCGACTCCGGTCGAATCCAGGCCCTACCACTCTGTTCTTAGGTATAATTCAGGTTTTATTTTCATTTTTGCACTTTGATTTTACCTTTAATTATTTGTTTTAGCCTTAATTCAAAAATCCCCAATTAACTTGGAGCTTGGGCTCCAGTCCAAATCATCGTGACTAGATTGTTCATTCCCCTCGACTACCACCCCACTATGTTCTCCATCGTGTTGTCCATCGATCCCCCCACTTTCTAATTCAAGACATGATCTGACTTGGTGAATCAAAGGTCGCCCGATCGCCTCTCATCGAACCTTTGCCATATCCATCATCCCTTAGCTCCCAACTTCAAGCAATCCTCTAAGGAAGTTTCCCTCGAGTCCGATAACATTTTTGGTGGCCCCAGCCTTGGTGACCTGTCTAGAATCGCGTTGAAGCTTGGAGCAGCTCCAGGTCATTTGGAACAGTTAGAGCTCCTTGGACGCCCTCGACCTCGTCAAAGCCGACCAGCAAATGCGAAGGGTCCCCAGAAGTTCTCAGCTGCCATCAAATCGAAGATCCGTCGTTGGTGGATGGAGAATGAAGAAATCCAAGAGAGGTCGGTCGATGTTCTTCAATAGTTCATCCGAATGGCTCAACGAACGTAAGATCAAGAACACATCCTAGATCTAATATGGGTCGTCCATTTTATTCGAAATGTCGTCTTCCAATGACCATTAGATCGGACACGTGGCGGGCAGCGTGGCAAAAATTGTATATAACCCCCCCCCACACACACACATACACACACCTATTTGTATTTCGTAATTAGTGTTGTAAATACTATATTACGTTAAAACTTCGTTGATAAATTGCATGTGAGCCCTCAAACTTTTGGATTTTTCACTTTAGTCCTATGATAGGTCACCTCACGTGGCCCTCTATGTGAGTGGACATTTTGCAAGTAACACCATTCAGGTTTTGTAATTGTTATTTAGTCTATAAAAATCAAGTTGTCATTCAAAAACTTTGGTTATTTGCATATGACCCCCTGAAGTTTATTTTATTTGCAAATATACCCTTGCTAGCTTGATTTATTATTTTTTACATTTCTATTTTTTATAAATAACTATTATGCTCCAAATATTCTTCAAAAATAGGAGTAAATGCTTGGGATAATGCTTGTTCGTGTTATGTGATTTGTTTATCATTTTTCACATTTACTATTTATTAAAAATCAAAAGGAGTTATTTTATTCCCTCTTTGCCTTAGAAAATACAAAAAAATACAAAAGCTCTTTGAAAAGTTCCAAAAAAATTGCCTACTTCTTACTATCCTATTGTTTCGATCCAGACCAAAAATAAAAAAAAATCAAAAAACCCCAAAAAAAATAACAAACCCTTGCTAACCCTAAAAAATACAAAATATTTTAAAAAAATCCAAAAAAAATATTTTATGTCCTGTATTTTTATATGGACTATCTATTATATATTAAAATAAGTTTTTTAGAAATTTTGGACCCATTTGCTATTTTTAAATCTTAAAACAATTCGATCCCTTTAAAAAGATTAAAAAACAAAAAATTACGAAAAAATAGGGGTGGAGGCAGCCCCATTTTTCCATGTATTATATATTTATATCATATATAGTAATTATATTATACAAATTACTACATATACAATTATATATAAACTTATTATATATTAAAAATAAAAAATATAAATCAAAAAATATAAAAGAAAAAATAAAAACTATTAAAATTAAAAACATAAAAGTTATATAAATTAAAAATCCCTAAAAATTAAATATGTCAAAATCTACAAAATCACAAAAAGCCAAAACACACAAAAACACTTGTGTTATAATAAATTCTTTGTTCCCTTTGGCTCCTTGTGTTCGACACTCTATTGCTTATCACTATACATTTGTTGTAGAGTTATAATAAATTTTGACTCGCATCACTTTGAATGCCTTATTCATTTGTATGGGTTAATTGTTGTTTGATTCCTCTCTTGTGTTCTGTCACCACAAAGACCGTGATTTAGCTTGTTAGATCAACAAACCAACCAAGAGTGTCTCAGAAATTTTCCAACTTTATCCACAGACTTTGAGCATGACTCTTCTTCTTAAATGTGATTGTAGACATTCTCATCAAAGAACTATCTAGTAAAACTCCATACTTTCTCATCCTCAAAATCTTATTCTCATTCAATTTGGCATTGGGCTTTTTGGGTGGAGAATATGGGGAGATGCATAGCCATTACGTACAAGAGATCATTCATCTTATTTTTCCACAAGTTATAATTAATCCTAGTTAGACTAATCATATGGTTAGAACCAGCGTTCGTTTTGTAATATGCCATAGAACGTGGCTCTGATACCACTATATTGGGTACAAAAAAATCCATTTGCAGAAACATGTCAAAACCTTGTTAGATAACAAAGATGAAATGCCACAAGAATGACGAGCAAGCAAACACAAGTGATAAAATCATAATAACGACCACGCACATGATGATTTTAAAGTAGAAAACTCCAAAAATAGCGGGGTGAAAAACCACGTGAAGCCAACTGGATCCAAACTACATTATAATTGGTGATAAAAATGCTCTACAAGGAGCTACACAAAACCAAACCTTTCAAGCTGTGTATCAACTAAAATGTCATCACCAAACAAGAAATAAAGAGGATGGAGGAAATTCCAATGAGAGTGACGACCATATCCATTGCTCTCCCACACAAGATGCTCGCACCTGCTTCTTCTAGTACCTTCTATGCACGAGCACCGACTCACATCCAATAGAGATGCAAGGAGATGGAAGAAGAGCACATCCTCCAACGAGAGAAGAATGAATTGAGCGAGGCTAAGGGCACAAAGTTGTCTCCATGTGTATATCTCTTTCTATCCGATTCTGTTGGCTAAAATGCCGAGATTGTGATAAATTGACTCTCCCAAACTGGAGCGAAAGCGGAGTACACACTAATATGTGCGGCCTCCAATTCCCCTTTCTACTTTTGTTACAAGAGATTGAGGAGGAATTCATATATAAGTCAATTAAAATTTTAGAATTAAGCAAAATGTACACTAACATTTCCCCTTAACTCGTCAATGCATCAGACAGTACTGAAGTCCATGATAGGAATCAGCATCTAATTAAAGATAACACCTTTTTTAAATCAACATTCTTAGCTTCCATCTATGAGAACATGGTCATAATAAACAATAAAAAAATTATTTTCGAAATTAGCCTCCCAGTTAAATACTAACAGTGCCCTTTTGTATCAAATTTTGGTGATAGTTAACAACAACAAAAATTAGGGTTAGTCGGCCACGCTTACTTCACGTCGTTAACTGTTGCACCATGTGGAACTTGTTTGTCTGCAGTTTCCACATTCATTTGAACTCTGTCGAAATTATATGCTTCAGCGTCTGGATCAACATGCTTTTACATTTCCTTCCATCGCACAATCAGATATCTAAGTGCAACAATGGCAGAAAAGTCCTCTCTCTGTTGTATATGCCCAAGCCGCTCGATCAAGATCGAACGGTTTGCATGGATACCATGCAAACGGCTCGGGCGCACTCCGGTTTACCGCTCCTCTCCATATATGTTATTGTGCTTGCATGCTCGGTTTTGCTTGTTCCTTAGTTTCCTCCACTAAACACACCCATACCTCCCACAAATTGACAAATGCATGTGAAATGCTTTCTCGACACATTTATCATTATTTCTGCTAGAGTTTGGGTGGATGACTACAAGATTTGGAATTCATTCACTGGCGATGCAACTTGCGTCATGGGAATATTAGTTGCCTGGGAGAGGTTAGAACACCTATGGAGTCAAAAAGGTTAACTTGAGGAGTTTTAGCATGCTCGGGATGTGTGGGAAAGTCTTGTCATTCTCTCGTATATATGCTTTGGGTTTGTGGTGGCGTAGGTCGTTTATCATGTCTTATTATTCCATGCATCCCTCGTATACATACTGTGAACATTTGATGCGGTTGCACGAGGAAGACGTTTTTGACCATTTACGCAAAGTGTTCCCCCAAGTTGGTAAACAAGTGGCATGGCAAGAGTTTGATCAAACTAGGCTTTCCAGATGTTTGACTCGTGGGGTTTGCTTTATATATAGATTCGTGGAAAGCCATTAAAGACGAGACTGCGTGCAATTGGACGCCCTGTTGGGTCAGCAATGTTGTCAAGTCAATATTAATCTAAGTCGTGCAAAGTTTCCAATATTGTATCCGATTCTATTCACGGTTAGCAGAACTTCATCTTGAAAATAACTTAATTGTATTGTACATGCAGAAAGCTGGGCTCTCTACTGGAATTAATGGTCAAAGCCTTCGTGATGTCCTTCATCGTGCTTTCCTCGAAGTTTTTCTCATGTTGCTAACCTTATGTGGCGATCAACGATCCTTGCCCGCTCTCCATATGGTTAACTCGCAACCAAACCACATCTCCCTCTCCTTCCACTCACGCACCAATAGGCAGCAGCCCCGTCCCCTTCCAATCTCCCCAACACACTACAAGAAAATTGATCAGACAATGAATAATTTAATATTCGTTGCCATATCTTCCATAGTTAAATATATTACAACGAATATTATTCATTGTTTATTTCTTTTTATTCGCAACAAATAATGGTATTCATTGTTGTATTCCTCGCAACGAATCATATGACAACGATTATTCGTTGCCATTTTCTCCTAATCATTGCTAAATATGACAAAGATTAGCATGAATTTTAACGAATAATTCAACGAAAAAATCATCGTTATATGAACCTTTAACAATGAATATGATATTCGTTGCTAATTACAAGTACAAAAGGTCATTTGGCAACGAATAATATTCGTTGTTATATCTTGAATATCGGAAGATATAGCAACGAATATTCAAATTATTTGTTGCCTTAGGTCCAATTTCCTGTACACCAGCCCTCCACCACCCTGCCATTTGTGTAATTGTGTGGTGATAAAATTTAGGAGTTGATTGTGATTGGATCTGAGAAGCGGGATCAAACTTCTGAAGTGATATTGGGTGGATGAAATATATTTGACATTGGATTTACATTTGGTTGGTCGTATATAGTTGAACAGTGTTATTTTCTTTATACAATATTTAATTAATCTTAGTTGATTGTGCACTGATGATTATTTATTTACAAGAAAGAACCAGGATGAAAGCTATACCAAATAATTTTCTGATCTTTGTTAAGGATCGTGTGAACTTAAGCAAGGCGATGTGTTTGTGATTGTGTCCCAGATTTGGATATTTTGTTCTTAGTGTCTCGACAAACAAGACCTAACGTGTGCTTGAAACAATTATTTTCTGGCAATATTTGTTGTGTTTATTTTTAAATAATCGAACCTTTAACAAATTGAACCGAACGTTCACGAACCTCAACCAAATCGAACATGAGCATGCTTCTAATCTTATTGAGTCGAGCCAAACCCGAACCTATATACTTACTAAACAAACCTAACCAGACCCATGTAGGTTCGCTCAGATTCGATTCGTTTACCCTTGATAAGAACGAAAAGTCGCCCACATTTAGATGATATGACGAAAAGCACATTACCAAAAGGTTATGATTTCCAACCATGCATGTAGAAATAGAATCCTTAAGAGGAGCCCGTTCCTTTTTCTGGAGATTGTCACTATTGAAAGATAACCCTCATGTGTAGAGCGGTATGAGTGAAGGAAATAACCACCCATGAAAAATAAATCATTAATAAGAGTATGTACATCACAAACTTAATGCATCTGTAGTGAAGAGTGACAAATACAAGCTTTGCATCTCCACGAAATGCAAGCATTCTTCTTAGCACGTCAAATCCTTTTCTTTTCGTGTTTAAGTTGCAGAACTTCTCGACCTCCATAAAACGAGAGTGCCATCTCTCAAGACAAATTCACCAAAAGTTGCCCACCTTGTTCAATTTCCAGAAACATGCATTCAAACAAACTTAGCTGTAATCTTGATCTTTGGAATAGAAAACCATAAGAATTTCAGCATTCATAATTGAAATTCAGAAGGTACAGAAAAATACTGCAAAAAAATGGTGCTTTATGCTATGGTCTAACTTCTAGAGACCTCCTCAAGCCTCCATCCAGAAAAGGGCAACTTATTGGCAGTAAATTCAAAAATAGGAATAACAGCAGCCATGAGAATTGAATTTCTAGGCACTGACCCACATCTTTGTTCAGCCTGAAACATCCGAAACATATAAATCACCATCATGAAGACCCTAAGGACCCGTTCGGTAGGAGAATAAGCAGGAATAAGGATGGAGAATAAGGGGAATAAGGGTCTATTCTCCGTTCGGCTGTAGGATATGAATAAGGAGAATAAGGTGAAATAAATGTAGGTAAGGTGGGATAAAGATAAGAATAAGAGTGAAATAAGATGGAATAATGGGGAATAGTCGTATCACTGAGAACCGTGTCGGGAGGAGAATTGGCCCCTTATTCCAGGGCCTATTCTCCTACCAAACAGGCCCTAGTCTTCGTGGCAGAGCTGTCAATATCATGTCAAACTGGTGACCATCTACACCTTGAACAAGTTGAGAGAACCAGAGGTTTGCATTTTATGCAAAGGCAATTTACATATTGGACTCGGGAGATTTGGTTGGGACCTGCAAAAGCAATTGAAACTAAGGTTTTTTACGAGATAGAAGTTTGAGAGTTTTATATATCACAATGGAGGAGAAACCCCATCTTTTTCAAGGTAAAGAATCGATGAAAAAACTCGACATAGACGTTAGGGATGGCAGCGATCAAATAAGAACCCAGTGTATCCCTATTAATGGAATTGTTTAGATAAGCACATGCTATAAAGCCCCCAATACCATTCACAACAGCCAACATATATCAGCAAGGATGTTGAAGCCTGGTCTAAACTATCATCTGAAGCATGCCATCTTTCCAAGCCATGTAAATAGGGTATCAAAATACCTTGAGATCTGATTGCTTGGACACAAATTTGTAAAGTATCACAAAACATCAATGCCCAAAGCCCAAGATCCAAGATCACATTCAGGCTAGCAGTAAGCACAACATTTCTATTAGGCTGAATTCTAATATTTGGAGTCCGCTAACATTATAACATAATGTGCACTTGATAGCATTAAAAATCTAACCACAAGACTGTTGCGGTATTCGGCCATGGACCGAATGTCCAGAGGAATATTCTTATTCTGGGAGGTGACCGAATAGAATATTGCTATGCGGTCAATATTCGGTCCAACCCGAATATTCTCAAATATTCAACTCAAATATCCGGATAATCGGCCGACTATTGCAAGACTGTTTTTTATATTTTTTTTAAAAAAAGTTGCCATTTATTCTGCTATCACCACAAATGTTAAAGCTTCATATATGACACTTGGTAAATGGTACTTTTATATTGGACTATTATTGATTGATAACCATATATGTATAAATATATAAGAATATATATATTAGACATCACTTTAATATTTAAAATAATTAAAAATAAATAACCGAATAATTCTGAAAATTATACATAATACTTGATATTCTTTATTCAGTGATCCCTCCGACTGAATGCCGAATACCATATTCTTCAACAAGTTGACCATAAGACTGCAAGAAGCCCCGACAACTGTTTTTTTATCAAAACCATGTACAAAGAAGAAAAATACATGATCTCAGAAACGGCTACATCTATTATGCCAACTTAGCAAGAGAACTCCATATTAGAAGTTAGACACGTTATATCAGAACCAGCATGGTTAACTAGCTAATCGTGCGTTGCATTGTTGAAGCCATTGGAAAAACCGGATCCCGTATAAGCTCAGTCCGGTGAAGCCCAAGCTAAACCAGACTTGATGGTGGAGGTGCAGAAGTTGAGATATGAAAGGGAAGTTACCATACCATCTTCTTGGTTATTTATCTTTTTCTTCCCACAAAGAAAGGGTTCCCTCTGCTGAGAAGTAAGAGAACTTAATTCTTCATCTTCTTCTCACTTTTAAGCTCATGTTTGTTCTTCCAATTTGGTATTTACTATTTATTTGTGAAACCTTTTCTATTTTCTTATTCAGCCTGCCCTCCCATAATTTTCCCACACCCTTCTTATATAAGAAGTTGGGATTTTATTGTTGAATAAGAAAAAAGTCTTTCCCTGACAGAGCAAAGATCCTCCTTTCTTTCGCTCGCCTTTATCAGCAAACTCCTGTTTCTGTCAACCTTCCACCAATCAGCAGCGCAAGAATGACAGTTCCAGCTTAAAGCCAATGTAGTTGACTTTATAGAATAAGCTACACCCTGGAGATTCATTCAGATGACAGTATCAAAAGAACCTTCTGGCAGTGACTATAGCAAGGTCTTTCTATATGTTGGCTTTCCCTATTCATAGCATATGAGATATCAGACCTGGCAACAGTGAGATAACGTAGTTTATCAACTAGGCCTTTGTATCGAGTAGGATCCTCAAACTGTGGATCCAGAGAGATAGTATGCTTTAGTGTCTCTGCTGGAATACCTGATGACTTACACCCAAGTAAACCAACTTTTGTCAGAATGTGCATGCAATATTTTCTTTGTGGCAAATATAGCCTTCTAGTAGTGTGGATCGCCTCTATACCCAAGAAATAGTGTATTTGACCAAGATCCTTAGTAACAAACACCTTTTAAAGAAAGACCTTGGTTTCTGTAATCCTTGCTTCTTCGTCACCAGCTACCACCATGTTATCAACATATACAATCGGTACCACAACCCCAGTTCGTCGTCTCACAAAAATAGAGTAGTCAGATGTCATTCTCTGGAAACCAAGAGACCCAATCTCAATAGTGAGTCTGTCGAACCACGGTCGTGGGCTTTGCTTCAGGACATAGATAGCCTTGAGAAGTCGACATATATACCCCCCCCCCCTCAACGTAGAACCCAGGTGGTTGCATTATATAAACCTCTTCCTCAAGATCCTCATAGAGGAAGGCATTCTTCACATCAAGCTGGAATATAGGCCAATTGTTGATGAATGCAACAGATAAAATCGTGCGAACAGAGAAACGAGCCACTGCTAAGAAAGTCTCAAAATAATCCATGTCATATGTCTGAGTAAAACCTTTCTCCCATACTTGAAATCTAGTATGTCAAGACATGCAGCTGTTGTTGATGCAACTATTGCAGCAGTCGATGTCTGGACATGCAAACTATCATTATCCAGTGTGAGAGTCCCAGTACTTAAAGAGTGACTATGTTCTGGATGTTATAAGAAACTTAATATATGTATCTAAGCTAATTAAACATGGATATACATTCATATCCTGTAATAAACTTGTCATAAATCGTTATGATAAATATATTGGGGAATGCTTTCTAACTTCTTGTGGACTCTATAAATCGTGCATTAATGATTGTGTCATGAATGTTGCAACCATTAATAAAAACTCTAAGAGATCTAAAGAGGATTGATGCCATTTAACCATGGTCTAGCATCAAAGGCTTGGTCATTTACTTATCGATGGGATCAATAGATTGGCAAAAGATGGATCGTTAGATTTTCTAAAAGTCTAAAATTTTCTTAGTTTATAATATACGTATGGGGTGAACACCTAAGAGAGTCTCCCCCTTTTCTGGCTTCAAAAAAATAGAATTTGCTTACATGCTGTTAGAAAATCGGAAGCGGAAGCAGAATGATAAAACAGAGCATAATCAAGAAAGATAGAACATGGAACACCATGATTTTACGTGGAACCCTACTCCGTGAGGAGCGGGATGAAACCACGGGAGAAGCCCTCAAAGGGGCGTGTTTTTCTATTGCTTTTCTCAATGAGTACAGGAGGTCTGGGGCTCCTTATATAGCCTTCCCAGAGCCTCCAAGTCCCACCCACAGGCGGTGTGGGACTAAACACTGGATGGGGGTAAATGGATCTTCTCCAGGATCCATTTACCCTGCTACAACATAAAGGGCGCACAACCAAATACTCTAACACTCCCCCTCAAGCTGGAGCATGCAATGCTCAGCTTGGACAAACAGAAAGAAATTCAACTCAACTCTACAGGACACTACGGACAATATCAACCCAACGCGCACATGCTGCAGTCGAGGACGTTGCTTCTCATGCCGTGCAGGTGAGGAGGACGAACGGGCTGGAGTGTGAGTCAACTGAAGACTCGGAACCTGACCATCGAGTCTGAACTTGTGCCTGGAGTCTCCTCGACGGAGAACTGTGTCTCTCCCATCTGGCTCAGAGAATGGTGCACTGCTCTGGTGTACCTATGATACCACATGAAAACCCTTGCCCTCAAGGGAATGGTCCTCTGCTCTGGAGTCCCTATGGCTCACATGAAAACTCTGGCCTGACAACAAGAAGAATGATGGGGACCTCTGACAATGATGGCAACATATGCTCATCTGAAAATGACCGCACACTTGTGCGTGTCTGAAACTGGACTCGGAATCATGATCGTCGAGTCTGAAACCGAACTGTAGAGTCTGGAATCTGAATGGTCTCTACATATGGATCCGGAACATCTGAATATAGCTGGAAGAAGACCTGTGACTCATACATATACTCCCCCTTTCTCCCATACTTGTCGGAAACTCAACATCGACAAAGTTGGGAGAAGACAAGATAAATAGGGGGTAAACAACAAGAACATGAAACTTGCGGCTTTGTATTTTTTTTAATAAGCCGTCAATTTTTTTTTGAAACATTTTTTTAAGCCGTTTCAATATTTTTTTTGTTTATGGCTTTTCATTTCTTTTTTTTTTGAAATTTCGCGTACGGCTTTTTTTCTGTACGCGCCTCTTTCTCTTCTTTTTTTTTGTTTTTTTTTATTTAGAACAGCCCACTTGGGCCGAAACAATCTGAACATGCCCCCATCATTTTTTTAATGGCCCACATTGGCCTTATAATCATGCGCCCTCCCCCCAAAAATATTCGCCCCCCCCTTTTTTTTAGGAGATCCCTGGGCCCAACACTAAATAACATGTCCTCTCTTCTTTTTTTTTGTATAACTCTGGGTACCCCTAGGGTTCCTATCCACGGGAACCCCCTTGGTGAAATGCTGCCGCCGCAAACGAAACGGAGATGGAGGGTTGCGGGGACTTCGCGCACGGAGGAGCAGTGCCGCCAGGAGGTCATCACGTGCGCGATGGTGTCCTAGATCTGGGCGCGCGCATCACTGGAGGGAGCCGCATCGCTGGAGGGGGTCGCGGTGCGCCGCGCAGGCGCCTGGGAGCGCGATGCCTGCGCACAGCAGCGACTCGGGGCTGGGGGCTTGGGCTGCGGGACTGGAGCACTCGGGCGGTGGAATCCCCCTCTGGCAGCGCCGTTGACGAAGGAGGGCTGCGCGATCGGATCGTGCGACGCCTTCTGCGCCTTGGAAGCACGACAGATCGGAGCAGCGCGCGGAGGGGTCTTGAGGAGGTCGCGTGGGGGAAGGTGGTGCGCGGCAGGGTCAACGCTGGGAGGCGGAGGCGGCTTCACAGCCTTGGGGCTGGAGTCAGCAGGAGGCGGCGTCAGGGGCTGGAGGAGCGCGTGCGCCTTGGATTTTTTTTCTGCCTCGCGCCTCTGGAGAGGTTCTGTAGCCTGGAACCGCGAGGCTTTGCAACGGAGCTTTGCAAACCGCAGCCTGCATCTTCGCCGCTCAGATCTGGAGAGTTACGCTTGAAACATAGGTTTCGTAAAAGAAACCCTAATGATGAACTTCAATTTCTTACAGAAATTAGGGCTTTTAAACATAAACCCTAGAATAGTCAGACAGATCATAATCTCGAAAAATAATCTCCACATAACTCTTGAAGAAAAATAAGAACATGAAAGATCTCGAATACAAATATAGAACATAAAAAGAATCCCGAAGATCGAACCCGCTCTGATACCATGTTAGAAAATCGGATGCGGAAGCGGAATGATAAAACAGAGCATAATCAAGAAAGATAGAACATGGAACACCATGATTTTACGTGGAACCCTACTCCGTGAGGAGCGGGATGAAACCACGGGAGAAGCCCTCAAAGGGGCGTGTTTTTCTATTGCTTTTCTCAATGAGTACAGGAGGTCTGGGGCTCCTTATATAGCCTTCCCAGAGCCTCCAAGTCCCACCCACAGGCGGTGTGGGACTAAACACTGGATGGGGGTAAATGGATCTTCTCCAGGATCCATTTACCCTGCTACAACATAAAGAGCGCACAACCAAATACTCTAACACATGCAAACATTATATTCGAGGTAAAATGACCAGAGCACCCTTCCGAAATAAGGGCATACGATGCGAAGGTATACTTGCCCTTGTACATACCGATGCATGTGGTCTCCTCAATATTGTGGCATATAATGAATATCAATACGATGCGACATTAATTTATGACTGTTCATGATACGGGTTTGTCTTTGTATTATGTCACAAGTTTGAAATCTTTAAAAGTTCAAAAAATCATTGATTTGGTTGAGAACCAAACCAACAGGAAGATCAAACGAATTCGATCTAACTAAGGTGGCTATACCTCTCAGATAAATATAAGGAATACCTTTGTTTCCACTCTCACTGTTCCTGGAACTCCCCAACTAAATGGTGATGCTGAAAGATGCAATAGGAACACAATGGTTATGGGCATATCAATGATGAATAAAGGTAATTGGGGATATGCAGTAAATACTGCAATATATATCCTTAACAATATTCCGAGCAAATCAATACACAAAATCCCTCGTGAGCTTTGGTTTGAAATCTAGCTCAGTGTTAGACACTTAAGGATTGCTTAATCTATACCGAAAACGTGGATGCAAGTAAGCTGGAATCTCGCACAATAGAGTGTCTCTTCATTGGATATGTAAAGGACATTATTGGATACTAACTTTATAACCCTAAGATTCAAAATATATTCATCTCTAGAGGCATAAAGTTCTTGGAGGATAACTTCCTTAAATATCAAGACAAGAACGAAATGGAGGAACTCATAAAATCCTTTGAGGATAATGTGATTCCTAAATTGTAAACTAAAGAGCTAATTGAAGATGAAACACATGTACCTCTTTAAAAGAGTTCGAGGCAGGTTGGACCACCTTAAAGGTATGGATTACATGTGTCAAAAGAGTTTGACGATGATCTTACTTCATATGATGAGGCACTTGTGGATCATGACATGGATAGATGGATGCCAGCTATGAAGTCTGAAATAGAGTCCATGCACAAGAATTGTGTATGGACCCTAGAGGATCCACCTAAGGGGATAAAACCCATTGGGTGTAAAGGGATCTTCAAGATAAAAAGAGGACATGATGGAAAGGTAGAAACCTTCAAGGCATGACTCGTGGCCAAGGGCTACATACAGAAAGGCATCGACTACAATGAGACATTCTATCTCGAGGCCATGCTTAAGTCCATCAGGACACTGCTAGCTATAGATGCACATCTTGATTACGATATATGGTAGATGGATATCAAGCTGCATTTCTTAATAGATACCTCGAGGAGGATATCTACATGGAGCAGTCTCAGAGCTTTATGACTGAGGAAGTCAAAGTATGCAAGCTGAAAAAATCCATATACGTGCTCAAACAAACTCCTCGTAGTAGGAATATCATATTCGACGATACCATAAAGAGTTATGATTTCATTCAAAATCTTGGTGAGACATGTGTTCATCGTGCTTTACGTAAATGGCATCCTTATCATTAAGTGTGATACAGAGATGATGATATGGTTGTCTCATACCTTTGAGATGAAAGATCTTAAAGAAACCTTACATCTTAGGTTTGAAGCTATTCGAAAACCAAGAAAAGAGGATTTTGGAACTATCACAACAAAGGTGCATTAAGAAGATCTTGGAAGGGTATAAAACACTCCAAGAAAGGCTATCTTCCCTTAAGACATGGTATACACAAGTCTAAAAGGATGGATCCTCAAATTGTTGAGGAAAGAAATTCATGTTTGGATGCCCTTACACATCAATTGTAAGAAGCCTAATGTACTCCAAGATGTGTACCAGACCAGATATCTGCCATGCAGTGGGAGTGGTGAGTCATTACCAATCCTGCTATGGAGAACAACATTATAATGCAGTGAAGAACATTTTCCAGTATTTGAGAAAGACACGAGATTATATCGTGGTCTATGGAGATAGTGATCTTCAAGTCTTAGGATACACAGATTCAAACTTCCATTCTGACATTGATGAATGAAAGTCAACTTCATATTCCTACTAAATGGTGGTGTTGTAAGCTGAGAAACAAGAAGAAAAACATTATGGTTGATTCAACAACAGAAGCTGACTACATTATCGCATCGGATGATGCAAAGGATGCGATGTAGTTGCGCAAGTTCATCTTGAAGTTGTGTGTAGTTTCCTCAGATACTCAAATTATGTTATTCTGAAATAAAAGGGAGTTATTGCTCAGGCAAAGGAAGATAGGTGGCATCAAAAGAGAAAGCACATGGAAAGGAAATACCACATTCTCCGAAAGATACAGAAATGTGGTGACATCATAATCATCAAGGTTGCCTCCGCTGACATTGATGATCCCCTTACCAAACATTTGTCCCAAAAGATTTTCGACCAGCGTGAAATATGTGTGGGTTTAAAGATTGTACCTGATTAGTTTTGAGGGCTGATGGGAGATTGTTAGACATGTGAACACGTGGTGAACCATTTCAACAATAAATGTTATTGTAAACTATTTATCAATAAAAGTTGTTGCTTTATTCACTCCTTTTCTAATATTGCAATATGTATGTACTTATTGGGTACCTATGTGCAAATAGTGTTATGTACCTTGGCCATCTTGAGATCATTCAATTGTTGATCCAATTGTTGGATCATAGAGGCTGATGTTGGGTTGAATATCTAAAGTACTAAATTTAGGATTCAACCGCACCATTAAGTGATGATCGCGGAGAGATCTCCGGACTGAAAAGAAGAAGGCAATCCTTACTCTAAATGATGACATCCAACCAACCCCTTGAAGCAGATCCTCCGCATAGGAATAAAGATTCAGAGTTGTTGAGTGATTTAAGTCAAATAATTGACTTAGAGAGATCGAGATAGCAAAGACATGTGTTGTATGTGGTCACGATATATGCATGCATCTTCTGATTAGAGACAGATGTATCACTATAGGTCCGGGTATATACATTTAGCAGACCATTAGATTGATGACCTAATCAAGGTCTATATACTGGCGTGTTGATGCACATATGAAGGCATATGAGTGATGATCTCTCTAAGGTATCATACAGGTCCATTGTTGAATCGGAAGATATGAACTCAATGTTCAGAAAGTCGGTATGCGGTATTCGTTCGGTCAGGCGGTCCCGAGCGAGTAAGCGGATATGCGGAAGTATATGCGGATTATGCGGTTTGTATTATTTAAATAAAAAATATTAAAGATAAACATTTAATTGTGATGTCAGAGACAAAAAAATACATGTTTCCTTTTACATATATAAAAATTAAAATGAAACTACATAATTTATAAAGAGAGTTGGACCACACATAACTAATAACTTATATAACTTCTTCAAACTATAATAAAACACATCTAATGGTAAAGATGCCGTTTATACCACGATCAGTGCAGTTTCAATGCCGTTTATATGGTAAATTACTATGATAATGGAACAACCCAAAAAGAAACGGGCTCTAATGGTAAAGATGTATCCAAACTTTAAACCAAAGGTGTCGAACCACAAGGACACGGCATCTTGAATTACACGATCAATTTACAAAACAAATTATAAAAGCACAATCTAATTTATAATGTGTTCATTGCAAGTTGTTGAAATTTTCCTAATTTTTATGCGGTTTCTCCATAGAAGCAGGTAAACCAATTCTTTTTGGTATTTTGAATGTTTCCGCAATATGTAATCATGCTCAATTATTTACTAACGGGTCATGCAAATGAGGAGACAAATAAAAGGAACACAACGACTATTTCTTTGGATTTTTATGGCAGTATATAAACTTTTTAGTGATTTATTTGATGATAATGAGTGCATAAGGTATGAGGTAGTGCCAGCCTACAGTAATAAATACCTTTAGAAATAGTTGCAAAATATCTTACGTGTGGAACAATGAATGGCAAGCTTCACCAACTTGCGTGTGTGAACTGCAATCAAGAAACTATGGACCAAGCTGAAAAACAACCAGAAACGAAATTAACCAAACATAAAATAAATGGGAAGGGGTAGTCGGAAATATCAGCAAACAACTCTGACCCTCCCCCCTTGTGGTCAGTGATGGAGCTGCGAGCGGCTGACCTTCGCTCCGATGGCTGATGCCGGAGGGATCTCGACTACTCTTTGGTGTTGTCACCACCAGACGTGCGTTGAGTCGAACAACGGTGGAGAAGAGGGTCGGGAAGCTGCTGCTCGAGCGCTCGGGGGAGAGAAGGGGCGGCGAAGGTGGAGGCGCTGCAGGCGGCGAAGGTGGAGGCGCTGGAGCGTGTTGGCGGCGAGGCGTCGAGGGCGGAGGTGCTGGAGCGTGAAGGCGGCGAGGCTTCGAGGGCTGAGGCGGCGAGGGTGGAGGCGGCGAGGCTTCGAGGGCTGAGGCGGCGAGGGTGGAGGCGTGGAGGCGCGATGGAGGTTAGGGTGCGGGAGAAAACGATGGAGGGCTGAGCTGGAACGAGAGAAGTGAATAATATCGGGTTTTTTTATTTGGATCCTAAACCGGATTCGAAATTAGACCGCATATCAACCGCATAAGCGGCCGCATATGCGGTTTAGGCGGCCCGCATATGCGGCTGGACCGCATATGACCGCATATTGAGTATGCGCTTCGGATAGGCCACCGCATACGCATATGCGGCCGCATATGCGGCCGCATGAACCGCATTTCTGAGCCTTGTATGAACTCGCTCATAAGATATTGGGACAAACCAAATTCCATCGATGGTCGTCTTGTTTTTTAAACAAGACAAGATTTGTAGGTATGGTATATACTTTTGGAAAAAGTATATGATCGATATCAACTCTTAATGATCAAATGAGAAACTTAATGTTAAAACTCTGAAGAAGACAGTACAAATGAGATCAGAACTTCTGTTTTATTAACGGACATCCAATATGTAAGATGTGTGAGCATTAGGAATACTCGAGGGTGATGTGACCTAAATTAATTGTATACCATGGCACTTCCATTCCAAAGGAGTGATGAAACAGGTTTGAATTTTAGTAACTCCACTCAGCAAACTATTTATCCAATCTCAGTACACATATTAGACATTGTTCTAAATTAGATTCAAGTACGATGAGAAAATGGATACTTTGTTTGATAAAATCAAACAACACTGAGAAGTCTTTTGGATATGGATATGAAATTAAATCTCAATAACCAAGTCATTATACATGGATAATACATATACACTGACCTTATCTACAAGTATCCGTAGAGATGGCATGCTATCTGTGAAAGAATTCATGGATTGTTACAAAAGAAATAAAATCTAATTATTAGGACAAGAGAGAAAATTAGGATAATTAAATTGGATTTATTTATCTAGGATAAAATTAATGAGGATAGTGATATCCACAATATTTTTGGAATAGTGTGGATATGATCCACATTATTATTTAGAGACTTATTTGTGAATATGATTCACATACCGACCGCACAAATCCCTGCTTTCATCTACGTCTGTCTCGAGGTCTCTTCTTCTCCGGCTTTGAATGTCCACGTTCATCTTACCCGTAACTCGAAACCACTTTCTTTTACGGGACTCAGAGTCCAATTAGACTGAGTTTAGCGCCAGCAATTTTAAAATGGGATAAGAGGCTCGATAAGGCATGAGTTCCAGTATCATAAGTGTTTCTTCATAGGAACGCCCGCGAATTTGATCAATTACTCTTCGGGCTCTGTTTTTAGTGGCGAAAGGGGAATTTATCGACGAACCATTATATTATTTATGTGAATTGGATTCACATTCCAATAAAATGTAAATATGATTTGCATTTTATTATGGATTAAAGAATATGACTAATTTTAATCAATGGTCTAATTTGTAAATGATACAGATTATTTAAATAATTAAATGGATTATTTATTGGAGCAAGTTTACCAACATTAAAATAAATAAAAATGAATAGATAATTCCATTCTGAATAGGAGAATAAATAAAAATGAATTGATAATTCCATTCCGAATAGAAGTGGACAGCCATGGTGGGACCACCATGGTACCGCCCACCCTATTGGAGAGAGAATTATCTCTCTTTTATAACATCAATTATCTATTAATTTGTTTGTTCATTTTGGATAATAGAATTAATTAAATCGATAATTAATTATCAATCATAATCCTATTTGAGGTTAGTTGCCTCCTCTAATCGTGGCCCTTGATTAATTGATTAGGATTATAATCCTAACGATCCTTTTTTTATAAAAGCAGGTTCGTTCCCAGCCTTTCTATACAACGGCTAAAGACACAGAAAAAGACTCTCTCTGGGTTACCCCCCTCTCTCTCCCCATGCTTGAGCTTGTCCCCTAACCCAAGGCTGACAAGGAAGGAGGATCGTTTTTATGGATTGTGGGAGTAACGCGATTCATCCTCGTACCTTGTCTCTATCGGATCGGACTTCAAATAGGTCTCATGCTTTAGAGGCTAGAGGATCACAAAATTGCATCAAGAGGAAATTCGAACTTGATGAAATGAATTTTAGGAAAGGTTCCCAATTCATGTGGTTTCATCTTTTAGAATTTTTAAAATTCTATTGTCTAGATTTCTATGACAAATATCTTTGTTTGATAGATATGACATGATCTTCATGATTATGTGATATGCGGGGTCTAAAAACATCCTTTCATACCTTGCTCTGATGGTTTAGCTGGGAGACATTGTGGTGGAGCATATTAGAGGCGGAAGGGTGTCCTCTCACTTCAGCGCAGTGGCCCCTTGCTCTGACGATGTTGAATCAAGGTGTTTCTATCATTACGGAGATTTTGGACATAAAGTGAGGGGTTATAAGGGATTGGTTATTTGTTTCATTACAAGGTTCTAACCATCATGTGACATGCAAGTCGAGGAGCGAATGGCGGTGCCAGGCCCTTGTGTCAGGCCCTGATAAAAGGAAGGGGGTCCATTGCTAGCCACATATGATGATCTCCTCGATGCTCGTAGGCGTATGTGCCTACGAAACTAGGAGCAAAATCTCGATTCTAGTGCAAATAGGGGAAGCTTTCAGGATATCCTTCTTAGTTGATGTGATACATTCGGATTGTCATGATTTCAATTTTCATGCCTTGCCAGAGCTCCAATCCTCTAATCACACGGGAAAAACTATTGTTGTTGATCTTCCACAACATAGATTGAGCGAGGGAAAGAACCCCGGGAAGGGGTTGGAGAGGTGCCCAGAAGTAGTACTCGCATCGAGAGCTAGAGGGCAGGGGACAAATGGGAAGGAGAGGACCACCGTCAAAGAGCACAACCATGAGGGAGAGGGCCACTGTCATGATGTCGAGACTTCATATCCCAAGCATCGTTGATGCTTCAACTGTGGTTTGGAGGGGCACTTGGCAAGGTGGAGCACTGCACATAAATGGGCCTGCTACCAATGTCGTGAAGAATGGCACCTTCGAAAAAATTGCAACTCGAGTCCAAGGAGGATAGTTGCAAACGATGCTTCTACGACGAAGGTGGATGATGATGTGGAGCACCAGGGGGATCATGTGAATGGTGTCCTTGTTGCAAAAGGAACCAGAAGTGACTTGTTGGCAGTGGTTGCGATGCAAGAGAAAGTGCACGCGGGGGGCTATATGGAGGATGTCGTGTGGTTGTCAGAGACGTCCCTGTGTGTTCAAGGCATTGAGGTGGATGACGTATAGGGGTTCTTGGCTAATGGAGGGGAACTTTTTCCCACGAAGGTTGTTTGGAGGAAGCTGCGACTACATTATGGGACGAGCAAGGCAAGTTTGCGATGGTTGGTGGAGAAGGGCTCCTAATGAGATGTCGCGGCCTCCAGGCTCTTTAAGAAGCACTAAGGGTGGTGGGTGGCATGGAAAAGGTGCTCCGATCATATTTGCACCCAAGAGAAGGTTAGATGTGTTTATGCTGATGAAAGGCCCTCAAAGAGCAATGCTGATAGAGATTGACTCCCAGGTCGGTCGGGCAAGCTTCAGACTTTGGTTAGCGTCAATAAGCAACGAAATGGATCGACTAGTGGCGAAGATGGAGCAGCCTGAGAAGTCGACAACTTTGGTGATGACGGGAGGGACAGAGGAGGTTGCGGTAGGTCTAATGAATGCCGGCAGATTGTGGGATGTGCAGCAACACCTCTGATGGCCAAGTCGACCACGCAGCAACCAATCGAGTGTAATCTTCATATTAGTCCAGCGGTTTCTCTATGACCCCGTTCGGCAGCCGGTTTACCGGCGGGTTAGGGGGGTTTACCCCCCTTAACCCACATCTCCCTCTCTCCTTGTGGGCCCCACTTTATTCCTTTTTTAAAAAATTAAATAAATCAATTTTACATCATTAATCCTACCAAAAAAATAATATATTATGCCATCATATCATATAAAAATTATAAACTACTCCACTTATACTCACTTTTTCAAACTTTAATACAATCACATCACAATAACTACTCACTTTTTCAAATTCCAATACAATCATATCACCCCAAACCCACTTCTAAACCACCCCCAGTTTAACCCTCTATCCAAACACCAAAACAAAAAACGGGTTACCCTCTACCAGTTTAACCCGCCTTAACCCGCCAACCAAACGCACCCTATAAGATTTGCAGGCAAAACTTCCTATTATTTTGGGAAAGAACCCTAACTTAGAAGTGAGCATGTTTCTGACAATGACAAGGCGAGATCACCGTGGTGGAACGGTGGTTTGTAGAGAAGAGTCTTCCAAGTGGGATCAAGTCTCTAACATGTTTAAATCTAAGGGGAAGATGGGGCTATTTAGCCCTGAATTGTCGAATCTTTCTTCTCGAACCGGGTCTTTGGAGCAGGAATGGTGTGGGACCCATTTGGGAATTGGTTCTTGAGGTCAACTGGACCTGGATTGGAGCCATGGAGATGATCGTAGAATAATTTCTAAGGTTTCATCTAAACCTTAGAACACGAACTTTATCGAACAATAGATGTGATTGAATTGACGTTCCAAAAAAATATGACAATAGAAAGTAGTGTTTTGAAAAACCCTAAAAATTAGAACTCGAATGATCTTGAACAATAAATACTCTTCAATAATAAATCTTCAAAATTAACCAAGAACGACCCGCTCTGATACCATGTTAGAAAATAAGAATACAGAAACTAATATCAGAGATATATAACTAAACATTGAAGAACAACAGGATTTTTACGTGGAACCCATGGAACCCTACTCTCTAAGGAGTGAGATGAAACCGCAGGAGAACGCCTCAAAGGGTTGATGTGTATATTGCACTTTCTCAACTGTTACAAGAGGGTGGGGGACTTCTTATATAGCCTTCACTGAGTCTCCACATCCCACAAACGGTCGATGTGGACTAAACAATTGGATGTGGTATGCACCACATAAGTGACGCACAACATATATACTCCAACAATGATGACAGGTCTCTCTTGCTGGACAGATATCTGCCTTTTGATTCCACCAAGGTCTCTCCTGGACAGATCTCTCTTGCTAAATAAAAGGGATTATATTTCAGAACAAAATACATTTTCAATATATCTTCTGCAACATCTTTTTAGTTGCCTGTCTTTTAAACTTCTTTTTGTGTTATTCTACAAGTTGTGGCTTTCGTGTGCGGCAAACTTTTGACTACAAATCCTCTTACCTTTCATTGTATTGCTTTCTTGAGGAAGAGAGGCCGATAATATTTTCCCATGTTTACTTAAATGAGATGATATTAAAATCTTGATCAACAAAGGAGAAGGGAGAGAAGCTTTAATATCAATTCCCCAAAGCCTTTTATTAGATAATAACCCCTGAAGTCCCCTTGTCCGATCGAACATTTCCGAAGCCTGCTATCTTTGAATGTTTTACAGTTCAAAGCAAGGCAATAATTACATGATGATTAAAAGCAGCTTAATCCCTAGAATTTAGATTAATATTTGACTTCATGACAAGCTCGAATCAAAACCTATTATTTGACCAAGCATTTTATCAAACCTTTTTTTGGGGCCCCAAAAATACTTAGAGCTTAATTCTATAGGATGCTCTTTACTACATGAGTTCATGAAGTTAGAGGAACTGGCTTAAATAGGCTAACCTTTACAATCAAACTGATGTGAAATGGCTCAACCAGCTTTATATCCACAAAACATAACCAAATCTCAAATAGCATGCAATTTAAAGATGACTTGTGTTTGCCCGAGACATTTTTTCTCGAAGGAGCTCTCTGGAAGAAAACTCCCAGGAATCACGCTTCCTCATGGGTACAAAATTCGCCTCGCTAAAAAGATTTAGCATCCCACGGGTGATTAAATATTGCATATCGTAAATGAAATTATTATGGGTAAAGCCTACTCCAGTAAGAAGAAATTAAAACCTCTGTATGATTTCCAAGAAAAGGGAGCACGGGTAGAAAAGCCTAACCATCTCATGAAGCTTACTTTGACTTTAACGAATTAGCAAAGCGAGAAGCACCATGCACGATCCATCCACAAACCCCATCACTTCTTACCACCTTTCCCCCCGCCCTTCTTCCCGGCTGCCGCCCCGGGCTTCTTCCCGGAGACCACCTTCAAATGTCCCTTGGACCCGCCCTTCTTCTTCCCCCTGCCCGTGGCATCCCTCGCTTTCTTCTTCCTCTTGACCACCGGCACCAGCGCCTTCTTCCTCAAGTCCTCCGGCATTGCCTCCACGGCCTCCCTCATCAGCTCCATCGCCTGTCCCTCCGCGACCTGCCTCATCCTGTTCCACCTCATGATCACCCTGCTGTACTCCTTGGCCAACCTCCTCCCATCCTCCACTGTCATCTCGAACCGCGGCACCGCATCCCCATCTACGAGCCCCAATTGGACGAGATCCATACCCTCCAAGCCCATGATGGGTCTCGGAGGGCCTTCGCGGGCCTTGCGGAGCTGGAGGTCGCGGGAGTGGAGCTTGCTTTGGAGGCCGAGCTCCTGGCGGAGGGACTCGCGGCGGCGGAGCTTGGAGTTGAGGCGGATGGGGAGGCGGCGGGACTTGGGGGCGAGGGGACCGCCACGGGACTTGGATGTGGGGTCGAGAGGGGACTTGAGCTTGTTCTTCTGGAATGACTTCTTCTTGAGGGCAGTGACGGATTTGAGTCGGGCCTTCCCCTTTGGGGTGCCGCTCACGGGGAGGCGTGGGAGGAGGCGATGGGCGGGGAGGAGCGGGATGGGGATGGGGATGGGAGTGCTTGGCGTCTGGAGGATCTTTGGTGGGACTTGGTGGCTGCAGAACGTGAGGAGGGGCCGGAGCTTGAGAAGCCGGAGCATTATTTTCCTTTTTCTTCTTCTAAAACTGGGGTGGAGAGGTGGAGGGGGCGGGGGAGGGTCTTGGTTGCCGGGGAAGACACGGCTACGGGGAGACCGTTCTCCGAGCAAAAGAATTAAGAAATATGGTTTTTATGACTGTGCCCTTTTAAATTTCTGCGGTATCAATCATATCATTCTCTTTTTTATAATATCAGTTGTGTTTTTGATTTCCTGCAGAATTCATAGCTTTATCTTCCTGTTAAGGTAAAGTAGAAGTATAACTGATATTATAAAAGAAAAGAATTGTGAATTTTGTTAAAAATTAGAGGCACAACTGATAATACAAAACATGAGGAACATAATTGACATTGCAGAAGTTAAGAAGGGTACAAGTGATAAGAACAAAGTAAAATGGTACCTTTTTCATGGGACGATTCTACGTATATATTATCATTATTAATTTGTGTGAAGTAGCGATAATTATAAATAAATAGAGTTTAATATAAAAATGATAATGTGAGAACGGATCATTTGTTTAAATAACATGAAGAATAATTATCCATCCTTTTCTCCATTAAGCAATAAGAAGTAGGAAAATATTAGATCAAAACTTAGTCTACAAGGAAAAGAAAATTATAACATGGCTCATGACATACCATAAGAATAAAGAAAATAAAAAATTGATGTCTTGCGAAAAAGTAAGGAGTTAATTCGAACAAAACCTCTTTACGCACTGCCATGTGTAAGCATCTCCAAATTATTATGATTGGTGAAAATTACTTACTAGATAATAGAAGGATAAAATGGGGATTCCCCCTTGGGGTAGCTAACTCCCCCCCCCCCCTCACGTTATTTTGTTCATTTTTTTATTTTTATTTTGAAAATTTCTTTCGTAGATTTTCATCAATATATCCATATATTATGTCATTTAAATTTCGTGTGAAACAGAGACTCTTACGACCTCCATCCAGAAGGGTCGTTTGTAGCAATTTTGTTACCGTTAAAAAATGATTGTCTGAATGGAGGCCGTATGAGTCTCTGTTTCGCACAAAATTTGAATAGCATAATATAGAGATATAGTGATAAATATTCACGGAAAAAATTTTCAAAAAAAGGGTGAAATTGCGCGGGGGAGCCAAGTTAGCTCCCCCAAGCGGCAGCCCCATTGAACTCATAATAGAATGCATCGCATTGTTGTATCGGAGTCAACAACAATGAAGTGTGTATCTCATGACCCGAGATCTAGGTCATCAACCAATGGCATCAACCAAACCATAGTACTGACGGCAAGTATAATTATCATGAAGAATAATGTCGAAAATGATTAAAAACATCCACAGCAACTTGAGGAGGAACCATTATAACACTCGCATAACATGTATATTAACAACAAAGCTTAATTATGTGCATATTATAAATTGTCTTGCCAGATGGATGAATTTAAGGGAAATTTTGCGTAACTTGAGAATGAATTGCGCAAGATATATAGTTTGTTTATAACATGTGACTTAGTTATCATGTAAACAGGGGTTTCATCCATTAAATACTTTATTTATATCTTTGTCTACTAATATATATTCTCTCCCATCAGATTGAAACAAAACTCTTTGAATTCCTTTCAAAATTATTAAGTTGAACTATTCTCCACATCAATCGTGCAATAACTATGTAAATTTACTAACTATAATTGAGGCAGAATCTAAAATTGAAATTAAGTTTTGTGTAGAAATGTATCAATTGGTGAATCTAATTGGTGAAACTACTTAAATGAAGTTATTCTACCAAATGCATGTTTTGTAGTGTAATAAATTAATTGGTTTGTGATAACCCTTCATTGATCAAAAGCTATTTCAAGGCTTCTCTTTCAATATATGTTCCATTGTTTGACCATAACATCATACGATTTTTATTGCAAGTTGAGATTGTCTTAGAATTGTGAGATAAATTTTAAGATTATTAAATAGCATGCATTCGAGCACATATTATTGCGTTAAGATGTAAATGGATCTTCAAGAGAAAAAGGGAACCTTATGAGAAGGTAAAGTCCTTCAAAGCACGACTCGTATCCACAATATACACACGAAGAGAAGACATCGATTGCGATGAGACTTCTTCTTCAGTGACCATTCTTAAACCCATCAGAATATTGCTAACTATAGCTACGCAACTTGACTTTGACATCTTCGAGATGGAAGTCAAGATTGCATTCCTCTATGAATATCTCTCCGAGGATATTCATAAGTAATAGCCCCAGGGCTTCATGGTTGAGGAAAACAAGGTGTGCAAGTTGAATAACTCCATCTATAGACTCAAATAAGCTTCTTGTAGTTGGAACATAAGATTTGATGAAATTATAAATGTTATGATTTCAAATAGAATCTTGATGAACCATGTGAAGCTTAGTGGGAGTACCAATTGTGTTCATCGTGCTAAATGTAAATAATATCCTAATCATTTAGAATGATATAAGGATGATAATAAAACGATCCGTAATGGAATCACCTGCATGAGAGAGGCATCACATGACAATAGTGGAAGCAAGCGACCTTATTATGTTTGAAAACCTAGATCTTGGTTTGGCCGTCGAGAGTTGCAGCTCCCAGTTCTATTTGAATTTGAAAGTGCTAGGTTCTTAAGTCTCGAATTGAAGGTGATACTTGTCAGACATTACATGTTCATGTTAAGGTTTGGATTAAGGATTCCACCGCGAGAAGATATGGCTTGACCTGTTTTTCTCTATAAATACTTAGTTTGGTTCTAGTAGATTCCTGTAATAGGAATTGCGTGAATAGAATGAGAACCTTAGGACTCCTTATATAGACGCATATGAAAATGTTAGAGTTTCAGGAAAGATGACTCTTATATTGCAAGTGGACCATAGTTATGGTTTACAACTTAGCTTAACGCTCCCCCTTTTAGGTGGAGCGTGTATAATGATGATGCTCTATCATATTTCAATGTTTCTCAAACTATGTCTATGCGAGTGGGTTGTTGAACATATCAATTGTTTGGTTTGGAGATGGTATGTTGTAAGTATAAAGAAACCCAATGTGTTAGGTCTCTATGTAGTGACAGTCGACTTCTACATGTTTGATTCGATCATGAAACATGGGATTATTGTCTATATACATGGTTGGATGATTGTCACATCTAAGCTCGTAGTATCACAAAGAGTGATATTAATATTTGTGAGTGTGGATCGTATCTACATTAGTTCTACTTGTGTATAATCCATGTCTCTATATTCACTCTCAACACTTAATCAAGACACCATTGCTTGTTTTTTTCTCCTCTACGTAATTAGATTTACTTCTAAGTAAGTGCAGAATTCAGTAGTGGATTTTCTGTTTATCATGTATCATCCATAATCAGCATCTGAAAAAGACATGAGATCAGAGGTATTTCCTTTGATGAGCAATAAATATTTTTCTGAAGAAGACTTGATGTACATTGGGACCATCATGCATGCGTCGAAGTGAAGCTCAAGTAGGAGAGTCCATAAACTGCCTCAGTTTCTTAATGGCTTGCGATATATCTAGTTAAGTAATTGTAATATACAATAATTTTCACACTAGTCACCTGCATCGACCTGTATCTTCACTAGCTCCTAGCTCATAGATGTGTCCCTTAGAATCCATGGGTATTTGTGTTGGCTTGGACCCTAACATCTGTGTTTCTTGGAGCAGATCAGCGGCATACTTCCATTGGGACATAACTAGTCTTCACTTGGATCTAGATATTGCAGTCCCTAGAAAGTATCTTAGTGGTGCCAAGTCTTAGAGCACAAACTGTTCCTCTAGATAATTCTTCATTTATGCAATTCCATTAAAGTCATTTCCCATAAGGATGATATCATCCACATAGATAGGTGTTTCTACTATTCCTTTTCAATTCTTTCACATGAATAGAGAATGGTACGTTGATGATCTAATGATGTCCAGATACTGTAGTAATTTTGATAATTTCTAAAATCAAGTGTGAGATATGTGTTTGAGTCCATATATAGCCTCACGTAGTAGGCAAACATTTTGACACTTTCCTTAAGCCTAGAAGTTGGGAGGTTGCAACATGTATACAGTCTCATGATGACTGCCGCATAGGAAAGTATTCTTTACATGAAGTTGATGCAAGAGCCAATAAAGTTCTATTGCAACAACCATGAGAATCTGCACTATGTAGAGACAATCTACTAGAGAGAATGTATCAAAGAAGTCAACACTATAGGTTGATGGGAACCCCTTTGCCACTAAATGAGCCTTGTGGCAAGCAATCAATCCACCAGTTTTGTACTTCAACTGTGAAGTCCCATATGCATCCAACTAAAATGTCACCTGGTGGATCAACAAGCTGCCAAGTATTGTGAGAAATCAGTGCAGATATCTCTTCTTCCATTTCTAATCGCCACCTGGAATTATGAAAGGACTCATTATGAGTCAGCGGAATGGACGGTGCTTTGATGAACAATTTATAGGCTTATCCAAGTTCCCAGAAGGACGCATCTTCCAAGATATGATGCTCGATCTATTGTTTGGTCCTCTCATGCCGAACTATTAGAATGAAAACTACACCATTCACTGAACATGCAAATCGCCGACCTTCGGCCCACTGATCAATCCCATATCGTGCGATGTAAGAGTCATCTAGCCAAATTGAATGCGAAAAAGTATGTGTCTCAAGTCGCCACCGCTCCAATAAACTAGTCAAAAAAGAAGGATCCAATTGTACCCTTCTCATGTTCACTACGAGTGAGAGTCTTGATAATTATAACAGTCGCTCCATCACTGCACTCTTCTTTTGAAGAATTTCATCGAGCATCTCATTATGTTCTACAAATCAAATCTTTTTTGTTCTACAAATCTAATGTACAAAAAAAGAGAACATTACTTCCCTAATAGACAACATAGTACCAATTTAAATACTTACAGAACTGGTAGGCTACGAAGACCGATACTCACTCTACATGTACAACATAGGTGCATCTACTGGACCATGTTCTCTATCCATGTGTGCCGCCTACATTTAACAAGTTATTATGTCAATAAAAAACACTAAATTCAACAGCATTTATAAAGAAATTTCTTATTAAAAGATAATGTACTTACTTACATTTTACTTATCATATGTTATAATTTTAGTTTGATTCCTCTTTACTATAATCATATGCAACATAATGATTTCATCTTCTGCTCCCCAATAGCATTGATCTGCGATCGGATAAAAGAAGAATTTGCATACCTGAGGATAATACTTGCTTGAATAAAACTGTGAACATAGCTTGTAGTTATCTAGATGTGTACACGTGTGTTCAGTTGTGGTTATGACATGAGGGTATATAGAGTGCTTCATTTGCATAAATACACATGTACAATCACTTTCCTCGCCATTTAAGTTTACTTCATAGGCATATCCATCTCGATTTAACACTTGAAATTGTGTTAGTGTAAATCTTTGGACATGACATGATCTAGCTTCTCTAGTATTTTTCTCAAGCAAGTCTTCATATTTATTGGTTAAATGTGTTGTTATTCCCTCTAATTCATAGTGTCAATCATTGAAATAACCATTGATTCTGAAAAATATTATTAAAACCATTGATATAACCAGTAAACTGCGTGCTCCTTTCATAACTCTATTGAAACTTTCAGACAAATTTGTTATCATGTATCCATATTGATGTATGTTATCTTGACTTAGTGCCAAATAACAAGAGGGATAGCTTCATAAACAAGATGGGTAGCTTCTACAAAAAGGTGAATGAAACTCACTTTGTCGATTGAATCTATCATTGTTGGATTCATCATCATGAATTGGTATTGAGTAGCATGTGGATCCTTTCGTACAATCACTTACATGTTAATGCAAGGATGTATATATCAAGTGGAGTACTAGCAACTTTGGAAACTCGACCCAACATATCATTGTAAGCTATCTGGTGTGAGAATATAACCATACGCCTTTCTCCCCTAATATAGTCGATGAGATCACCTGACACACTCATTGATCCATCCCAATATAATAATATGGGAATATTATTAGATGTCGTATCTAAGGAAAAATCATATGGATTGATTATTAGGTCTAATTTAAGAGTAAAACAATAATGATCAATACATTTTGATACAAGTTTGCATTTTCCATCGTAAATGTAATGATCAAAATTGAATCAATAATATTAATATTTATTATTAAAATATATAATTATTTTTAATTTTTATACATTTTGCTTTAACATGACACTTACATTCATGAGAATATTTAAATCACACAAAGATGAATACTTAATCTAATATCTAATTTGCTCTATGATATTAATATTTATTTTAAATTGTATAATTAAAATGTCATCTATGATATAATCTACATTTTTTAACCAATAATTAATTCCATACATAAGAAGATAATTTATTTTAATATTAGAATATTTAAATCACATAAAATTTAATACCTATTCAAACAATAACGAAAATTATGTGATATTAACTAAATCTGCACATCTCATCAATAGTTAGAATTGAAAATTACATACATAAACTTAGAATTACTGGGAATAAAGACTATCTTCAAAGCGAACAAATATATATGAATAGATAATGAGAGATATAATCGAATATCCACAAAAACATATTCCTCTCTATCGATCAAAAGACCTGCAAAAAATCTGGTTATGAAAAGAAAATTGTCGAGTCGCTCTTACTCGAATAAGAATAGCAGAAGCCAGATGAGAGAAGAGCAGCTCGAGAGAAATTGAGAGGATTGAGAAGAATAAATGAGGAGAAAGAGGGGTTGTGAGGAATTGCGAGGAAATGAGAGGGGGAGGGTGTTTATATAGAGAGGAATGGGAGGGGGCAACGACCATTTTCGCCAAATATCGTCCCCTTCTAAATCGACATCTCAAGTGCCAATTTGGGTTTGGGATGGGTGCTCTCCCAAAATCGTCTATTTTTTAATTATCTTAATATGTTGTCTATTTATTTAAATACGATTATTTTAGTAATTATTTAAAAAGTCCTCTAATTATCATATAAATTCTCATTTTCATGAGATAGTTTTTCTATCGTGTAAAAAATATTTTTCGCTCCGTCATTTCGGTAAAAGTAGATAAACTAGATGAGCATGTAAAAGATATTCTTTGTTTTCCATCATCATTGCCAAATGACCCAAATGGTAAACTAAAACCCAAAATAAGATACAATAATGTGACTACTAAGAAAGAAGCATTGTTCGTACAACATTTGGATTTATGGATGCAAGTCTCAGTACTATAAGATCCACTAATCATCGCCGAGTTCCATTATGTTATATCAATGGACATAACGATCCGATCATCAGAAACACGCATCATAATACAGTCCATTTGATCATCAAAAGGTCTCCATCCATGGTATTATACACACACAAAGCCCATGGAATGACGTCATCATCAGCTCATTGCCTCTACGGTACCTTCTTGAGCTTCTCGGCAATGGCGTTGGCCGTGCAGTATGCGATGGCCTGCACGGTGACCATCGGATTCACTCCCACCGCCGTGGGGAAGACGCTCGTGTCCGCTACGAACAGCCCCTCCACCTCCCACGTCTCCCCTTCCGGCCCCACCGCCGACACCTCCGCGCTCCTCCCCATCCTGCAGCTGCCCATCTGGTGTGCCGAGCACACCACTCCTCTCCCCGCCCTCTCGCTTTCCTCCCGCACGTACGCATCCACCCTCTCGCTCCCCTCCCTCCCCACGTCCAACACCTTCCCCCAGCGGTGGTGCGTGCCTACCACTGTTGCCCCCGCCGCCACCAGGATCCTCAGCATTGCTTCGACGCCGCGCGTCAGGTTCTCCCGGTCGGACCGGTGGGATTTATACGTAAGAGAGTTGGGGTACGAGGCGGCGGAGCCCGAGCCGCGGTCGCGGGCGAGGGCGAAGAGGTGGGCGGTGCGGGGGAAGCGGAGGAGGCGGGTCTTGTAGTCTAGCGAGGAGAGCCATGGGGTGAGCATGGAGAAGGCTCCGGGATGAAGGGCGGGCGTCTGGATGATGGCGCCATATCCGGTGGTGTCGAAGTTGGCGACGACGGTGGACATGGACGTCAGTATGGGGCCGTCGTAGCTCTTCTTGTGCTTCTCCGGCCAATTCTGGTTTTCTGGGAAGTACCTGGTCGACGTTGAGAATAACTTATATATTATACACACCATTAGTGTCATCCATTCCCATGAAATAACGCGAACAACAAGGATTCTCAACCAAGAATATTATATCAACAAGTTCATCATATCGTCATTATGATTGCGTTGGTATAAATTAGATAAAGCACATGTTTATAATGCTAGATAATGTAATTAACGGAGCATACCCCCAAGCCATGACGCAAGGATGCAAATGCAGATGCCTCCCAATGTGCTTGTTCCTCAGGCCGCTCCTCCTCAGCAGCGGCGGCGTGTTCAATGCTCCGGCAGCCACGACGGTCACACGAGACTCGATTACCGCTAACCTTTTGGTGCCGGGCAGCTCCACGAGAATGCCGGCGGCGATGGGTCTGAGGCTCTTGGAACTTTGCTTCTTGGTGGGCCTCCTGATGAGGACCTTGGAGGCCGTGGAGTTTTGCAGTATGACCCCCTTGCCGGAGCGAGCCATGTCATCGAGCCACGTTTGCTGGGTGCACCTCTTCTGGCCGTCCCTGCAGCCCAGGTGGCACCACCCGCAGCTGTGGTCCTTTGGCGAGTTGCGGGGGACAGCGGCCACTGGGTAGTTGAGGGCCTCGCAGCCACGGCGGAGGACGGAGCTGCTGAAGCCTGTTTCATTTCCAATACGGCGTCGGAATGATACCGGTGTTGTTACCGAAGATTAATCTCTCATTTATCACTTATTCATGCCTTTTGAAACGTTTCTAATTCAGCCACACAAATCGATCATTTAACGTTGGTCGGCTCAAGATTTGTATCGTCCGGTTACAATAGAGGTTAAATTTACAACAAGAAATGTTATTCAGCCTAAATGCTATCTTTATGGTCAATGACTCAACGTCCTAAACTCCAGTATTGGGAATCATTGAATGGAAGATGCACACTGATTACTGGTAGGTGATAATCTCTTGGTGGATGTCCACCACATCTCAAATATGACAAAGATCTTAGATCCTGATCTCCCTTGGTGCTCTACAAAAAGAGGTTGTAACTATGTTCTAGAAGCTGGTGCTTTTGACAGCCATCTAAGGTGATCATCTTCTTATAACTGCTAAGAGATCTGGAAATGTTTGTCTTCTAGACTGCTAAGAGATCTGCTAAGAGTTGGTATTATTTCCACCATTTCATACTATATAGATTGAATCATTATGAGACAACTTAGATTGATATATCGTGGTGAGACAAGAATGAGTACTCTCATCAGAATATGACTACTTGATGGTTAGATTGTCGTCAAATTAGACTTTTGTGAGCATTGTATTCTCAAGAAACAAATTTGGAGACTTCCAACCCAAAAAATGAAGTTTTCTTACACTCCAAGGAATGAAAGACACACAAGGAGATAAGCATTCTTGCAAAAAAAAAATCATTAAGTTAGTGATAGACAAAGGGTTGGAATTTTGCTATAGACATATTTTGTATCACTCATCCTTCCTTGGAGATTTCCACCTTTCAAATCCTGATTTGGAAGAGGAATACATGATTTGCATGTCTTATGGAAAATGTGATTTGTGGGGTTGTTGGCTACATGTATGCTTCCTTTTTAGGTCAGGCTCATAATCTATAGGTAGGTTTATTGTTATTGCAACATAACAAGAGAAATTAACCTTTCTAGGCTATCTCATCTCATACCACACTTCAAGACTTCATTCATGGTTCATACTCTTTATGAGATCATGGGGTAGTGGGAGCAAGATCTGTATAGTAATTGGCAATTATAAATGTCCTTCATTGCCATCCCATCTTTTGATATAACAGAGTAGATGGTTTAGGAGGGAGGAGTTTTTGTCTCAATATCGGGAAACCCCTCATCCTAGATCGGATTGATTCCTTTAAGAACAAACATTCCTTAACCAAAAATGCATTCCTCTATACTCATGATTCGACGGTCTCCGAGTGACATTAATATTAATGATGCTAGGAAGGCATCCTTCTTAGGAGTCTCCTCACTAGAACCTACCACAAAGCCTATCATATTCATTTCTAACATGTCAACTTCTCTGATTTTCGAGATGTAAACTTGACTCCTCAAGTTCCGACCTATTCTCTCCCACCTTTGTTGGAAATACAAGATTGGCGTTATTTGTGGAGGGTTGTTTCTTAACATTACTGGGAACCTTTAGTTGGTCTAGTACTTAGACTATAACTCATGGACTTGCCCCCCAAACCTCATCGAGGAAGATACTATGTAACATCCCAACCCCCAAACATAGTCTCACATTTAAAACTCACGAAGTGTAGGTGTTGGTTATAAATGGTGGCGACTATCACTTGACAACTTGGGATTAACCATTTTGGGTGGTTATCAATGGGTCCATTTGGGCCCGAACCCAACAAGTTGTTAGGGCCAATTTTCCTCTAAACGACTGAACCTAAGCTATGGACGTTACAAATGGTATCATAACCAACTTTCCTCTGATATTGGAAATGGCTACTCGAGAGATGGAACCACCCCTACAGAGAGATAGGAGGAAAATGCTATCCAGAACGTGCAATTGTCATTGTCACGAGGAATAAGTGATGGGTCATGTTGCAACGAAGATGTAGCGAATATAAGTGGGGGAGATTGTAAACACAACCCACAAAAATAGTCCCACATCTAAAACTCACGAGGTGTGGGTGCAGTTTATAAGTGAGTGGGATTTCTACTTGACAACTTAGGCTAAAGCATTTTAGGTGGTCGTCAATGGGTCCATTTGAACCCGAATCCAACAAGTTATCAGCATCAGTTTTCCTCGTTAACATATCAGGGACCTAAGCTCGGAATGTTACATACTCAATGCCTTAAGTTTGCGGCTCACTTTGAAGGCCTTTGTTATATCCCTTGGAACCCAATAAGGATCTTTATCCATCTCTTAGTATGTGAGGCTTATTCTCCTTGGAGGATTTTTGTGATCTTTGAAGGACCCTACTTCCATTAGACATAAACCTCATTCAAGCATGCATCTGTTTTCCCGTATCTAGCAATGATCCAAGCTCTGTATTTTGTCAGGACATGTATTTATGTTGTGAGGTTTGGTTGTTGGGTAGTTATTATCCAATCTCCCAAAAGGAGGGAGTGTTGGGCAATTATCCCCTTGAGAACCTATTCCAAATAGTATTAGGAGAGATATAAGTGGTGGGAGATGATATAAATAAGGATCCCATGCAAGTCAAAGGAGATCATCTCTTACTCATACATCTCTCTCTTTCTCTCTTAATTCTCTCTCCCCACATAAGGAGAGAAGCATCTTGCGTAAGGGTGCAAGAGTATCCCACAGGGAGGTGAAGAGCAACCACATCCACGAGGAGTGTCCACGCCGAAGGTACGAGGAGCAGTTGCAAGAGGGATCTGTTCTTGAGGAGAGACAACTCGTAATGAGGAGAAGCATCGGTATCGTGTTCTCCAAGTACAATGTGAAAGTTATCTGATTTTATTCTTATAACTGAGCCTCAGTTTTATTGAGCAACAAAACTGAGAAGACATTGTGCCCTCTCGTTTTCGACCTAGGGGATTTGTTGCGGGTCGTCGTACCCCATGGGTTTCGCCCTCTCTCACATCGAGGAGGGGTTTTCCACATAAATTTCTTATCTCTCTGTGGTTGCTTGATTATTGTGCCTTGATTATTGTACTTGGTCACCATGTGGGGAATGTTTCGCTTCTGGTTATCCTTTATAGGATGTGAAGGGAACCTTGATTTTCCCAACAAGTGATATTAGATCTTGCATTATCGAGATGGGGAAGGATGACGAAGGTACGATGATCAAGTTGGCAAGCATGAATTTCATATGAAAGTCCAAGATGGAGGGCATCTTGTATTGTAAGGACCTCCATGATCCGGTGGAAGGAGAAATAACCAAGCTCGAGAGCATGTCTACAAGTGATTGGTCAAACCTGAATAGGAAAGCAGTCGACACCATCCAGAAGTGGTTGGACTTATTGATATTCCATCATGTTGCATAAGAGACATATGCAAAGAAACTGTGGGAGAATCTGACAAAGCTTTATGAACAGAAAACAATCACTAACAAGGCGTTCTTGATTCGAAAGCTAGTGAATCTGAAGTGAGAGGACGATATGGAGGTTTATGATCCCTTGAATGAGTTACAGAGTCTCATCAATCAACCGAGTACCACAGACATGACACTAGATGGTGAATTAAAGATGCTTCTTCTACTGGGTTCCTTGTAAGAAAGTTGGAAAATCTTGGTGATTACCGTGAGTAAATCTTGTACAGACGGAAAGTTGACCGTCCCCATAGCCAAGAGTAGTCTTTTGAATGAAGAAATCAGGCGACGATCATTAGGAGAGTCCTCTTATTCACATATGTACGCAGTTGAAAGAAGAGACATGCACAACATCATGGGAAAATCACGAGAGAGACCCATGGAGAAGTCCAAAGACAGAGGAAAATGTCATCATTGTAACAAGCATGGTCACAAGAAGAGAGATTGTAGAGTCTGGAAAAGAGAACAAGTACAAGCCAAAAAGAATTAAAAGAAAGATGAAGATGAGAACATTGCTGCAATAATAGCCGATGACGATGATGATCGATTGGTTCTCACTATTCCGGAGCAATGTCTACATGAAAGGGATGACTCCGACTGGGTCGTTGATACTTTCGTCTCCTGTCACAGGATTCCATGTATGAAGTTTTTCACTTCCTATAGTGAGGGAGGTGTTGGGAGAGTCAATATGGGTAACCACAAATACTCCAAGATTGTTGACACGGTCACCATCTTAGTTTAGATTGATATTAGATGTGCAATGACTCTGTAGAATGTTAGGCATGTTCTTGACTTGCGGCTCAGCCTCATATGCGGATCTCAACTGGATAGGGAAGGATACCATATGAAGTTTAGCAACATCAGGTGCAAGATCACCAAGGGCTCTCTTATCATGGCCAGAGGCAGGTTGTGCTGCACACTCTACAAGACTCGGGTGAAGGTCATGGATGACAGTCTATATGCCAATGAGGCTGACACGTCATATCTTTGGCATCGTCAACTCGGACACACGAGTTAAAAGGGATTATAACTTCTAAGAAAGAAGGAATTGATTCCATGCCACACCGCCATCATGTTGCCACCTAGTGATTCATGTGAGATTGGAATGAACAAGATTGCACCTTTCAAGGCTAGATCAAAGGTGAAAAGAAGACCTTTTGCAATTGATTCACTCTGATGTGTGTGGTCCCATGGACATATCATCTTTGGTAGGAACACAAGTATTTTCTGACCTTCATTGATGATGCATCAAGGACGATGTGAGTTTATGTGCTAAGGATAAAGGATCAAGTCTTTGATTGCTTCAAAAAATTTCATGCCATGGTGGAGGGCAAGACATGTAAAGTTCTAAAGTATCTGCACATGGATAATGGAGGGGAGTACACCTCTCACAACTTCCAAAGCTACTGTGCAGAGCACATGATCAGGCATGAAAGGATAGAGCTCGACACAACCCAACATAATGATGTCATTTAACGAATGAATATGATTACTGTAGAGAGAGTTCGTTGCATGTTGAAGACAACAAAGCTGCCAAGGACCTTTTGGGCTGAGGTGGTTCAGACAGCCTACTACTTGATTAATCTATCTCCATATGTTCTCTTGAATTTTTAGGTCCCTTAGCACATTTGGTCTAGGAAACATCCCTCATATGCTCACACAAGGGTGTTTGGATACAAATATTATGCATTTATACCAAAGGAACATAGGAAGAAGCTTGATGACAAGGTAGTACCCCACATTTTTATTTTCTATGAAGATCGGGAGTTCGGATACCGACTTCGGGATCAAAGAAAGAAGACCATCACCAAGAATAGAATTGTGATTTTCTATGAGATCCAGACTTTAGTTGAGGATGACAATGGTGATGGTGACTCGGATGGGATTGCTATGGATGATGACATTGCTGGGGACTTAGATTCTTCTCGATACAAGGTACAGATGGAGAAGATGCACAACCGGATTATCATGAGCCAGATGTAGACCCTGCTGATACAAGTCCAAGGGATCTTGGCAGGGGGAGCAACCTCATCAAGAAGCAGATGTAACAGAGCCTTAGGTTAGAAGATCTAGGAGGGCACATCAGCCATCATCCTGCTATCCTACTTCCCAGTATGTGTTGCTGACTGATCATGATGAGCCATGCACTTTTGAGGAGCCACAAGAGCACAAGGAGAGAGATCATTGGTGCAATGAATGAATGAAGAGATGCAGTCTCTGAAGAAAAATCATACCTATGATCTTGTTGAGCTTCTTTATAAGAAAGTGCGCATTGAAGAATAAGCGGGTATACAAGCTGAAGTCAGATGATGGTGTCAAACAACAGAAGTACAAGTCCAGATTGGTTGTGAAGGGATTCAACCATAAAGAGGACGTGGACTATGACAAAATCTTCTCACCAGTTGTGAACATGAATTATGTGAGAGTGGTGTTAGGTCTTGTTTCAAGCTTAGACCTTGAGATAGAGTAGATGGACGTGAATACAACTTTTCTTCATGTTGAACTGAAGGAAGAGATTTACATGGAGTAGTCACAAAGATACCAAGATAAGGGGAAAGAATACATGGTTTGCATGCTGAGGAAGAGTCTCTATGGTTTGAGGCAATCTCCTAGACAAATGGTTTAAGTTTGATGCTTTCATAACAAAGAAAAACTTCAAGAGGACTACAACAGATCCATGTGTATACATTCAACGTCTTCCCAATGGCAGGTTCATTATCCTGTTAATCCATGTGTATGACATGCTAATATGATCTCGGGTTGATTGTAAATCTTGAAAGGGAATTCTCAAGGGAATTTGAGATGAAGGATTTAGGCAAGGCAAGCAACATGTTTGGGATGTAGATCGCTCGTGACAAGAAGAAGCACATGTTGCGGTTGTCACAAGAGACGTATGTTGAGTGTATTCTGGAGTGGTTCAACAGAAGATTGCGAAGCTTGTCAGCACACCCCTTCCTGCTCATTTCAAGTTGATGAAAGAGACATGTCCATCTACTGCCAAGGGGAAAGCTGAGATGACCAAGTTTCTTTACCAGTCCGTAGTTGACAACCTTATGCATGCCATGGTTTGCACTAGACTTGACTTTGCTCATGCCGTGGGCGTAGTGAGCAGATTCATATCGAATCCAGGGAAGGATCACTAGGAGGCAGTAAAGTGGATTCTGAGATACTTGAGAGGGAGCTTAAGTATACATCTGATGTTTGGGAGGTCAGATCTCAAACTTTGTGGATACATAAATGCTGACATGGTAGGAGATAAGGTCAGAGGAAATCGATTTTTGCGTATATTTTTCATTTTTCGCAGGATGAGCGATTTCGTGGTAGTCCAAGTTGCATAATTACATTGCACTTAGTGAATGAAGCCTAGTACATTGCAATAACTGAAGCATGGAAAGAAGCGTTGTAGTTACATCAATTTCTTGATGAATTTGGATGCGAAGACAATGAGCCGAATATTTTTTGTGATAGCCGGAGTGTCATTGATTTGAGCAAGAGCATGATGCACGATGACCACACAAAGCATATAGACATGTGAAATTATTGGTCGATATATGCTATTGATAAGAAGCATCTCATTCTGAAGAAGGTCCACATAGATGAAAATCCATCATATATGCTGATGAAGGTCATGACTTGTGACAAGCTCTAGCTCCGTAGAGAGTCTAGAGGTATCACCTCTCAGTGATCATCTTCTTGGCGACACCTCCCCATTGAAACCGGAGGGGAAGATTGTTGGGTAGTTATTATTCAGTCTTAAAAGAGGAGGGGTTTGTTGGGTAATTATCTCCTTGGAGACCTATTTCAAATAGGATTAAAAGATATACAGGGGGTTCGAGATGATATAAATAAAGATCCCATGCAAGGTAAAGGAGATCATCTCTCATTCATACATCTCTCTCTTGTTCTCTCTTAGTTCTCTCTCTCCATGCAAGGAGAGAAGCAATCCACGTAAGACAGGAAGAGTAGCCCATAGGGATGTGAAGAGCATCCGCATCTGCGATGAGTGTTCACGTCGAAGGCATGAGGAGTTGTCGCAAGGGGGTCCATTCTTGAGGAGGGACAACTCGTGACGAGGAGAAGCATCAGTATTATGTTCTCCAAGTACAGTGTGACAATTATCTGATTTTATTCTTGTAACCGAGCCTCAATTTTGTTGGACAACACATCTGAGAATACATTATGCCCTCTTGTTTTCGATCTAGTGGATTTTGCAGGTCGTCGTGCCCCGTGGATTTTTCCCTCTCACATCAATGATGGTTTTCTCACGTAAAATTTCACGTCTCTCTGTGGTTGCTTGATTATCGTGCATCAATTATTGTACTTGGTTCCCATGTGAGGAACGTTCCGCTTCCGATCATCCTTTGCAGGACATGTTAAGGGAACCTCGATTTCCCAACATTTTTAACCCTTATTATTCTCATATTGTGGAGGAAAACACTATGTCTAATGCCTCAATATTTTCCAAGAAAGTAGGAAATGTTCCAACCATATTCAGTTTGATTCTTAATCATCCACTCCGATATTTGGACGTTCTTTATTTTCAAGAGTAATTTACTACTCCAAGCACAAATCTAATCTTCTTTTGAACTTTTCCTTTAGGCAGAATTTGCATCAATGTCCCCAGTTCACGAAGAGAGGCATTCCTTGTATCATAAAGAGCAATCACTCCCTACCAACTTTAGAATTATGACCAATCTTGTAGCAACACACTTAGGTATGCAAATCATCTCGTATTTGCATTGATTTATAATCTTTTAAGATCAAAAACTACATTTACCATTGTCCTCAAGGAATTTGACCTGCACATCCTTCGTAGAAAGAAAGAACATCAAGGAGGTGGGAGATAACACAAACAATGCTAATTTTGGGACATAGATTCGAGTGCGCATGAATTGAAACTCCATCTACATCATACTACATTCATGCACACCTTGTCTTTATGGAGATACTTACTGTCATAGAGAATGAGAATTGTCTTAAAGGATTTGGCTTTATGTGAGGTCAAAGATATCGTTGACGACAATAATAAACGTTGGAAAAAGAATGATATAACATCTTGTGTTATTTGGTGCAAAGATCATGGATACATGAATGCATTATGCGGAAGCTTGATGAGCTATTGTCGCATGTTGCGGTATACCTGTGACGTAATTTTATGGGATACGACTTATCTTACTAAACAATGGGATTGCTTCTTAACAAAAGAAAAAGCATATTTGTATCTATTGTTTTTTGTTCAATTTGAATTTTCAATGTATTGTTCTTGCACACTGAAATACCTTCTTATTACTCATGAATATTTAAGATTCATTTATTATTATTTTTTTCAAATGAAGCTCCGATTTGTCTGTCACTTGAACCATTGCTGCTTATTAGTATTATTTATAATTTTATGAAGGAAGAAGAAAAGAGATAGCTCACGTACCTTCGTGGGCGACCTCCTCCTGAACGCCCAACCTGTCGCATACAACATCCAACGCCTTCTCGAACCGTCTACTGGTGAAGAGGTCGAGGCCGTGTTCCCGATTCCACTCCTCCCTCACGTGCCTCGGCGTCCTCAGCGCCGCCGCCCAGTTCACCGCCGAGCCCCCTCCCACGGTAGCCCCCGCCATCACCAGCGCCCCGAGGTCGTCCGTCGCCAGCAGCCCGCTGCTCTCGTACATCTCGTCCATACTCGGCCCCTCCAGAAGCGACAGCCCCTCCCCCCCGAACCATCTCCCCTTCTCCACCACTACCACCCTCCACCCCTCCCCCGCTACCACCCCCGCCGCCACGCCGCCCCCCGATCCCGACCCTACCACCACTGCGTCGCACCGTATCCTCAGCGAAGAGCCGCCGGAGGGCGTCGTCGCGTCGAAACCGGCCCGCAGGAAGGCGTCCACAATGCACTTGTCGGGCTCCGCGGCGTCCACCACGTGCTTGTGGAGATTCTGCCCCTGTCGGGTGTTCGGCGGTCGCGGGTCTGGGCCGCAGTAGTCGAGTGCCCGCCATGACGGGTTGTGGTTCTCCTTGTCCACCTGCGATCCAGGTGTGCCAACAGATTGGACACCGGTAAGGAAATTTATTTATGAGATTTTAAGCTCTAACTATCATTTTATTGCCGGTTTAACAATGTATTTGGATGATGTGATTGCACTATCTAAAACAGTAGTTTTGAACCGTGATCACTATTCATCGATTTTGGATGACATGATTGCACAGCAAGTTTTGCATTCCTGTTAATTATATTCACTTTGCAATTTACTAAGTGTACAGATCGGAATTTTTATCCAGAAAAAAATGATCTTGACAACTTTAGTATGTTCCAAGGTATCTGTTACTAATCCCACACTCTTGATTAGGTTGATTTTCTTTATTAGGACATTTGACTGGAATAATTTTGATTTAGTTTTTTTAAATCAAACAATATCCCCTGGTTCTTATAATCCACATTCATTTTTGTGGATTTTCCAGTAGGGATTATGTTTAAAATGGTATACACCTTCCCGGTAGAACGTCGGGGAGGAACATGATTTGAAGGAGATATTATGTATATACATATTGTGATGTGTGTATTAGAAAAAGATTAAAAAAACTAAAGAAAAATGATGTTTCATGTTTGGTTGAATAAGTGAATGGAAAGGAGATTGAGAAATAGCAATTTAGGACAAATTCACTTTTTATATACTTTTCCAATATCAGTAATGTTGAGAACATTATCTAAAAAGGAAGTGACAAAAGGGACACACTAAGAAGAGCTACTGGAAGGAATACATTTTAATTACTACATTCCAATATCTACACATACACATATGGATATGGACAAACCGGTGAATGCCATTTCCCAATTCATTGGAGTATTTAATTTGGATTGTTAATAATTTCGTAGGAGACCCCTCTTGATTAGTAGATGGGTCCTGCTTGAGTCCATGTGAGGAATATAAATGGTAAAAAACATAATGAAGTGCCGAACTTTCAATTTTGTACAAAGAAATGGAACACATGGAACACAAGTTCGCCGTGAGAGGATAGATTTGATAATATAGAGGTCAAAATTGAATTATGCTACGTTTAAATAGCTGACTTGGGTTAATTCTAGACGACGATGAAAGCTATGGAGGCAAGCTTATTAGTAGCATTCATGATTTTGTTTTGCAGACAAAACTTAAGTCACACAAGTGAAATATCTGTTCAATAAAAAAAAAACTAAGAAGTATTCATGTACCTTTGTGAAGTAGATGTCCGTGATGACATACTTGAGGCAGTTGAATGCCATGGTGTAATGCAGCAGGGAGCTGGAGGACCATGAGAGGAGGATCTTCTCACGATCTTTTTGTTTGATGTCCTTGAACTTCATCAAATACGGGAATCGTCGTGAGAAGCTGTGCCGTCCACATAATGCCAAGGTCCCCCATGGCGTCGAGAGGATCCAGAATAGAAGGGGTAGTAGTTTAATGGCAGGGTGTTTCAGCCTTCCATACAACATTCCTGCCACCTGAGATTTAAGTTGTAATTAACAGTAAGATAATGTACAAGAATGATCGGACTTAAGTCCAGCACTTTGCGTGTCTATCAACTCATTGTCTATAAGATTACATGTTTTAAACGTGAGGGTATGCTAGTCTATATTATGTTCACAAGCTATCAAGTTTCACAGATATATATGCTAATCAATTGACAAATCTCCAATTTTCTTTTCTTTTTTATGATTTCACACTTGTGCTCCTGCTGATCCAGTGGCGATTCATTAATTATGAACAAGGCCGTGCCATCCATACGGCTCTAGACAATTGCAACCCCGTACAACAGGAGATCCTTACTTTACTCATGCTCATTCGATGCTCGTTTTTCTTCTTTGCGACAATGCATATACAATTTGAGATATATGATCATGCTTATGATTTTCGGGTTTGCTAGTCGAATCGAATTACCTTGAAATGTACCGGACATTATCGAACTCATTCCAGAAGTTACAATTTCGAATCAGGATATGATAGACTTCTCTAATATGGATTCAAATTTGATTTTATTTAATTTTCATTTTTTTTCAAATTTGATTCGTATCATTTTGAATGTGAAATTCTAGTTAACGATTCAAAGCATTTGCATTATTTGTAAGGAAGAATATTGGAAATTTTTGGAGAGTTTATTTTTATAATTCTATATTAAAATTTTGATATGTTAAAAAGAACCATAAGATAAAGGAAAATACTCAGAACTAGAAATTTAGTCCCCTAAATTGAGACAGCAGCTGCGAATATAAAAATAACATCATATGATGCATGTGTGATCCATTTTTCATCGTTCTAATCCTATACCATTGTATAATGCATATCTGATCCTTTTTTCATTGTTATAATCATGAATATTTTTTTTTGAAACCAAAACATTTCGGGGGAAGCACACCATGGTGTTCGCCCCAAATTTTATTAAAAAGCAGCGAAGGAGAGGAGGAGGAAGGGAAGAAATACAAACACCAAGGATCGAGAGGATCCCATCCCCAAAACAAAAGACAAACATCACACGGCCACAGCACTACATGAGGAGCCAGTCATTCAAAAGCATATCCACATGTGCTAAAACATTCTCCTTGTAGAACCTTTGACCTTTGAACATCTTCGCGTTCCTGGCGAGCCAAAGCGCCCAAATACAAGCGAAGGGTCGAAGCAACTCCCTTCTTGGTCGACCAGCATTTGAGCGCAAAGAGTCCCAAAACGAGTCGGCCGAGGAAGCGTTTACCCAAGCCACGCCGACGTCCGCCCAGATCGAGGCAGAACTCGGACAACAGAAGAAGAGGTGCTGCAAAGTCTCCCCATCGCCTTCACACAAAACACAGTTCAGGGAGTCAACCCCCGAGAGAAATCTCGCACATCTATCTCGCGTGAGGATCCTCCCACGCCTCAGAAGCCAAAGGAAGAAGATCACTTTCTCCGGCAACTTTATGCGCCACAGCCAGCCAAGATCATTGCAAAGGATGTCTCGGACAGGGGTGCGTTGTTGCGAGAGCATCTTGAACACCCTTCTCGAAGAGAAGGCGCCGTCACGCCATACCCAGTGGTCCCTGCCCGTGGAGGGCTTCGGCGCCTCCCTAAGCCGCCGCAGCAGGTTGAGCAAATCCTCAAAACGCTCGTCGGAAAGATTTCCAGCAAAGGAAGGGAACCAGTCCTCCCCGCTCCAAGCTGAAGCCACCGACGCACTAGAGTCTGAAGCCAACGCACATAGCCGAGGAAAAGAGCTACCGAGAGTGGTATCTCCCGTCCAGGCGTCGCGCCAAAACAGAAAAGAGGTGCCATCCCCCAAAGTCGGCTGGAACAGATGAGAGAATCGCCTAACCGCCGAAGCAATCCCCTTCCAAAAAGGGGTTCCATAGCGCAGAGAGATAGCGTCCCGCAGCATGTCCACCCCAATCGAAAGGACCTCCCGCAGCATGGAGGGAAAGAACCCGGCGTCGTTACCCCAAAGCTTGTTGACCCATTTAAGCATCAGTGCGTCGTTGACAAGATCCAGCCTTCGAATGCCGAGCCCCCCATCGCATTTCCTTTTCGCCACCTCCTTCCAAGCCACAAGATGTAGGCCCCGCGACTCGGGACCCCTTTTTCCCCAAAGAAACCTCCGCATAAGGCCCTCCAGCCGCCTTTTGATCCCCACCGGTAAAGCCCAGCTAGAGAGAAAATAGATGGGGATAGAGGCCAGGACCGACCTAATAAGCACTAGTCGGCCTCCACGGGAAAGCATAGCCGCGCTCCAACCAGCAAGTCTTCTCTCCGCCTTGTCCAGCACCCCCTTCCAATGGGTCAATCTCGGCCTTCTCGCACCCAGCGGTAGACCCAGATAATCGATCGGGAGAGAAGACGGGGGGCATCCCAGAATCACGCTGCACGCCGCCGCAGACCGATCATCCCACGCGAAAGGGATCATCTTTGATTTGGATTGGTTAATCCGGAGCCCCGAGAGCTCAGAAAAGATGGACATAGTCACCGCCATCCCTCTGACCTCATCCAAACCCCCCTCGACGAATGCGATGGTGTCGTCCGCATATTGGAGGGTTGGAGTATTATTGTAGTTGCAGCAGAACCCCGAGGATAGGCCACGCGAGATCACCCTATCCGCCATCCTCGAAAGAACATCAGCGGCAATCACGAAGAGCATGGGTGCCAAAGGGCACCCCTGCCTAACACCCCTCCTGGGCTGAAAGCGACCCCCAATGAGGCGGCCATTTAGCAGGATAGAGAAGGATGCCGTGGTAACACAGCGGCGAATCCAAGAGATCCAAACATTTGGGAAACCACGAGCCCGCAGCACAGACCGGAGGAACTTCCAGTCCAAGGAGTCGTATGCCTTCGCGAAGTCCACCTTCCAAAGAACGCCCCGCTTCCCGCGCCTCACCCAGCTGGCGACCATCTCGGATGCGAGCGCCGTGACATCAGAAATCTGGCGACCAGGGATGAACGCCACCTGCGAGGGATGAATGAGATCATCCAGCACCACCGCAAGTCTTCTCGCCAGCACTTTCGCAACAATCAGATATAAAGCATTTGAAATAGCAATCGGTCGAAATTCATCAATGGAATGGGGAGAATGAGATTTAGGGATAAGAACAATAAGAGCCCTATTGATCCCATCGAAGCCCACGTTCCCAGCACAGAACTCCGCCACCACCTCACAGACGTCGGACCCCACCACCTCCCAGAAATCTTTGTAAAAAGCAATCGGGAAGCCGTCGGGACCGGGCGAGGCATCCGCATTAAGGTCCCAGACAGCACCCTTGACCTCGTCAATGCAGATCGACTTAATCAGCTCCTCACAACGCGCGGACGAGAGCCTCGAGACATCCTCCCCCAGCCAGCACCAGCGACGAGGCGTACGAACCGAAGAGAACGCCCTGAAGTAGTCGACCACCGCATTCCCAATCGCCTCCTCGCCCTCCACCTCGCGACCCCCGATCGACATCGAATGAATGAAGCTTGACCTTCTCCTGTTTGAAGCAACCCTGTGGAAGAAGGAAGAATTTACGTCTCCTTCCTTGAGCCATTTCAACTTCGCCCGCTGGCGCCACTCCACCACCTTTTTCCTTTCCTCTCTTTCGACCGCAGCCACCGCCGCCTTCCTGGAGGTCAACTCCTCCACGCAGAGCTCCCTCAGCCCTTCCAAGGCATCCAGCTCGGCAACGACGGCCTCCGCCTCCTTCTTTGCCAACACCCTAGCTTCCCGCGATCGTTTCTTGAACCGGGAAAGAACGCCTCTTAGACGCTCGAGCTTCTTCCGAAACCTCACCACCGCCGACCGACCCTCGCAGGGCACCTCCCAAGAGGAGGACACGATCTCGCGGAAATCCTCTTCAATCAGCCAGCACCTTTCGTATCTGAAGAACCCTCCCACCGAAGGCGACAATTCGGATTCCCAAATGATGGGAGTGTGGTCGGAAAAAGCGCGCGGTCGAGAGAGGACCATCGCCAATGGGAAAAGCTCCATAAAAGCCATCGACGCGAGAAACCTGTCAATGCAAGATTTCAATGAAGAGTTCCTCCAAGTGAACCTTATGTCCGAAGCCGTTAAGTCTTGCATGGCCAGCTCGCTCACGAATTCCGCGAAATCCGCCGAGCCCGGGTCAGAGCCACCCCTGGACCGAGGCCTATCCGACGATCGCAACGTGACATTAAAATCTCCCCCAATGAGCTAAGGCACACCCACGTTGACCAATGAGAAGCTATGAAGCTCCTCCCAAAGTTCCTTCCTGCAAGAAGCATCACAAGGGCCGTATGCGCAAGATAAAGCGAACGACCGAGAGTCCTCCTTCCTGGTGAGCAGGACGGAGAGGGAGTGGCTGCCCTTCACAATGGAGACAAGGGAGAACCGAGCTGACTTCCAAGCGACAAGCAAACCGCCAGCAGACCCAGAAGCGGGAAGATCGGAGAACTCATCAAGATCCCCCGCCGCGAGAGAGCGCCAAACATCAACATCCAGAGAGCTCAACTTGGTTTCCTGCAGGAGAACCGCGTCGCACCCCCATTCTCTGAATCTGGACCCCAATATTTTCCTCTTCGCCGCATCCCCCAACCCCCTTACATTCCAGGATAGAATCTTCATTTAGTAACCATCATGAAGCCCCGTACAGGCACCACTCCCGCTGCTTCCGCCATCGCCTCCTCGAAGGTCTGGCAGTGCTCCCTTGATCGCGAGCGAGCGCCTCGTCTTCTTCTGTACCGCTTGAAAGATCTCCTCGAAGAGTCGACATCTGAAGCCAAATCATGAAGGAGCTCCTCAGCGGACGGACTATGCCCAAGAGAGGCCACCCCCCGAGACGAAGATTCGGCCAGCGGAGAGGAATGCTCCGCCTGCTGGTTGAGAATGAGAGGGGCCGAAAGTGGGGCGAAGAACATCGCAGGGGAAAACGCGAAGGCGCCCGGGTCCACCGCCAGAGGAGGGTCCGCTTGCCTCCCCTTACCCGAATCAAGAACCGTCCGACCCGGATCCACAGAAAGGTCCGCCTTTGGAGGGTTGATCGGGTCAACCGTTGCAACCCGATAATCAGAATGGCGCCCCTGACCGAATGATGGAGAGGCGTTGCGCCCAAGGAAGGAAAAGCCAGGGGAGAAGATCCGAAACTCAGAGCACCGCGACCCCACCGAGAATGTCAAATCTCCACCGAGAGACGTGCACCTACCCGCCACGTCAATCCAACCTCCCGCCACGTCCCCCCGTATATTCCCAAGGGCGGCCACCATGCACCGATTACATGCGGAGGGATGGGAATCACGTACAATAGCGGTAGAAGGCCTTACGTAAACATCATAGCAAGGCGCACCCTCCAAAGAAGCATCGAGCTGAGGCGAGAGCATCGAGGCGAAATCCCAGAGCGGCTGCCTCTCCTCGGAAAACGGAACGACCTCAGTGTCGTTCTCCCCCCCAAGAGCCCGCCGGCCCGGCAAGGAGGGAGGCGTCGGAGGCAGCACCACAGAAAGCTCTATTCTACAAAAGAATCTTCCCAAGTCTAACACCTCGAAGAACACCTGGCCAACCGCCCGGTCGAGGAAACTCTTGGTGCATTCCATTAGAATCTTCGTAATTGAAGGATCTTCACCCGGTGCTAATCCATCATTGGTAACTGCCAGCACCTCACCCCATCTCCTTAGCGGACGACGAAGGCGATGAACGGATCTGGACAAGAAAGGGACCCCCCTGACCTCAGCCACACAAACCTCCAGGTCGGAGCAAGCACCGTCAGCAAAACGTAAATCCCTCCAAACGATGCCTCCTTGAGGCCCCGCATGAATCAAACGGTACCGCTGTTCCACACTAAGGCCTCGAACGCCGCATCTTTTCGTTCCCAGCATGAACAAGTCCCCGGAGAAACTTGGCCCCAGAAGCTCGACGAGAATGTTCTTCACCTCCTCAAATGACAAGCACTTGCTCAGGAAGACCCCTACCAACACCCGGCCATGAACCTCGCCACGCGCTTCAGCAGCCCCCCCTTCCGAGAAACCTGCAACCCCCGCCATCCTGGCCCCCTTCGACGCAGAACCCCCAGCAACATGCACCTCCCTGGACGAGGCCGCAGCATGCACCTCCCTGGACGAGGACGCAGCATGGGAGTTAGATTCCTGCCTCCCACTCCTCCCAAGCTCCGGAGAGGAGCGCGCCCCCCCTGCGACCACCTGCGCGAAAGACCTGTTTGCACCAACCTTGCAAAACCCTTTTGCATGTGACCCTTCCGAACCACCAACAGCCCCTCTTGCAAGCCGACCACCAAGAGAGAGTCCACCGACAGACCCCCTGGAACCTGCACCACAGCTCGCTTGCTTGTGCCCCAGGCCACCGCAGGCAAAGCAACGAGGCCTCGCAGCGCAAACCGAAGCCAGGTGACCCCTCACCCCGCATCTTCAGCACACACGACCTTGCTTCTTGCGAGAGACCGTCACCCAACCTTCATCAGGAAGGAGCTTCTCCTCCCCCTCAGCAGCAACGAACTGGGGGCTGGAGTCCTGCCGACTTGACGCGCAACCCCTCTCTTTCTCCCGCTCGGGTGGAGTGAACCTCCAAGAGCCTTGCGTGATCGCCTTTCCAGTCGCTTTCAGAGTCGTCTTCCGAGTCGCCTCCATCTCCCCCTATTTCCTGATGCAGCTTCTTCAAGAAGCTCTTCCACCCTCATGAATTTACATCTATAATCATGAATATCCCCGTATAGTTTTAGATTTTTTTTACCTTGAATATACATCGTAGGCATCTTCTTGATGTCGTAACTTTTTTTTTCTAAAAGAAGTTTCTAGAGAAAAATGATTAGGATAGAGATTGCTTTTTGGGCTGATTGAAAAAAAAATGAAAGTTAAATACAAATCTGGAATGGAGGCAATATAAATAAAAATTATTATTATTTTGGTATTGGCTATTTATTGAGTCGTGTAATCCTTTGGGGTCTTTTATATAATTTCTCCTTTTGGCTCTTTAGGGTTTCATGATATATAATGAACCTTAGACCCTTTGAATAAGATAAGTCATTCATTCTCTCATCTTTCTCCACATGATATCGAATCAAATGATCCCAGACCTGGGCTTTGACCTAGATCTCGTCACCACTACTAGCCTCTCGTTGTTACTTTGTAAAGGAATAATTGCACGGCCCTTACTAGACTGCCTTTAAACCTCCGCTCGGGTCTGATCTGCATCGGCGGAACCCCCAAGTTGTTGTTGCACCTTTATCTTGTGACGATGGAGTCGTAGACCACCACTAAAGTGCACCCCCTCAACCCTTCGAAAGGGGGTTGGTCTGCCGCCAACAACCCGAAAACCTCATGTTAGGAGGTTCTGCTCTACCGTTAAGGGTCTTTGTGCACCTCCAAGCATCAACAGTGCTGCTGCACCTCGTGTTAGAGTTTTTTGGGGCTCGCCAGGCCTTTTTCGGACCCCTTGGTTGCATCAAGTTTTTCTTAAATTCTGATTGGTGATATTTTTTTATTAGCCACAATTCATTACTACGGAAGTCCAACAACGGTATAAACAACAATTTATGCCACCCATATGATTGTTTGAATCTCACTTATGCTTGTTTGAAACAATATCTTCTTATAGGTCACTTTTTCTTACCTGCGAGATCTTGATGACATCCACCACGATCAAGCTCATGTACTCGATTTCTTATGTGATGGTACATGGCACTTCTAGTAAATTAAAGGACATGGATAATTACGTGCTCTGGTCTCATGCCTTTGAGGTGTTCGTCGGTGGTCAGAGGACTTCTATCACTCGTCTAATGAAGATTCTGCAGAGCTTTAATCCAATGGAGATTACTTCTACTACGCGTCTAGCTACTACCTTAGATACTGTGGCCAACTCTACCTCTGCACTAGCATCAACTTGGATCATTGAATCCATTGCGTCTACTCATTTAACTGGAGAAGGTAGTTTTCTGACCTCTTCTCAATCCTCTTCCACTGTGAAGTCCGTTCGAGTAGCCAATGATGCTCTTTCTCATGTTACGACTGTTAGGACTATGGAGTTCTCGTCCAAGTTTAGGCTCTCTGGCATTTATTGCGCATCATATTTTCCTCTGACTCTCTTATCAGTTCATAAGCTATGTGTTGAATTGAACTATCGAGTGATTTTTGATGAGTTCCATTGCTATTTCAGGATATTCGGAAGATGCATATTTTTGGTGGGGGGCATGAGAAGAATGGTCTTTACTATCTTGATATTCCTGTTGATTCAACCTTTGCATGTGCTACCTCTGTGTTATCTGACCTGTTCCTATGGCTTTTGTGGCATGGTCACCCATTTGCCAAATCTCTTTGTCATATGTTTCCTGGATTGTCACCTCTGAAACCATTTGAGTGCAAAGCATGGCAGTTTGCCAAACACTATCACGTTCTTTTCCACCTAGGATTGAGCCACGCCGATCCTTACCTTTCTCTTTAATCCATTGTGATATTTGGAGACCTTGCTCTGTTCGTACTACTGTTGGTCACAGATCTTCTTGAGTCTATTTGATCAAGGAGCGATCTGTAATAACATTGTCAAGTCTTTCTTTCATCTTATTAAAACATCATTCTTTACATGTATTTTAAGTATCATGATTGACAATGCTCTTGAGTTCATGCAACATGACTCGATAACTTTTCTTTGCCACTCATGGAACCCTTTACCAGACCTCCGATATGTATACCTCACAACTGAATGGGGCAACAGAAAGGACGTTTCGCCACCTTCCAGATTGTGCTCGTACGTTATTTTCTTACATGAAGGTTCCCAAAACCCGCTGGGGGATGCTATTCTCACTGTCACCAACCTCATCAATAGGGTCTTGTCTTTAGTCCTGAAGGGAGTAATTCTTTCTCACTCTTGTATCATGATGAGGAACCTTTTTCCGCTTTCATTCAGGATTCTTGGTTGCATTGCCTTCGTACATAATTTTCAGATTGCAGATATTTTATCTCCTCGTACTATCAAGTGTGTTTTCTTGGGATATTCTTATACCCAAAAGGGGGTCAGGTGCTACGAACCTACATGTCATCATTACTACATTTTTGTAAATATCACTTTCTTTGAACAGACTAGCTACTTTTCCTAGTCTGTTAGTGACATACCCTTGGAGATCTCACCACCACTCATTGTCTACATGAGGAAATACACTAGTCATTTTGAACCTGTGCCGTTACCTGTTCCTTATTTGCAGGATGATGCATCATCTTCCAATATCCCCACCACTGCAGCTTTGGATGCTCCACCAGAACTCCCTATAGCTCAGCGTCCGACAAAAAGGTAGTGTACTATACATTTGTGTCATATTTTACTTCCACTAACAGTCTATCCACTTGTGATAGGCGATTACAAATGCTCTTATGACTATTACTATTCCTCATGATTATTACAATGCATTGCATGTGGTTGGACAAAGGCCATGGATGGGGATCTAGTGTCACATTTTGCTTCCACTAACAATCTATCCACGCTTATATCCAGAGGCACATGGGATCTTGTATCGTGCCCTGCACGTGTTAAGCATGTTGCTTGCCGTTGGGTCTTTACGACCAAACAATCTCCTGATGGTTTTATTGACAGCTAAAGGCCATGCTTACAACAAATGGATTTACTCAGACTTATAGAGTGGATTACTTTGAAAAGCTTTCTCCTGTGACTAGGATGTGTTCAATTCACACTGTTCTCTTAGTTGCAGCTAATAAGAATCAGGCAATCTTTCAGCTCGATGTGAAAAATGTATTTCTATATAGTGACCTCGAAGAGGTCTATATGATGCAGACCGGGTTACTCCATCGAGGGGAGCATGTATGTTGATCTGTAAGGCTATTTATAGCCTAAAGCAGAGTCCACGAGCTTGGTTTGACATGCTTACCACTGAGATAAGCTCTCTTGGCTTTTACATGGCAACATCTGATTATTCTGTGTTCATTTGACAACGATCCACTGGCATTGTGATACTTGCTGTTTATATTGATGATATGGCGGTTATTGGTGATGATGAAGGATGCATTCTAGAGATCAAGGCCTTCCTCCAAAAGGTGTTGCCACCAAGGACCTTGATCAAGTCCGATACTTCCTCAATATTGAGGTGATACACATTGCATATAGATTATATCCATCACAATGGAAATATTGCTTACAGAGGCTGGCTTACTTGGATGCAAACCATTTGACATCCCAACAGCGGTGTGGAAAGATGCTACATCTGCTGATCTTGAGTTTGAAGATATTACACGATATAGAACCTCGTAGGCAAATTGATCTACCTGACCGTTACTTGGCTCTATATATTGAATGCTGTTAACAGAGCCAATTGCCTCATGGAGAGACATCTTTACAGTCATTGGTAGGATGTTCTTTTGATCCTTCAATATTTGAAGGAATCTCCAGGGCAAGGCCTCTTCTACATGGTCAATGGTCACATTGATGTCACTGCTTATGCAGATGTAGATTATGCCAGTTCACTTGAGTACCGATGATCTATTACAATCATGCTATGTTTATTGGTGGCAACATTGTTATATGGCGAAGTAAGAAGCAGGCATTGGTTTCTAGTTCGAGTGCATAAGTAGAATATAGGGCAATGGTCCATTACTTGGGTTGTCTCCTTTCTGCAGGAGCTTGGACTTCCTGCTACTACTCCTGTACCTTTATATTGTGATAACAAGTTTGCTACATACATTGCCACCAACCCAGTACTTTATGAGCGGATTAAGCACATTGAAGTTGACTGTCACTTCATTTGAGATGCGATACGTGGAGGAAAGATCATTATACCTCATATCTCCATAACTCTTCAGCTTGCAGATATATTCACGAAGGCACTACCCAAGAAACACCTCTCGTTGATGATTTTCAAGTTGAACAAAATCGATAGATATGCTCCAATTTGGGGGTGGGAGGGGGGGGGGGGAGTGTTAGAGTTATTTTTTGTTATTGGACTATTTATTGAGTCGTGTAACCTTTATATAAGAAACCTTAGACCCCTTGAATAAGATAAATCATTCATTCTCTCATCTTTCTCTAAAAAAAATTGAAATGGAAGATTGTGGGTATCAAAGTTGTATGGCTTTGATTTGATTCAAACCCGCTCTTTGGACTAGTGATGATGCTTACTGTCTTGATCAGATACTAAACGCCCAAGTTGTGTTTGATCCGACCACATTGACTCTTTTAAAAAAGGTCGAAGAAAATCATAAGTGATGTTATGTTAATCTATCATTGAGCAGGAGTTTGATTGATCACGAAGATTTTATTGAGTTGGATTGATTTAGGATCTAGGTTCTCTGAGTCATCTAAGTTGTGCCATGCTTACAGTATAGTTTTATAAGGCTCTTTAGAAATTTACTAGAAAAAGAAAATCTTAAAGCTTTCAGAAGTCTTCAAAATCATCTGGTCTTTTATTCTGAAGCCTTTGTCTTCATCTTCTTGAACATCTTCCTATTCTTTCTTTGCTTAGATGTTCTTAGTCAATTGGAGCTTGATCTTTAATATTGATTTTCCTTTGTCTTTTTGCAATATATTTGAGTTTGTGAGTCGGTCATGTTTGAGTTTGAGTTTAATGTTGATCCGTTGGATGCCCACCTCAGACAATTAGATGCCAATGCCAATGCCCATATTGAGCTCCAGACAGGGAATTATGTGGAAGCAAAGAAGTTAATTGGCTTAGGTTTGAAGTTCTGGGATCTCCTTTCTCCACCTCTCGGTCAAGACAAGAGACACAAGGGGCCTTATACCTTGCCTCTTTTGTCGGATGGGATCTCGACCAAGATAAGGGATAGAAGGAACCATATCCCTTGCCTCTACGGTTGGGATGGGATGCTAGTTAATGAACCCCTAGAAGTCTTGACCTCTTCTGTTCTCTACTGTCCTCTCCACTCGTCTCGCTGGATTAGGACTGAACTCCCCTTTTTGAGGAAGTTGTAAGCCTATTAGCGGCTACTTGATTGGAAAGGCCATTTGGAAAGGACGGAACTTGGAGGGCTCTGGTGTCCACTGCGTCTCCTAAAACCCGATGCCTCAGCGGGTTCAATGAAGGCATCCTTAAGCACTATTGACGCCGTATTAAAAAAAACTCATTGGGGGGGGGGGAGGTGTAATGTGGTCAACAAGGCTAGCTGCACCTTTCTAACCTTAGTCCCAAAAAAAATGAACCCCCAACCTCCGTAGGGGGGCTTTAGCCTATTTTCATGTTGCAATGCAGTCTACAAAACATCTTCAAAGTTGCTTTCCTCCATGCTGGCTGAGGTACTTTCATCTCTCATGTCACCAAATCAGATGGTCTTGATTAAAGGAAGATCCATGAGGGATCTCATTAGGTTAGCACAGGAGTTGGTGTTTGCCTTTGAACAGATCGTATGAAGCGACATGACATGCCTCAAGATCGATCTAATGCAAGTTTTTTATTTGATCAACCATAATTTCCTTCTTCACAACCTCATGGTAATGGGGTTTGGCCTAATATGGCTTGGATTTAGAACCGCATCTTTACGATGTTTTATTCTATCTTAGTTAGTTGGACAAACAAGGGATGTTCAAGGGCAGCTGTAGTTTGATGCAAGGGGACCCCCTTGGCCCTCGTTTTTAACTATAGCCGTGGAAACCCTTTCAGATATGGTAGACTATCATGTACGCCATGGCGATGTTAAGCCAATGGAGCGTGGGAGGTTCAAGGCTTCAATGCATCTCATGTATGCGGAATATAAAGGTAATTTTGTAGAATCCCTAGACTGATATAGAGGAAAATTTTGGAAGAATTCCAGTGATATCCTTAGCTCAAAATGTACAATTCAAGAAATAAGTTTTTTTGTTCATAAAAATTGTAGGAGTGACTTTCCCAGGCTTTGGGGAACCCCTACCAACAACATACCTTGGATTACCACTTATGTCCTCCTACAAAGGTGCTAAGTCGGTTTGTTTGTTGGAAAATAAGGTGCTAGGGAAGTGAATGACATCAAAAAATGCATCCCAACTTGACATGCTGGAACTAGGTCTGGCTTCAATTTCCATAAGTTTGAATATATCCTTTTTGATTTCAGATATGAAAGAGGGCTAGGGCAGTGATCGAGGTGTGGGAGTTCTCCGCGGCGGCATCATGCTACAAGATGTAGGTGGGAGATTTTCTAAGCTAGTCGAGCTACTAGTGGCTTAGCTAAGGGGGGTCTAATTATTGGGAAAAACTTTTCCAAAATGATGAAGCCTTCTCCCACTAAGCAGGATCGGCTGGATTCTTGCTCAAATCCATGTTGAAAAATCTGACTATTTTACGCTGGCTATCGCCGCACAAAGAGGGGTTTGAACCTTGGTCTTTGGGTGGTAGGCACACTGCACTATCACCAAATCATTGGATCATTGGAGTGGGTTCAAATCCCTAAAAAAAAGAAGAAAAAAAAGCAGCCTATGTTATCTTTTTTGAGATGATACTAATACAGAGAGAGCCCTACGCACTGATAACATGTTGAGTGAGTCCTTGGACTGATTAGATCTATTCTCACGCCCTCTGCATTGTTCCCCTTCTAGGTCAGCTGAACAAGCAAATTACCAACCTTTGTGTTGCCGATTGCTGCAATCCAGGCATGTCCAGTCAGAATCTCACGGGTCTAGGGCAGCGCAAGCGCAGCTCAAATCCTGGTGCTGGTCTCACAATTTACAAATTTGTTTTGTGGTTGGTGCCTGACCATGCACCCGTTAGGTCAGTTTTGAGAAGATGTTCCCTTCTCTTCGGTATATGCGTGGCCTTTGGTGACAACTTTTATGTAGATCGTAACGTTGTTCGGACTGCGGTTAATAGACATTCTTTTGTTATTTTTACATGAATGAATGCCCCTCTTTTCTTTAAAGAAAAGCTAGTTGTCTCCAACAACAGTTATGTCGTGATGTGACATGCACTATGACATGAGAAGCTTTTCTTTAACATGGTGTTAGAAATATATGGCAGTGGGAGAAGCTTCTAGAAAGATGCTATAAACATTTGTGTGTTCGTTTTGGGGGAATAATTTCAAGAATAAGGATGGTGTTCCTTTCCCTTCCCTTCTCCCTCATTCAGTTATTTCCTTGTGTGCATATCTCTCAACCCTTATTCTTACCTACTCGCATTCCATCTTTTCCACCTTATTTCTATCTTTTCAGCCGAATATGAATAGCGTCTTATTTCTATTTATTCCTCACCTTTTATTCCTGCTTATTTTCGAGTCGAACACATCCTTAGTTAGGTGTTATAAATTTATGACATGATGTGAAAAGTTTTGAATACAAATTTACGAAAAGAACAAATAAGTTTTAACTTGATGTTATACATATATGACCACTTGCATAATCATATCCAAATTGCCGTTCAAATGTACTTTGATTTAGATTATACATTTTTGGTATACTTCTGAGTTTAAAGAATCATTTTCATTGTGTCAGGGTAATTATGGGTTAGTAGGTCTCATCAAGGTTTTAAAAGTTGAACCGGGCAAGTGTCGATTTTAGGGATTGATTGGTCAAATCAATGATGGCGTCATAGTTCATACAAAGCAGAAAACATCGAATCATTGTATTCTTGGTTTGATTAGTATTGTCCGATCAGGTCGGATCAAGTTAGGTTGGTATTTCATACAGATAAATATGAATAATGCTACATCATATATTTAAAGGTTTTGCATTTGTGCTTCCAAGTTTTTCAACAATTAGCTCTTATTTAATTATATGTGTGCCCATATTTTTTTTTACAAAACTTATACTAGTGAACTTTTATTAATATATATGTCCATATTATACCAACATAAGGACAATACCGTAACTTTTGTAGAAATTATGGACATAAGTGTAATTGCTAAATAGTTAAAGGTATAAATGTTATTATTAGAACTTGGAATGGTATAATAAACATACTCTGTCAAATTAGTATAAATACATATATGAGATGTATAAAATTAACAATTTTAAACTATTCAAACTCTAGTTGATGACATGTGTTGTTGTTTTATTGCTTCTCAAAATGTGATTATGATGATTTCTTCTCTACGTGGATACACTGTTTGTTGATGTTAGAAGTGGACAACATCATGCTCATAGGAAGAGAGAAAGACAATTCTCATAAGGCAGGAAGGGAGAAGCAATATCGGGTCACTAGCACACATGGAAGGAGAAGATATAAAGTGGTACTGGCTTGGTATAGAACACATGTTAATCACTTGAGATGATTGGAGATATCGGGATACGAAAATGTGAACATGAGCGAGAGATGCTAAAATGAGATTTTAATATACAAAGGTGAAAAAAATGCCATAATCCAACTGAAATGCTAAGACTTGAAAATGAGTTGGATGTTTGTTGGTAAATATTGTCCTCTATCTTGGAATAAATGGATTTTATCACGGTGTAAACAATTTTGGAAGAAATTAATATCATGATTACGTCATCCCTTCATCCTGATGGGACTTTATAATTTTAAAGTATTTTACATCCGTAACCTTGAATACTTTTATATTTACATCCATAGCCTTCGATAATCGCAATTTACACACAACCGAATAATCACGATGTCGGATCGTGCCTAGATGAGAGTCAGCTTGGGAAAAAGGTCAAATATGTATCAAACTACGGAAATATATAGAAATAGGGGGGCCTCTGACTAGTCTCATGCTCTTGGTTCGACCTTCAACCTGCGGGGTGCTTGCTTGCAGCTTGCCTTTCCTCCGCCTTCTCAGCAAGCAAGCGGGAAAGCATGGAGGAAGGATTCTCTTTGCTCTTTCCGGAGGGTTGGGGAAGGACTCTCAGAAAGCGCATGCCCGACGTCGTTAAAGATAGTCACGCGAAAACTGCCATCGACATCCGGGGCATCAATCACATCTTTCCTTGGCCTAAGGCATAGATAGATATAAGTCGGTCGCGTCTCGCACCGTTAATGCTACCACTACCTACGTCCAGTCCTTGGAAAACTCGGCATCCTCCTCTCCTTTCGCTCGAATCAGACTTTTTCTTGCAACTCGGAAGGCGGGGTTATGGGAGTTCTAGTTAGAGCGAAGAAGTCGGAAGATCATCTCTTTTTCTTTTTTCTCTTTCTTAAATATCTTACACCTCAAAAAACAATATCAAGCTAGTCATCCACGAAGATGGTGACCAGCTTTGATATTAGTAGTTGTCGTCTCAGCCCTCATATATAGCAGGACATCATCTTGTTTGTACGTATATACCCTTCCAATATCTCTATTCAACAGGGGAGAACATGCCAGCTCTCAATCTAGTTGAATCTTAGACGATCGGAGAGAACCAGATGATGAAAAGGGATGGGGCCCTGCCTCTGTCCTGTCTCGGGGGACCGACATGTCTCAGAGCCGGCGGACGGATGAAATGATGCCACGGATCCCATGGCATTGGATCCCTCATGCATGCATTAGAAGCCACCGAAACCAACATGAATTTCTATGTAATAGGCGACCCTTCTCAAATCCGTGCTTGACTCGGGCTTACTTCTCTAGTTCTCCGAAACGCATCTCAAATCACTAAATCAGGTTCCGATTCTCAAGTTTGAATAATTTAGAACAAGGATCCGAAATAATACAACTGCTATCTAATATTTCCATAAGAAATCATACTCCACTTTTGCCGTCTTTCTAAGAAATAGGTTCCAAGTAGGGTGCATCAAATCCACTTAACGATCTCAAACCACAAGGTCTTCCCGGACGGATGAAGCCAACTAATGGAGGTAGCAAACCCGGGATTTGCCTAGGACTTTCTATGTGCCCTCGAAAATCCACCTATTGAAAATCAAGCTGGACTTTTGGAGCTATTTTAGAAACTAACCGAAAACACTATAAAAGCACTAATTCCGGGAAAGATTGCCCGGGAAAGCTCTCCTAGTCTAGACCTCGGAAAGGTCCGTCGGGGCTCCGGGTGAGCAACCCCTGGAATACTGGACCTGGGGGAGTACCCCTCTTCTATTAAGTTAAGTAAGGGGAGACTGACCTGGGGAGAGTCCTTTCTTGCTATTCTCATTCTCGCACTGCTGGCAGGCTGGTTAGTGAGTGAATGGGAAAAGTATAGGAAGAAGGCCAGGCTATAGTACTTTTTTACCCATCATCATATGCGGCTGATGAAACTGAAGCGCTTCGAACTATTCTTGAGCTGCTCGATCTGTGGTTTCCGCGAGTGCTTTGAATCCGCGTATCATAATAGTCGACGATTTTCCCGCGCTGCTACTTCCTCTCGAGCGAGAGGTCAAGTCAGGGTCAGCAACAAAGAGAAAGATAAGGTAGAAGCCGCTTATATATTAGAGGCTCGGTCACAGGGTTTTGGCCGCGTCAATCAGGGCAATTTCACCCGTCAGTAGTCTGACTGCAGAGCGACTGGTGCGAGAGACTCAGATGGATTGTCGAGCCCTGCCCTTAACGCTAGGCTTGTCTTTAGGCTACTAGATCACGATTATAGTCCCTTGCGGTCTCTACCTGACGGGACCTTTTCTTTGACCCTAGAACTCTAATTCATCTGGTCCCCCCTGGTCGGTCTTCCTTTAGGCGGGCGGGAATGTGCCTTAGAAAGACCTGTAGAATGCCGAAACATCCGTGCCGAGTCAAGTGAGATGTGGCTTTCCGGTCTTCAAGAGATGTACATCACTCATCAACCGCAGCTGTCAAAGAAAATCTTCTATAAGCTAGAAGAGAGACAGACTGACTTATGGACTTTGCCCTTATGGAGCATGGTCGCTGGCTCTAACCTCCGGAGCCTACAGAGTCTGACCTCAGCCTAAGGCGCGGGCTAAGAACGAGATTCTCATCTCTCTCACGGCTTTCCCGCTACGCACCTTTTTCTACTATACATCATTTTTTCAGCAGTTGACTGCTACACTGCGAAAGGGTGGAAAAAACGATGCTAAATTCACGGCGAAATATAGAGTACCTATATCCGCGGTGACCACAGCACTTTACCTCAGCGTTCTCACCATCAGGATCAGGCCATCTATCAATTGATTGGAAAATCGTTCATCTCACTTTTCGCGCCTGGAGCAGAATCGAGGAGATACTAAAGGTCCGCCGCGGAAAGCCAACAGAACGTCATATAAGCTTCGTAGAGCCGGTGCTGCTGCCTGCGCGTAGGGCCGTCCCCCCACCCCCCCTGAGAGCACTGATAGGAAAAAAAGTGAGAAATGACATAACAGGAGAGCCATTTCCCTTCGGCGGGCGTACACCTGAAATCCTTTGTTATTTTGATCCATTAACTCAAATACACCCTTGTTTTAATCTAACCTATATTGAATCCTACGATTATTTTTTTATTTTTATTATACCAAAAAACAGCTCCAACCCCAAATCTATCGTTCATCTTCGTCTGCTCTAGACGCCATTTATTCCGAAAGCCAATCACACGCCCAACGTCGATCTGAAACTATCCCTTTCATCTCCAGATCTCTCCACTTCAAAATTATCTCTCTGTACCTCCATCTTCCTTGCCGATGAAGCTGGACAATTGGAGCACCGACGCACGCGAGGGCCTCTAACGGGAAGATCATCTTCGCTAGCATTCGCCTTCTCCAATTCTACAGCTACATCATCTGTAGTTAAATATATAACAATGAATAATATTCGTTTCTTGTTTTTTCAAATTCCCAATGATTATTATCTTTATTGTTATATTCCTAGCATCGAGCCATATAACATGATTAACTGTCAACGTTTTCTTCTAATCGTTGTTAAATTTATCAATGATGTCAACGTTTTCTTCTAATCGTTGTTAAATTTATCAATGATTTGTACCTAATGTTATATAATTTTTAGCACCGAATATGACTTAATTACAAGAACAACAACTAGTATTGCAAATAATAAAAGAGATTTTTATCCCACGAACCCTATAAAATTTGTAAATTACCTTCTCGTTTTTTGAAACAACAATATTCCTCTATCAACATCGTAAACTTGCTTCGTCTTACCCCACAATCTCCGTCGTTAATTTTATTTGTACTTGAGTTAATAACATGGGTTAATTTAATCAGAAGTGCATTGGATGTTGGATCTTCCACCTCGTAATATCATTCTTCCTCCATTCATCTTCTTCTCCTTCTGCTATTTATTTTCTCTCTTCACCACGTCTTCATTCCACCAAATCACAATATTTTTTATTTTTATGGATAAATCATATCTTCCGATCATAAAAATATTTTTTTTTTAAATTTTCAGATAAATTCTTAAACCGACTAATCAAATATTTATTGCTGCTAAAAATACATTGCAACTCTTCTCGCCCGACAGAGGAAAAGGGGAGGAGGAGAAAGTTATGAGCTGGATGAGAGTGAGGGAACAAGGGGAGGAGGAGGAAGCAGTTGGGGGAGAGCTCCTAGGCGGAGGCACTTGTTAGATTTAACTAAAGGAATCTTGTTAGATTTAACTAACTCTACAGATGACAGTTAATACATGGTTCATTTTGGTAAAAGTTCGAAAGTTTAAAGGGTTGGGGGAATTACGTTGTTTCAAACAAACCTTACAGGGTTCATGAGGTAAAAATTTCATAATAATATACATTGATATATATTTAACATCGGAAGATATTGTTACACATATTCAAATTATTTGTTGTCATATGTCAATATCGTGTAGTGAAAGGAGGTGGCAACTTCATAAATATTGGGAACCCAATGGGCTAAGTTTATACAAAATTAATATTTTTCGTCAACAATAATAGAGAAAATTATGAGATTAACACGTGGTCATGTCATATAAAAGTTAAGCATTATTCAGGTTTCTTCATGTAATTCACGATCATTCAATGTTATGGATGTAAATATGAAACTATTCAAGAGTTATGCGTGTAAAACCCCCCTAATTTAAATGCATTGCTAATAGAGATACTAATCGAATCAAATATGTTCAAATCCACCGGGATTCAAGTTCGATTTATTTTAAATTTTCGAATCCCAGCTTGAATCGAATTTTAAACAAATTAAATTTATAAAGTTGAATTCAAGTGAATTCGTTTTGAATTTTGCATATTAAAATTTGATTCATTTTATTTCAATTTTGAAATGTTACATGAAAGTTTATATAAATTATTTATATAATGATTTTATTTTATACTTGTATTTTTAATTAGATTATAAAGATAAATTAAAAATTGAAAATAAAGGAAGATATCCAATATATAATACATAATGTATAGAAATGCCTAATTTTTATAGATATTGAATGCCTTTTGCAATCTAAATTTACTCTTTTGTCTAAGGTGTTAGAAATATATAAAATATATTCCCGATAGAGCATAGGAAACGAGATAATGAACTTTAAATGCAATGCACAAGAGATTGACGAGCGAGTGGTAAGTAGCCTATGAGTCTTCTCTCATTCCTGAGATATGATATAGTAATGATGGGGAGACCAAGTAGTTAATAACAACAACAAGAAGAAGAAAGCCTTTTCTCACAATTAAGTAGGGTTGGCTACATGGATTCTTCGCCTCCATTCAGATCTATCTTGGGTCAATCTCGGGCTTATATCTAAAAAATAAAGATCCCTTCGTATAGTCTCTTTCCAAGACTTCGTGGGCCATCCTCGTCCTCTCTTACCTAGCTCAACATCCCAACACTCACATCTCATAACCGGTGCATCAGCTGACCTTCTTTGCAAAGGAGCAAACCATCTTAAGCAGTTTTCTCGCATCTTATCCTCGATCGGATCTACACCAACTTTCTTTCTGATTGCATCATTCCTAATCCGATCTTTACGTGTGTGTCCACACATCCACCTTAACATTTATATTTCTGCTACATCCATTCTCTGCACATGTCTATGGTTCATAGGCCAACCTTCAGATCCACAGAGCATAGTAGGTCTCGTGGCTGCTTTGGTTAACAATCTTTGAGTGAAATACATATAACCAATGTAGTAATGAGGGATGTAGATCAAAGCAAGAATACAATACGATCCAGCAAGACAATCCTTCTTAAGCTCAACTTCGAAGAGAAGCCTATGGCCCTCAGCAGGTAAGAAGTTAGAGTCCTCTTTTTGGAAGGTGCACGAATAGTACTTTGACTTTATTGTAGAAGAGATGTACTTTGACAATATTGTATAAGAGATGTCATTCTAGAGAAGACAAGCCAAAATACATAATAGGAATATGGAACACATTATATTTATATTGAATAACAAAACAAGATCAAACTCTTATAGAAAACTAATACAAGCCGATCTTGTTATTTGAAAATTAATACATGGATAGGCCACAAATCATGGCTGACTTGAATGAGAAGCTTGACTTAACATGGCGATCATTTTCATATGCAATATGAGGGAGCACTACTGTTTACCCTTAGATTGATGGATCTTTATGAAGGAAAATAAGAAGAGAAAATGTAGGACATGGAATGTGAGAATATGGAAATAAGTGTAAGGTGGGAAATTGGGATAAAAATCTTAAATACATGTTCTTTCCTACTAGATTTTTAGAGCCACTATTTCAACTCTATTTTTTAATATTAGATATTTAGTCATTAACTAGTATAATTCTAGGCACACCCATCCATGCATGCATACATTCATACATACATGTATATACATGTATATACATATGTATGCATGCATGTATATATGCGCACACACACGCACACGCACGCACGCACACACACTGAGAGATACACAAATATACATATACATACACACACACACACATAGTTATACACATATATACATATACATGTTGTTAAAAAGATTGCCAATGCATATATTAAACAGTAAATCAACGGATCCAAATGAATTAACAGAGAAACAATACCGAATAAGATTATATTAATCGTATGCTTCCCAATCATTATCCGATTATAATATGCAAACAGGAACCAATTAAATGAATGGAAATATAAATAAGGGCATGATCCAGAAAGGGTAAAGCAATAAACATATTGCGACAACCAAAATGAAATAAAGATTAGTTTAGAAGTCACCGAAGCGTCCATGAAATGGACTGCCCTTAGAGAAGATATCGCCCCCACAATACCGGTGCGTAGGGTACTGGCGATCCGCTCCCAGGATACGACGGCTCACGATCTTCGTCGGCGCACACCAACGGGATCGTCCTCGATTGTACCTCAGAGAACTGCAACCGAGAAGAGAAGAGGGAGACGTTCGTCCGTGAGAGGAAGAACCGGAGAGAGAGACGACTTTCTTGCGAGTGAAGAAAAACGGCGTCGGGTGAAGGGTATAAAAAGAGGTGCTCGCATGCCCTAGCGCGCGACGACATTAGGTTTCCGAAAATGCCCCTCAACGGGCATGTCCCTTCGGATTCCAAAACCGCGGCTAAATCGATCCATTTGGATCAAGTCAGATTCCCAATGTGATCAAAATCAAATTAATCTGACTGATTAATTTAATCAATCAGCCAAATGAAACCCGCAGCAAAAGTATCGAAATCCGAGATCCGAATCGACTCTCCCGAGACCGAGCCAGCCGGAGCCGGAGCGGAGCGCGCGTGTAGTCCTCCATTCCTCCTCTCTACTATTGCTACAAGAGCTTGGGTTGTGAACTTATATATAAGTCCATCAGAAGTTTAGATCTCTAAGGTATGGTAATAAACTTCAACCCAAACTAATTAATGTTTCAAATTTGGGAATTCCCAACTTTACCTCCAAACCATTTGGTTTTCCAATTGAAACCAAATTAATTCCAATTGTGATTACATAGATTTTCCAATTAAAACCTAAACACAATTTTTAATACAACAATACACACATAGATATACACATACATAGATATATGTGTATGTATACTTGTTTGTGTGTGTAAATATCGAATCGAATTGAATTGTTATCGAATGAATTCATGTCAACTTAAATTCGATTTAATAGAGAATCGAATCCACAAGTTTAATTCATGTTCAATTCATTTTATTTCAAATAGTTTTTTTTTGAATTTTTATTTAACGAATCTCAATCGAATTCGAATGATTCAATTTGATAAGCACCTCTAATACCAATATTTATCGTTACATGTACGAAGCGTTGTATATTTTTTTCTTATATAATCACCAATCTTGATGTTCGTACAACATGAAAGTATGGCATTAAATGGATTAAAAAAGTACCTAACCTATATATGAACCCTTCCTTGGAAAAAAAATAAAAAAATGGATTTTGTTCATGTATCGTTTTCTTCCTAAATAGTCTCTTCCATAATTTATAATTGAAAAGGTCCCACATTGACGAGAAGATCACGAGTCCATCATGCTAAAGAGATTATTTTTGTTGTATCCTGTTTATTAAAATTATTTGCAGATATTAATAAAGATGTACGTAAACTAAGCAATCTGTCTCTTTCTATTAAAGTTTTGATTTTTAATCAAGAAACAAATGCTTATGCAACCATTCAAAAGGCTGAGGGAATTATTTCATAAAAGCGAAGAGGAACTTCTGGGAGGACATCAAGATACCAACTTATTGGGTATTCACTACTGGAATCAAGGTGGCAATTTTCGCTACGAACAATAATCCAATGTATGAGCTGTTTGCACATATATATTTTTTAAATAAAAGCTTCGTTCCATGGATTTCTGGCGTTCAGATTATTTAACCACCCCTTAAATTTAGTAAAAACGAGAGACATATATCAATCAGAAAGAGAGTGCGTACATGTTCAGGCACGCCGGCCATGGACGCCGACGTGCCGAAGAACTCCTCTATCGCATCATTAACCTCAGAGCCACCTTCAACAGCCGCCATAGCCGGCAAGAAGGTGTCGCAAATCGCGACGAGCGAGGCCATCTGCCTTCTGGAGAAGGTGCTGGGGTAAGGTGAGCGACCACCTCTCAGAAGCTCATGCACTGCACTGCCCATTCTCAGCTCGGCAGTATATATATTAGCCGATGCTGCAACACTTGTAGACACACCACAAACTCGTGGGAGGGATTCTTAGATTCGACGGCTTGTGTTTTATATATAGAAAGAGTGGCAGTGCAATGAGGAGAGGTCAGGTAATTAGTTACGTGGTTAAATCTTCTACAGTCATTAGGGCGATATGTAATGAAGGGGTTTGTTGCACGTTGCTATCTGGTATTAAATGACGCTGCTCTGTATGGCTCTGCGTCTGCGCTGCGATTCCCTCCGTCAACCACTGTTTGTATTTATTCCTGTGGTTTTCGATGGGATAATCGCTAATCTCAACTCCGTTAGTCTCGTCTTAATTGAGAGAGAGAGAGAGAGAGAGGATGAACCCTGGTCACTGCAGTAGTTTTATTGGCAAATCACCCCTAGTATATAATAATATCAAAGCCATCATTATGGAGGTTGGATTCTATACGTAAGAATGAGGTCTGATCATTTAATAGATAGATCTATTGTTACCCAAAGATAGGTTATGGCAAAGGAGACTCTCTTCTTCCTGGACTTGATTTAGAAGTCCAGTTTGCTGACGAGCTGCTCATCTTCATTCATTTTGATTTGAACTTGAGGTAAACTCATCAAACTGATCGATCAATTGTATAAATCTTAATCAGACCTATCAAGCTTCCTCTTTTGGTTGGCAGTTGGGAAAATTCCCATTTTAATTGCATGGGGTTTTACCCAAAGATAGGTTATGGTAAAGGAGACTCTTCTTACTGGACTTGATTTAGATTCTTGTTGCAACAAGAATCTGGATCTACCATCTTCTCTTGTACTTAGCTGTCAAAGTGTGATTAATAATTTTTTTTAAATGAAGAAATTGGAATAGATGTAGAATTTGATTATTCTTGTTGTTATATGTTAGTATGTTATGCTTATTGATACCACACAATTTCTTAATCTTTCAACGTGATTAAATGTCATCACAATGTTGCTTACCTATTCATTTAAAGTTTACTGCATCTATTTACTTGCAAGTGAAACTGATTCATATGCATATCAACTCTTAATGCAAATGTGATATTATTTTTGCAATTATTCGTTAAATGAATACTCATTGAAGTTGCTCAATACTTGGCACTTTTCACATTGACATAATCTTATATATGTGTGTGTGTAAATATTGTTTCACTGGACTAGTTATCTCACCTTTAAATTTGTGGCCCAAGTAAAGAGATTGTTCAAGAGGAGACACTTGGTAAATATTTCGAGAATTAGACATTTTTCATAAAGAGAATTTATTTTTCTTCCAAATTTCCTAGTGTAATTTGCTTTTATTATAATTAGATCATATATCTGACGTTGTGTAATAAAAATTTTCCAAGTACTCCTCTTTTGAGATATTATTATATAAGGATATTTACACACATAGCCTTGCACACTTTCAATATTATGTACATAACCTTCATAATCATGAATTACACCAGAAGTGTGAATAGTGCTTACTCTTATAACTAATCATACACCCATAACCCTCCTCCTACAAAAATATACAAGGTTATGATGGGTGTAAAAATTTCTAAGGTTTAACCACTATTCAAGGTACTGGGTGTAATTCATTATTATGGAAGGTTATGCACGTAATATTGAAGTATAGAAGGCTATGTGTGTAATTTTCCCTATTATATCTCAGACTATCTTGTTTAGTGTTGGATCATGAGCATCTTTCATTCGTAATGAAATTGATTATGGATCTTTCATTCGTAATGAAATTGATTATGGTCGATATGTGAATGTTTCATATTTGGTTGTCTCAATCTTTTGGGTTGATTGGCGAGATTAACTTTCCACACAAGAACATTCATACAGGATCCAGGCCGACCTAGGGCAGGGCTACTACAAGTTGAATTAGGGGTGCACATGGATCAGATTGGATCGGATTTTAGATTCATTTGTGTCTAATCCAATTTTTATGGATTTTTATTTTTCGAATCCAATCCAATCTAATCCACAGATTACAAAATGGATCGGATTTTTACACTTACGTTTTCCCGCTCAATATTCTACTCTCTCATATTTGTATTTTATACCCCACTAACCCTCGACATTTGAATAATATCTTAAAAATCGGTAAGATAAATATATGTAAAAAGGATAAAGACCTAATCAAATAAAGTTGGAGGAGTTCATTAGTCCATTATAAAAAAATTGAAGAGCACACAATTAAACTAAATGATTGTACTGAATTTGAAATTTAAGTTTCTTCTTATAAATGATAAATTAGTTTGTTTTTTTACAATTAATTTTCAACAAATGATTTAAATAAAAATAATACAAGTTACCAAATAAGGATACATAGACGGCTTAGATAAAAAATGTGATCTATGCATTTGGATATTAATGAAGTCAATGACTAACCCAATCACTTCCAAGAACACCCTTCAAAGCTACATAATATATCATTAACAAAAAAATAATCAAATAACAATCATACTCAATTGAATATCCAAGACAAAACTAACTTAAATATAGCCTGCCACTGGAGAAACATGCCTCTCATTTAAATTAGACTTGAAATAGAATTTATTTGTAAGATTATACTTATATTAAAAATATATACATTTTATGAAAAGTATGAGTCAAAATCATATATCAATTTAAAAATGAAAAGAATTGAAGTAATGCTTATTTGTTCTGATATGGACATGGTACATTTGATCACGTAACTAATCCAGTTTCATCCCTACAATAAGGTTTCAAGCTAGAGCAATTAAAAGATAAGAAGCAAAGAGTTCAAGACTAACTAATAAATGTACTACGCAACTATCCCAAAGCCATATTCTTTTAATGAAGATCGAAAGAGTGGCAACATACCAAGAAAAAATGGTGTAGCAACGGGGAAGGATAGCTTTGTATGAGACATGTAGCAATCACGAGATAGGGGGCGGTAGGTTGTACTAAGGGGAATAACTTGTGCGCAAGGGGGAGGGGGTGGCATCGAAATGGATTGAAAAAGACTAAGAGGAATATTGGCAGTTAAGAGTGAAATGAAAATGGGGGGTAGGGGGGAAAGAGGGGGACTAGGAGGACAATAACCAAACATGGTTTATAATTTTACAAGTTATAATCATACTTTATTATTTTAGATATTTAACATCTGGCTTTCAAGAGAGAAGAAATGGTGATAGCAGGAGGACTTGTATCTAAGATTAATACGAGACAAAATGAGATGAATGACATTGATTATGGTCATAGAGAAATTCGAAATGGGTGCACATAGATATCATATGTATGTAAGTTTGTTTATATGTATGCATACGTGTGTGTATTAACGGATTATCGGATATGATCATATTTCAGAAAAGATCTGATCCACTCCATATTTGAACGGATTCGAAAATTCCGATCCGATCCATGATAAAACCAATTCAATCCAATAGCATTGGATTGAATCGGATTATGAATTTTATCCAATCCTTGTGCACCCCTAAGTTGAATGGTACATTGCACCCAGTCATTCTGATGTGTAAGGTGTCACTCGATGGAGTTGGTTGGTGATGTGCTTAGAGTTCTTGGATTCATACTTATCCACAATATTAGTTTTCGAAGTAGCATTAGGTATGACCACATTAAGTATTTCTTCAAGTATTAGTATTGTGGAGGTTTTTCCATATGTGATTATGAAGCTGCAGACATGGCGATTTGGTTTCCTGTTCAAGTTCGAATAGGGGTACTTGATTGTTTCACAACAAAATACTTATGATATAATAGTATGATATGAATAAGATAATTTAATTATCAACACGTGTATGTTTTACAAGAACTACAAGTTATACATATAAGGATGCAAATAGTTACAGACATATCCTTATCCGATCTGACACCGTATCCGTTTTATAAATTTTTGTTACACGTATCCATATGCATTTTAAAATGGATACGGATATGGATATCGTTTTGATATCCGCAAGCATCTGTATTTGTATCATATATCCGTTTTCGTATATAAATCTAGTCATATATTTATTGTTAACCAAATATAACATAATTATATACCTATTTTTACCATATTTGTATATTTTTTAGGATACAAATACATTCACTAAATTTATTTCATGTATTCTCCATCCAATTCATATATATCTAAGTCAATTCTATAGAGTATTTCTAACATTATTTGTGTGCAATCATTATCCGTTTTACATCTATACCAGATTTTTAAGGAAATGGTAAGATAATTCTAATATCCATTATTATCCGTTTCGACATCCGTATTTGTATTAAAAAACATATAAAGATTCGGTAACACATATATCTGTGTATCTGTATCCGTCCATTTGCATCCCTATATAATAACTACAAGAACAAAATAAGTATGTAGAGATTTTTAATTCGTCATTATATCATATGTTGTTTAATATATGATGATGAATAATATTTAACGAGATTTTTTATATTTGAAATTTGGGAAAGAATGTAATATCTGTTGTTATATCAATACCATCGGTCTATATAGTGACGTTTAATCGTCACAATTTTAATATCGAGGATTAGTTGAGATTCTGAAAAATATGATGAATAAGTGTTGATATATTGAATTTCGTTAATGATATAGTAATCAATATGACATCCGTCTCTTACTTTTTTACATAAAAATCATTTTGTAACAAATAATACTCATAATTATATATTAAGCCATGGATGAAATATTGATAGATTAAAAAACATTCGTATATACATATTTCATTGTACTGAATCATTCCCTTTATTAAAGATGTATAATTAAGTATTAATATTTACATGTTGTACACATTTCGACCTTTTGTATCTTCTTATGAACTTTCATTTTGAACATAAATAAACCCATTAAAAATGTTGGATTATTAAAATAATTATCAAAATCTAGAATGTAAAGAGTAATTATACTATGCAAAAGATACTAAAATAAGGGTATAAATGATTAGTTATCGACAAGCATATAGGTGTTATCATGTCCAAATTTGTTTTAACACATGAGTATGGACGTCAATATAGATATCAACGAATATGAATAATGTGTTACTGTATCATGAAAATTGAATATAGATATAAAATGAATATGGACTGAAAATGAATACAATCACAAATACTTTATAAATTAGCGTGTGTGTGTATATATGTGTGTGAATTGAATGTTTATTCTGATATAAATAGAATATATATATATCTCATAAAAATTATACCAAATATACAGAAGAAGTTAATTTTTTTGTTATATGTAATTAAAAATAAATATACAACTATATATTAAAAAATATGAAAATATTGACAAAAATATACGTGGATACTAAAGTGACATTTATATACATATCATTTTAATACCGATACATATACACCTGTCAAAATATATTATAATATATATACCTTTGCATCCCTACATTAAGTGTGATATAATTTTACTTTTTAAAAATATTAGATTTAATGATACTACTTAACATCATATTAATAAAAGTTTTTATGATTTGAAGAATTTTGTAAGGAATTTTTTGTCCATATAATGTTTGTTTGGATATTTATATGAAATCGTAAGTTTATAGGGGTATCTTTGTAAAAAATCCCAGTAAATAAATGTTAATAATTAAAATGATAAATAATAACATAGATAAACTTTTTATATATAATGTATCTACATATATATGTATGTATATGTGTATATGTATTTGTGGTCTCGGTAATTTGGTCCCTCCAATTAAAAATTTATGACTTCGTCCTTGTTCCTACATAGAGGAGGCCCGTGAAAGTATGGAAGTTACATGTGTTTATAAATGAAAAGGATCTAGATTTTGATATCAGATTGTGTGCCCTACACTGTTTAGAACCTTTACCAACATATGGTGAATTTGATATGAAAAGGATCAAGGTTTTTTTTGTCTCTTGAGAGACAAAGCACTGACTGTTATATTGGTACACAGTAGGTGTGAACCTATACAGTACCAGTAGACCAGTCATCGATACAGCAAAACCATGTACATGTATACCATACTTTGCACATTTGCACCAAATTATGTGTGTATTTGTGCATGACTTGTGTATCTAACAACCTATACGGATGGACACCCATGACTACACATACGAGTACACCTAAGAAAACGGATATTTTGTGAAATCCTTTGACCTAGGTTGGATCTAATGTTTCCTAAGATGATTAAATAAATGCATATAGATGTAAGTGCATGGATTAGATGGCGTCTAATGGATTATAACGATCTCGGGGAGAATGGAATAAATATATTAAGTATGAGGGGTTTGAGTGTGAATTGTGTCTGAGGTACGAATCTAGGTCAAATATATCATTCGCCAAAGGTTGTTGGTTGTGTGTATCCCGGGGATGACTCTTCTCACGTGGACTTTGCCTTGAACCCAGATGCATTTCCCTTGGTGCACGGGTAGATGGAGATAGGTGCTCATAAGGGATGCGTATGCACCCTTATGCTCATCGTCAGAAACCTAAATAGCTATGACCCCAACATATGACTTGGGAGACATGTTGTACTTAATGTCTAAGGTACCATTCCAGTTTTTGCTCGACTGAGTTTGATGCCAAGTAGCATCGACAATATGGATGAGCATTGGTTTGGGCCGGCCTGAACCATGTATGTGACCCAAAGCAGAAAATATATTGGTCCCAGTAGGGGCCAAAATCTTAGCCCATTATATATGGTCCGGGCTCGAGCTAACTACGACATGTATCCAATAGTATGTTAGCATGGCTCGTAGTTGGGCCCAATTACTAAGCCCTCAAGTGGGCCATGTAGCTCAATAATAGTTATAATGTTTCTTAACTTAAATATATATATTCCATAGTCATTTTTCAATTCCTCAAATAATCATAAATCACAAGCTCCAAAAGCAATCATAATAATCCCAAAGTTGCATGTACAAAATTAATGCAGATGTTAGACAACAACATTCATTTCCCATTATTCTATTTAAATACCAATTCAAAGTTCCAAACTGAAATGATGCAGGTGCCCGTTCATATTCCTAAAAGTATTTTCCATTCCTATATGGGATGTTAGCTTATTCATAAGTATGCATGAGACAAGACTGGGAACCAGTGCTGCCTCCAATGAACAACAATGTAGATTTTGTCTCCAATCTCCAACTCTCAATAATAACAAATTTCATATGTATGTCCATATATCTTTCAATTGATTGTAAACACATGAAATAATATTTTTATGATATCTATTTATAATATCTTACATTAAATGTTAATATCATTGTGATACATCGACAATATATGAGGAAAAATATACGTTAATTCCTATGATGCAACAACATTAAATTATAAAATCTTTAAATCATAAAAATATATTCCATCTTTATAAGATATTGTATTAAATATTAATATGACCATGAAACAAACAAATCAAACCAAAATGAGATTATAATAGTAATATAAAGAAATTGAAAATGAAATCTCTAAACTTAATATATGATTAATTATTTATTAGATAACTTGCATAACATTGATAATACAAATGTTCTGATGAAAAGGTCAACATATAGTAAACTGAATGGGTTGGCTAGACCCAAACCCAAACTCATTGTTATTGGGTCAAGTTGAGTATGGGTCGACCAAAAAAATCAGAAGGCCTCGACCCAATGCAAAGCTCAATATAATAAATGGACCCTAAGTTGGGTCAACTATAACAAGAAGAAACTCGGCTTGATGTTCATCCCTACCAGACATGATGTATATGATTGTTTATTTTGGAATGGTAATGATAATGAATGTAATGCGTTCATTTCTTTTGCTTATTCTCTTGTCAGTTTATATTTTGAATGTGAGTCCAATGTGTGTGATATGTTTGTCAAGTATTGAAGATCTTAGGATTGGCAGACATCGATGTCTATAACATCCCCATGAGGGTAGGGCATCCAAAAATGATGCATTCAACCAGAAGACAAGGATGAATGTAATGACCAATGAGCTTATGTTATTATAGAAGTCTACTTCCTCCAAGGATGCTATTGAATTTCTTAATTAGATAGATTATGCATAACATTTAGCTATGATCATTCATTCATATCATTTAAGTGGAGCCTTTAATATAAAGCAAAGGGGGAGTTATAAAGATTAAAAGGGAACCTTTTCTTTAGAAAGGTAATGTATTATTTGGTATGTACTTCTATTTAAAAAGTAAATCCATTTATTATCTTCACTTTCTGATAGTGTCAAAAAGGGTAAGAAAAATGCTAGTAGAAGGTGCTTTTCAAGAAATATTTGGATTTTCCAAAGTTGTCGGGACGTTTGCAAGGAGATGTTCAAGAAAGGTTATAGCACAAGACTTCACATTTATCTTTTTTAGCTAAACACTTAAAATAATGTTATCATCATAAAAAGGAAGGAGATAATATTGGAATGCAGCAAAAAAAATATTTCAAGGAAATGTTTCAATGGTTGCATGCTTAATAAAAAGTTTTTTCCAAAGACAATTCGAAAATGTCATTTGAACTATTGTCAAGAACTTCTCTAACAAGGTAGATCCATTTGAATTATTCCCTACCCTTTTTTGAAAAATCTTAAGATGTTCTTCAAATAATTAGACTTTATGTTCAAAACTGGTGTAGCCTATATGATGATCATGCTATCTCTTGACTTTTCCCTTATAATATGATCATTTATTACAAAACTCTGACACATCTTCTAGGTTAGTTAACCTTCTTCCTATTGCTAGGTTGTAGTTTAAGGAACATTTAGAGATTTCCTAAAGGAATATGTGTTTTATTTCTATAAGAACTCTCATATACAAGTATATAGCGAGACCTACCAAAAGGAGCCTTTATAGCTTTATGATCAACACAAAGAGCATGACTCAAGAGTTTAGACTAGTTCTCTTTTTCAATTCAACAAGCATTTGAAATACATCCTTAATATCCTTATTAGACACTTTTGATCAACTATTAATATGTGGGTAATAAGGATTTGCAATTCTGTAAGAGATATCATACTCTTTAACAAGGGATAAAACATAGAAATTAATGAAGTGACTATACTCATCCAAAATCAAAAAATTTGGGAATCCAAAATCTTGTAAAATGTCCTTTAGATACGGCAAGAAGTTTTGCTATGTATAGGTCATGCGAGGATATCCTCAATTCATCATGTATCAGAACCCAAACTGGCTTTAAACAACACATAAAGTGTATCTCCCAAGCAAAAAAGACTTCTTAAAAGCTTATTGGCTTAAAAGGCATCTTATCGTTATGTGTCATGGTGCATTTTCTATAACAATAAGGGCATCAACAACAACAACACCAAGGCCTTTTCCCACATTAAGTAGTGCTTGCTACATGGATTCTTTGTCTCCATCGAGATCTATCTAAACTTTCCTGAGCTTAGATCAAAATAACTAAGATCCGTTCGATAGTCTCATTCCAACACTACTTGGGAATTCCTCTCCCTTTCTTAGTCGACTCAACATCTCAAATCTCGCATCTTTCGACTAACCTCCTTTGTAAGTGGTCAAACCATCTTAAGAGATTTTCTCTCATCTTATTTTCTATTGGAACGACATCAACTTCCTTCTAATTGTGGCATTCTGAATCCAATCTTTTCGTGTATGACCAGACATCCACCTTAGCATTTTCGTTTCTTCTATTGTCATTCTCTACACATGTTTAAGGTTCACAAGACAAAATTCATATCCACAGAGCATAGAAGGTCTCACGGCTGCTTTGTAATACTTTCCTCTAATTTTTAAAAGATTTTTCTTATCACATAGGATAATAGAGGTTCCTCTCCACTTTATCTAACCTGCATTTATTTTATGACTAACATTTCCATCGATTCCCCCAAATGTGCACTCCATGTATTCAGTCTTATCCCTACTAACACAAACTTTTTATCCTTTAGTCTCCAAGGCATGCCTCCAAACCTCAAGCTTCACAAGTACTCCATCTCTAGTCTCATTACTCAACACAATATCATCGGTGAACAACATACACCAAGGCATCTCATCATGAATGTGACTAGCTATAATCAACGTAAAAAGCAATGGACTCTGATGACACAAAAAAAATCCCGAGCGACTAAGGTAGAAGGTACAGAAAAATAGGTCGTTGCGACCTCAGCCACTCAGAATGTGTCAATCAAGAAAAATGAACCACTAAATAAATCAAAGATCAATCAAAACACTCAAATAGCGGTCCTGCTATGAGATTTACCTGGTATAGCACCCATGGTCGAACTCAAGGAGCACGGATTGGCTAAAAAGCCTACGAAGTAGTCAAAAAATCAGAGAAAAAAGGGAAAACATTTTTAGTGGTTTTTAATTGTTTTTTAAATTTTTTTTGGATTTTTAATATGTGAAGAAAATGAGAAAGACTAAAAGCAATCACACTTCAACAATTATTTAATGCATCAGAAACCAAGCAAAAATTCAGATAAAAATATTTTTGTGTTTTTTATGTTTTTTTATGTTTTTGGTGAATTTTTGGGATTTTTCTGATGTGTATTTTAATTTCTAAAAATCAAACAGTAAGAAAACCAAGGGGTACTGTCCAGCCAAGCCTAAAGTCCCTAGATAAAATATCTAAGGACCTCAAAAGGGCCTGGAGGTAATTTTCCTGTTAAATAGAGAAAACAAGGAAAATTTGAGTACCAAAATTATTATTTTTGGGTTTTTAATGTATTTATTAGAATTTTTATGAGTTTTTGAGGGTTTTTAAGTTTTTATGGGTTTTCAGTGATGAAAAATAGCCAAAATTGGCTAGAAAATCAAAGGACACTAACTAAACAGTACCTAATTTTTATAGAATTTTTAGGGGGGTTTTAATATTTTTTTGTGATTTTTCAAACTGAACAGTGCCAAAAATAGATGTTTTTGAACTTTTAAAAATAGCAAACCAAATCAGAAATGTCCTCAAAAATCTACAAAAATCCTACACCATGGCAGGAGCCATGTGTCAAATTTTCGTTGGATTTGGAGGTGATTTAATATTTTATTAAAAAATGACAAGAGGGCACTGTGCACAGGGACCAAAGTGCAAATACCCAAAGCTCTGGGGGTCCAGGTGCAATTAACCCAGCAAGTCACGCACGAGACGCGTGCCTGGGGCACTCAGGGACCTTTTGGTAAGAAAAACAAGTCCCGAGGACTTATTGGTAACTCGTACCAAAAAGTCCAGGGGCTGTTATGCAAATATCCCACTAAAAGACGCACATGTGCAAATAAAACACTCACAGGGGCATAAATGCAATTACTGAAAATATTTCATTCATTCATGAACAACCAGAACTACAGGGCTAATATTGCAAATACACCAAACAAAGCACGTGGCGAAACACGTGATAGACACTCACAGGGGCATAAATGCAAATAAACTAGAGTACCAGGTTCCAAGTGCAAATATCCCAACGTAAACAAAAGACACACAATATTTACAGGACTAAATCTAAAAACATAAACTAAGAGGGGGCCTACGGTAAATTACCCCTTTATTACGTCGACGGCTGGATGATGGACGCGTGGCTGATCTGACGGTCCTGGACGCTGGCGTCTCTCTCTCCTTCCGCACGTGGGCCGATCGACGTCTCAGAGGGGGCCACGTGGAAGATCTGACGGGTGCCGGTGGATGGCGCCTCCCTCTCTGCTCTAACGGTCCCGATCAACCCTCGAAATGATTGGACGGTGTCTGCTCCTCGATGGATGGATGGTCTCGATGGAAACTGGAGCACTGAGGGTAATCGGACGGTGGTCGAGGACCCTCGAAGAACAGGTGGCCGGCGAGTTTCGCCGGCCTCGTGCGCGTTCTGTGGTCCTCCTCAGCTGCCTCTGAAGATCGGAGAAGGTTGGCGATGAAGCTCCGCAGCTGTTGGTGGCCTCCGATGGCCCAGCCGAGCCCTGGAGGGGCTCCGGCGAGGTCGGCGGAGGGAAGCTCCTGGACGGAGGTTGGGAGACCTCAGATAGCCTCCTCTGATCCTGCAAAGTAGGTCAGAAGCTTCGCGGGTCGAGGGCAAAGTGCCTCGACCCGGTCAGGTGGTGTGGAGGTGGTCTGTGCGTCGGGATGAGCAAGCTCCGGCGAAGCGACGGACGGTGGAGCTCGAACCCCAGCTCCTGTGCGAGCTGGGTTGAACGAAGGGGCGGAGAAGGCGCGTGGAGGAAAGGCGAAGGTGAACGTGGGTTCCGATGATCGAAAGAGTATGCGAGATAGCCAGAATCGACGGAACGCGACGGAGCTACGATTTGGGGCTAACTAGAAATTAGACGAAATGGGAAAGCTAGAAGGTTACCTGGGTGGCGAAGTAGACTAGGCTGGAGCTGAGGTAGCTCCCGGTCGTGGCCTCGAAGGTCGTCAAGTCCTGAGGCTCGGGCTCCTGCACTGGGCGGAGCACGGCGGCGCAATGTCGCCGGATCAGTGGTCCGGCCACCCCCTCCTCGCTGCGACACGGGCAATCGAGAGCTGTCACCTCAAGGGATGCAGTGGAGGTCACGGGATGAAGGGTGGAGAGCCAAAGATGGTGGAATTTGGTGGCGGAGCTCGAGATTTATATGGGTGCCGACCCGACTAGGGCTGGTCGGGTAGGGCAGCATGAAGCGCGGATCCCGAGGCAAGGGCTCCGGCGAGCATGTCGGATGCAAGGGGAAGAAGTAGGACCCGGGGTTTGCGGAGATGGCGAGCGGATCGAGCACGGAAAAAGGGAAGAAATCGGGTCGGGCGCGAGATCCGCGGAAGAGGACGGTCCGCGGAGGGAGTTGACCGGAGGTCAACATCTCCGTGGACCAACCAGAAGCTGCCACGTGGAGAAGATTTGAAGCTCAAAAATAAGGCAGCAAATGGTCGATTTTGCAAAAACCCAAAACATGAAATATTTTTCTTTTATTTTTTTCTATTTTTTGGTGATTTTTAATTAATTTTTGGAAATAAAAATGAGGTATTTACATTATATAGGTATATATACAATATGGAGGCTTTTGATTCTTGATTTTTAATTATTATTTTTATACAATTTTATTCCCATTTTATATTTTATTTATTTATAGAATAAAATTAGGGATAAAAGGGTATTTTTATTTTGTTTTTATTGTTTATATACATAGGTGAAATAAATAGTTATGTACAACTATATACATGGCATTTGTACAATATATTTTTGTAATTTTAATTTTGTTATTTTTATTTGATTTTTGTTTTGATTCTTTTTGTTTTATTTACTTACAACATATAACATAAAATATTTACAAAAAGTTTTGAAAATAAATAAATTTATTTACAAGGTTAAATACATGTAGGAGCATGGTCTATATACCTGGTGAAAGGGCATTTTTTTGAATTTTTGATTTTTAGATTTTTATTTTGTTTTTAATAGCTTCTAAATATATACAAAATATGTACAAGCATATTTTTGGGTGAGGAAAATATAATTTAATTTATTTACACATGAGCCCCTATCTCCCTCTACTTTGGCTTTTATGCGGTCAGGCCCATGCTGAGCCCTCCTTTGGATTAGGTTGCTCAATATTTATTCTAAATATTTCCCTCTTTTTCTTTTTAATCTTTATTCTTTTATTTTTGCACAAAAACATGCTAATTATAGGTTTTTACACAATGCATGCTTTTGGTAATTATTGATATTTACATATATCTACATGTATTTGCGAAGGTTTTTGTAGCTAAAATATAAGAATAAAGAGTGATGAATGGGTATTCATCAGACTCAAAGTTGAACATCGGTGCAACCCCATGTTAATGTCAAAATGTTCATTCTTCCTAGACTGGATCCTTACCCAGATGAAATTCCATCATAAATATCTTATATAAGGTTAATGTATTGGGCATATACTTGTCTCTTCTTTAAAAATCTATAGAAAATCTCTTGTGGGACTGAATCATAAGCCTTCTCCAAATCAATAAAAATCATATGGATACTCTTCCTTTTAGATATATAATTCTTTAGTGTTCTCTCCAACAAGTGGATAGGTTTAACAGTTGAGTGACTTGACACGAATCCAAATCAATTTTCTGTTAATTTGGAAACTTCCTTCAACATTCTTCCAATCAAACATTCCTATATTTTAAAGTGTGATCTTGAATTCAGAGAATTTTAAATGTCTCCTTTATTCTTAAAAAGAGACACAACGATTCTTCTCCTCCATTTTCAGGCACTTTCTTGCTTCGTCAATTAACACTAAATAAATTTGTGAGCCAAGTCAAACTACGTTCACCTAGAACCCTCCATACTTCTATAGGAATGCCATCAAGTCCTACACATTTCCCAAGTTTCATAGATTGCATCCATCTATAGTTTCCTTCCTTTGTTTCGTTCATAGCTTGTATACATTCACCTCTACTTCCTTCCTTCTTATTCGTCTATAGCTTGCACGATTCGTGTACCTTTCACTACTACCTAGATCTCCCAAAGTGGTCTCTTTATTCCCTTCACTAGTGAAAAGGAAATATTGCTTCTATCTAGTCTCTATACCCTTTTGAGTCACAAGCACATGTCCTCCATCATCTTTAATGCATATCACTTGAGAAAGATCTTTGGTTTTCCTTTCTCTTGCTTTGGCCAATCTGAATATATCCATCTTGCACTCCTTAGAGTCAATATTTTTGTGCAAAACTTAATAAACTTTTGATTTAGCTTCACTTGCAACTTTATTTTGCTTTTTTCTTCATTATTTTGTAGTTTGTGACAGATTCATTTGTTCTATCATTATAAATATCTTTAAAGCGGGTTCTTTTCTTTTTAAGCTTCTCTTGCACTCCTTTGTTCTACCACCAATCCTCCTTTTCACCTAGGACTCCCCCCTTAGACTCTCCTAGCATATCTTTGGCTACCCTTTAGATTCTAGATGCTACTACCTTCCATTATAATTCGCACTTCCATTATAATTCTAATATAAGTCTTCTAAAACTTTCTCCTTGAAGTTTCCACCATTTAGTTCTAATGATCATGTGAACCATTATAATTCTAATATAAGTCTTCTAAAACTTTCTCCTTGAAGATTCCACCATTTAGTTCTAATGATCATGTGAACCATCTTTTTCTTTACCAACCCTTTTGATCGAACATCCACTACTAGTAAGCGATGTCGAGATGTCAAGCTCTCTACTGGTATTACTTTGCAGTCTTTACAACATGATCGATCTTTTCTCCTCATCGTAAAGTAATCTATCCATGTTTTAGTCGGACCACTCTTATATGTCCTCACTCTTCTTGAAGAGAGTGTTTGCTATGAAAATGTCATAAGTTGTTACAAAAATCAGAATGACTTTTCCATCTTCATTTCTATTCCTGAAGTAATGGCCTCCATGAACTCCAACATGAACTGAAGCATCCTTTCCCACATATGCACTAAGATCTCCTCATAAGCAAGCCATCTCTCTTCATAAGATTCCTTGCATAATCTTATCCAAATCCTCCCAGAAAGCTTGTTTAATACTTTCCTCTAAACCAATTTAAAATGCATAACTAAGATGATATTTAGAATTTATTCTTTAAACATCAATTTAGCAAAATAATTCTGAACAACCACTCCAACACCATTTCTACCATTCTCTTTGCCTTCTCTCCCCCCTCCCCATTTTATCTCACGGAGATATAATATCTGAATTTTCCTTTTTTCTATCGATAAATACTATCTGCATCGTTTTTCTAGTTAAAGTGTCAATGTTCCAACTAACTATTCATAACTTCTTTGGCAACCTATTTTGGACTAACTTATTCACTCACATGCATTAATTATGCGAGAAACCTTACAAATTTTGAACTTCATTGATGTGGTGATGCAACAGAACTAGATTATTTACTTGCGTGCATTCCTTATGCAAGAACCCTTGTAAATTTTGAACTATATTCAGGTAGAGATGCAACGTCCTTTACCAACTTCTCATTGCATTTGAGTGATGCAACACACCACCAGTAGGGAATGCCCCAATAAAATCCAAATATTTACTTAAATTCGTATTGAAAAGATCCGACTATCTTGAGAAAAATTTCTAAATAGTGTTCTCAATTGACAATATTATTTAAGAGTTTGTCTCTGATATGTCAGTTGTTGGCTACCTAACCCAACTCTCCTCATTTTCCCTCCTCAAATAATAAGGGCATGATCTAACAAAGTCATTTGCATCCTTGAAGATGGTCGTCCAACATAGATCACATTGGAGTACTTTTATTGCCTTTCTTTTCCCTAAATAGTATGTACTTGCCTCTAAATTATAGTTATAATGGACATGGAAGGCCGTATCGATATCGATATCGTTTCGATATCATATCGATACGATACTTCGACGATATATTGTCGAAATATCGCCCATATCGACGAACCTTTGTGAAGAAAATGTCTGAAAATCGGGATATATCGCCATATCGGTTCCCATATCGGTCACATGCCGATGTTGATATATCGGCAATATATCGTCGATATTTCCTTCCATGATAATGGACACTAGTGACTTCATCTTGAGGAATACACCTACGTTAGAGAGCTTCTCATCCTTCATAGAAAAAAGAGACGGTACTCGTGATGGTGCCATTTGAGATCCATTAGGAAACCACTTTGCAACAGTAAAGTTCATGATATATGCATATCGTGGGAGCAAAAGGATAGTAATGATTGTTTCATATGGAAAGGTTTGAGTGAATTGAATTGAATTGAATCTTCATCATAACTAATCTTAAAAAGGTGGAATGCTACCAAATTCCTGACTCCAGATTTGTCTTTTCTTCTAAATTTGAACTTTTGAAGGAGAAGAATCTGCCTCAATATATAAATCTTATCATCCTTCTTTATAGAAAGGTATTTGTAGAAAAGTAATATATGTGATAGGTTATTTTATAATCTATAAAATAAGGTCTAATTTTTTTGAAGCAAAAACTACTTGCGAAAATTCTTTCTTTGTAAACATGTAATTACATTGAGATTCATCCATTTTTGTTAGCATGGTGATAGTTTTTCATCCCTTCTTTGTCCAAGTACAAAACAATTGCAAATTTTGATGTGTCCAACGTAATCTTAAATAGAGTAAGACCAATCAAGCAATTGTAGGACATGAGCCTTGATCCCAAGTTGTTTTAGTGATTGAAGGGACACCAATACATTTATGTTTGAAACTAAACACATAATCTTTAAATAAAAGTTAAATCGATAGTTTGGTCGGTTTCAAAAATTCATATATAAATAGATCGTAGAAGCTAACATGACCTAGAAAAATCTACAGTTGATTCGTTGTTGTTGATAGCTCATGTTAGCTTATGATATTGACCTTAGCCGAGAAGACCCCCATGCCTTTGTTGGAAGTGACGCGATCCGACATAGTATACCAAGGTACCATGACGTGAATCTCTTCCCAAGATAGAATATTTTACCTTTATACACTTCATTTGTACTCGATCTAACTAGATAAGTCATTGATTAAAAGCATTATCAAATATTAAAAAGTCATCCATGGTAACCTTAACGAAGCTGCCTATCATATGTGTGCAACCACTGTGTGCTGGGGAGGTTGAAGTGTTAGCAAGCCGTTGAAGGCACCGCCTATCCCCGTTGTTCATTGCTGCTCAAACTATGGAGAAGCAACACAGGTACCAACCCCCGGTCTTCCTCGAGCAATGGCTCCTCCAGCAAATCACCCTTTCTCCGCACACCCAATCTCCCCATACCGCTGCTCCTTCCGCCGCCAGAGCCATCCTCCAGTCCTGGTCAGACCTCCGCAACGACCGATCCAAGCTCCTCCCTTCCCTCCACACACTCCTCTCCTCCGCCTCCTCCCTCCACGTCGCTGACCCCCACGCCAAGCTCCTCATCTCCCTCCTCTCATCCTCCCCTCCTCCCGCTTCCATCCCTCCAATCCTCCGCCTCCTCTACATCTGGACCCGCAAGTCCTCCCGCCCCTCCCCCTCCCTCCTCCAATCCGCCGTAGAGACTCTAATCGTAATCCAAATCCCCGACACCTGTGATCTTCTTCTTCTTATTTTCGGCTCCCTCTCAGCTCTTCCCAACCTGCCCGATGCTTCCAGGAGTGCCTGCTTGGCCGCGATTGTGCGCCTGCTCGAGGAGGTTCGTGAAGGTGTGGGGGCTGCTCCGGAGGTGCTTGCCGGAATTGGGTACTCGCTATCTCGGTGCAGGAGTGCGGAATTTGTTAGAAAGGTGGCGCCTTTGTCTATGAGCTTCTGGGGGCTCGGGAAGAGGGGAAGTCTGGAGGAAGGGTTGATGGTGATGAGTTTGGTGGAGTGGGTGGTGGGAGAGTGGATAAAGTTGAAATCTTTGCAGGAAATCGACGTGCTTTGTGAGGCAATCTCAGGGGGCCGTGATGGCTATGCGAGGTTTTCTGTTGTTATGTGTGCTGCTGGCGTTTTGAGGGCCTTCTGGAGGGGTTCTGCTGTCAGTGATGTGGTGTTGAGTAGTAAGAGTAGGGATATGGTTTATGGAGCTGTGTTTAGTGTTGCCAATTTTGTTGTTTGTAGAGTGGGGGATGGTTATGAGTTGGGTGATGACCAGGAGATGCAACTGATTGCTCATTGTGTCGTGTTGGGTTTGGCAAGGTGTGGGCCGATTTCGTTTAACAGAGATGTTATGCTGTGTATTTGCTTGGGTTTGTTGAATGAGGTGCTGCCTTTGGGGTTGTTCGGTGTAGAGAAATCCGATGATGGTTTTCTTAAAGTGAGAGAACACCTTGATAGTCTCCTGTTTAAGGAAGCCGGGGCCGTGTCGGGGGTGTTATGTAATCAGTATGCTCTGAGTGACGAAGAGAGCAGGGTGATTGTTGAGAATTACATATGGAAATATTGTCATGGGTTCTACTCTCAGTTTCGTATGGCATCACTGGTGCTTAAACGAAGAAATGAAGCATTGTTGAAGGAGTTGGATAAGGTTGCGGAGTCCATTTTTTTAATGGTTGTGGTGTTCGCTTCTCGAGTTTCCAAGCAGAAATTGGATCCCAAGTCTTCCATCACAGTCCGATCAGATGCTTCAGTTAGGATTCTAATTGCATTCTCTTGCATTGAGTACTTGCGCCGTGTTCGGTGGCCAGAGTATTCAGATGTTGTTAGGCGTGCTGTTTTAACTCTCCAAGAAAGTGACCATGCTTCCACTTCATTCGTAGAGTCAATGCCTTCATACAGTCAGTTGACAAAGAAAGATGGTAAGTGTCTTCTTTTGTCTAATTTGCATTCGTTACACGCATGGTAACATCTGGCCTTCTGCATTTAATATGAAGATGGAAGCCTTCTCGACGGAATGGATTATGCTTGGGTGGCAGATGAAGTTCAGACGGCCCGTCTGTTATTTTATCTTCGGGTCCTTCCTACTTGCATCATCCATATTCCAGCATCTACATTTAGTAAATTAGTCGCTCCAACTATGTTTTTGTATCCTTTTTTAACATAGATGTTAAAAGCCGTCTTTATGCGAGTCTGGTAGCTTTCTTTTATCGAATGTTTGACGTTATTAATGATACAAGCATGGTCCTTAAGATCTTTCAGATATATGGGTCATCCTAATGAGAAAGTTTCCCAGGCTTCGCATTCTGCTTTTGTGGCGTTTATGTCTTCTGTTGCAAAGGAATCCAGTCTGGATGATCTGACAGATTTGAAGGAGAAGCTTGTCTTTTATTACATGGAAAGATCATTGGAGGTGTTCATTGCATATTATTGTTAATCTTCTATATGTCGTTTATATACTTGTAATCATGTGGAAATCTCTCAAATTCAGGGTTTCCCAGGGGTTACTCCGTATGAAGGCATGGCATCTGGAGTTGTAGCCTTGGTTCGGCATCTTCCTGCTGGTAGTCCAGCTGTATTTTATTGCACTAACTGTCTTGTGGAAAAGACTACAGACATATTTGATTCAGCGATTCGGCAAGATCCTGATCTCTGGAAGAACTGGGATGCTGATATTGATCCGTGTAAGAAAATCTTAGGGTTGCTTCTGCGCCTTGTCTCTTTGGTAGATATACAGGTAACATTCTTTTTTGTCTATTATCAAATAATTAGAATGATGATTGTTGCTCCCATTGAGTACAATAGTTATTGACCTATATACTTGTCATGGGATTACTCTAGTAATAACTATAGTTGAAAACATTATACTTGATGATAGAAATTTTATGCTATAAAAAGTACTCATGGACTTAAAGAGTTGTAAGTAGCTCTAAACGATTGAATTTGCATGGGGTTCAGGACGCCTATTCTGAATTTGGATTGGCATCGGAGGTAGCATCAATGTCAATTTATTATTTTTAGAGAATGTGTTATAAGCTCACCCATTAGATCATGCGCTTTTCAATTTCTCAACCATAGGACTGCTGGAATGTGAAAATCTTATATTTAGCTAAGAAGGAAGTTGGCTTAATGTGGATAATGAATGTCTCACTAAAAGCAAGGCCTTAAATGTCAGATTTCGGTTTCGTTCCGGTGACTGACCGAAACGAAATTTCGGTCGAAATTCGACAGAAATTTCTGTCATTTCGGTCGTTTTTTGAATTAAGGCCTCCAAATTTTGGCCGATATAGGGCATTTCGGCCGAATTTCGGTTACCCGCCGAAACCGAAATTTGATCGAAATTCGGTCGAATTTCGGCGAAATTTGAGGCCATGACTAAAAGAGGAGCAGGGGAAGAAGGGATGGGATATTGTTAGTCAGGTCATTGGATCTCTCCAAGATTCGATTATACCATTCTTTTGTTTAGTTCGGCATAGATGAACGCTGGGATTTGTGTGAGTTGATAGGGCCATATATAGATTCCACACTAATTATCATTGAGAATTCTGATATAAAAATCTGGCCATGTTGGATAAAGTCACCATGATCGTCTCAAATCATGTAAAACATGTTTGTTCTTGCTTGTATTTTCGTTAGTCCACATCGTATTAACTCAAGCCATTCTTCGGTTCAACCGATGATCGATTTTATTTTGATTTTATTCTTGGCATTTGTCCCTTGAAATTCATGATAATATGTCAAAGATGTGTTAATGTCCACGTATTAGCACGAAGGTGCAATGATATGGCAATACAATGAAGCACCACCATGCTAGAGGCATGCATAGAAAGGAGTGATAGTGCATCTAGATGTTTTTGACTCCACGAACCCTAGTAGTCCCCTTGATCATTGAGGATGTAGTGTTTACTTGAGCATCGAGATGATACAGCACCTGGGACGATGACTGGAGAGTAGTCACACAAGGAGCATGCGATGTGGCTTTGTTGTATATAGGTTGTCAATGACATGCAGTGGCATCACACTGCATGCTTTAGCAAGATGAGAAGAGCGGAACACTTGATGGGTTATTCTCCTCATTGAACCCTAAACACTGTGAAAGAAGAAACAACATATGTGGCTCCCAGTTGAGCTGCACTTATTGAGATAATGCGGGTCTTGGCGTGTGCAATGATTGGTGGCATCTTGACATGTGCAGTGATCAATGACAAGGCAATGGGATCATGGGATCCCTAAGGCAGTTCTGTTGAGCACAAGTTCTAGGCAGTGTTGTGCTGAGCATTGTTGACAATTAGTTCCTCACTAATACCCTATTTCAATCCGCAGGAGGAGAAGGGGGCAACGACCCGCATTGAGTGATGGCAGCCTTTGGCCCATTTTCTAATTTTTTATTGTCTTAAATTGTTCTGTAGGTCTCAACCAGGTCATTGAGTTACATAATAAAAAAAGGTGAAAAGAGAAAGCTGGTTAAATAATAAATTGTCCAAAATAAGAATAAGAAATGATTCTAAAACTATTCATTTGTGCAAAAGAAAAAAAGTAGGATGGTTGAAAAAATACATGCTCTCTTTTGTATGTCATGGATGTCTTCTCTATAACTTTCACTTTTAATGTAAACAAACACACATGTCCTAAATAGTGACGTACTGGCACTTCAGGAGTTAGCGTCCATGGTACAACAAATAGTATGCACACCTCAAATAAAAGTTACCTCCCTGCCATGTCTAGTGGTCCTGGCTTGATGCAAACAATACTTGCTCTATATGAATGTCATCAAGTCATACACCTTTTTCAAGTTTCACAACCTTCAAAGTCACCTTTACTTTCTTTGTATTCATCTATAGATTGCACGATTCATGTAACTCTCACTGCTAGCTAGGTCTCCCAAAGGGACAAAATGATCTCTTTATTTCCTTCCCCAATAAAAAACTTATGGAAATTCTGCATCCATCTAGTGTATATATCATGCTCGTTACTCATCCTTAATGCATCTCACTTGAGAAAGATCTGTGATTTTTCTTTCTTTTAGTTGGCCAACCTGAATATATCCTTTTGGTCCTCTTGCTTTGCTACATGGACCCGATGTAAATTTATTGTCTATCAGTCAGATTACCAAGGATCTGAAATGTTGTGTCATTTTTTACCATCTTCTCTTGTGTTTCAAGATGTACTCATGGATAGGGTGATTAGATCTGGTTGTGAGCAAGGGGTTCTCTACAGACTGGTCCAATCTCTTTGTGTTGGCAGATCTTCCATTACCATTGCATCGATGTCTCCTTACATGTTATACCTTCAGTTTGGTCATCTTCATGTGCAAAAGCTCTGTAGAGTCCTCCAACAGATTCCTTCTAATTCGACCTTTCAGAATGAGGTTTGTTAGCTTGGGAAGCATCATCATAATGGTTTTCCCAATCGTCAGAATTATACCAGTAGTTATTTATTTGAGTTGTAATATTTTGATATTTTGGGTCCCAGTCATATTCCTGATCACCAGGGATACATGTTCTCTAGTTGTCAATGGTGATTTTTTCTAGACTTTCTTGAATTTTTTATTGAAAGACAAATTTGGAATTGGTTTTGTTATCCAAAAATTCATTATTGAAATAAAGAATATTTTGCCAATATTATTAAGCATGTTCGCTCTTACAATTCCTAGGAGGTTTGCACTGCTCATCTCTCTTAATTCTTCAGGTCCTTTGGCATTCGCCATTAGACCTCTTGTGTGTACACGTCCCAGCAGATTGCAGAATAAAAACATCGTCTTCTTTTCAATGTTACAAGGACTCTTCTATTACATTATCATATTCCCCACTCTTATTGGGGTGATGTGGTCCTTACTGCTTGCTACCTTGTCAAATGTATGTTGTCTTTCGTATTAAGAGAAAAGGTTCTTTTACAAGAAGTTTATGGTGGGATTGTCAACTGTCACAATCCTAAGCACATACCAGGAGGCTATGCGAGATAGTAAGTGGCATCTTGCTATAGAGGAAGAGACAGATACTCTCCAATTGTGTGGTACATGGAACTTGATTACTGCCCCAACATAGGCTTCTATGGTTGGCTGCAAATATTTCTTTATAATGAAGCAGGGAGCAGATGATAGTATTGATTGTTACAAGGCTAGACTTGTAACACATGGGTTCACTCGGATATATGGGGTGGACTATCAGGACACTTTTTTCCTCGTGGTTTGTCATGCTACTTGTTCGATCCTCCTCTATGTTGACTGGTCGATTTCCCTACTTGATGTTTTGAATGCTTTCTTGTATGGTGACTTACATGAGGAAATCTATATGTAGATGGGTATGAAATGTCGCGCGATATATCATTGATATGTTGATATCGACATGGGACCGATATCGGTATCGATATGGTGATATATACTTCTTTTGTGGTCCTTCCTTCACAAAAGTGTGTTGATATGGGCGATGTTTCGGCGATATATCACCGATATATCGTATGACACTATATCGATATGTTGTCGATATCAACATTTCCTATCTTGATATGTAACAACCACCTAGGTTTGCTACTGATGGAAGTGTCATAATATATGCAAACTTCATAAGGCTATTTATGGCCTTAAGCAGAGTCCCAGAACATGATTACAAAGCTCTCAGACTTCATAGAGCATCATGGCTTCAAGAGATCAATTGTAGATCACTCTCTTTGTACATAGGACATTGTGGCGTATTGTCATTTTGATTTATGTTAAATATCATTGTTGCAGGAGATGACTTACATGGGTCATTGATGGTAATGAGTTCCTTGGACAATATCATTTACAAAGATAGCAAAGTACTTATGACCTCCCCCAATACGAACCAGATAGGGTCCCTAAATGTCACAATGGATTAAAGAGAGGCGAAGAACTGTGAGGCTCGGTCAGGCGAAGACCTGCGAGGCTCGGTCCTTCAAAGAAAACATGATCGATGATGTTTTCAAAACTGGTTGGCTTCACACTCAAAAGTCGTCAACGAAGACAACTGAGAGATGGCTCTAGAAGAGGTATGACCAAGATGCAAATGCTAAAGGAATGGGTTAACAGAAATCGAGATGACACCAAGAAAAATGGAGTTAGCAAGGATTTTAAGATATTATTGGTCATTCTTCTCATTAATTTGCATCATTAGGATGTCCTGGATGACAATAGCATTCGTAAAAAATGGCTTTGTAATTTAGTTCAACACATAATCTATGAACAGGCGGTCGGTTTAATGGAAAGCCGGGAGCACATAAAACTCTAGAAAGTTCAAGTTTGAAGGAAAACTTCATAGTCCTGACTCCTAACGGCTATAATGGGTGAATGAGTATCGTTGGCTAAACAAACCGACTTCAAAGTAGAAGGTTTTGAAAAGGTCAACAGATTACCTTCTCCAAGAAAGCTAGCAGAGACACCGAAATCAATAATTTATGTTGGTGTTAAGGCAAAAGTAGAGTTGGCTACATGATCTGAGATTGTATCCAAATTTACAGTGGAAAGATTCTCATCGGTAAGAGAATTATGTAGTAGTTGCATGAGTCTAGAGTAGCGACAGAAAGTTGGACCGTTTGTCCACTAGGATCCTGATCTGAGATCATCTTTGTCATAGTTGCATCATAATCAAATGGTGATGCAACGTTGGCCTGCAGTGGTTTCTCGAACTTTGCCCAACACTTCTTAAATGGGTGATTGTAGGGTTGTCAGAAAGCTCAAGCTTGATAAGTTCAACTCGGGCTCAACTCGACAAGAGCTTGTGAGCCTAGCTCTTAAATCTATGAGTTCGAGCTATACATGACTCGTTAAGATTTATCGAGTAGAGCTCAAGTTTGGTCATGCTCAACTTGCTAACTCGACCTAATATATATATATATATATTCCCTTATATAAAGGTATACATAATGGCCCTAATTCCACTCTGACTAGACCCAATTCCACTCTATTTCAGTCGGATCCATCACTTAATCGGACATGATATTCCTATTATACCCATTACTGTGTCCTAAAACCTCATTCCCACTTTGTTCTGTCTTAAACCTCCCTCGATACATGCAAGTTCTTGACCTTTGAGTTGTGCCAACTAACTATTGAGCCGTGTCACGCTTATTGACAGCCTCAAGCTGATCGAATAGTTGTCGTGCTACTTTGACCTTTGAGCTTCCGTGGTACATACCGTGTTGTTGTGTTGAGCCAACCACCTTGATACAAGCATCCCTTCGCCCCCGAGCTATTGTGCGTCGACGCATGCGTCGATCGACCTTCGAGTTTTAAGCTTGTTTGGTTATAAATTTTCTTATTAAAGTTGTATATTTTCTCTGGCAGTGGTATATTACATGGGAATTAGGTGTTCAGATATTTGTTACTCATGATTCTCTTGCAAGATGCTTAAGATATGCCATCTTATTTGGTTGTTACTACTATCAGTTTAGAGATGCTTCATGTATAGTTTAGTGTTTGTATGTTGAAAGCTCGTTAAGAGACTCGTGAGCCAATTTGAAATCAACGAGTTTAAGTCCGAGCCAGCATTCTGGGGTTCGAACCTTATTGGGTTATGTTGGGAAAAATAAGAGTCGTATTTATTCCCTGAGCCCTAGACTCTCTTATATAGAGAGAGATCTATGGGCAAATTACATAAGATAGACAAATAGAGAAAACAATAACTAAAAGCTACAGAGAATATAAACTAAAACTTCTACACTCCCCCTCAAGATGGAGTATAGATATCTATCATGCCCATCTTGGATAAGCACTTCTGAAAAGAACCCCGAAGTAAAGCTTTAGTAAGAATGTCTGTCGTTTGATCTCCTGAGCTGACATGGGTTGTAGAGATGAAACCTTTCTGGATCATATCACGGATATAGTGGCAATCCACCTCAATGTGCTTCGTCCTCTCGTGAATACAGGATTGTTTGCAATAAATAAGGCAGCCTGATTGTCACATTTTAGTGACATGGGAAGAGGAACATCTATATGTAAATCTGTCAGAACTGCGTGAACCCACATCACTTCTGCACATGCTTGGGCCATGGCTTTATAATTCGATTCAGAACTAGATCTCGCAACTACTGTTTGCTTCTTGCTCTTCCATGAGACAAGTGACTCCCCAACGAATATAACAAAGCCTGATGTAGATTTTCTATCTTTAGGGCACCCTGCATAGTCTGCATCTGCACATGCTGAGATAGTAATAGTATTCTTCTTTCTGAACATCAATCCTGCACCTGGAGATGACTTAAGATACCTTAGTATCATATGTATGGCGTCCATGTGTACCTGCCGAGATTGCTCCATAAACTGGCTAACTTTATTTACTGCAAATGTAATGTTTGGCCTGGTAATAGTAACATAAAGAAGCCTCCCTACAAGTTCTTTGTACCTCTTTTTGTCAACCTCCTCAGTATCGTCATTATGCATCTTCATGCTTGGATCCATGGGTGTCGAAGCTGGTCGACATCCAAGCATACCCGTGTCACTTAGCAAGTCAGTGACATATTTCCTCTGAGTCGTCACCAGTCCATGTTCAATTCTGGCAAACTCCAATCCAAGGAAATATCTAAGTACTCCTAGATCCTTGGTAACGAATTCGAGGCCCAAGAATTCTTTTGCTATTTTATCCCCTGCATATCATCTCCTGTAATGAGTATATCGTCAACATACACCATAATGACAGTCGTACCTCTGGATGTTCTCTGTACAAAGAGAGAATGGTCTGCGTTTGACCTTTTGAACCCTTGCTTCTCAAACATGTCTGATAGCTTCTGGAACCAAGCTCTGGGGCTCTGCTTTAGGCCATAAATTGCCTTATGAAGCCTGCATACATGTACACACTCCCCCTCAGCAGTAAATCCAGGTGGCTGCCGCATGTAAACTTCCTCCTGAAGATCACCATATAAAAATACATTTTTGACATCTAATTGAAACAGAGGCCAATCTCGAATCACAGCAACAACTAAGAGAACCCGTAAGATAGAGTGACGAGCAACAGGAGAAATTGTGTCAAGATAATCTACCCCATACGTCTGAGTAAAACAGCGAGCAACCAATCGAGCTTTGTACCTATCAATACTGCCATCGGCATTATCTTCACCGTAAACACCCACTTGCAGCTCACAATAGAAGCCCCAGTAGGGGCTGGAACAAGACTCCATGTACCTCTCGACTTAAGGGCGGTCATTTCTTCCTCCATAGCCAGACACCATTTACTATCAGCCAAGGCTTCCTGATAATTCATTGGTATATGCACAACGGATAAAGCACCTACAAACCTCCTGAAATCTCCTGCCAGTCGGTCAAAGGTAACATGATAAGCAATCGGATATGAAGCACAAGACCTCTTCTGCTTCCTTAATGCAATGGCAAGTCAAGATCTGCATCAGTGGTACTAACATCCGCGTCATCCCATGTTTGTTCCTACTCAGAAACACCATCAGTCCCATCATTGGAAGTAATGTTGTCTGAACAAACCTAGGGCATGTGGGATGATTGACCATGATCATGAGCATGAGCTTGCCGTCGACTGTAGTGGCGTGGTAGAGGAGGAACCAAAGACATGGGAGGTGGTAATGGTGGTGGCGGTGGTGAGGATGGTGGTGGTGATGGGGATGATGTTGGTGGGGATGTAGGAACTTGTTGTTGTGTATACAAGGTTGGAGGAGGAATAAAGATTTCATTATTTTTTCTGATGGCACCAACATGTCACCTGTAGGAGAGAAAAACATGACTGACTCAAAGAACGTGACATCTGCACTGACATAATATCTGCGACGTAATGGATCATAGCAACGATACCCCTTTTGAGTCCTGGAATACCCGACAAAAACACATTTGACAACCCTAGGAGAGAGCTTGTCAACCCCTGGAGACAATTGATGAACAAATGCCACAGACCCAAAGACAGGTGGAGTTGGAGAAAACAACTCCTTGTCAGGAAAGACGTGGGAGAAAGGTATCTTCTCCCCCAACACAGATGAGGGCATGCGGTTAATTTGATAACATGCAATAAGAACCGCATCACCCCAGAATGAGTGCGGAGCACAACTCTGGATAAGAAGCGTACGAGTGACATCAAGAAGGTGGTGGTGTTTTCTTTCCGCGACACCATTTTGTTGAGACGTGTACGCACAGGACGTCTGATGAAGAATGTCACGTGATGAAAGAAATGAGATAAAGTACGAGTACAAAATTCAAGGGCATTATCAGTTCTCACAATCTTGATAGAAACAGAAAACACATTATGCACTTCTTTAATAAAATTCAAAATAGTGATGCCCGCTTCAGATTTATTCTTTAACAGAAAAACCCAAGACAAACGACTAAAATCATCCACACCAAGTAAATAAAATCTGTGTCCCTAATGATCTGGAACACGACTTGAATCCCAAATATCAATATGAAAAAACTCAAAAGGAGAGTTACTGCTCCGACTCTGACGACTAGGGAAGACAGATCGATGATGCTTCCTAACCGACACGCTTTACACTCGAACGATGATCGAGGTGAAATTTGAGGGAGGACTTGTCGCAGTTTCTGAAACGGGAGATGACCAAAGCGTAGATGCCATAAATAAGGAGAGATAGGTCCAGTAGAATGGAATGATGCTCCAACGTAAGGTGTATGGACCAGTCGATAAGCCCGCCATGCTCACGGCCATGTCCAATCACGTTGCCCGTGAGAATGTCCTGAAACACAAGAGATGATGGGTCAAATATCGCTCGACATTGTCGATCCTTAGTAGTTTGACTAATTGACAATAAATTCATCGAGAAATTAGGGGCATGGAGCACATTCTGCAAATGTATGGAAGGTGTTAAGGCGATCTGTCCCTGTCATGTGACGGGAGAGTGGGTCCCATCTAATATGACGACTGTCCTTCCTAGAGGAACTTGCCTGTAAGATGTGAGGTGATGTTTATCTCCACACAAATGATGTGTAGCACCTGAATCTACAATCCATTCCGAGGTACGTGAATTCTGGTAAAATGCAGGAATATGAGTACTACCTGAGGAACTGGCTTCTGCAGTAGCAACAACATCAAAGCTGCTCTCTGAAACTGGCGGAGTACTAGCTGGTGGCATGACATCACGTAGGCGAGATATTAGGTCATCATATCTTGGATTTGACGTTGGGGTAGAACCATGGTGTTGTATCTGTTCTGCTGCACGGGCAGAAGCTAGGAACCCATGCTTAGAGTAGCATGTGTCTTCTGTATGGCCAATCCGACAACAATAAGTGCACTGTAATCCACGACCACGGCCAACCCTACCACGTGGTCCTCGTCCACGAAGATGAGATGAATTGCTTCTTCCTCTAGAGGTTGTCATATCAGAAGAATTTTGCCCAGTAGTAGAAGGGCTCGAGATGTTAATTCGGCTCAATCGTCGAAAAGCCTCCTCCATGGGTGGAATGGTAGCATCTGCCAGAATCTGAGAGGAAGTTGCCTCATACTGTGAGCCAAGAGAGGCTAGAAAGACTCCCACCATCATCACATTCCGATATGTCTTCAATTGTTCTGGAGTAGCCGTGAGAGACATTGAGGCTGTGAAGCCTCTCAAACATTCCCCTCGACGTAGTGTAGTGAGCATGCAGAGGCCGACCGTTCTGCTTTATCGTGAAGATATCATGTTATAGCTGTAGATTTTTTGTCTCATTCTTGGCTTGTGAATACGTGGCGGCAAGAAGCCTCACATGGCTTTGGTAGTGGGTTGATGCAAGATATCATTAGCAATGTCTGGAATCATAGTACCAGACAACCAGACCTGAGCATATGCGTCATCAGCCTCCCATAAGGCATACAACCATGTTTTCTCCATGGGCTCATCCTCGGTAAGAATATGTTTTTTACCCATCGACTTCATTAGACTCATGAACTGCATGGCACATAACTCATAGTTGGATCCATCCATCTTCACAATAGGCGCAGGACCCTTGAAGGCGTCTGTAGTGGGGATCTCGATCTTACTTTCTGACATGTTGACCGGAGAAAACAAGGATTGTAGACTTGATAAGTCTTAGTCTACACTAGCATGATTAGGTTTAGTTGCATATGTAGACCTCTATGCAACCAAACCCATCAACTTTGAAGCTAGTGGAGACCCCCTTTTTGAGATGACAACCGAACCCTAGGGCTTCACCCTAGGGACCGTGAACAGCAAGATGGCAGCACACACGGAGGAGCAGCGGAGCACTGCCTGGCGACGCATGAGCTGCGCGCGTGGACAGCAGGGGCAACACCGCAAGGGGTTGCGCGCTGTTTCGGTGGCACGCGAGGGAACCGGCGACAGCGGAGGGGGGGGATGGTTGCGCGCGAGGGGTGGCGGCACGCGGAGGGTTGAAGGTGGAGGGCTAGGTTTAGGGTTTGGTACGAAAGCCCCGATCTAGGACCGTTGCTCTGATACCATGTTGGGAAAAATAAGAGTCGTATTTATTCCCTGAGCCCTAGACTCTCTTATATAGGGAGAGATCTATGAGCAAATTACATATGATAGACAAATAGAGAAAACAATAATTAAAAGCTATAGAGAATATAAACTAAAACTTCTACAAGTTAGAGCTTGAGCTTGAGTTTGGTTATCGACTTTGAGTCTGAGTTGGGGTTGACTTGACTCGTTGAACTCGATAGACACCCTTAGGTAATTGGATCTATAGCAATGGATGTACGCATTGTTGTAATATTCGCCAAGATATTCTTTTTCAGTGGGGTAATCGAATAAAATACTACGATTTGGTCAATATTCAATCCAACCCGAATAATCTTGAATATTCCACCAGAATATTTGAGTATTCAGTCGAATATTCAGCCGATTATTGCAATTGTTGATTTTATAATTTTTATTTCTTAAAGATTCCCATTTATCTTGGTTCACCACAAATATTAAAGCTCCATATATGTAACATGTTAATTAAAACTTTTATGTTGGATTCTTATTGATTAATGACCATATATATAAATATATAAGAATATATATTAGACATAATTTTTATATTTAAAATGATTAAAATGTATAACCGAATAATTCTAAATATTCTCTTGAATACCGAATATTCTTGATTCAGTGCCCCCCCCCCCCCCGCGACTGAATAACAAAAAAGACCTCAAATTTCGATTTTGGTAACCATTCCGGTGATCGATCAAAATGAAATTTCAGCCGAATTTCGGTCGAAATTCGACCAAAATTTTGGTCATTTCGGTCCATTTTTGAACTGGGCCCCCCAACTTCGGTCAATATAGGCCATTTCAGTCGAATTTCGGCCATCTGTCGAAATTGAAATTCGATCGTATTTTGGCGAAATTTGATCCCATGATATCAAATACCGACTTTTGCAAAATTGAGTGTACGACGTGTGGCCGTAACCAAAATCACAGCCTCTCGACCTCGTCGAGAATTATAACGACTGGCTCCTCCAGATGAAGCTAGAAAAGCAGTGTTCTCCGTTGGTTACGGGGGATGAGTATGTCTAGTAGAGGTCTCACACTGATGCAGGCAGTCAAAGATGACCTTAATGGATGGAAGTATATCATACATGAGAAATTGGTCCTTCACGGTCCGATAACGAGGATGAAGGTTGGCTAGAAATATGTAGACTCACCATTCAGATCTTTCTGCCATCTGTTTGGTATAACACGTTGGTTGAAAGATGACAAGTTACTCATAGAGACTAGTGGAATGTTAATAGTACTCCACAAGGGTAGACTTTCCTGAGAAGTGGACCAAATCCTCATGTGATTATCTGCAAGTCATGACTCGGTACTCTGCTGAGAATAGGTTAATGCTAGCTCATTCCACATGTCCATTGTGGTGTCCTTATATATGAGATTGGTCGCATTGTGGGACTAGACATTGTTGGTCCTTCATATCATGACATGATATTTCTCTCAAGTTAGGACTTATAGTCTTTTGTTCGTTTCATTTAGAGTTTCCTTTGTCGGGATAGATATATTCCTCTGACAGTTATTGAATAACGTGAAGGCTTGAGACCATAGCACATGATTATACATGCCCTTGAGTTTGATAGAAGTTCTTTGAACCATCATAAAAGATGTGGAAAATAGGGGGATTGGTCTAGGTAGGGGTCGTAGCCATTGCAATCATGGAGAGAATCCAACAAAGTTTTAAAGAAGTCTAATCACTCATATGGAGCATGATTAGGGTAGAGGGACTCATGCATGGTGGGGAGAATGCACGGGAAAGTTATAATCGCTAGGGCCATACTAACACGTAGACTATTGTTGTACGTGTGGAAAAAGGTGACGTGCAGGGGCATTATGGTGCACTTTTGCACGGTGTTGTGTGGGTGAGTGTAGGCTGTAGCATGCACAATTGCATGCAAGAGAAGCGATGTATGCCAAGGGAGGGGCATTGCTGCTGCACGTGGAAGGTGCGTTTTTGTGCGTCGAGGCACGCCGATGTGCGTGGGTGGATGGAATGGGAGCCTTCGCACTGGGTGGTGGTGTAAAGTGGAAGGCCCGTGCGGGGAGGCTTGTGGTAGCGACGGGTTTCTTTGTTATGAACTCAGGTTTATGACCGTTGCTCTGATATCATGTGAAAGAAATTGAGAAGACAATGTGATGATTTTTTTCATGAGGTAGGATTTCTTATGTAGCAATTACGTAATAGAACCCAAAGGGTTCCACATAGAAAGAAAGTACACGGAAATGTATTAAATATAGGAATAAAAAATAGGAGAACACTAATAACGTTGACACATGTTTTTGCAATCATGGTGGAGTAGGTACTGTGCCATTGGATTACTGCGAGACTCCTGCTCGGAGACATTTGTGTCCCCGTCTTGTTTTTTGAAGGGTTAATGAGGAGGCAAGAGGGATGGTTGTGGTTTGGAACGTTTTTAGTGAGATTTTCTAGGTTGATAATCAACCGGGACAAATCTGTTTTGTCTTGTTTGCTCTTCCAAAGGAGTGGTGGTAGTGCAGTATGCCTACAACCCAAAAGACCATTGTTTAAATCCCCACTTGTGGGCTGACAACCAGCATAAAAAATAGTTGGATCTTTCAACATGAATTGGAGCAAGAATCCATGCAGCCAACCCTACTTAAAGTAGGAGAAGGCTTTGCCATTTTTTGATCTTCCCAAGGAGGAGATTATTGAATGTGCGCAATTCCATGCATTGCTCGTAATTCGATACTGATTTGGTAACTAGGTTTGCTGCTATCCAGTGGTCGGCTCCGTATTGCATATTGGCTTCCGGTTATTGAGATGTTGGAATGGAAGCTATTTGAATAGAAGTTCTCATGCCTCTCATGGGGAGCTTGCCTCATGCTTGTTAGAGCGGTCCTTGCGGCTATTCCCGTCTTTTTCACGTCGTCTAGACTGTTTCACAGTAAGATTCATCGTCTTCTGGAGGCGATTATCCAGAGGTTCTTCTGGAGTCTTTCAACAGGAATTCTTCGGGAGTATATTTGGTGGACTGGGACATGGTCATACCCGAGTGAGGATGGGAGGTTGGATGTTCTCTAGCTCACTAAGATGAGTCACGCTCTCCCATTGAAGTGGGTGGTGATGATTTAGGAAAGCGGTGAAGGATTTGATTTGTAGGTTGGCTTGGGACATTTACGAAGTTCATGTGCATTGCTCTGCGGTGCATCGTCAGCATCACCCTGTTTCCTCGTTTTGAAAGGGCATTTGTTATGTGTTGCCTGAGCTTCTTACTCAGATGCATCCAGTTTTAGGAGACAATTGCTTCTCCTTTTGGACAGATGATTAGACAGATGAGGAGGTCCTTATCGGAGTTTCCCATAGCGATTTTGGCTTGATAGTATCAGAAGCGTGGGAGCATGATACTTGGCTCTCAACTTTCCATTCTACTTTTTCAAAGCAAAGTCTTCTCGAGTCTATGCAACTCATGGGGTTCTTGACTCCTTTGAGGGATAGATTGAAATATTAAAGAAAAGCGTGTGTTGCTTTCTGTCCAGTAATCTGTTACAGCTGTGGCATGTTCCTCAATGCCAACTCTAGGTTCTACATTTAATTTTACTTTTCAAATAACTAAGGTGAGTGGTAGATGAATAATTGGTCTGGATTCCTCGGTAGCATTAGAATGATCTGATTAAAAAGTCTGTTATGAAGTAGTAACACAAGTTTATCTTTACTTTTCAAAGATATTTTACCATCCTCATCCATAGTTCTATGGATAAAATATTGCTGCTCCTGCAACTCTCCAATTGAGTATGTGGGGCAAGGACCCAACCCTCGTGTAGTTTCATATATTGGTGTCTCGACTCTCAATATAAATAAACTTGACCACTGGGAAATAGTGTTAGTTTGCTGCAAAATTTGCCAGCAGCTTCCCAGTTAATCAGAACAAGATCTTGGAGCCTCGACACTTCTGCGAGCCCACCTAATATATTTAGCCTAGAGAGAAAAAAAGCTAAACAACTCCGAGTGTTGAAAATTAGCATAGAGGCAGACATGTATGGGGAGGGAGAATGGAGAGGATTCTCAGCACCACCATCCAAGGAAGAGAGTGCGAGAGGTGGACGAGTGAGCAATGGAGGTTACCAATCGAGCAGTTAAAGTTTTAACCTATGTACGCATGTTATCTTTTACATTGCTGTATAAGCATTGGTATGTTTACTGCTTTCATTATGCATTTATTAACCTTGGTTAGTTTGTTATTTATCATCTTTTTGTTAAAATTTTGAGACGGAGGATGATTTTGCTTATCCCTTTATTATCTCAATCAGGTCCTCCCAAATATGCTGAAATTGTTAGCCCAATTCATTGTCAAATTGCCTAAGGAGGGTCAGGTGAAGGTGCTCGACGAGATGTATGGAATGGTTGCTGAATCTGACGATGTTATTAGAAAACCAACTCTAGTATCATGGTTACAATCACTTTCTTACCTGTCCTCGCAAGCGCCCTCCAGCAACAAGAGTTCAGAAGCAAGTAATAAACCTGAATTAGGCAAAAATAAGCAGGATGCCAGCATGCTAAGCTTGAACAGAACTTATTCCAAATTATGAGTTGTGTTGCGCTTTGATAATATCATGTGTTTAGGATATGCTTCCAGCATGATTTCAGTCCATACTTGTATCTAATGGCTAGTAGGAGCCTTTATTTTTAATGCAGGCCTTTTTTAGTGACGGTCGAAACATAATTTGATGCCATGGAAGAATATTAGATGAGTTATTGAGACCTTAGAGGTTCTGTTTCGATTGCGGTCAGCACTAGAAGTTCGTGTTGATGCTTAACTTGCAAAAATGAAACGGCATTCTTGTTACAGGAGCTGCAGGTCTTTATTTTACGATATGGTGTGTAGTTGTAGTTCATGGTTTCTCCTTTATTTTCTTGTCCTGTTATTTCCCTCTACACGTTTTGTGATGAAAAGGATGTATATAACAAAGGTTAAATGTCCACCACCACAAGAACCCTATAAACTTTGTAAACCCAATCAATTTCTTATCTTGTTACCCACTTTGCCGAGAGGGGAATTATGTTGTTTCAAAGGTCGAGAAGGTAATTTACAAAGTTTATAGAGTTTGTGGGGTAAAAATTCCTTTAGTAATTTTTGGTCATTCACTGCTGATAGCAAACTCAGATTGAAAATTAACATAGCTACAATATCTTAATTATATATGCACGCTTAAAATATAAAATTATATTTCAATAAATAATTTATACGATGATATTAACGAAATATATTCTAGAATTTATCTCTATTTGTTATGTATATATATTAAAAATAAGAAACTTTGGATTTTTACGTTCTAAGGAAACATTAAATTTTCATCCATTAAATTTGTGGTCAATAAAGGATTGATAAACCTTTTTAACATCACTTATAATTTACTATATACAATTTTTTGTAAATACTGAAAATGGACAAAATCTAACCCTCTGTCTTTCTTTAATGGTTAAAATGCAAGCAATCTTTTATTTTTGTGGAAACATGCAAGAACAACATAAAGAAGCACACAACGATTTACGTGGAAAACCCTTCGATGAGGGAAACCCACATGGTTACAAACACCATAGTTTTCTCTTTTTCGGAGATTAGAGCTCTCTTCATTGACTACTCTCTTAAATACAATAAGGAGGGATGGGTACATTATATAGTGGAATGGGTAGACGGTCCCCCATCCGTTGACATGTGTACCCAATAAAAAGCTAACTCAACACTCCTCCTCAAGCTGAACATACATGTCAATCATGCCCAACTTATCTACATTCAGCTCAAATTGCACCATACAAAGCCTCTTTGTGAAGAGATCGATGACTTGATAACTCGATTTCAAATAGGTAAGACATAGTCATCCAACGTCAATCTTTTCTCGAATAAAGTGTATGACTATCTCCACATACTTTGTTCTAGCATGCATCAAAGGATTGTCGGTCAACATTACTACAACATTTTTATCACAAAACATCTTTATTGGTAAAATGCTTCAATGTCAATTTTCAACAGGAGTTGTAACCAGAAAACTTCAGTAACACCACTAATGAGAGTATAATATCCATCATAAACACTAGACCTAGAGATAATATTTTGTTTTTTGCTTTTACAAGTGACTAGATTGGCACGGAAATACACAACATATCCTGAAGTAGACCTCCCATCATCTATTACCCAATCTATATCACTATAGTCTTCAATAATAATGCCACTATGTTTTTTGAACATATATCTTTACATGGTGACTTTTTTATGGAGCACAAAATCATGTTAATAGCATCCACATGAATATTGTAGACTAGCTACATTAACAGTATAAGTAATGTCAGCTACCGTGAGAGCACTAATCTTTGTTATCTTCCTTTCACGACATCATCAAGGAGTTCACCATCCTCTATATTCAATTTATGATTAGCTTTAGTAAGTGTTGTGGTAGGCTTGCATTCCAGTATGCCAGAGTCCTTCAACAAATCCAAAGCGTATTTACGTTGGCCAAGGCACATATCCACTGGAGACTCAGTACCAAGGAAGTACTTCAACTTCCTAAATCTTTTAGCTCAAATTCAGATGCAAGAGTTTTCTTTATGTTGGATAATTCTCCTTCGTCGTCTCTTGTAAGGATCATGCCATCTACATATACTAAAAGAATAGATCTTCTCTCACCATTTCTTCTTATGAATAGAGTGTTATCTCCATTTACTTCAATATATCTATTTCTAATCATGAATACATGGAGTCGTTCAAACCATGCTCTTGGAGACCATTTTAGCCTATACAACGTCCTTTTAAACTTGCAACATTTATTCCCTTTTTTGAACTCAAGCAACATTTTCATGTAGACTTCTTTAAGATCACCTTTAGGAAGGTATTTTTCATGTCCAGTTGATTCATCTTCCAGGGAAAAATGAACAAGATAAATAAGAAGTCTAACGATGTTCACTTTGACCATGGGAGCAAAAGTCTCAAGCAAATCAATCTCATATTTTTTATTGTATCTCGTAGCCACAAGACGAGCATTAAATCTATCAATTTCCATCAATGGTATACTTGATTGAGTCAACCCATTTATATCCCACCAAATGAGCACACTTAGGAGCACCAACAATATCACAAGTGTCATTTTTCACCTATGCATCCATATCTTCCATGATCACCTTTGCCCATTTTGGATCCCTTTTTGCATCAATAATATTTTGGGGGACACGATGAGTTTCCAGTGAAGTAACGAAGCAATTATAGGATGCACTCAAATTAAATAGGAAATATGGTGTTTAATGGTGTGTTGGGTGCACAAGCGTATCTGGCTAGTGGTTTAATGGTATGCTTACCCTTCCTTTTGCAATGCTTATCGTCTATTTGCTCTACTTTAGGATCCTATAAGTCACTATCAGCTTCAATAAGAATGACGGGAATGATACTCGATGCTTCTAAATTTGGGTCATCTGAGGACTCAGGATGATTGAGGCTGATTTCTGCAACCTCTTTGTCATTATATATGTCTTCATCACCTTTAATCTCACCCTGAAAAGGAACATTGTAACCATCATTGTTCAAATATTAAAGGCCTTGAAATCCCTCTTCATGTCTATTCTCCCCCCGAGGGAACATTCGGAAAGAAGGCTTCATTTTCAAAGAAAGAACATCATTAGTGACTATAATACGAGCGGATGTAGAATCAAAGCAGTGATGGCCTTTCTGCATTGTAGAGTAGTCAAGGAAGAAAACTTTTATTGGCATGAGCATTCAACTTTTTAACCCCAGAATCATCAGCATGAGAAAACAAACACATCCAAAAACACAAGGTTTAAGAAAAAAGGTGTTTGATCCATATACACACATAAATGGAGATTCACCACTAATGACTCGTGATGGCATTCTGATCATCAAGTAAACACCGGTAAGAACTGCCTCTCTTCAGAATTTCTTTGAAATATTTAGTTCAGAAAGAAGAGCCTGATTGATCTCCAAAATGTGTGTAGCCTTCCTTTCTGTAACCGCATTTTGTTGACTATAGACACATGAGGGTTAATGAATAATCCCTTTCAACAAGATTTCTTTGAATAGAATGTGTTGAATATTCTTTAGCATTATCTAAGCAAAAATTTTTATCTTAGCATTATGTTATCTTTCTACAAGGGCAACAAACTGACTTATAATAGTAGGTATTTCACTTCCGTTCTTCATCAGAAAAATAGTGATGTATCTGGACCAATAATCAATAAAGGTAATAAAGTAGCAAAATCCCTACCAACTCATAACATTGCATAGACCCTAAACATCAAATGCACAAGCTCAAAAGCATGAGTGGATTTATTGATCAAGATAGAGAATGTGGTACGTGTTCGCTTTGCAAGTTGCCAAACCTCATATTGCAAAGCAATAAGCCGATAACAATAAGCTAACGCAACATATGCTGAAGGTAATCCTCAAAGTTGTGAGTAGTTTTGGTCTTCAATTAAATATACAATTGTACAAAGAGAGGGCACCACGATAGACTTCAATTAAATATAAAATTGTACAAAGAGGGCACCACGATATCCTTTGAAATAGCTATTAGCGGCAACCTTCTAATGGAGTTTTCATCTTAGATCTATCCCTCGTCTGATGCGAGATTCATGTGTATCATAGTCCCTATCTTGGAACAGTGATTTCAAGTTAAAACATACCATTTATCCGGAAAAAAATGAGTCCTTGAAGAAGCAGTTTCAGCCATCTGATTACAAATAATAGGTATAAACAATTCCCCTATCGAAGCAATTGATAGCTCGTAGATGAGTTTAATATATAGGATATAATTTTAAATATTCATATATACATTTTGGATGATCGATTGATGCTTTGAATTTGTAAAAGTCTCTAAATTGGATTTACATTTTTTATCGTGATTAAAGCCATTATATATACGCTTATTTTAGAAGCAACTCGTTGAGATGAAGTTGAGGCAACAAAGTTTGCAAGAATTTGAGTTTGGACGAGAATGATGTGCGATTTGTAGGGATATAAATCGATACTCTAAGAATGTGTTGGTCCTTACAATAGCAATGAGAAGCTCTCAAGGGGAGGAGGTCCCACCTAAACCTCAACAGTTAAATTCCTCGCTTATTCTCCTTCATCTCCTTTCTCTAGTGAGTTAACTCGCTATTTCTTCTTCTTCTCGTATATGAGGTGGATCACACTACCTAGGACGAGCAGGTATTTCTCCATTTTCATGCAGCATAATCAATATTTTTCATATAAATTATAAGAAAGTTTATCGACTTTACTATCAATAACAATATGATACCTAATGTTTTAGAGGTGACGTTTTGGTTCCAAAATTTGCATTTGGTATAATATAATACCTAATATTGTAAATCAACCTACCAAGGGTAAAAAATTATTGTATAGAGACCATTATGCACTCCATTTTTTACATAAAAATATGTGGAATGTCTCACACGCCCGGCCATTCATCCTCCCAATGTCAATGGTCTTCAGTGTTGCCCCATTATTTCCTATCCATTAGCACCTTATTGGACTTCTAGTCACCGTAAATAAGAAATGTGAATTTTGATAATAGAATTTTTGTAACTTGAAATGATTTGCTTTTTTAAAAAAAAAGGTTATCATTTGTGGCATATTCACTAAAAAATCCTTTTGTGGCCAATCTTTATTGAAAAATCGAACAACTCTATGAAGAAGGAAAAGAAAATAATAGTAACTTGGTACGGAGCATCTACCATCATGCACACAATGATTGTGTAATTCATAATGGAAAAGAGCATTTATTCATTCATGTAATGGATCCTATGGTAGACCATAAATTGAGAGAAATCATACCCACTCAGGCTTTTGGTAGACATGTAAGAAAATAATAATAAAGTTCGTTGTTGGCTCTTTTTTTATTTCCATTCTATTAAATAAAAAGGCATCATACTTGACCGTAATGCAGATCCTCCTCCCTCTACCCCTTCTCCTGCACATCACCAACAATTTCAATCTTTTACACCGATGTTTCTCTCGACCAGGTCATGAGGAGAAAGCAAAATCTTCCCAGAAGGAGGGAAGGCGCTCCCTAAGCTACAACTCACAGCTTGCTGAAAAAGGTGAGGCTCTGCGCGCCCCCTTTTTCCCACCGCCCCCAAACCTCCTCTCCCCCACTTGTTGTGAGCCCTTGAGTCATTGATTAGTAAACGTCACGGTGCTGGTGACGGTCGGGACCGTGGTCGTCCGTCTCTGGTTTGCCGGACGATAAGATCACTGAGATTGACCAGCCAGCTGGCTATTCCTTATTCTTGCAAATCGAGAAAGTCAACCACCGATCTCTTCCAAAGGAGTCAGCTGTCTGTGCGAGTCACCTTCTTCTAAGCTCCGTTGGACGACACGACATTCTCGTTCGAACAAACAAAGAGGGGCCGACCTTGTGATGGTTCCCAGGATCCAATAAACCGAGGTCTACGTTGCCACGATCTTCTTCCCTCGGGAGGGTTGCTTTTCCGGGCTTCCAGAAATCAGCAAGTCAACTACCTTTTGGGTGCATATTCTGTCTGGCATGGCCCCACTTCTTTGTTTTCGATCGGAGCATCAAACAGCGCAATCCGAAATCCTATGATGTGTCATCCTCAAGGTTGGCCATGTCACATGCAGGGCATCAACCCATTTCAGCTTTATCTGCAATGGCAGACATGATGCTCATCAGTCTGCGGGATTTCCATATCGACTCCAATTGGATCACATTCTCTTCACACATTAGCATGGATCGTCTGTTGCAGTGTTGTCTCTGCATTAATCACTTGAAGATCAAGTGGTTCAAACAATTTTGCACGGTACAGACTCACAATAAGTGCAAAATCATGTGAAGCGCTCGATTAAGATCAAACGGCTCAAACGGGTGTCGTGGAATCTATTGCAATGACTGCTACAACAAACGACCCGTTCCCTTCGCACATGCGGTGCCAGTAGTTGTCCAACTCCACCTTCTTGAATATTACCACTATAAGTGTGTCATTTGCACATGAAAGTCGTTGCATCAACTTGGCCTTAAAGTCATCGATGTAATATGGGATCAGGGACGAAGCCAGGATTGTTTCCTTGGAGGGGGGTCTAAAGGAAATAGAAACGTCCTCTTCTTTATGGAAAGAGACTTTTTAACATAAAATACTTTAACTTAAAATCATATCATTTTTAAAAAATATAAACAAAAGTTTCTTTTGTTTCCAAATATATGAATAAAAAGACTTGAATGAGATACCTATAGTTCTTCATATATGAAGCATGTATTCCTCTTCATAGCTTACAATTATTCCTGACAGAAAACAACCACAATATAAGATATTAAAAATTAGAAAATGACTAAGATCAAGCGTAATGTCAAATTATTAAATCACACTCTCCTTGATTTGAGTCATATCCATCTAGATTCTATTGAAACATTCTCTGCAACTTCCTTCTTGATATAGGTTAATAAACAATTTCTTAGAAAATCATTTTTCATCTTATTGTGAAACCTTGATTTAACAATCTTCATAACTGAAAATGTCCTTTCAGTCGTTGCAGGGGAAACAAGAAGAGTCAAAACAAGACGAATCAATCGATCAACCATGTAATATATACTTGATTCCCGTACGTGTTGGTTTCTGACAAAGATCGATGGGATCAGAAGAACTTCTAAGAAGTTGATGAGCATCAACATTTGATTTGTAATGTAATAATCATTTTTCTAATAGCAATTGTTCTTGTTATGAGAAATCCATTGGATAGAACTCCCTTGCCAATTTACTTATATCATTGTTAGTGAATAATTTGTAACTTTCTTTAGGATCTAAAGCCACACTGAGTATAACAAGTTTGGTGGCCTTTTCGTTAAACCGACTTTTGAGTTCTGATATTTGAGTATTTATTGCTGAAGTAAATATATCCACTCGATAATGATGATGAAGTGTGATTTTCTTTAATTGACCACGAGACCATATTCGACTTGTAGAATAATGGGAATTTTGGTCTGGGACGTCAATATTCGTTCTTTGAGAAAATGCAATAGACTTTGAGAATAATGCATCCCAACATTCTTCTCTTATCTTTTTGAAGGTCTTCCTTGGTAGATGAGACAAGTTACAAAGCCTTTAAAATATCTAAATTTTTTCATTGAAGAACTTGACATAAATCTTCGGTTATCCCTAAAATAGCTTCCATAATATGCATAATAAGAATAAATTCAAAGGAAGTTACTTCTTCATATGTGTCGTCTGCTTCTGCATGTTGTTGATACTTAGCACCTCCATTTATGATCGCTAAAAGTACCTTACAAATTGCATTGTACATTTTAATAGAACTGTATATAGACTTATAATGAGAACTCCATCGAGTTTCATCTGTATGAAGTAGTCTTCCATCATATTAAATGACATACAGATTGAACTTCATTAGTAGATAATAAGTTAGCTACGTCATCAGCATGAGCAGCTTGTAATTCATCGTATCATTTAGATGATGCATTGACAATATTGATAGCAACACTCAACTTGTTAAAAAATTATGAATGGGAATCACCTCCTTAGAAGCAAATACAAGAACTAATTGAAGACGATGAGCTAAGCAATGAATATAATAAGTATATTCATTTTCTTTAATAACCAGTGCTTGTAATCCATTCCATTCTCCACGCATATTACTTGCACCATCATATCCTTGGCCTCTAATTTTTCATACTCAAGATTATTTTGTAAAATAACTTCAAATAATCTATTTTTAGTGTAATCGCTCTTGTATCTGATACGTGTACCATGTTAAAAAAACATTTCATGTAAATAACCACTTCTATCAACAAATCTAAAAATAATAGCCATTTGTTCTCTCTTTCCTACATTTCTGGCTTCATCGATTAACACAATACACAGTGTCTGTGATCTCGGCTCGAATAGCTTTTCTTAATTTTCCAGCTATGATTTGAATAACTTCTTTCTGACCATCTTGGGATGTACGCTTAGCGTTTCCTTATGCATTTTGTAATACAACTTTTTCACCTCATCATTATAAGATGCTACAAATTTCATTAATTCAAAAAAATTTTCAGGATTGGATGAATATGATCTTTCATCATTTCCTCTGAAAGCACATGCTTGGAATGTTAGCTAAGAGCAACATTAATGGTTGTCCTTAGACTTAGATGATTTTCCTGAATTTGCTTGATATCTTGCTTTTGGATGACATGCTCAATACATTGTGCTTTATTTATGAAACTTCATATACTTTCTTCTGCCAAACTATGGGAGAACCTCTACTTATGTGACTCGAAAAAGAACAATCTTTTCTGTTGTTAGTTCTCTTCCTATTTCAAAATTCATCAATAGCTTAGACATTCATTCCATATTTTAAATTGGGTTTGTCTGAAAAATGAAAGCAAGAAAAGCAAAATACAACATCTTTGGAAGGTGAATTCTCTAACCATGAGTGTTTTCTAAACAAGATGCTTGAAATCATAGACGATGTTTCTCGTTATCATTATATGGATAATCAGCCATAATATGTTGATAAGATCTCAAATTAATAAAAGCATGTATTATATCATCTCTTTCATCATAAGCATACACCCATATCATTTTGCAGTCCTGAATCTCTTTCCAACGAACCATCGTCAGAGTCGCATAATTCAACTCGTGAAATCTTCGAAGGAGGAAGTTCACTCTTTTGAGAAAGTAAATTTTCTTGAGTATTGATTTCATCTTGCTTCTTTGTAAAATTAGCGGTAATTGGCCTCTTTGATATTATCTGATATGAAAAAAATGATGGGAAATATTACCACGCAATTAATTTAACAAACTAGTGAGTGGAAGTGATAGTCATTAAATAACCATAAAAGGAGTAAATCAATGGAAATACTTAATTGAAATATGAAATTTACTTAAACTATTTGCATTGACAACCACAAAATCGAAACTTAAATATGAAATTTACTTAACCTTTTAAATAATGATTTATATCTTTAAATCGAATAATTTGATTATTTTAGCTGATAACTTGGGATTAAGAGAGGAGAGTACATGTCATTTAGGTACTATAGATATTAGATAACCTTGATATCAAATAATTTGGCTATCATAGAAAATTGCCGATTGTATCCATAACATTATTGAGATTGTGGCAATAAACTTCGTGATACGACACACAATATAATATAATCATGATACATGTGCATAAAAATTGCGCTATATGTGTGGAAACAAATTGATTTTCTTTGGAGTTTAGATAACTTAGATATTTTGTTCATAAAAAAGAGTTTGTGTAAAATTTATCCTGTTACATTGGATGTAATAGTGAAGAATAAAGGAGGGTTTTAAATATTTTTTATTTTGATCATAAAGTTAGGTGTAAGATCGATTCTGAAATATTATTTTCTCCTACTAAAAATACACGAAAGATAACAATTCAGTTAGTTATCCAAAATATACATGAGTAAAGATAAAATTATAAGGAATAACGTGAATAAATCATTAATCTCATCATAAGCACATTAATAAAGCAGCTTCTATTGATTTTACGAGGAAAGACGTATCATCAATTAGTTTCATTTTTTTTTGTCAGCAACCAGGTGACTTTAATAATTTTGTAGACATATTCCATCATATTTCCTTATATTTTTTGCTGCAGAATAATTGTAGACCGCTTTATATGCCATAGGTAATAATATTTTGTAGAAAAAATGACCTTTGTTTCTTTTTGTTGTAGTGTTATAATATTAGTTACAAATTAACTAAATAAATATGATAGAATAAATTATCTAAATATTCTAAATCTGACTATTTATTAATATTAAAATATTATATTATTATAACGTTATTTAGAAAATTAACTAAATATGGTGGAATTTTTTTATGTGTCGATTACAAAATTATAATTATACAAATCCTAACACTATTACAATATATAACTTCAACTATTACAATATATAACTTCAATTAGAAGATTATCCTGACAAATCTTAATGTTATGATATAATTGAACGATAGAATATAATTAATTCTATCACAACTGAATCTAATAAAATATTACTGATTTTTTTAAAAAAAATAGAATACTTACATTTGAAGGAGAATAAAGAAAATTCCAAGTGTCAGGCTTCCATTCACACGTTCTCTAAGCCTTGCAGACAAAAAATTTGAACAGGACTTCCAGGAGAATGAGATGGGTTGGAACAAATGACTATTTATAGGATGTAACCAATTAGAATTTTATTTTTTTTGAATAATTGGGACTTTGAGATCGTAATTGATTAGATTTTGGAATAAGAAATAATTTTTGCTTAATTATGGGGAGGCCAAGCTCCTAAAATTCAAGGAAACTTCTCCCATCGATGGGGAGGCCGGGCCCCCGCCTGCCTCTACCTCCCATGCCATCCTTCTCGTGCCACTTCCAGCAATAAGGTTCTAACTGCAGTCGCCATGAGATGTTATAGATAGATAGAACTGAGAGTCCTTCCCATCCTCGTCATGCTTGGAGGCAGTGTACGTCACTGACATAAATGCTGAGATCCATAACCAACGTGCTGCTGAGGAACCATTGATATCCATTTCCCAACGTGCAATTTTTTTTGGTAATTCCTTGTGTATTGTATTAAAAAACAAAGCAGAAGTAATAGTTACAAGCTGACTTATATTTCATAAGTCCTCATTACAAATATGTTTATGCAAAGCTGTAAATATGCTCCCAGCGAGAGAAGTCAAAAACCCGCTGCTTCTATAAGGCTGGTGATGATTATTGCAGTTTCGCTAGCAGTTTTGGTTTTCGCTGATGCCCATCTAGCATTCCTCTCCTCCCATATACTTCAGGTAGAGACAATGGGAGCCATTGTAGCCTTACTCTTCACTACGTCACCAGAAAAGCTTGAGCACCACGTCAGAATTGAGTTTAGCTCCATTGAATTGATTAGTTGAATGCCCAGAGCCCCCAGAACTTCTATCCAAAACCGTCGTTGAGTAGTTGCAATTGAAGAATATGTGGTTCCGTGACTCAGGGAAGCAACAGCAAAGGTAGCATGCCCGGTTAGGTGTGATGCCATGCTTTGATAGCTTATCAAGAGTCGGTAGCTGATCCAGAATAGCGCGGTATAAGGTGCATGTGTGCTTAGGTATCACAAATCTATTCCAAAGTAGGGGGGCCCACGTAACATCTCCAGCCCTCTTCCTGACCAATTCCCAAGCCTCCCTGAAGGAGTACGCCTTCAGTGAAGCGATCCAATTCCCACCATTCTCTGTTGTAGTCGTGGCCGAAGCTAATTTTGGCCTAGCTTCCATGATTGATTTCCAAGTCAGGGAATCACCATTTGATATTGGGCAAGCAAAAATATCTCGCCTTTTTAGATATCTCTCGCGCATGAAAGTAGGCCATACAGAGTTATTTGCGGAGAGCACTTTCCATCCCCAATCTAAAATCATCGCCTCCCTTATGGAACTAAGCGAGTGAATCCCTAGCCCCCCATCTTTCTCAGGCAAACAAAGAACATCCCAACACGTGGTGAGTACCAAATGCCCAAAGAAAATCAGCACAAAGCACCTCAATTTTTGTGATCGTCTCACAAGGAATGAGGATTCCAGAAGCCCAGAAGAGGCAAACTCCCGCAACTACGGATTTCAAAAGTTGTAATCGACCGACGAGGGTTAGGGACCTTGCTTTCTAGCCACCAAACAAGGCCCTAACCCGGTCCAGGAGCTGTTGCGTTGCCGCCATTCTTCCCCTCGCCAGAGCAAGAGGGATTCCCAGGTATCTCGTCGGCAAAGGTCGGCAAAGAAGCCGCATTTGCAAGCAAAGATTGAAGTCATTTGTAGCATATTTTGCAGAATTAGCGTGCTCTTGGAGGGGTTCAATCTGAGATCTGACATTTCTCCAAACTCATCCATGATACATCTCATCTCTTTAAGTGAATTTCCAGTTTTTTTTGCAAAAGAAAAGGAGGTTGTCCGCGAAGATAAGGTGAGACGCCTTTGCTCTCCCCATGCGTATGGGTCTGATTTTCCTTGAAGAACCACTTTCTCCATCAGTATGGAGATTGTGTCCATAGCAATTACAAAAAGGAACGGGCTGAGGGGATCCCCCTGTTGAAGCCCCCCAGTAGGAGCGAAAAAACCCACTTGGGGAACCGTTGATAAGCACCAAGAACATAGGGGTGGAGATGCAATTTTTGATCCAGTCGATCTACTTGTTGTCAAACCCCTAGAGCTTGAGGCTCGCCAAAATGAATGGGTGCTGCAAGCTAATATTTTGTATAAGACGTTGCAACATGAGATAGGCCTGAAATCTCCCAATCTGGAAGGCGTCGGTCCTTTTGGTGCCAGGGTGAGGAATGTGTGGTTGACATCGTCCGGGCCCGAGGCTTTAGTCGGAGGAATACTCCTAACAGCGTTCCAGATTTCCATTTCCAAGAACGGCCTGGACATCCAAATCTTGGTCTCTTCCCCAAGTAAAACTTTGGCTGTAGGGGCAAATTCCAAATCACGTCAAACTGAGGTAGGCCAAGAAGCCCCTGGAAGTAATTAACAGCCTCAGCCAAGTCATTTGGCTTGTCTACGATGTTACCATCCTTATCCATTTCCGAGTTTGTCTGGAGCAAGCCGTGAGATGAAATTTTTTTGTGTTTCAGTTGCCGAGTCTGAGCCAATCAATCCGACTTTTCTCCCAACGTGCAATTGAGGTACCATACTTTCCACTGCGAAGCTCTGCCTCTGTTTGGATCACCGTGTACATCTTCTTCTCCCTCCTGCAGTCGCAGGTGCCCGAGCAGTACTCACAAATGGACAGATGGAGCGTTGCCTCTGTCAGCAAACGCTGCATTGAGATGGGGGATTACGAGATGGAAAAGAAAAACGAAAAGTGAGGGTGGTGGTCCATGCATTACAAAGAATATGGTTTACTGCTACCAGTTTAAAACTTGGGGCATTTCATAACAGGTATAGAGCATACTGTTCTATACAGCAATGGTTTTGATGCAACGGTCTGATTTCCGTTGTTGCGTACTGTATTAGATAACAAAAAGTTCGGGTATCAAATAATCGTTTCTATAAGATTGGGGGCCATTTTCTTACCTGAGGTAAAATTTCAGGTACTTGTAATTTACTCCAAATTGTTCGTTCTCTGCAACCTAGATAAAATACCTTTTTTCTAAAAAAAAAGACATCTTTCAGCTGCTCCATGATCCTCAGATGAATTCAAACTCGAGAACAATAATGGAAGCCAGAGGATCTTCGTCAAATATCCATAGACAGAGAGCCAAGAACCAATAAAGTAACATTTGCATGCAATGAGGAATCAATCCATACACTGAATTCTCTGTAAATGAGCAAACACGAAGGATGCAATAGCTAAAACAGAATCCCACAAATTACTAAAGAAAAGACAGCCAGGGGGATTTATAACTATAATCCGGATCTTAATATATAATCAGTTCATTCCACAGCCAATAAAAAAACGAATTGGGCAAAACTGTTTCTACTTTCCCCATAAATACCAAGAAAGAAACACAACTGAGGGCACTCATAACCTGCAGGGGAATCAGTACTCGGATGGTGAGATGACATCATCAATCTTCAAGATCATCTTAACAACCTGGGTAGCAAGCAAGATCTGCTGCTGCTTTCCTATCAATGTCTCAAAAACGTCCTGCACTTTCATATCGTTGGTACCAACATCATTGCAGTCAATGCCGCAATAGGGGTTGTTTTCCTGCACAAACCACGGAAGATACAGACATTAAAGGAAGATTAATACAAAGCTAGAGTCAAAAAGCATTGTGAGCTTATGCTGCTTATTCCACTAAACATGTAAAATAATATAATGACCTGGGTATGAAAAAATATCATGACCTAAGTCACCTAACATATGGAGTACTTGAGGTATTAGCCTGGGTTAAAGGATTGAACGGATTCACAGTGCCCCTTTCTAAACGGCAGCCTAATACCGTTGCCTGATCAGAAAAAAGAATTAAACATCTTAAAATATTCGCTATAAAGGCCCTCCCAGTTCAGATAAAAATAAGTAGAAAACCTATATTTCGGGGTCGGAGGCTGGTATATGTGGGACTGAACTCTGTATGTGGTAAATGAATTTTGGAAGGATCCATTTACCTATCTTACATATGAATGATGCATACTCTAACACTCCTCAAGTTGGAGTATGCAATGCTCAACTTGAACAAACAGAAAGAAATCTTCACTCACAATAAAAGACACTACATACAATATCAACTCAACGCGCACAATTGTTGGCTGTTATCAAGGAAGTTGCTTCTCATGTCGTGCAGGTGAGGAGGACAAACGGTTTGGAGTGTCAGTCAAACTGAATCCCCTCGTCAGAGAGCACGTGCTCTGTACTGTGCTTGTCAGAGTCACTGCAACTGGAAATGAGTCTCCTCGTTAGAGTACTCTGGCCCGCCACAATATCATCTCTGAAAGGGCCGAATTAAAATGGTCGTGGAACACAGTCGCTGAAGAACGGAGTCTGAAAAGTCTCCTCGTTGGAGAATTGAGTCTCTCTCATACTGTCTCAGAGAATGAAATCTCTACTCTAGACTGGAGTCCCTATGAAACCACATGAAAACCTTATCCCACATGGCATAGGGAATGGGATCTCAACTCTGGAGTCCCTATTGAAAACATGAAAACTCTGGCCAAAAAACAAATGATGGGAACCACATAAAAATGATGGCAAACATGTGCACATCTAAAAAGGAGTCACTCTTTGGAGATCTCGGAGAAAATGGGTCACACAATTATGGAGTGCCTCGAAATTAGACTCTAAACCAATCCGCAAAGTCTGAAATATGAACTATAGAGTCTGAAAATCTGACTGGTCTGGAATCTGACATCTAAATCTGGAACAGAAATGTGACTCTACACAATACTCCATCTTTCTCCCATACTAGTCGAAAAACAAGGACGTCAACCAAGTTGGAGAAGTCATGAAAAATGGGGAAACGGATGCATAAGCCTATCTCATCATTTTTTCCATCTTTTTTTAATGAGCGGCTCTATTTTTTACGGCTTTTCTTTCTTCTCTTTTTTTCTTGCGTACTATTTTTTTGCACGCACCCCCTTTTTTCCTTCAAATCATCGTGGCATATTTGGACTCAAAAATGTTTGTTGCTCTCCTTTTTTCTGATGCAGCAGATGCTTTTTTTATTTTCAAGAGTCGACCATTCTCTCTTTTTTCCTTTTCACTTGGGACGACTGCAGCAAAGCACCCCCTACAAAATATGACCCACTTGGGCATGTAATAAGCAGCACAAAAAAAATTTAAACCATTGGGACCTTCTTTAGGGTTCCCAGATCCAAAGACAGCGACCCTCGATGGCGTTTGCTCTTAGTGTCGCCACCATTAGATCGAGGAGGCTGGTGGAGGGGCTTCGCATGGGACTTGGAGAAGTGCGATCGCCGCCTGCTAGTGATGTTCAAAGAGGGGGGCACTGATCTGCGTGGTGACCCACCGATGGGGAACTTCATTCGCCGCTGCCGCCTGGAGCAGGAGAGTGGAAGGGGGGGTTCCATGCACCCTAGGGTTCCCAGTTGGAACCCCGATGCCACCTCATGCTTGGAGATCTAGCAGTCGTCACCGCTGCTGGAAGTTGTGGATGGAGGAGTGTTGCTGCGTGGATAGAGAAGGAGGAGGCATCGCCTCCGCCTGGTGGAGACGCAACGGAAGAGCTCCTCCAGGAGGCGCCGCCGCCATTGGTGAAGGTCGAAGGGGCGTAGCTGCTGGAGATGCGGCTAGAGCGTGACGTCGTTGTGCGCCACCTGGAGGCCCACCCAAGATCACGCGGAGCTCGAAAAAAAAGGAGATGTCACTACCTCTCGTAAGGTATCGTCTCGAGCCATGGGGCACCTGTCATGGGCACTTGGAGATGGCCGCCTCTTTTTGTGGCACCGATGCGGCTATTGCCGCTTCTGCGATGCAGCAAGGAAGTCGATTATAGGAGGTTGTTCATGCTCTTGTTCATGCTCTTACAAGATCCATGACAGTCTCTTTTTGTGGCTTATGCACCACCTGAACTTAGGGTTACAGAAAACCCTATTTTTCTTTAAATAAACTCTAAACTCCAACATATTTTGAACATGAACTTCACAAACAAGAATCAAACTTCTTGATAACCAAATCTCGATCCAAAACAAAGAACATAATGAAAAATCTCGAGAATCGAATCCGCTTTGATACCATGTAAGAAAATATAATGTGGAAGTGGAATCAGAGAAAAGAATAAACATTAGGAACGTGGGATTTTAACGTGGAACCCTACTCTCTAAGGAGCGGTATGAAACCACGGGAGAACATCTCAAAAGGCTGAAGTATGCATTGCAATTTCTCACAAAATACAGGGGGTCTGGGGCCACAGACCCTCCAAGTCTCACCACTAGAAGATGTAGGACTAAATTCCGAATGTGGTAAATGGATCATGAAAGTATCCATTTACCCATCTTACATATGAATGAGCATACCACTACCAGGAAAAGGCATCATGAAAAATCTACACCTACCATCCTTGGAAGAATTTTAAATGAAAAATGACAAGAAAGAGACAATCAAGGTTGCAAAAATCAATAGTCGGAACTCCATTGGTTGGGTCACTGACTAAGGATTAATCGACAATCGGCTAATCGGATTTAGTCGAGCTTTAATCAGCTTCAAAATTTTTAATTATTTTAAATATATGAGTCATTTTTATATGTATATTTTTATAGATTTACATAGATTTACATTTTTATATTATCATAACGAAAGGAAGATGTAATTGAATTTAAATAAAAACATTAAACATATTAGAATAAGTTTGCTTTTAAAAAAGTACAAAAATAAAAATACTCGATCGGCCAATCGACTGCTCGGCTTAGTCAGAATTAGTCAATACTCGATCGGCCATCCCATTGACTAGAGCAGTCGGACCTACTAGTTGGGTCAGTCGTTGGACTTTTACAACAGTGGAGACAATTTCACCGATACTAGCCAACCCCATATAGACAACCACTTAAGAGACCAGGCGTCTAGCTATTTCAAATCTTTCAATGACCACTGACCAGTCCACACCCAGATGCTGAAGGTACCAGGATCCCGTGACCAAACCAAAATATACCTAACATCCTTGAACATCTAAATCATCGAGATAAAATATTGTTACTTCTATCGACATTTCCGGTCAAACTAAGGCAACTGTAAATCATAGGGCCAGCTAAAAATGTAGCCCTTTAATTCAATAAAGAATCTTTATTATGGTCAAACCTATGACATTCTTATTTTGAAGGTGCGGAAACGGATGGAAGGTGATCATCTCCATGAATAAATATGGAGCATAAATAGCAGAGAGAACCTTTGTGGGACTCAGGAATTCCATGAACTCATAGTCTGCATTTACAAAGACACAAGTCTAGGGAGACCAAATGTCAATGTCACAAGTCTGGTAATGAGGATACCAAAGGAATCACCTGGATGATGGGAGTTCATCCCCTGCAGATGGTATGGGAAAGCAACAAAGGAACATGTTACTGCTAGGGATCCGGCGCTAGCTTGTACATTTTACTGGGTTTTAGTTTGAAGACACATTAAACCAGGTTTTCTAATCATTTTTTGGCATGTAATAGCGTGTTCTATAGGTTGCTTATCCATTAAAATGAAATCTGGATGATTGCCAACAGAGGATTTGTTATCTTTCAAAATAACTGTTTATATATTCAGTTACATATTAATTATGCTAACGAAGGCCACGTTATAAGTGGTACAGACGGAATATATTCAGTGGCATGTATACCTACGTGTGGGGCATATGAACCTCCAGCATGGGTGCATTACTTACCAAGTTCAACATTTTTTATGAACAGATAATCGGAGAATTATCTTATGACTTTAAAACATTCTGAAGATGTTCCCTTGGCATGATAAATTATCGTGAATAAAAAAAGAGAAACATACCTTAACCTGCTGAGACTTTACCGCTGTTAGTGTATCAATAGAGGAAAGACCACTATTTTCTGCAAGGGCCATTGGAATTGCCTCTAATGCTTCCGCAAATGCCCGGATTGCATACTAAAGTCATTTAAAAAAGTGAAATAAGTTTTACACATTACATTTACTATTAAGGTATGAACTGCAGAAACAACAAATACATGTCAAGTGGATAAAACTGACCTGTTCAACACCAGGATACTTGTCCGCAGCAGAATCCACGGCAATTGAGCAAGAGATTTCAGCCGATCCACCACCATATACGATAGAATTGTTACGAATAAGGTTTCTCGCCACACACAAAGCATCGTGGAGACTGCGCTTTGTTTCCTCTATCATCATTTTGTTACCTGAAACACAATTCCAGAAAAGGACAGCTAATATCAATTTCTTGTTTGAAAATTAACTTCTCTTTTACATCAGCTAGCCCTGGCAGTATCAAGTAATATATTCAATACAGCGGTAATAACACGGCCTCAAATTTCATTTCTGTCGAATATCGATATCCTGTCGAAATCGAAATTCGACCGAAATGGCCGAAATGACCTAAATATGAGGGCCCTAGTACAAAAGACCGAAATGATCGAAATTTCGGTCGAATTTCGGTCGAAATTCCAACGAAATTCCGTTAGTCACCGAAATGGTGACCGAAACCGACATTTAGGGCCTTGGGTACTGGTTAAGAAATAATTTCTACACCTTACAAAGAACGAAGAAAAAACTGCATGCAAACAAGATGTTAATAAATTCACTAGTCTTATGTAGCACAAATAAAAAAGACCAACCTCCACGAATGAAAATAGTGACTGCCCTAGAGTTTGCACAGTGCTCAATGTAAAGCATACGATCTTTTGTGGTTCCAAATGATTTTTCTCTTACCAATCCAGCCTAATCAAAATGCATAAAAGTAGAGATATCAAAAAAGAATTTCAACAGCATACATCACATTATAAGGAAACATGAAATATAGGTCACCACATTATATATGGTTAACACCACATTGCACTAAAACTAAGACAGCATGCAATCAAAGTGACTTCATTATCACAAAAATGCTTAGGCGTGTCTTATGAAAAACAAATAAAAAGAATTTTAAAACATAATATTCATCTGAAGAAAATAACACATTTAGGTACATGCTATGGAAGGAAATTATGAACCATTTTCCTGGCTCCATTTTCCCGACTCTGCTTAACTGGGAAGAGCGTGAAGGTTAGATACTATCGGATCCATGCCCTTCAAGTGCAAAGACCATAATCATGAGCTCTCGGAGAAATTAAAAAAACACATAAATAGGTGTGTCTAGTTTAGTTGTAAATTCGAGATTTTAAATGATAACAGAACTGAACTTAAAACCTCGTCGAGAAGATAAACTTGTTCTCTACTTGCAAAAGGCAACGTAGACAATCTCGTACTCCTCATTTCTCTTCTTTTTTCCTCTGAACAAATAATGGTAAGCATTTCCACCCTAACTATGTCACTGCATTCCCAATACATGTTTGAGATCAAAAGGCCGTTACAAGTCCTTGATTGCTGCACACACTCTCAAGGGGTCCCAGTGAAAAGAGAGCAAACATTGACGTACTTACTCAAACTCCCGATCATAAGAAAAAGAACTTCCCTACTATGTCTACTGTGGGACTCGGCATGGGTGAGAACATAGTGAAGAGCTCCGATATCCAGCTGGCCAGAGGATGAAAAAGGGACCACGTAATAGAATATATACGAGTCTGAAAAGTGCAATGAGGCGGGAAAGAAGCCTACTCTCGCATACCGCTGCATCCCAAGCCTAGCTATGGGACATGCGTGTGATTAGCTAGCCTTGTAGGGGATAAGCGATGAGGATGTCCCCCCATGCTACGGTTCTAGAAGTCGTCTGCAGTAGGTTAGAAAGCTGGAACAAGACAAGCTCCTCCACATCCCCCCAAGCACACTGCCCAGTCTAGAAATTTCTTGTAAAAATACTAGCCTCCGTGAACTCTATACATATATATAGGGAGAGAGAGAGAGGGAGAGAAATACATATTATAGGGAGAATATTGACATTTTGGTTTCATATATTATCAGTACTATGCACAAAAGGGAGAAACCATATGAGATAAGAAACTTTCAACTATAGTTTTAAGAAAAGGTCTCACATATTCCGCCGGAAGAAAACATGCCATCCGACAATTTTTTTTAGAGGAAAAAGGACCTCCACCATATAGTATGCACAAAAAAACTTCACCATTAATTACCATGAAATAATTACAACCACGTTACATGAACAAATGGAAAAGCACGTGTTAAGAACACCGACTTCCGGCAAACACCCTAGCATGAGATACTACATTCTCACAATAAAGTGATTATGATGAAACAACACATCGTTTCTAGTCAGCCATATAGCCCATATCATCGCCACACAACTCAAGCTAACCAGCTCTGAACCGCCCCAACCAACACCGATGGATTCCCAAAAATAAGAAACCCCATTCACAGATATCCCGGTGTCACCAAACAGCTCCCAAGACTCCACGGATTTCCTGCACCCAAAGAACAGGTGATCCGTGTTCTCTGCCTGCTCACGACAACGACAACAGACTGGGTTAGTCGTCTGAACAAATCGTGAAAATCTGTCTCCCGTCAGCAATCTTCCCCTCGAAAAAAGCCACATAAACACCTTTACGCACGTAGGGATTTACCACTTCCAGATTTTCCTGCAGTCAGTTACGCATCCCTTAGGGTCAAACACAATTGGGCCTTTTATAACCCTATATGCTTTTCCACCGAAAGGACCCCATCGTACCAACCCCAATAGTCATGACATTTCGTAGACCCCTCAATGCCTTCAATAGTCTGCAGCAATGCCACTAACTCGTTCATTCTTTGATCTGATAACTTTGATATGGAAAGAGGAAAAAAGAATTGACGTCTCAAACGTCTGCCACAGAGCAATCCGGGTCGACCGCAGGAGCCATTAGGTGTGGAAATTAAGAGCCAAGCGTCCCATCCTTGCTCCAGTCATTAGTCTAGAACTTGAAACATTTTCCATCACCCATTACAAGTCTCAGGAAAGCTCGGATTTCCTGGGCCACCCCACATATGCCTCTCCAGGAAAAGGAAAAGGAATGGACCTGGCCAAGATCCCCAGTAGTTGGAAGCGAGCATCCCACGTCATAGATTTTCCTGAACACATCATGTTGCCACAATCCTCCTAAATACGAGCAACCCACTTGCTGAGCAGAGCCTTCTTCATCTCCTCTAAGTCGCACACCCTCAGCCCTCCGTCCTCCTTTGAACACTACACCGTCCCCCAGTCTACGAAGGGCATTCTGCTCGACCGCCCAGAAGAGGATCAAAAGAACCATCGCATGGTGACCTCCAGCTTCCTCTGAATCCCATTCGAGAAAACCCTTGCAAACAAAAAAGGATATGGGAATCGTAGACAACACCGACTTCAACAACACCAGTCTACCTCTTCAAGACAAGTAGATAGAACTCTAACTCATTAGCCTCTACTCCAACTTCTCAATCACCGACAGCCACTCCACCGCACGCATCCTCCAAACAACAAATGGCACATCAAGATATCGCAAAGGTAGATCCTTACAGGAGGACCCCAACCAATACGCACATATGCTAATCTCTACCTCCTCTAGACCAATGAGTACAAATTTCAATTTTTCCCTATTGAGCTTCAATATATCTCGCCAAAGATGACAAGGATCACGAACATACCCCTGCAACCCTCCGATCCACACTCAACAAAGAGGATTGTGTTGTCTGCATATTGGAGAATAGGGATTGAAATCTCATCCTTGTTGTAACCGTTGTAAACGCCGCCTGACACTGTAGCCCGCCATAACATAAAGGTTGTACACCACAATAACGTTATCCATCGATCCGGAACGCCTTTCCTATATAGAGATGCCAACATGAACATGGCCTCAAATTTCAACGAAATTCGATCGAATTTCTGTCGAATATCGATATTCTGTCAAATCAAAATTCGACCGAAATGGTCAAATGATCGAAATATGGGGACGCTAGCACAAAAAATGACCGCAATGACCAAAATTTCGGTCGAAATTCGATCGAATTTCCATTTCGGTCGGTCATCGAAATGATGACCGAAACCGACATTTAGGGCCTTGCACATGAAGCACCAGTCTACACCATCATAGGCTTTTTAAAAGTCAACCTTCTAGACCACATCATTTGCTCTCCTCTTCCGACTAGCCACTATCTCAAACACCAGTATCCATCGGTTGCCTACTAGGGAGGAAGGTGTTATGTGCTAAAGAGATGAGATCACCCGGCTCCCCTTCAACCGATTAGCTAACACATGATCAAATATATCACATTAGAGACTGCAATAGGTCGGTAATCTTCCACCTCGGTGGCCATATCCATCATCGGTAATAGAAATATCAAAGAACGGTTGAGACAGTCAAATCCCAAGTTATCCGCAAAGAATTCAGTAACCAACTCCAACACTTCCCCGACAACCAAGGCCTTAAATGTCGATTTCGGTCACCATTTCGGTATCGACCAAAACTTTCAGTGGAATTTCGACCGGAATTTCAGTCATTTCGGTCATTTTTTGTACTAGGACCCCCATATTTCGGTCATTTCGGTTTCGACTAGATATCGATATTCGACAGAAATTTGACAGAATTTCGCTGAAATTTGAGGCCATGCTGACAACCAGATCCCAGAACACAGAAAAAGAATACAGAAAAGACATCAGGGTCCAGACACTCGTCCGGATTCAAACAAAAGACCAACTCACGAACATCCAAAAACTCGAAAGGTTTAATCAATGATTCTGCATCCGACGCTGCAATGTGCTTTACCCCCAACCCTAGCCATTTAGATCACAATACGAAGCTAGCCTGCTCATATCCTTGAAGTACCACGTTACCGCTCTCGCAATCTCCTCTCCAAAGAATGAATTATCCCCAACAACGATAGAGTGTATGAGATTCCTCCTCCGTCTGCTAGCCATCGCATGAAAAAAAAAATAGTGTTGGCATCCCACTCCATCAGCCACTTCTGTCGAGACCGATGTTCATGAAATTAGTCGTACGGGCCACATATGCCCATGCGGCATGCATACCAAACCGATTATATGAATTAGTGCGTTATGTGCCCTAAGCGCATATGTGGACCGCATAACCCCTGCATGCTAGTCCAGTAGCTTGGTGGTTCGGCATCCAGCAGCTTCAATTCTCCAATATTCTCATTCAGGTGCTTACCTCTATATCTATGTCTCTTCCCTTCCATTAAACTGTAAGAATATTGAATGCATTTGTATATAATTGCAATGCATTATGCCATATGTATATGCAATGTTCGCTCATGTATCATTTTCATGAGTATATGTTATTTATCGTATAATATTTTAATATATGCTGATTTAGGTTTTCCTCGTGTATTGCAAACCTGCGTGTATGTGTATTGAAGTTTTGTTGTTATGAGTCATCTAATATGTAATGTTCTTTACGGCTAAATTTTTTGGTGATTAAATGTTGGGAAATTAATGGCATCTTACTCAACCATATAATATGAACTATTTTTCCTTAGAGTTTATTTAACTCCACTTTGATACATAAATTCAAAAGTACTATTATTATAGATATTTCTTTTTTATTAAAAATTAGAAAATCACATAGAACCGAATATATCAGGCATATCACCCCCTCCACCCCATACCACTAATTCGGTATTTGGAGATCTATTCGAATGCATATGCATATCGATTTCTTGAACCTTGGTCGTGACCGCTGCCTCCATTCAACCTCACGCTTCATGGTCTTCTTCCTCCAAGATTTTCTACACCCAAGGCCCTAAATGTCGGTTTCGGTCACCATTTCGGTATCAACCAAAACGGAATTTCGAACGAAATTTCGGTCATTTCGATCATTTTTTATACTAGGACCCCCATATTTCGGTCATTTCGATCATTTCGGTCGAATTTCGATTTCGGCTGGATATCGATATTCGAAAGAAATTCGATCGAATTTCGCTGAAATTTAAGGCCATGCCTACACCACCCCACAACTCTTGAGCTCCTCAACTTCCAACTCCCTAAGATTCTCCACCAACTCCAATCTCATCATCTTCTCATGCGTTGCCTTCCTCCACCTCTTCCGCGCAACGCGGTAGTCCATCCTGAATCCAACCAACACTTGCCTCAAGGCCTTCACCTTCTGAAAGAGTCTCATCGTAGCTGACACACTCACATCCAAGCTAGTCCAATATGATATCACCATCTCACGAAAGCCATCTTCAAGCATCCAGCTCCGCTCGAACCTAAAACAAGATGAGAGCCCTCTACCACTACAAGTGTCCAACCACAATGGTACGTGATCCAACCTCGACTAGGGAAGAGAGGCAATGCTAGCCAAACTAAAAAGATCCAAAGCCTCCACATATAGAAGAAATCTAGTAATCCGCGACCTAGAAGATGAGTTTCTCCAAGTGTACTTGCAATTTCTTGCATCGAAAACTTCTAAGTCAAGATCCAACCTCGACTACGGAAGAGAGGCAATGCTAGCCAAACTAAAAAGATCCAAAGCCTCCACATATAGAAGAAATCTAGTAATCCACGACCTAGAAGATGAGTTTCTCCAAGTGTACTTGCAATTTCTTGCATCGAAAACTTCTAAGCCAAGCTCCTCCACCATCTCGGTGAAAAGTCTATAACCAGGATCCTGGGTGCCACTCAAACCTGGTCAAACATCCGAATAAAGTTGTGACGTTAAAATCACCACCCACAATCCAATGTACCTCCAAGAAGCTACCCCTCACCTCTCGTAGCTACCCCTATGGGACAGTATTCTGGGATCCACATATAGAAGAAATCTATTAATCCGCGACCTAGAAGACGAGTTTCTCCAAGTGTACTTGCAATTTCTTACATCGAAAACCTCTAAGCCAAGCTCCTCCACCATCTCGGTGAAAAGTCTATAACCAGGATCCTGGGTGCCACTCCCATCTGGTCTATCATCCGAATAAAGTTGTGACGTTAAAATCACCACCCACAATCCAATGTACCTCCAAGAAGCTACCCCTCACCTCTCGTAGCTACCCCTATGGGACAGTATTCTGGGATCCATTCATGGCACCATAAACTGATGTCACAAGTAGCCGCGACCGATCCCTCTTACTCGTCAAAACCACAGATACTGAATGCACCAAAACCACTTCTTTAGTTAAATCAAACAGATCATCATTCCCAGCAACAACAATCCCCCTTACAATGCCAATCACATGAGAAGCTTTGAATTCTGTGACGTAGGGCCCAAGGGTTGAGCTCCACCACAATGAGCCCAAAAATCAATCTTCGTTTCTTGTATGCACGCCAAATCCACCTTTCAAGAAGCTAGGATATCACCAACCACCAACCTTTTTCTGGGTTGACCTAACCTATGCACATTTCAGGTTAAACTTCATTGAGGAATCACGCGGGAAACCCTACCACATGAACACCTATCATCTTAGCTACCTCCAAATGGAATGACTTGCCCTACTTAGGTCCTTCAGTCACCACTACTGAAATCGCTCCTACTCCCTCATATTCTTCACTGCCAACAGGGGATATTTCCCTAGACCTCAACCCCCCTCCATTCCAACAACAGTTCTCCCTTCTCGACTCCCCCCACCTTCTGTAAAATCAGGAAAAAAACCCTCTTCAATGCTACACTCCAGGAGTCGAGACTCCTAAAGACAAGTTTTCGACCAACGCCTCTTTTGACAAAAGAAAATCAACGATTCGTGCTCCTCCCTCACAGAACAAACACTGCCAGCCCCCACGCGGGCTCTGGAGACCGCACCCGAGCCATCCAAATCACCCTTCCCCTTCACCTGACAAGCCATGCTGCCAACATTCTCGTTCTAATTCTCCCTTGCCCCAAAGGGCAATTAATACAGCACTCTTCTTCCATTTCCCCCTCCGCCAAAGAACCCCCTTTTGGGTTAGTCGACCAAGGGTTCTGATCTTCAGATTCGGTCCGAGTCTTGTTAAGAAGCATGGGGACCATTGAGGAGGCTGAAAGTTGAGCTTGGTTCTGAAAAAGCGAGATCCGACTTTTCTTCCCAAGATATGAACCCACATGGGCCGATGGATCGAGATCCAGTGGCACCATAATCAGGTTTCCAAACAAACATGAACCCGAGGCAATTGAACTCTACCCTCGAACCGCCGCCTCCAAGAACGATCGGGAGGTGAAAGTTCCAGATGTCGAAAAGGCGACAGAGGATGTTCCACCTTCTCGAAACACTTCAAATCACGTGATCTCTGGCATTGCTTCCGCCCCTGCTAGGACCTCCATCCTCTAGTCACTGCCTTCATCGAAGACATCACCATTGGAAACGCTTATGTTGTCCTCCTCCCCCATAACAACCAGCCAGAGAGGAAAGGTTCTCCTCCCAACATGTAACTCCGCACGAGAAGGCGAGGAGAGTTTCTCCCCTCGAATCAAGACCACCGCATGTGATCCCCCACCCGCTCTCAGCCTCGTACACTACACTTTTTCCACCTCTCCCACATAAGATGGGGCCAATCGAAGACAAACCACAATCTGGCAATGCAAAGGAACCCCCGCTACTTACATCTTCCATGATGGAACCTTGGACCCAAAAACATTGTCCAAGAATACTGGCATCCATGGTCACATGAGCCCATTGAGTTCCGGAGGCACGCACTCCTCCAAGGCCCCCTCCAACATTGCACGCATGCATTCATCGAACATCTCTCGAATATAGAGGGCCCCTCCGGCAACCAGATCGAATCCACTAAGATGCATGACTCCTTCGCCAACCCCAGCCTATCTCGAAACCTCTTAAGATCCTCCATCTTCCCATCACCCACAATCGCACCATCCAACAGATGCCCGAAATCCACCTTCTTCGACAGCCTCTCTACCAACTCGACAGCCTCCCTATCGAACAACAGTTCACAAGGCTCCTCGTTAATCGATTCTTTAGTAGCCCCTCAATGAAGAGCCTACTTCACCGCAGTCACGTTTCAGTGACCGGCTTTCAACATCCGAAACAGAACGGCTCCATAATTGAGTAGGATTTTGATAGGTGGTCATGAGCCCCGCACCTGAAGCATCAAGGTTTCGCACCTCACTGAGGCGTGGGGATGCGCACCTTCTTCCATTTGCATAATCCAAGGGCCATCACCGACCAAGTCTTCCATTGTTACAACATTGAAACCATCGACTTCTACTCCTTCAAGACCGAAGAACGTCTCATAGAACATGCCCCTCGGTATCTCTTCTCCCCCGCTCTCGACATTCCCCTCCTTAACACCCCCCCCCCCCGAAACTGCAATTTGCCCCCTCTGCGCTCATCCCCTCAGGATCTTCTTCAAATTATGCAAACTCTATTAGAAACAAAGCTATAAATAAGAAATGGTTAAACAAGGTGCCCTTGTAGTCTGATGCCCACATGTTGCAACTATCAATAGTGCCATGCTCGTTCGTTGCTATTATTAATAGAATGAGTAGCTAGCTACAAGTGCTAATGGAAGAATCGTGATTGGCTCTAACACTCTCAATTAGTGATTTCATGATTGCCTGTTGATGTAGAACACAATCCTAACTCCACTTGTTGTCCCCTTCCATCTTTCCCCCTTCCCAACTGTATTTGTAACCGTCACCGGTAATCCGCATAAATGTGTGTGCACACCCCCAGAGTAGACGTGAAAGAAAGGATTCCTATAGGCCCATAAAGTTCACTTTCTTATTTGAGCATTAGATGCATGTATAGGCCTATGGAAGAGTCAAATGATCACAACTACTGAGCATATTGCCTCTAAGACCACTAATTGTGAGTATCCACGTGGCCTCCAGAGTCTCCACTCGAATTCATTGTGGCTCATTGTTATTGGCCGAAACCCTATTCTTTCTAGCCACATTGTTCCAGATTCCTAAGAAAGCATGGGTTAAAAAAAGAGATTCCTCAAGCAAAAGAATCGAATTGCACTTAGTCTCGAAGATGAACTGAAGAAAGCACCTACAATTGCTCGCTCCAAAAAGAATCAACGTTAAATCCATCTCCATCGATCAAACCTTCTCGTGGTCTCCATCCTAGATATCATAGTGCTAGACTAAAACTTCTCGTCTCATCTAATTTCGGATCATTAATCGACAACATGTTACCTTCGAGGCTTGCTTCAACCTTCGTTTTTTACCACCTTAGCTACTGATAGTGGTTTGTACATGACTTTGTTGCTTTGCAACAATCGTTAAAATTCATAGATGATTTCATAGCACGGCATATTCGACAAGTATACATGTGTACGAGGTAGATATACTCGAGATCCTTTCTTCCATTCCACCTTATTATCCACCAGTTTTATATAGTTTCAGCGCCAGCATCTTATTATCCATACTTTTCATGTTTATATTTTCCACTATATAAATGTCTTCCTTAAAAAATACTTTTGAGGATTGCTTCAATCAACTAGGTAGTAGGTTCTGGTGATGGGCCTTCTCATTGGCAATCTACAATGACAACTTTCTTTCTTTTTGTAAATTGAAGCTGCTCTATGCTATGAGATATGAGAAAAGGAAGAGAGACAAGTCATTGACTCCAATTTCATCCCAGACAATGCTGATATAAGCCTAAATGACCAGCAACGACCCTTGTTGTCACTGGTCCATCTCTTTTAAACCTCACCACTCAAAGGGCAGATGGAAAATTTCTTATGAAGGAACTTAGATTAAACTTAGGACTTAGATTAAACTTTATAAACGGAATGGCAATACCAAGAATGAAATGTCAACATCACCATAACAATGCAAGGGGGTGCAAAAACACTCAACTTTTAAAGTTAGGCAAACTATTTTTATTACAAGGCCTTAAATTATGATTTTGGTTACTATTTCGGTGACTAACCAAAACTAAATTTCGGCCAAATTTCAAAGGAAATTCGACCGAAATTTTGATCATTTCGGCCGGTTTTGAACTGGACCCCCAAATTTTGATCGATATAGGCCATTTCGGGTAAACTTCAGTCACCTACTGAAACTGAATTTCGACTGAATTTCACCGAAATTTTGTCCCATAGATTTTTATCAGAAATGAAAAGGCAGCAAGAGTAATATGAAGGAAGATCTGACATGTTCTCTATCATATCACCTTCCTTTACCTCATCCACATTTTAAGTACTCACAAGTCACAACATCAAACCAGACACGTATCAGTCTTTGATTTTTATGGACCCACCAATGGGACTGACCGGTCAAACTGATGATGACGTCAGTGATTCATAACCAAAAAAGACTGGACTGTTGTATCATTGGTTTGATTTGCATGGTTCAACCAGTTTGAACGGAGTTAGATTGTTATATCATACAAATAAATATGAAAAATGTTATATTATATCTTTCAATGGTTTGTATACTTGTGTCCTTCCAAGTTTTTCCAATAAAACTTATACCCATATTTTTATACAAATACATGTGTACCCCTATATTTTACAAAATGAATAGTAGTGACCTTTTATTAGTATACTTGTGCTCCTATAATACACCAACATAAAGATAACATTGTGAATTTTTTAAGAATATAGGAGCACAAGTGAAATTGCTTAAAAGTTAGGGGCATAAAAGCTATTAAAAACTCAAAGGATAAAATAAGCATATTTCATGAAATTCATATAAATACATATATGTGATGAAAATTTAATAATTTTAAAACTATTGAAACTCTAACTAATGACAAGTGTTGTTAATTTATTGCTTCTCATGGTACGAATATAACAACATCTTTTTCGTTTGTTATTATTGTCAGTAAACAATCTCATACACAATGCGAGAAGCAAGAGGCAATGCTCATAGGGCAGGAAGGGAGAGACAATGATGAGTCATTGGCACATGTGAAAGAGAAGAGATAAATGTGTACTATACCATCGGTTAGAATGAAACTAGATTACGAATAGTTTTAAAAAGTTGAGTTTTGTTAAATTATTAGAATTATTTTTTAATCAAAAAATGGATGATTAAACTGGTGGTTCAGTTCAATTGGTTCAACTAGGTTTAAGGCATTTTTCTTCCAAATCTTGGTTTAACCGGTTCAACCGGTTGATTGTGTTCGATTTTTAAAACCCTGGTTTAAACCGATAACAAAAATGTGACCATTCAAGCTACTGCGAAAAATAGAGAGAGCTTATCTTCATTCGAGCAAGGAAATATGATAGCAGTTTCTCAAAGACATCACATCAGGATACAAACATTGCAGGACATGGAAACTATTGCTACTGTGGACCAGAAGGTATTAAATAAGAAAGCATACCCGCCCAAGCTTTTCTGGAGTTAATTCCTGAAATCTTGGAACAATTCTCCCACCTAAAATAGTGATCACGTCAAATAACATGCGGTATACCAGAAAATGATAATAAACAATGTGAGAGCTGAAGTGAAAACAAACCCGTAGCAATAGCAATCAGTTCCAGTTCCACACCACCAACCCATCTAACTGCAGGTAAATTCCTATGCATCAATAAATGATTTGCTTCATCATCAAAACCCCATTGACATATAACCAGGGTCGCACCAGCTTCCTACAGGAGATTGAACATGGTTAACATGCTTCCGATGGTACAGATTTACATGAATGCATATTAAATATAGTTAATGATATAGCTAGATGTAACTTTTTTATCTTTATTTAATCATTGCAGTTTTGCACTGATCAAAACCACAAAGAACAAATGTAGAATATACCTTGCATTGTTGAACCATGTCATCAAAGTACTTTTGCTCTTGTTGACGTAATGTTTGGAACTTTTCAACTGTGTCGATGTCAACCTTATGCTTGGTCTTCGGCTTAGGTGGCTCAAATGGGCAAGTCAAGATGGCTATTTTTGCATCTTCAATTTGCTTTGGCATTTGGGGGTGGCTCATGTCTTTGTCGACTATGATCCCATAAATCAACTCAGTATCCTCTAGCTTTCCCCCAACCTTTCCTTCCACTTTAATCAAATCCAAATTGACATCCTTTCTCTCCAAATCTGCAACAGCAAGAACTGCCTTTACAGCAATCTCTGCTAAAGCACGTTTGCAGCGATTAACTCTGCAAAACAGTAATAAATGTCACTTGCTGGAATTAAAACTAAAGATTTTTACGACAAGCCACATCTAAAGCTATTTATACTCAATGATTCACGTAAGAAGAAATTGTAGTTCGTTGGGACCACTTAAATGTTCCATCTTTACAAACTAAAACAGCAAAGACAAAGCCAAGATAAGTCCATTAAAAACAAAAAATGATGCCCATTTGCACTTGTCTCCCTTGCATAAATCGACAACATATTAGATAAAAATGGAAATCTTAAATCCAAATTCAAAGATGAAACAGTAAAATAACTAAGACTGCGAGGACCGGACAGGACCGGACAAAAATGCAACAACGAACCATGAATACAAGAATATGAAAGCATTCTACATATATAGAGCATTCTAAATATAGAGAGCATTCTACAAATACAGACAGAAGAAATCTTACATCTTTGAAGACAAAGTCGTCATGCATGTTTGTACTAAAGGTTCAATGTTTGAAGCATTGAAATCAAATTTCTGAGAAATGTGTTCCAAATGATCCACAGCTATTCTAGAAGCCATTTCATATCCTTCAGCTATTCGTATTGGGTGAATGCCACGCTCTAACAGCTTCTCAGCCTGCTCCAAGAGAGCACCAGCCACAACAACAACGCCTGTTGTGCCATCACCTATTTCATAATCCTGACTTCGAGACAATTCAACCATCAATTTTGCAATCTGATTGTCAACATCCATCTGCTCCAAGATAGTTGCTCCATCATTTGCTGTTAATAAAAAATACCGGCAAGCAAAGTCAGACCAACGATGAATTCCCCAAAAATTCAAGGAACGTCATCGACGAACTCTTCGAAAATAACGCAAGTCCTAGAAAGGATTTAATGCATTAAAGTCAGACAATCTTTAAAGTTTTTATAAAGCATGCATTCTTCACTGCCAGTGCTAAATTTCAAACATAGATATATGAAACTTTCTTTTAGAGTCTTAGACACTCGTATGTTAACAGATTGACAATTTTTTCAATCACGAGCATGGATAAAATTTTACAACAATTCTAAAAATGATCCAGATTAAAAGGCTCAGTGACAAGAATTATGACTCATATCCAGGAGTAACCTAAAAGTGGCGAAGTGAAATAGAATGCGACATTATTTAAGTTTACAGCCATTAATCTTTGATTTGAGAAAACAATGGGACAGCTACTTGGAGACTAGTCAGCCATATTATTTTGTTGCAACAAGGCAGGGTCCATTGCTTCAACTGGTAAATGCAATCAACCATTGAAAATCCATCTCCTTTTTCCTACTAAACATGATGCACATTAAAAATCAGTGTGAGTGAAATTAGAGAGGAAGAAGATGAAGCGTGTATGAATGCCAGGTTTCGATGGAGAAAGTAAGAAGATGCATGAGAAAGATTAACTTGGGAAGATGAATGGAGTTGGAGAAAACTCCAACTTCTAATATAATCAAATCCGTTCCTATGTATACCAACCCCTTTCTATTGGATTAATTTACAAAAATAAATAAATGAAAAGTAAAGTAAACATAACAAACCTTGATTGATCCTTAAATCACTCAACCTAAATAACTAATTAAAAAACGCATGCAAACTTGTTAGAGTAAACTGTGTTATTTCATAGAGCCCTCGGGTCTCTTATATAGGGAGAAAACCCTTGGGTAAATTACAAAGACGTACGTTATATAAATAGGAAATACAGAACAATACATCATAACATAATATAAACCTCTACACTCCCCCTCAAGATGGAGCATAGATATCTATCATGTTCAGCTTGGAAGAACATCTCTGGAAAGGTCCTCTGAGCAATGGCTTGGTGAATATATCAGCAGTCTGGTCCTCTGAACTGACATGAGAAGTAGAAATGAAGCCCTTCTGAATCATGTCTCTAGTATAATGACAATCCACCTCGATGTGCTTTGTCCTCTCATGGAAGGCTGGATTATTGGCAATAAACAATGATGCCTGATTGTCACATTGGAGATTCATAGGCAAGGAGACATCTACATTCAAATCTTCTAAGACTGCTCTAACCCACATCATCTCTGCGCTTGCTTGTGCCATGGCTCTGTACTCGGATTCAGCACTGGATCTCGCCACAACAGTCTGTTTCTTGCTTTTCCAAGAAACTAAAGAGCTTCCTATGAAGATAGCAAATCCAGAAGTAGATTTACGATCTCTTGGACATCATGCATAGTCTGCATCTGCACAAGCTGAAATAGATAGATCTATATCTTTCCTGAATAGCAACCCTGTGCCTGGAGAGGACTTCAGATATCTCAATATCATATACAAGGCATCCATATGAACATGCCTAGGTTGCTCCATAAATTGACTCACCCGGTTTACTGCAAATGCAATATCCGGTCGAGTTATAGTAATGTATAAGAGCTTACCCACCATCTCTCTGTACCTTCTGTTGTCCACCTCTTCGGTATCATCATCGTACAGCTTCATGCTTAGGTCCATAGGTGTGCTTGACGGTCTGCATCCAGTCATTCCGGTTTCAACTAGCAAGTCTGTGACATATTTTCTTTGAGTTATTACCATCCCTTGTGCCTTTCTTGCAAACTCTATCCCCAGAAAATATCGTATCGTGCGCAGATCCTTCGTAATAAACTGGCTTCCCAACAGAGATTTGGTTATCTCAATTCCCTAAGCATCATCTCCTGTAACCAAGATGTCATCAACATATATCATGACAACAACTGTACCTCTAGGGGTCTTCTGGATGAACAGTGAATGGTCCGCATTCGATCTTCTGAACCCCTGTCGTTCAATTAGCTGGGAAAACTTCTGGAACCAGGCTCGGGGACTCTGCTTGAGGCCATAGATAGCCTTATGAAGTCTGCACACCATCTGAGTCTCCCCCTCAGCAGCAAACCCTGGTGGCTGCTGCATGTAGACTTCCTCCTGTAGGTCACCATACAAGAAAGCATTCTTGACGTCAAGCTGAAAAATGGTCCATTTACGTACCACGGCAACAGATAGTAGGATACGAAGAGTAGAGTGTCGAGCCACCGGTGAAAAAGTATCCAAATAATCTACCCCATAAGTTTGAGTAAATCCACGTGCAACAAGTCTGGCCTTGTATCTGTCGAGACGTCCATCTGCATGATATTTCACCGTAAACACCCACTTGCAGCTCACCACGGACGCACCTGGAGGAATGGGGACTAGAGACCAAGTCCCTAAAGACTGTAAGGCACGCATCTCCTCTTCCATAGCGAGTCACCAGCAATCAATCTTCATGGCTTCTTGATAGGTCCGTGGAATCTCAACGGAAGAGACAGCAGCTGCAAATTTCTGGAAATCCCCATTGAGACGATGAAATGAGACCTGGGAGGCAAGAGGATATGAGGCACATTGTCTTCTCTGCTTCCTTTGAGCAATAGGCCGATCAAGATCGTCTATCACTGTGATGACTGGCGGATCCTCCTCCTGTAGTAAAGGCTCCTGCATCGGTGCATTATCTAACCTATCATTAGTGATAACATCAGAACATACCTGAGGCGTGCTGGATGGTTGGCATGTAGATTGAGCAGGGCATGTCCGCCTTGTATAGAACTTAGAAAATGGTACAATTGCAGGTGGTGGTGGTGGTGGTGGTGTAGTGGATTGACCCATGCTTGGAGGTGGAGGGACATAGACATTAGAATCCGTGGGTGTAGAGGAGACCAATATGTCACCTGCAGGGGAGAAGTACATGACTGGTTCGAAAAAGGTAACATCAGCACTCACATAGTACTTGTCATGAACGGGATCATAGCAACGATATCATTTCTGTGTCCTGGAGTAGCCCACAAAAACACACTTGATAGCCCTAGGAGAGAGCTTATCAAGCCCTGCAGATAACCTGCGGACAAATGCAACAGTGCCAAAGACCCGAGGTGTAAGTGTAAACAAGTCTTTGTCAGGAAAGAGAACAGAGATAGGAGACTTTTCCCCAAGAATAGTAGCAGGCATGCGGTTAACCAGATAGCATGCTATAAGTATAGCATCTCCCCAAAAGGCTAATGGGGCACAGCTCTGAATAAGTAATGTGCGAGCAATATCAAGAAAGTGTCGATGCTTCCGTTCGGCAACACCATTTTGTTGAGATGTGTATGCGCATGTGGTTTGGTGGATAATGCCTTTAGAAGAAAGAAAGTGAGCAAGGGAACGATTGCAGAATTCCAAAGCATTGTCAGTATGCACATACTTAACGGTAGATGAAAAAACATTTTGAACTTCATTAATAAGATTTTGAATAACACTTCCTGCTTCTGATTTATTTTTAAGAAGAAAAGTCCAGGACACTCGAGAAAAATCATCAACCACAACTAAATAGAACCTGTGCCCCTGATGATCTGGGACACGACTGGGACCCCAAATATCTATGTGGAGTAACTCAAATGGGGAGCGAGTGCTCCGACTCTGACGACTGGGGAATCTGGACCGATGGTGCTTCCCTAACTGACATGCTTCACAACGAAATGACGAACTCGGAGAGATCTGAGGCAGGAGGTGACGCATTTTCTGGGAATGCAGTGAGACGCCAGCATAAGAGTTCCGTACGAGACGATGGAGGCCATTGTGCTCAGAACCACAGCCAATCACCCTGCCTGTTAGTATCAAGGCCTTAAATGTCGGTTTCGGTCACCATTTCTGTATTGACCAAAACGGAATATCGGTGGAATTTCGATCGAAATTTCGGTCATTTCGGTCATTTTTTGTACTAGTGCCCCTATATTTCGGTCATTTCGGTCGAATTTCGATTTCGACTGGATATCGATATTCGACAGAAATTCGACCGAATTTCGTTGAAATTTGAGGCCATGGTTAGTATGTCCTGAAAAATGACAGATGATGGGTCAAAAATAGCACGACAGTGCAAATCTCGTATAATTTGACTAATGGATAATAGATTCATAGAGAATTCTGGTGCATGTAGAATATTCTGTAAGTGCATAGAGGGCAGCAAAGTCGTCCCCCCCTGACCGATGATAGGGGAATGAGTGCCATCAGCAATGAGTACAGAGCGACCAGGCTGAACAGCTCTATAGGACTGCAGAATATCTCTCTCACGACAGAGATGATGGGTGGCTCCAGAATCAACAATCCATCCTGTGAGATCATGGTTATGATATGAGACTGAAGGACTACCTGAGGCATTGGCTGAAGTAGATGTACTAGCTGACGCCGAAGCCGCAACATCAGAAGTGTCAGCACCCTCTGACGATGACTGTGGCATGATATCACGAAGCTGTGCCACTAGCTCCTCGATCCTGTGATCTGGAGTAGGTGGTGGACCCTGAACATGATCAGCGACATGTGCAGAGGGAGGGAAGCCATGCTTGGAATAGCATGTATCCTCTGAATGACCAGTACGACGACAGAATGAGCACGTAGAGCGGATGCGACCTCCGCGGCCACGTCCACCACTTCCTCTGCCACGAAATGAGGACAAACTACCTCGTCCTCTGGAGACTGCCATTGCCGAGGGAGGTGGAGTCGTTGTATTCGATGGAACTGGTACACGACTGAGCCTCTACTCTTAACCACTCTTCCACTTCTTAGGTCTAATTCTCAGGGCCGAACCTCGCGGCCCTCCTGTATACTTCTTCCATCGGTGGAATGGTGGCATCGGCAAGGATCTGAGAGCGTGCTGCCTCGTACTCAGGGTCAAGGGCAGCAAGTAATATGCCAACCACAGTGGCGTTGCGGAACGTCTTCTGTTGTTCCGACGTGGCTGTGAGTGGGATGGTGCTATAGAGTTTCTCGAACATTCCACGAAGAGACGTGTACAGAGAATGAAGAGGCCTCCCATTTTGCTTCGTGGTAAAAATATCATGCTGCAACTGCATCATCTTTGTCTCGTTCCGCACCTGAGAGTATGTCGTGGCCAGAATATCCCACATCGCCTTGGCGGTGGGCTGATGGAGGACATCATTTGCTATCTCCGTCGTGAGCGTTCCTGACAGCCAAACTTTGGCATACGCGTCATCAGCCTCCCATGAGGCATATATTCCCGTCTTCTCCGACGGTTCATCTTCGGTAAGAATATGTTTCTTACCACATGACTTCATAAGACTGAGGAACTGCATAGCCCACAGTTCGTAGTTCGTCCCGTCCATTTTGACGATTGGTGCCGAACCTTTAAAGGCACCTATGGAGGGCATATCGACCTTTTGTTCTGACATACTGCCGGAGAAGAACAACTAGGGATGATAGACAAAGGAACTGGTGTCTACCAAGACCTTTGAATATTCAAGTGCATATGTAGACGTTATGCACTTGAACCCGTCATCGACCCGAGCCCGACCGAAGGAGAGGTTGACGGCGGCGAGGCTGGGGAAGCCTCGGCGGAAGAGAGGCGGCGGGGTTGGAGGAGCCCGACGGCGGGGCTGGGGCCTGGAAGGGGCTGGAGGGGCCCGACGGCGGGGCTGGAGGGCCTGGCGGCGAGACCGGAAGGGTCTGGCGGCGAGGTTGGCTAGGGTTTGGCGGCGGGAGGGGCTGGCTGGGGGCGGCGGGAGGGGCTGGCTGGGGGCGGCGAGGGGCCTGGAGGGGTCGGCTGGAGGCTGTTGGCGGCAGCGGGCAGCGCGCGAGGGGGGGCCAGGTGGAGAAAACCCTAGGTTAGGGTTTTGGCTCTGATACCATGTTAGAGTAAACGATACTCTGTTGTGTTATTCCATAGAGCCATCGGGTCTCTTATATAGGGAGAAAATCCTTGGGTAAATTACAAAGACGTACATTATATAAATAGGAAATACAGAACAGTACATCATAACATAATATAAACCTCTACAAAACTCATTTACTAAAGTAAACATATGCGGAGGATTCAGATAAAGATGGCAACATCTATTTTAATCAAAAATCATAATTTTCCCTATTTCAAGCTGCATAAGTTCTCTACCGCTCCAAAAAAACGCATTTCCTGATAAGTCGATTAATCATTGGATACAGCTCGTGGGGGCTTAAATCTTGTGCAACAAAATCCATGGTTGAAAACTAGGAAATATGTATAAAGAGAAATGTTTGCCGCCATAGTATTTCTCCTATAATTATTGCCCATCTCTACCGGATTGCCACTAAGGGGTTGATGTGGTGCTTGCAACATTGGCATTGTGGAGTTCAGAGAAGCAATGGAGAGTGAAATTCAAAAGATCTCAGGAATGGAAGGGTGGAGAATAACATTGACATTAGACCCTTTAACAAGGTGATCCAAGATTCCAAATCCTGACAGGAATAAAATTTTGCCACTTTTGTTTATCTCCACGCCGTTCTTGTAAATGTTTTGCATCTACAATAGACTGCAATTATTCCACCCCCTTCAACGAAAAATGTACCCCTCTTTGCAATTCCTTCAGATGTAACCTTCTGATAAAAGAAATGTAAGAGGAAGTTTTATATCTTTTTCCAAAATAAATTTCCATCCACCCTACTCCTGGAGAATCGTATTTCACAGGAGTCTTTCCCCCAATTCCCTCTAGAATTTGGTGCTTCCCATGCATTTGCTGGCATTGAACTGGGATGATAGAAAGGCAGTTGCGGCTACACCAACGGTAGATTTGGAGCTTCCAACTGCACAGAAGTTGACGAAGGGCAACCACGTCTAGCAGCAACACCTCTTCAGGAGGTGGTGATCATCATCATCGACGCAACGATAGTTAGGGTGGTGAGCCTCGAAGCTCGGGAGGTGTTGAAACTTGCAGAGAATGTCATGGCAGAGGAAACTCGAAGGGTGGTTTGTATTCACATCGAATCCTCCAACAGCCTTGGTGCGGGATCTGAGCATGGTATTAAAAAACGCGCCTCGAGGCGTACGCCTCGAGGCAAGGCGGGCCTTTTTAACCTCGAGGCGGGCGCCTCGGCCCTGTCCAGTGAGGCGTGCGCCTCAAGTGGCTGAGGTGTTCCGCCTCGAGGGGTCGAGGTGTTTTCTGAGGCGTTTTTATTTTTTTTTGAAGAATTTTTTTATGATTTTAATAGTTTACATGGTGGTTTGAGAAGCTTATAAATATATACTTGTTTAGGATAATGATTATACAAGTTAAATGCCTAAATCCGGTGTTTCTTTCGTACCCATAACTCCATATTTACTATTAGTAATGTGTAACTATTTCATCAAACTGCTTCATATTTACTATTAATTATTTGTAACTATTAATTTATGCAAGATGAATGCTTAAATTTGACCTATTTCATATTCATATGCTTAAATTTAACCTCTTTCATATTCATATGCTTAAATTTGACCTCTTTCATATTCATATTTACCATTAATATGCCAAATTATTTCAGTGAACTCTTACTATTACATCCTTAAACATATAAAAAAGTGTATACGAATTCGAATACTCATGTAAGAAAAAAATTAGGATGGGAAGGACATCAAACCGTTCATCAGACCGGGCGTACTTGATATCATTTAATGTGAATTGCACTAACTCGAATGCCATACTTGAAATCATTTAATGTGAATTGAATATTGTAATAGGGTAGGTCAGAGAGGATGAGAGGAAGAAGGGGACACGAGTAGGAACATGGCGTTTTGATGGAGAAGCGTGAAGATGCTTGAGAGAAGGGAATGATGAAAAGAGAAGGTAAAGGAAGCTCCAAGTTTTAGTATAATCAAATTCGTCCCAAAGCAACACGTCGATCCTATATATATATAGAGGGGTAGACTAACAAAATAAATAAACAAAAATACAGTAAACCTAACAAAATATAATTAATCCTAGATCACTCAATCTAATTAAAGACCACAAGTGACCTCGTTTATTTAAATAAAAAATATTTGTGGAAGACTCAAACATAGACGACAATATTAGGAACCTATAACTGTATCATCATTCCCCGTTTCATGTTCTAAGGTTGAGATTATCCTCCTCGGTTATCCATTTAAATGCTTCGCTAGCCAAAAGATCACGATCTTGTAAGCTCTTCATCGTCATGATTAGTGTACTCAATCGAATTAGCAGTGTGCCAGTGTGTTGTTTTCCTTGACCAATACCATCAAAGCTGCCACCACTGCCACCACCAGCAGTGAGTGGCAAGGAAAGCATTGCCAATGATAAATTTGATCTGATTGACCAAAACCAGAGGTGATGGTGGAGCTAATTAACTTTATAAAGGATCTCAATACGTGTGGCAGAAAAGCTACTAGAGGAAGATTGGCATGTGCCAAACGGTTGATTCAATGATAGTGAGATCTATTGCAATGCAAAGTCAAAGCTGCAATTTGGATCTGGGTGACACAGGATCAGTTCTTAATTCTTGTGAAACCTCATGCCAAACGCAGTATGCTCAGGCATACCTCCAAGAACAGACACTTCGAGACCATCAGTACTTCCTGATTTGGATGATTTGGTGAAGAACGAATGTTATTTCACGACAAAATACTAAGGAGGTAGAATCAAAAAATAGTAGCTGCATCTGAACTACTGCCACACGACCACTTGAAAAACAGTAGATTTCCCCCAAAACACGCCATTTTAAATTACGACTTACGTCCTGAGACTTCTCTTACTCACTTTCCGACGAAAAATGCTAACGAAAAACACGAAAGATTGAAACTTTGCGGCTAAAGACCAATGTAAACTGAAATGAGAAGATGATGGAGCACAGTACTGATGGTGACGTCGCCGTCAGGACTCTGAAGCATCTTGTCCATGCCCTTGGGGCCGAGAGAGGTTCTAAGGATCCTCGCCACCGCCCGTCCAGCATTGATGTTAGCCTTCTGGGCCTCGAGGCCTCTCAAACGGCTCTTCTGCTCCTGCTCCTTGATGATGATGAAGGGCCTCCCGTACTCGTCGAACGCGAGCGCCATTGGAAGGGGCGTTGAGGTCTGAGCTAGGGTTTGGAGGAGGACGGTTGGAGAGGAAGAACCCTAGTTTCTTTCCTTTGGAGTGAGACGCTCAGTCATGGGTCGGGTACCCGATCCAATGACATGCGACCCGATCCGATCCAATATAACCGGGTCATGATCCGACCCAAACCCATCCCAATGGACGCTCCAATTTGTGCTTTCTTGCACTACTTTACAATCTGACCCAATCCCATCCAATTTGCATATACAGATTTGAATACAAGTGAAAACAGGTCGGATATATCTATTTTCACGTCTATATTTATTTCATCTCTATCGAGTGTGGATACGTGTCACGATCCCGATTTCCGGGTCGTCGGATCCTCCCATATCCGGATCGGGTTACTCAGCAATAATTTATTCAGCAATCACAACTAACATTCAGAAACATACTGCAAATAAAAATACTCAGAAGAAAGTATTTCAACACTTTTCCATTCACAAAATAAAGTTCAGATGATACACTGTCCCACTATAACCATTTACATTTATATCAACTTGAAAGGAAAATATACAAAAGATTACTAACTACCTTAGAAAGTAAAGCTGCTGTGGCTGGCTGGATGTCTAGTATGTAAGTTGGATGAATTTTTAAAGTCCCTGCGATAGCTCACCGACACCTGTTGGGTTTTCCATAAATCATAGGATAAAATTTAGCGAATGCTAAAAAACGAAGAAGAGAAAAGCAAACAAATTGTGTAATTTTGCAAAACTTGTTATCACAAAATGTTTCATTCCTTCTTGTTAATTTAAGTCTTATTCCTTTCTATTCCACGTCAGGGATTAGTTCAGGGGAACCCCACCCTTCTTGGACACCGAAGCTGTGGATACTTCGAGATTGGAGATTACGTTGATCTTGCTAAGCTTATACCGTCGTACGTCGCCTCAACCAATCATCCAATACTACCCTGACAATTTCCTTTTCTTTTATTAACTAGGGTCTCAACCCTCAGCCTGGAAAATAAATGAGCGCACCGTCCTCGAGAACTCAGTTGCTTAAAACCTCAGGCTAACATTTAATCATATAACCTAGCGGCTTTAAATACATATTATCGTGACCCAGCCGCTATTGAACCACCCGTGCCTCCACATGACACGACCACATCTTTCGTCGTTCAATCCGAAGATATTGGCTCTCGGTACCACGCGTTGCAAAACATTCATTTCGTGCGCACTTAACATAACAGGGCAACCGCGTACCACCTTGGTAGGGAAACGCCAATACGGGTTCCTTCCGACAAACCTACAGGTTGCATGCCCTACCTGTAGTTCTACTCCCAGTCATCCTTAACGTGACACATACAATCCTTTTCAAGATCCAACTTAAACCACATCAATTCCCATGATATAATTCTTTTGTTAAGTCTTCGATTTGCATAATCAATAATAATTAGTATAGACCCACATATATATTATTCATACACATATATACTCGTATTTATACCTGTTTTAACTCCCAAACCCTAACTTTCAAGCCACCGCATCGATTTGATGCTTAAACTTTATTTTAGTGGGAATCACAAAGAAACTGCTTTAGACTTTTTCAAAAACAGCCAAAATTAGGATTCTTTATAGCACAGAACATAAAATCAAGACTTTCAGTAATCTCGTTTGAAAACCCGACAGCAAAAGGAATGATTTCGTTACCTAATCGAGTTCTCTCTCGTATATGTAAGGCTTTATCATGTTTCGTTTTTAGAAAGGCTATTTTAAGGCTCCAGAAAAGATCGAATTTCATTTTCGTATCAAAAACGCAAAGAACATGTCGCGAACGGGAAGAACGAACGAAGAATACGAAGAACACGAAGAACGTCAAGAACATATTTTCTCTTAAAATTTCGGCAGAGTTTCTCCTTATAGGGACATATTTCTCGGAAATTTTCGGCAGAGCTTCCCCTTATATCGGGACATATTTCTCGAAAAATTTCGGCAGAGTTTTCCCTTACATCGGGACATATTTCAAAATAAAAACGAAAAGAGTTTCCTCTATAAAATCAATCGAGAGGAAAATAACAACGAAACTGAAAGAATATACTCAAAAAACAAGAGATGAAGAATCGGTAGACACCACACATCTTAGGTGAGTGAACGTGTGACGAATCACAGGGTCACTGACGTGCATAGCCGCCCGCACCTAAGTAGGGTATTACACAGATTTTCCCATCAAAATAATTATAAAAGTATAATAGAAAGAATAGAAACATAAACGATGGAGAATCGGTAGACACCATGCGTCTTAGATGAGTGAACGTGTGACGAATCACAGGGTCACTGACGTGCATAGCCGCCCGTACCTAAGTAGGGTGTTACACAGATTTCTCTTCGAACCACGACAGGAAAATTAATCGGAAAGAAAGATGAATCAAACAAAACTTGGAAGAACATGAGAACGAATTGAAAGCCTAGCTTACGAGGCAAACTAAGAGAGGATCATACCTTTCTCCTCCTCGTTCTCCCGGCAGCGCTTCGCTAGCGCTCCTTCCTCGCCTCCCACTCCTCCTCCCGACCTCTCGACCCTAGCCCTTGGGGTGGTGGTGGTAGTGGAAGTCGTAGAGAATGAATGGGTAGGGGGTTTATTTATAGGCCACAGAAAACCACTAACCATGGTTAGAAAAACATGGTTTAGACCTTAACCATGGTTTAGCGGCCCATGGTTTTGGCCCATAGTTTTAGCCAAAACTTATCCCAAACTTGAGGCTTAAGTTAGAACATTCTAGAGGATTTTGGATTCACTAATGACGCTTAATTAACACTAATCGTGATTAACTTTCACAAATCGTGATTTAACTTTTGCGGTTTACGCTTGTCTTTTGCTAATATTGATTAGTATTTGTTAATGATCATTAGCGGTTTTTAATCTATCATTAGTTTTTTTAATCACATTTAATTAGTCTTAATGATAATCATTATGGGTTAATGACATCTTAACCCTCCTTACTTCTCTTTCTTCCGAATTTCATAACAAATCGAAACGAAGTCCGATTCGCACGAAACAAATTCCGTTGGTTTCCTCTTGACGAGCCGGATCTTATTATATAGGATCCGAGATATGCCAAGTTCAAGGCTTTACAATACGTATCTAATTCATATATGCATTAAGGAAATCTTATCATTAAAAATACAGATATAAATTCAAATCGGATATTTATCGAATCCAAATACGGATCGAATAAAGAGTGTACCCGAATACGAATCGAATAAAAAAACCAATCTAAATATGAACGAATAAAGAGTTAATCCAAATATAGATCCAAGAAATATGGAATTCGAATATGAATCGAATAAAAATCATCTACGAATACGAATTGAATTTTTAGCAAAGTTCATAATTATTTTAAAAATAACATTGAATATAAATTTAGTTACATCATGACAAAAGGGGGCATCGAAGTGACATGTTTTCTTGATCGGAACAAGAAGGGTGATAGGGTTTTGTAACTTTTGTCCGTGCCCATCCCAAATAAGTAAAAGTTTATTAATATCATTGATATATTGTATTATATAATGCATAATACCAATATAATAACACGAAGATGTGGATTATATTATATTAGTTAATATATAAAATAAAATTAAATATTTTATTCAAATCGATATATTGAAGCTATTGTCATATCTTTACTTGTATCCGAAAAATTTCTACAACCAATATCCATATTTGATTCTTATACGAATATTCTGATACGGATATCCGTACCTGGTAATTTTTTGAATACGGTAAACGGATATTCTGATGTATCAGCACCTATTTTCATCCCTAGATTTGAATATGAATATTGTTTTTTTAGAGACAGATATAAATATGATCCTATCTTTTTCTTGTGGATATGAATATCAATATGTATCCGAGTTTTTATAGTTGAAGTTAGAGACGAATATTATCTCGATTGCTAAATATTACTGGTAATGGTTATCTGTTGCTGTTTTTCAAAATTCTAATTAATCTTGTTCAATTTTTAACTAGAAATTAGTTGTAAGTAGTTAGAATTTTGTAAAATAACAACAAAAAAGTATCATTATATGAACCATAGCTAATTATGTGACCAAAGATGTGTCATACGTCGTCAATTCAAGTATAAAAAATAATTACGTGATGAATAAGATTGTTTTCATGTATTTTATTACATGTGATTTATTGGCGGGATTTGAAAAAATGTCACTGTATCATCATTTTGTTGTAGTAAAGATAATATATTTTTGACAAGAGATAAGTGGGGTTATCTCTTATTTTTGTTCAATTGATTTGAAAGGTGATGAAGCATTAAATATTGTAACACCAAAACATAACTAGATGATGTAATAATGATGTGCAAACCTACGCCTTTCAGGATAAAACGTAATTGTCCTATGTGCAAAATAGAGGTAGTTTAAAGACTATTTATGTTAAAAAAATTCTGAATATAACTTTGCTTGATTTAGTTGCAACATCGATCTTTCGGATGGAAGGCCACTATTAGATCACCAAACCACTTAAGTAGATTATATATTAGATTTTGAAGCCTTCCTATGCAAACAGTTATTACTAATGCTCAAATAAATTGTGTGTGCAGTTTTGATCTTTTACTTCAAGAAATTTCTATTTTTATATAGGGATCTCTACATAACTATCTATTTAAACTTGCACATTTATGTAAATACGCATGAATACAATTTGTTAAAAAGGACATATATAAAATTCTTTATTTTACAAAAATAGCATTCGATTTAGTGTGTTGCTACATAGAATCATCAAATAAAATTTCCTAAATATAAACTTGCATTTCATTGTAGTCATATCTTTTTTTTAATTACATTTTCTCCGGCATACCCTCCTTTCCATCCACTTGCTAATGTCTTCTTCTCCCACCCTCCCTACCACCTCCAAACTCTTGGAGCTCTCCTCCACCATTGTATGGTCATCGTCGGAGCATGCACACCCCTTCCTCTGCCATAACGAGAGCACACATTTAAACTTCTGACCTTAAAGATAGGAATATATGCTGAAAATGTTGATATAATACTTACTAAAAAGTTTTACTAGCTTTGTAGTATTTGGAGATAAAAGTGTCATCGACTAATGATAATGGTCCATCCGAAATGATTGAAACAATGATTTGGTTTCATTATGCAAGAATATCGCAAGTTTCGAGCAGGGCTCTTCCTATCTCATTGAGGTGGGGGGAGGGTGCTTCGTCAGTGACTTTGAGGTATGAGAAAACTCGGATGATGAGCTTGCGATTTGCAAGAGGGTAGAATGAGTGCTTGATAGTGACATTCCCAAACTCAGCTAGGAGGGGGAGGGAGGGTGTTCCAAGGGTGAGCATTCGACAATGATGAGAAGTGCCAACAATGAGTTGATTGTGGAGGGTCGAGAAAGAAGATAATTAAAAAGAGTACGATTGTGATAAAAATATATATTTTTATATCGAGACATTTGGTTGAAGGGGGATGTTAGTCAACGATACACTAAAGAAAGGGCATTTCTATAAAATAGAATTTTTTTTGGATATATTTTGTTGTCATGATATTTGTAACAATATTATAAAGGTTTTTTATCGCATGTACCTCTTTAAGATATTGTAATACAATTATGTCTCTTTCTTTTTTGGAATATCAGTTGTGACTTCAACTTCTTCCGCAATGATCACATGTACCCCTCTTACTTGTGTCCATCCTCAAAGTAAACATACCTTAATTTTGAGAAACAATGAAGAATTAAATTAATAAAAAAAAGAAGTTTAAAGGTCAATCCACCAACTCCTTCCCCTCCTCCTCCTTCCCCCTCCTTCGGCAAGAGCGCTCTTGACATCAGTGGTGTCAGGCACCACAAGGGTAGTGTGTACCCAACACCTGTATTCTTGGGTAGCAGTTAACCATTGCCCAACATTCCCGTCAGTAGCATCTACCCAACATTCGGTAGCCATCGGTAGTGGCTAGCCATCGCTTAGTATCCATGGGTAACGAGCGTAACACCATGGAAACTGCACTGTAGCATTCGGTAGCGGTGGCAGGGCATCATACCATTCATCCTTTGGGTTTTCCAACATTAATCTAATTGTTGGCCATGCTACATGGTTCCAGCCAAGCTCTTCCCCCTAGTCCCTTAGGATGTGTACATTCTCAATAATAGGATCATACATCCATTTGCACTTGCAGCACTAACTCTCTTGATCAGTAAACATGATGGATGAATTAATAACTAAAAGAGGCTTAGACATAAATGATAAAAAATAACAACCTAAAGGGCTCTTAGCAAGCGTAGATTGGATCTAAACCTATTCTATTAATTCTATGGCCAATTGAGCTTGCAACAAAACCAAGAAATCAACTACTTGTAACGAAACACATGTGACACAAGAATGGGCATCGTCTACACGTGGATCACTAATTGGATGGTGATAACTTGACAACTTGAGCTTAAGCATTTTGGGTGGTTGTTAATGGATCCATCTGGGTCCCAGCCCAACAACTTATCAAGGCCAGTTTTCCTCGATAAAAGACCATGACCTAAGCCCAAGATGTTACATTCACATATATCTGAGCATTTGAGCATACTCATCCATTGAAATCGAACCATCCTAAACAAAACGTAAAATCTCGTAGCCCCATACCTCTTATCATTTGATACCTCTCGTTCTACCCTTATGAGAAATTCTAGCTTTTGCCTTTAGAAGATCTCTTCCTATCATATATCTCTATATCTCAGGGGCTTGTTTTCCATCGAAAGGTGAGGGGTGACCTCCTTTCTCTAATCCCATTTGAAACTCACCCTCACAAGCAACCCAACATGTAATTGAGGCGTGAGAGCTTTTCATCTAGATATATCATCGTAGAGGCTGGAAAATCTTATCAATGACTTTTGACTATTATAAAGCAATGAGAAGTAGGATGATCATATAAGAAAATAAAATAGAGCGAGTATTTCATCAATCCAAATTGGATTATCGGGTTGCCCAAATTTTGTTCTCACATATACATATGTGAATACTAGTGGTGGAATTGTGATTGTATTTTATAATGCAACCACAAACTCACCACAAGTGGTCGCAACCTTGTGCTAGTAAAAACATTGTTTTCTTATAGTGCACTGCAAACCAGCATTGCATCATCATCTGATTATGATGCAACCATGACAGAGATGGCCTCGGATCAAGACCCTAGTGAACAAATGGTCCAACTTTATGTTGGCATATTGCATACTACTCCAGACTCATAAACTGCTACAATGTTCCCCTCATGTGAGAATCCTCATATTGCTAATTTGGCTACATTCTCAAGTATTCTAGCCAACTCTGCCTCTACCTCAATGCTAGCTTGGATTATAGACTATGGCACATCAACGCACTTGACTAGAGAAGGTATTTTTCTAACATCTTCATAACCTTCTTATACCGAGAAGGAGGTTCATCTAGCCAACTATGCTTATTCTCCCATTATTGTCATTAGGATCATGAAGTTTTCCTCTAAAGTTGAACTTTTTGGAGTTCTCTATGCTCCCACTTTTCCGTTGAGCTTACTGTTTGTTCATATATTATGTGATAAATTGAGCTGCATAGTGATAATTTACAAGCGCTATTGTTATTTTCGAGACATCTAGACAATGTAGATCTCTGCCGATTCCATTTTTGCTAGTGTTGTCTCGATTTTTGTTGGCCCATTCCTTTGGCATTTACATCTTGGTCATTCCTCTGCCAAAGCCCTCTCTCAGATATTTCATTTACAGTTCTTACTAAACACTTTTGAGTGTGAAGCCTGACAGTCTGGCAAATTTCATTCAGCATGTTTTCCTTTGCAGACCAAGCCTCGTAGTTCTCACCTTTCTCTTTAGTCCATTGTGACAAATTGGGGACCTTGTCTGCTCAATACTATGGGAGGTTATAAGTATTATGATGTTTTTATTGATGATTATAGTATATCCTCATGGGCGCATTTGGTAAAGTAACAGTTAGAAAAAACTTCTTTTCTGCATGTACTAAAACTTTCAAACTGACAATGCTCTTGAGTTTGTTTAACAAGATCTCATCAGCTTTTTCACATCTCAGGGTACCCTCCACCATACTCTCTATCTTACACGTTTGCAACAAAATAGGGTGGCAAAAAGGAAAATTCGTCATCTTCTAGATACTATCGAAACCCTCTTTACTCACATGAGATATCTAAAACCTACCGTCAAAACCCTCTTTACTCACATGGGATATCTAAAACCTACTGGGGTAATGTTATTATTATTTCCACGTATCTCATCAATTGGGTACCCTCTTCTATTCTCAATGGAGTAACTCCCTTCTCACTTTTTACATAGATGAGGATCCACTGCCTCTGCCTTTGCGATTTTTTAGCTATACCACCTTCGTTTACAATTCCCATACTACTGACAAAATGTCTCCTCGTACCAACAAGTGTGTCTTCCTTGAGTACCTTCGTAGCTTAAGATTTTTCTTAACTTGAGCATTTAGATATGATGAATTAATAACTCATCAAAGGACAACGAGGAAATGCAGTCCATTTCTTTGGGTAGGGAGGATTTAGTAAGCTTTATACTGGTCTTATGTTAATATTTGTATTGAAACTCTATATTATCTCTCATAATTTTCTATAACTTATATTTGAGGTATCTAGAAATCTTTGCAGAAAAATGAGATGCTACTCTTAACGCATATAATCCTCATTTTGATAAGGTCTCGTAAAAGTATGTACCTTTTTAGTTAATAGTTTTAATTATTTTAGTAAATATTTATATATTATTTGCTGACGATGTGTTTTTTTTCTGGGTAAGTATAAATTTCTGTTGATGTAAATTGGAACAATTACATGTATCACCCAAAAAAGTGGATTGCAATCTTAAGACAAGAATCAGAACGAAGTGAAGCAGAACAGTAATATCGGCATTAGCCAAAAGCACCCCGGGCTCGGAAGAGCAAAAACCGAGCACTAGGAGAGATCAACTCATCAGGGTATGGACAATATGGATGGTTGCGCGAATCAACGCCGGGGCAGTAGAGATGGAACCGTTGGATCATCTAGAGTTGTGCTCCCTCCAGATCGTCCAAGTAGCAGCAGCAAGCGCGGAACTGATACGACGATTTAGGTCCTTCCCCTGCAAGCGTGGAACTAAGTCTTTTGCTGACTGTGTTGAATACAAGTAACGGATGAGAGAGAAGTGGGATTTGTGTCGAGAATCAAAGACATGGTGATATTCCTCCAAACTGGCTGGCCCATCTTCGCCGGAGGCATATTCTGCGTGCATGCACCTAATACGAGATGTCATGATGAATATGTAAACAAATACCAAAGTTTAAGAATTTATTGTAACTTTAAAATTCAAAGCGAAGTTGGTAATACTGTGTTCTTAGAACGCAATAGATGTCAATATAGATTGGAGATAAGGAAATAGACAAGACCACGGAAGAGTAGGAACGACGAGTGGCTAAGCAACGCTATAAAGAACTTGGGAAGAAACCTAACACTTCTTAATTGCCAAGTTCTTTTGTCCCCAAAAAGTATTGAATGTAACTTTTAAATTCCCTAAAAATTGGAATATCTTTTGTCATGTGCAGTACATCTATATATGCTATGTACATTTGTTTAATTCTAACTCTCAACAATTATTTTACGTATGTTTTTGTTTTGCATATGATTGCTAGTCTATTGTGGGGAGGGATCTTTGATTGCCAATGATCTCTTGCATGCTATTTCCTTGGTAGTTAATTTGTGGCTTAGTGGGAGATGCCCTTGAGTCTGGCTGAGTTTATAGCATCTGCACCTCTCACTCCACTGCTCAAACCGGACAACGACATTCGTCCTATTGCTGTAGGTACCATATGGAGGCGTCTTGTATCTAAAGTTGCTATGGCAGGGGTTAGCAAGGAGACATCTAAATATCTTAACGACTTTCAATTTGGAGTTGGTGTATCTGGAGGAGCGGAAGCCATCTTACACAGCACCAATCATCCTTTGAGCAAGCTTTACGGAGACAGGTCTCTTTCTATGCTTACGGTGGATTTCTCTAATGCTTTCAACTTAATAGATAGATCTCTGATGCTTGGGGAAGTTAGGAGGAGATGCCCTTCTATTTCTCCATGGGTGGAATTTGTCTATGCTCAAGCCGCCAGATTATATATTGGAGACAATCATTTGCGGTCATCAACATGAGTGCAGCAAGGTGACCCTTTAGGCCCGATCTTTTTCCTCTGGCATTGCACCCACTTATTCATGAGATTAGAGACAATTGTAAACTCCTACTTCATGCTTGGTATCTTGATAATGGGACAATTATTGGGGACACTGTAGAAGTGGCCAAGGCACTTGACATTATTCTATGCAAGGGTCCAGAGATGGGGCTTATTCTAAATATAAAAAAACAGAACTTTTCTGACCTTCATGTGATGGTCAGAAGATCCGTGAAGGTTTGTTTCCCATGGATATTGGGAGGCCGCGGCTAGGGGTGAAGTTGCTTGAAGGAGCTGTGAGTAGGGATAAAGACTTTATTGAAGATTTGGCTATGATGAGGGCTACCAAGGCTGTTGACTTAATGCATTTACTTCCTCAGCTGGATGATCCACAAAGTGAGCTACTTCTGTTACGTTCTTGTATGGGTACTTCCAAGCTTATGTTCGGCTTACGGACATGCCAACCCACGTACATGAAACGGGCCGCTACATGGTTTGACAAAGGGTTACGCGAAGCTATTGTGGATATTGTGGTGTGTGGAGGTCCTTTCTTTGGTGACCTTCAATGGAGAGTGGCGTCGCTACCCATCCGACTCGGCGGTTTAGGTCTGTACTCAGCTATTGAGGCTTCTTCATATGCTTTTGTGGCCTCTAGAGCTCAATCCTGGATGCTCCAAGACCACATGCTACGGGATAACGGGATACATGGTATGGATTCAGATTTTCTTAATGCTTTGGAAGGCCTACGTGTCGCACTCCCATCTTTTGATCTTAATATTTTGCTAGTAAGGATACCGTCCCCCCTAAAGCCTAGAATGCATTGGTGAGTTCTTTTTTTAGCAAAATCGTAAAAGATATGGAAGCTGAGTTTGACATGACTGCTAGGCAAAAAGCAATTTTCCGTTGTTTACAAGCTGAACATGCCCAAGATTTTCTACTTGCCATTCCTATTGTGGGGCTTGGAATGCATATGTCACCCATCGAATATCGTAGTATTCTCAAGTACCGCCTCATGATTCCACTTTTCCCACCAGATGAGGCTTGTCCAGTATGCCACAAATCCTCTTGGATGCTTTTGGGGAGCATGTCGTGAACTTCCAGGTTTTAAATACATACATGATCTTGTCAGAGATGTTTTATTTGATATACTCAGACATGCAGGTGTTGCTTCAAAAAAAAGAAGCACAGGTGAATTTCTTAACTGATCCACAAGAGGGTAGATCGACACTTAGACCGACAGATGTTTTGATATTTGGATGGGTTGGAGGAAAGCATGCATGTGTTGATTTGACTGGAGTTTCTCCATTGGTGGGTCCGATAAAAGTTGATTTTGTTGCGTGATGCGCTGCACAAAAAGCTGCCTTAGCTAAAGTGGCTAAGCATGAGAAGGCCTGCATTGACAATCAACATGTATTCATCCCCTTTGGTTTTGATACATTTGGATTCTTGGCAAGTGAAGCAGTGGAGCTCCTTAAGAGGATTCAGAAAATCATGCATAGCAATGTTATGGTTCCTAAGTCTATAAATGTTGTATTTCGAAGGATTGGATTTGCCGTTCAAAAGGGATTGGCAGCGCAGCTTGTTGCCCGTCTCCCGTCAATTTCTATGTAACTTCCAATTGAGAATCTTATTATTGAATTGTTTATCTATGAAATAAAAACTCGGCTTTTTGCTGTATTAAAAAAAAGTATGTCATGCCTTTTTATTTTAGATTTACAACAATTTAAGTAGGTTGAGTGGTACTTGTGATCCGTATTTTAGGTATTTCGTATCTATATCTTATTTTATATCTAAAACGTATTAGATCTTTCTATTCAATATATACAATGGTTTTAAGGCAGGTTGTATAGGTTTGGTGGGCCTTTCAAACCCGAAACAATCGATATTTTTTTGAGTTTTTAATCAGTTGTGCTCCTCTGAGATATTGCAATATCAATTATGCCCCTCTCTTTTTTGGAATATCATTTGTGCCCTGACTTCTTCCACAATGATCACTCGTGCCCCTCGGGTTAGTTGTTGTCAATCCTCATTCTAAACGACCATTAACTTTGGGGACACAAAAGTAATTAATTGAAAAATGAAGGGTAAAAATATCCCCCCCATTCCCTTCCAGGCATGCCTCTGTCGCCGTCCTTCCCCCTCCCGGCGCTCCTCTTCCGTTGCCCCTCCCCTTCCTGGCCCAATCCATACTCCATCACCTCTTACATTACTGCTGCCACCCCTCCTCCTCCTCGGCCTCCTCTGCCTCCGCCCCCTCCTCGACAATCCCACTCATCCTCCCCTGCTCCCTCCTCCCTAGATCCGTCCCTACCATCCCCTGCCCCCCATGCCCTCTCCTCATTCTCCACCTGTTTCTCCTCCCCGTGCCCTCCTCCTTCGATCGTCTCCTCTTCGACACCCTCCTCCTCCACCCGTTTCTTCTTCCATGTTTCCTCCTCCTCCCTCCGTTGCTCCGCCCGCTACTCCTCCCACACGCCCCTCCTCCTCTACATGCTACTCCTCCCCTGTGTGCTCCTCCTCCCCTACACCCTCCTCCTCCTCGGCCTCCTCGACCTCCACTCCTTGCTCCCCAGTCCCGCTCCTCCTCCTCCCCCCACCCCTCCTTCGTAGGTATGTCCCTGCCAACCCCTCCTCCTCCGAACCCCAATCCTCCCCCTCCCTTGTTGTGCCTGACTTGCACACTCCTCCTCCCCCATGCCCCCTTATTCATCCTCTGCCCGTTTCTCCTCCTCCACCCTCCTCATTCGCCCGATGCTCCTCCCTGATACCCTCCTCCACCTACTGCTTCTTCCATGTGTCCTCCTCCCTTCGTTGCTCCTCCGCCCGCTGCTTCTTCCCTGTGTCACTCCTCCCCCACGCCCCTCACCATCCTCCACTTGTTGCTCCCCCTCCTCCTCGAGCGTCGCCAGTAAGTCACCATCAAAGAACCCCCTCCTCCTCAAGTGTCACTAGCAAGTCACCTGCAATCGATCCTCCTACTGGTGTTCAACTGAATCGGGGTCAGAAAGGACCTGAGGGAGAGGAAGAGGATGAAGAGGAGGAGGTGATTGGGATGTTTGAACCGTAATGCCCCTCTTAACTGCGCCATAAGTTTGAAAAAACCATGGCTAAGTTCAACTTATTGATGGCTAAAGTAACTGAGGGGCACAAGTGATAGAATGATAAGAAGTCGGGAGCACAACTGATATTCTCAAAAAGGGAGGGGCATAACTGAAATCACATTATCTAAAGGGACACAACTGATAAAAACCCTACTTTTTTTTGATCTGTAGAATTGGTGAGGATGATGTGTTCACTGGATCCTTACCAAGACATGGCCAAGATAGTGAGTGAGCACATTCACTCATTCAATTAAGCTGGTACGGACTCAACTAGCATGAGTCCTCGCCAGACTATTATAGAGATTGGACAATTAATAATGATGAGTTGGGTAGCACGTGTGCTTAATGGGCACTGAGCTAGGAGATGGCGATGATCACATGGCAGTGACTTCTGTACTCGCCACTTCAACTATTTTTAACGTATGAAAACGAATATAAGAATATGAATATTTGCAGATATCAATGTGATATTCATATCCGTATTCATTTAAAAATGGATATAGATTTGGCTATCAAAATAGGTATAAAACAGATACGGTGGTCGAGCAAATATAGATATATCCATACTCGGTTGCACCTCTAGGTTATATATTAAAGAAAGATAATGAGTATGAGAAATGTAGATAAATACATATGTGCAAAAGTACTGAGAGAAAGCTTGAAAGTTGTTCCATCACTACAACAAAACGAGACTACGATAACTTTTTTCTTCACAATCCATCAATAATTCGTCAGTTGTCAAATATTTAAGGATGATATTATTTGCTGCGAAATAATTTTTTATACTAGTAATTAGCGATGAAAACCCTATCCTTTTATTCTTTTCAAAAAGCTATTGGAAGGACTATCTATGTATATGAGCTAACACCATTGTGACCAATAATTAATTGAACATCATCTGCATGTCTCTGCCATATCAAACCAATTTTTACAGTCTTTTTATTTTTAATCTCTAGGAAAAAAATTCAAATTGGGAGGACTTCCGAGGAAACTTATAGACAAGCCGACTCGCATAAAATCTAGAATTCTGAGCTCAAGCTCACTCATTGTTGGAAAAGCCTTCACCCCTAACTATTCTCATTAGTTTTACATTTTCTCCAGAAAAACAAAGAAATGACCCCCCCTTCTTTGAGTCAAACAAACTTTGAATCAAATAAATTATAAGAGAAAGGAGTTTGAAATCAAGCATAGGAGAGGTTCCATGTTTGTCTCGATTCAAGACAAAGCAAGCTAGCTAGCAAGAGAGAGAGAGAGAGAAGAACACTACACAACAATGAACGAATGAAGTGCAAAAGCACGAAGCAGCTCTTGCATCACATGCCGCTTCAGTGTCCCATCTAAGCAACTCAACCAGCTCAGCTTTGCCTCAACAGACCAATCAACTCACCTCACACGCATTAAGTCAGCCATCCCGCCTAATCACTAAAGGCCCTTCGATTATTAGTCAAAATCGATAATTAATGACCTTTGGTTTACAACCTTAAAGCGAACGACACTGTCTTCTTTTTGTATGTTCTGACGAAGACAATATCAAAATCACAAGGCCTTTGTTTTTTTAAAGGGATTTTATCACTTGTGCCCCTCTTAGATATCGCAATATCAGTTATGCCCCTATCTTTTTGGTATATCAGTTGTTCCCCTCACTTCTTGCTCCGTCATCACTTGTGCCCTTCCGTCAGATTGACTGTCAATGAGTTGACTTAACCATGGTTTTTTCAAACCTTGGTGCAGTTAAGAGGGGTATTATTGTCCACACATCTTCTTCATCTTCTTCCTCCTTCATTTGTTCTTCTTCCTCTCTTCATAATTTCTCTCTTTTACTTGTACCTTCATACATCCATCGAATCTTTAAAATTTTTGCATTTTCACAGATATATCACTCATTACGGATCAAATGGTGAATTTTATTGAATTTTTCGGTGACATTTCATAAATCAATTAATCAAAAATTTATCTAAATGCTGAAAGCCCTGGGGGCTGACCTGGGGCGGCGGGCTATGGGCGACCTGGGGCACAGGGTGACGAGGCTAGGGGAGACCTGGGGGTGGGGGGAGGCCGATAGGGGGGTGACCTGGGGCTAGGGGGCGCAGGGAGGAGGCCGGCAGGGGGCGACCTGGGGTGACGGGGCTAGGGGGGCGCAGGGGTCGCAGGGAGGAGGCCGACAGGAGGGCGACCTGGGGCGGCGGGGCTAGGGAGGGAAGGCGCGGGCCAAGGGCGGGGAGGGGCGGGGAGAGGCAGGCGCGGGGCAGGGGCGGCGCGGGGCAGGGGCGCAGCGGGGGAGGGCAGGCGCGGGGGAGGGGCAGGCGCGGCGCGGGGCAGGGGTGGAGGTACGGAGGTGTGGGGAGCTCGAGGCGGAGCTTGGAGGAGGTGAGTGCTGGGGAGGAGTTTCGGGCTGAGAGGGAGGAGGAGGAGGTTGGAGGAGGAGGAAGAGGATGGGGGAAGAGGAGGAAAAAGAAGAGGATGAGGAAGAGGGTATAAAATGACCATATAACCCTTTTTTTAAACTTAATACCGCTTATGTCCTCAAAGTTAACGTCCGTTTGCACTGTATATGGACGGTCACTAACCCGAGGGGCACAAGTGATAAAATAGCAAGAAGTGAGGGGCACAACTGATATTACAAAAAAGATAGGGGCACAAAAGATATTGTGATATCTAAGAGGAGCACAAGTGATAAAATCCCTTTTTTAAATCCAATGACAATGCATGCTCCACCCATCCCTTGAGAAAGGACACTGGTATGATTATGCACCTTAAGATTCCAGTCATGCTGTCCACTAGTATAGCGGAGAAACGAAAGATAAAGCATGCCCTTGCAACCAAACAAGACTCTATTGAATAAAACAGAGGATGATGTCACATGCCCACGAGGATGCGTATGCCACTTGGTCTCTCCTACGATAAAGATCCAAACTTGCGAGGGTGTGGTTGACAGTGGCTCGTACAAACTCGTGAGCATATGGCGGTGGTATGACTGCGAGAGTGGTTTCAGAACCCAGAAAGGAAAGAGAGAAGAAGAATGCAGAAGGCATGGTTCTATGAAGAACATGGACCCAAAGAAGTCTTGAAGCTTGGTGCGATCCCTATCCCGAGACCTCTGCATGGACAGATTCTCGTCCGCATCCAAGCAGCTGCCTTGAATCCCATCGACTTCAAGAGACGTCAATGGCCCATGTTTCACACCGATTTCCCTGTGAGTAGAACAGCACAGAGCTTCCTTTCCCTGTTCCTACAGAATTACATGCTAATATTCTGAAGAATATAGTGGAAAACATGCTCTTTATTCTTGCAATTATATATACCTCGATGATATCCACCCAGATTTTCCTATAACTATTCCAGAGGCAAACCAAGTCATTCGATTGCAGTTTGTTTGTAGATTCTGGTACAACATTAATTTAATCATATTACATGTATTTTTTCCTGTTGATTTCAAACATCTATCTTTTCCACCTTCCAGATCCAACACCTGTGGCTATATTTCTACTCAGCTATCCTAAGGATTACCTTCTAAGATAACTCTGAAAGCGTATTGGAATAACCATATATGATTCACTATAGGTTTACAAGAAGACTATTACAGAGAGATAGATGGAAGATGGGCAACAAGCTGCGTCGCCAATCCCTTTTGAATGGCAAATCCAATTCTCTTCGAATTGTTTTGTAGGAACTCTAGTATTTGATTTCTGAGTTATTTGATTGCGAGCTGCCTTCATTGTATTTCACTAGCCGCTAAAAAGAAGATCCCTACCAGCTTAATTTATGCCAATCCAGTTTTGGGGTTTGTGAGATGGGAGACCAGGAACCTATTCGAGTAACAAATCTCAAATGCCAAAATAAACAACACCATCGAATGAACTTTCTCCTTGAAGGAGTATAGTCATTACTCTTATCATACCATACTCTCCTAATAGACATGAAAAACAAGTATTACAAACTGGAACTACAATAAGGCAATCACAGTCAATACGAGACCTTCAACATTGTAGGCATCATAAACAGTTGTTCTGCATAGTATTTTTCGCACTCTCGGGAATCAAATGTCACGTATCCCTTCCCTAACCAAAATTTATGCAAAAAAATCGCCTTCGGATGAATACATGCGCATTTGAACAGACAAATATTACAAAATATGGCCTACAAGAATGAGTAATTTGAATATTCTTTGTCATATCTTCTAACATTAAACATATGCAACCATAGGATGAGAAATATAAATTGCATTGATAATGAGGCCCAAAGTTCTCTTATATAGAGAAGAGAAAGAAGTTGGACAAATTACGTAGTAGAGACATACAGACAAGAAAATACATAACAACAAGAAAGAATAAGATAATTCCCAACTCTCTCCCTCAAGATAGAGCATAGATGCCAATCATGCTCAGCTTGGAATACCACATCTGGAATTGCCCTATGACTGGAGCCTTGATGAAAACATATGTTGTCTACTCCCCGTAGTTGATATGAGAAGTAGAGATAAAGCCCTTCTGAATCATGTTCCGTGCATAGTGGCAGTCTATCTCAATTTACTTGGTTTTCTCACGGGACACTGGATTGTTGGCAATAAACATGGTAGCATGGTTGTTGCACTATAGATGTATGTGAAGATGAGCATCAAAAGGTAGGTCAGTCAGAATAGATCTGACCCACATCATCTTAGTGCTTCCCAATACCATGTCTCTGTGCTCTGACTTCTGCACTAGATCTGGAAACTACAGTTCGCTTCTCTCTTCCATGACATCAAAGAACATACTTCCTTTAGGTCATCACAAGACCATGTCAGAACCTGGTGAACTCAAGCCATAGGAAGTATCGTAAATCACCATGGTCCCTTGTGACAAACTACTATCCAAGGAACTCCTAAGCCACACTAATACCATGCACATCATCCTTATAATAATGATATCATCAATGTAGACCAGTATAACAACTATAACTCTTATAAGTCCTATGAATAAATAGTGGATAATCTGCAATCGATCTCATGAATCCATGTTGCTCTATCATGTTCGAGAGCTTATGGAATCATGTCCAGGGACTCTGCTTAAGGCCGTAGATAGCCTTGTGAAGTCTGCAAATCTTCTAACAATCCCACAATGACAATCACATGTGGTTGCTGCATGTAGACTTCCTCTTGCTGACCAACATATAAAAAATATTCTTAATATTAAGCTAGGACAAGGGACCAGTCTCGTACCACTGTCACAGAAGTACATATACAAAGGTAGAATGGTGCACAATAGGAGATAACATATCTGGTAGTCCACCCATAAGTCTAAGTAAAACCCACGAGCAACAACCATTGCCTTTTAACAATCAATGCTGCCATTCACATGATGCTTCATTGTAAACACCCATTTGTATCCAACCATAGAAGCCCCTGGAGTGGTAGTAACCAATCTCCAAGTACCACGCGACTATATCACGACCATCTCATCCTTCATAGCAGATGCCACTAACTATCTCGCACAACCTCATGATATATCTGTGGGATCCCCTCACTGATAGACCCACGATAAACCTCCTGCAATCCTTTGAAATATGCCCAAATGAACATGATCAACAAGAGGATACGCGACACATGTATGCATCCGCTTCTGTAGAACAATGTGCACGTCAAGATCATCTGTACCATATGTAACATGTAAAGTAGCCTCCTGAGAATACACCTCCTCATCCTATAAAGTAGCATGCTATATAGACAAATCACCACTACCATTAGTAGAAACAAAGTGCTTAAAACATACATGGGATGTGCTGGATAATGGGAAATGCCCATGAGCAGGGGATACGAAAAGTGGCATGCGAATAAAAAAAATGTGGCAAAAACTCAACCAAAGTACCAAGAGGTGGCGGTAAAAGAGCAACCACAATAGGAGGTGGTGGTGATGGCGTAGGACGAGGAGGAGGCATGTAGACCTCCTTTCAAGAGTCAAACAGAGTCAACTTGTCACATGCAGGAGAAAAATACATGATTGATTCAATAAAGGTGATATTAATACTGAAGTAGTACTTCTATAGAACAAGATCGAACATCAGTACCCCTTTTGAATATGGGGTATCCCATAAAAATACATTTGACAGATCTCGGGAGAGCTTATTACGACCAGGAATCAAATACTGAATGAATTCTATAGAGCCAAAGGCATATGATATAAGAGAGAAAAAAATCTTCTTTGGAAACACAATCGAGAAAGGAATCTTCTCTACTAACACGTAGGGCATCATACGATTCAATCAAGTAACAAGCAATGAGAACCCCATCACTTCAGAAAGAGTAGGGATGCAATGAATCTAAATTAGGAGGTCCTAGTCACATCAAGTGAACGATGATTTTGTATTCAACCACATCATTCTCCAGGGAAGTGTATGCACATAAAGCCTGGTGTATAGTATTAAGAGATCTAAAGAACTCAAAAAGCTATAAAGTGCAGAAATCTAAGGAATTATTAGAGAGAGCATACTTGATGATAACAGAAAAAATTCTTTATTTCAATAATGTACCAATTGAATCACATACAATGGCCACAAACTTGTTTTTCAAAAGAAAAAATCATGACAATCTAGAAAAATCATCCACAGCTACAAGATAAAACATGTGTACCTGATGGTCAGGAACATAACTAGGATCCTAAATATCAAGATGAACTAACTCAACTTGACTACTACTACTATGACTCTGATGAATATGAAAAGTAGGCTGGTGATGCTTCCCAAGTTGGCAAGCTTGCATTGGAATGTGGGCTCAGAGGATATTTACATAGGAAGGTAGACGAAATAAAGATGCCACATATACAGAGAGATCGATCCAATAGGAATGAAAGAAGAACCAACATATGGAGACTGGACCAGTTTATCGAGATCTCCTTGCTCATGGTCACATCCAATACCCTGCCCATGAAAATATACTGAAACACAAGAGAGGAAGGGTAAAAAATGGCCCAACAATGCAATTCCTTATTGTCACGACTAATAGCTAATAAATTCATCAAAATTTTGATACACGGATCACATTCTATAGGTGCATAGACAATGTTATATTGACCTCGCCTTGTCCTGTAATAGGGTAATGAGTCCCATCTGCAATGACAACTGATCTGCCTGAGGAACATATCTGTATGAAGCAAACTAAACCCTGTTTCCACGTAAAATGATGGTAGGATGCACCCGAATCCATAATCCACTCTCTCATATATGCCATGCGATAACTTGTAAGAGCATATACTACACCTGAGGCACTAGAAGATGCTCTGGAAGTGGCAACAACATCTGAAGGACATGTAGGTGCACCAGTTGTGGCGGTAGCGTGAGAATCATCTCACTCAAACAAGAGACAATATAAACCAATTTCTGATCTGTAGTAGGAGTAGATGTTGCATTATTCTCAACTTGCTCAGCTACACGAGCATGTACGAGGTTTCCATGCTTCATACAACAATCCTAATGTTTAAAATATTTTTGTACCGATCGGTAAATGATTTTTTTAAGAACTAATATTAGTCTGAGTATCTATCTAGATTTCTTTCTCCTCTCTTATGCACATTCAAATAGTTTACGATAAAAAATACCTTCAAATAGTTTTTAAGGATTTTTACATGGTAAACCCTAGAAACTTTGTCAATTATCTTGATGACCCTGTAAACATCGTAACTATCATCCCGACCCCATAAACTTAGTCCATGTTATACCACAAACCCTACCGTTAATTTGATTCATCTTAAGTCAATTTTCTTGAGTTAACCCTTAGTTAATCAAATCACTCCCTGGATCAACGGTGGATTTTCACTCCATCTCTCTCCTCCTTTCTCTTCTTATTTCCTTTTCTCCTCTCCCTCTCCGTTCCAGTAAGCCAGTGGAGGTGGAAGCACATCAAGCTCCTCATCTCGTAGCTCGACGACCTCTTCCTCTCCTCCGCCCTCTTAAGAATCCTTTGTCCACTCCTCTTCACAGAGCATCATTGGTAGGGATGGAGTAGTGGTGCAACAATGGAGGGCTTCTCTACCATGTGCGACAAGCCATCAACAAAAGAGGAGGAAGCTTTGGTGACGTCGAGCTATGGCCATGTAATGGAGGAGATAGGACGTGAAACCAAAGCTCCATATGGATTCTCCTCTAAGGAGATGTCGGTAATGTCGGCAAGGCCTCGACGTGGGGAAGAAACCCATAACGTAGGAAAGGGAACACCGGTGGGATGTGGATCTAAAGCTCCCATCTTGATGGGATACAATGTTTGGGTTGAAGGGGGAGTTTTAATTAGAGCTTGGGTCTCAATTGCTTCTCCTCTCTGGCCATTCTCCTTTTTATAGGGGTCACTGCAGGGAGAGGCAGAGTTCTGGGTGGTGGGGGAATGGGGGCTAAGGTTGAGGTCGTGACTGCACACAAGAGGTTGGGGGGGGGGGGGGATATTAACAACGTCAAGGAGGGGGTGCAGATATCAAAGCAGAATTGGGAGCGAGTCAAAGATCGAGGGGGCATGGGGGAGGGGGAGGTGTATGCGACATGGGGGGGTAGATGTCTGTGCAACGTGGTAGAGAGGGGCGGGGGTTGATGAGGTGGATGGAGTTCGACATTAGATGGGGAAGGGGAGATGAGAAGGAGGGTAAATGGGAAGAAGGGTCAGAGGGTATCTTTTGTAAATTTGATAATAAAAATGGATAGTAGGCATATTTTTTAAATAGAATTCAATTAATTTTAACAGTCAAATAGATGGGAGTTAACTTGATATGTAGTGTATAAGTTAGCAAGTTTGTGGGATTGAGATGATAATTATGATGTTTACAAGGTTGAGAAGGTGATTGATAAACTTTCTACGGTTCGTGCTTTAAAAATATCTAGTTTTATTTTCAACATGTATCATAAAATACGATTCTCAACAAGTTATCTTGATATCCTTATATGATATGCACACTAACTTCTATGGTGCATAATATTTATTAAAATCTTCTTTGAATGAATGTAGTTAATGCAAAATAGTTGACAATATTCATATTTGGATAAATATACAATTAAACAATATTTTTTGTCCATCTTATCTTTAACTCTACCGTGCATCCGTATTTATAGTGGTTGGTAATATAAACATACGGTTCTTATTTCATCATTGTAACCCCATTACGACACTTATGTATTTTTCACTTTTGAGCTCTCTAGGGTTTTGTCCTATATAAGGACCCCTAGACCTCTAGAATAAAGAACGCTCTTTCATTCTTTTAACGCACTTAACATGGTATTAGAACAACGGTCCTAGACCGGTGTTCTGACCTAATCATTCGCCCCCCTCCACCAGCTAGCCCCACACCTCCCAACAACCTCGTACCATTTGCCAAGCCATGCGATGCTCGCTAGTGGCCCCGTGTCACCTCACGCAACCACACTGCTCACTAGCGACCGTGTGTGAGGCCTCCTCTTTGTGTATTGCGCCGCCCTAGCAAGCCGCGTCCCTCTAGTGGCTTCACCAGCGGCCGTATGCCACGGGACTCGCTGCCCTAGCACCCTTCCACCGCTCCTGCACGCCACCCTAGTGGCTTCTCAACGCTCCTGCGAACTTCCCAAGCGGCCTCCTGACGTTGTTGCACCACCTAACAGCCTCCTGGCGCTCCTACGTCGCTTCTAGCAGCCATCTCTATTAGTACCTACGCCGCCCCAGCAACCTTCTATGATGCGGTCTCTCCAATCTAGCAGTCATGCAGCCTAGCGCACCATATCAACCACCGCAGTCTACCAATTTCGTCGATCGACTTCAGATTTACGGCACCGTATCAGACGTGCGCCCTTTCTGCTTCAGTCGGTCGGTTGATTCTATATCTTGCTAGTCCTACATGACACTTGAGACTGCAAGGACTATCTAAGTCACTTTTTCTTGACCTTTGCAACCACCATGACATCTGCAGAACCCAAACCCCTGTACCTGTCTTCTTCTATGATGGTACATGGTACTTCTATCAAACTCAATGGCTCAAAGAACTATGTTTTACGGTCTAGATCCTTCAAGGTGTTTATTGGTGATTAGAGAGAGAACTATGCTCTTACTAAAGATATGCTTGAGGATACGGAAAAATATTACAATACCTGGTATGTAGAAAACTGTCAGGTGATTACTTGGATGGCCAACAGTGTCGATCCGAATATAGATTCCAACCTTCTTTACAAGGAGACTGCTAAGGCGATGTGTGAAAGCCTTGAGAATACCTTCTCCCACAAGACAATCAAGCCCAGGCTCTCAAACATCTACACAAGGATCTAGTCAGCAAATCAGTGTGATATATCCCTAGTCGAATACTATAGACTCCTCACCAGTCTGTTTGAGGAGCTCCTTATTTTTCAACCTGCTTGTTGTGAAAAACAGATTGTAGAACGAGCAGAATGGCAAGTATATCACTTCTTATCAAGACTCCATCCGCTATACAAGTCTATGAAAGACCAATTTGTGATTGCTGCTGTGGTACCCACTCTTGAGATCATATATCATCGACTGCAGGAACTTGATTCTCCCTCTCCTCAGTTATCTATAGAGACCATTGCACATATTGCTAGAGGATGATCCAACTACCAGGGATGACACGGTCGTGACTTTGGTCGTGGTCATGGCTGTGGGGATGGATGAGGATGTGACTTCAGATGCAGACGCGGACGGGATCCTGCCACCGCCTGCTATCCAGCATGCACTCACTACAGATGCTGGAATCATCCATCTGAACGATGTTGGGCAAAGTTTATCATGCCTCCTAATGCCAATAGTGCCTATGAGGCTACCTCATACGAAGGTTCATATGATATTGTAGACACCTTGCCAGATCAGTCATCTAGTGATATCCTTTTCTGCATCTGAGTATGCTCATCTACGTCAGCTGCTACAGAATTCTGCCAGTGACACCAGTACCTCTGCTTCGACTACGAGTCTGGCCACTACTTCAGGTACACTTGCCAATGGTTCCTCTACATCCTATCCTGCATGGATCGTTGATTGTGGTGCCTCTACACATTAAGGGGAGATGGTAGTCTTCTCACCTCTGCACACCCTTCCTCCGTTTGAGGATTGTTCGGGTCGCCAATGGAGCACATTCCCCTATCATTGTTGTGGGGACTATGGATTTTTCCTCCAATCTCTGCCTTACTGATGTGCACTCTGCTCCTGATTTTCTTCTTAGTCTCTTATCTATTCACAAGTTATGCCAGGAACTTAACTTCGTGTGATACTTAATGAGTTCCGTTATTATTTTTAGGACATCCAAATGAGACAGATTTTTGGTAGGGGACATGATAAGAACAACCTATATTCTCTTGATATCCCTTCTGATTCTACTTTTGTTAGCGCTGCATCTATATCTACTGATCCTGTTCTTTGGCATCTTCGCCTCGATCATCCATCCTCCAAAGCTCTCTCTTTAATGTTTCCTGAACTCTCTACGCTCAAGCCCTTTGAGTATGAGGCATGTCAGTTCAGGAAATATCATCGAGCATCCTTCCCTACTCGTTCAGAACCTCGTCGCAAAGTTCCTTCTTCATTAGTCCATTATGATATTTGGAGACCCTGTCCGGTCCGTACTCTGAGTAGACATAACTAATTTGTTCTTTTTATCTATGACTATAGTCGATCATCTTGGGTCTATCTGTTAAAGGAACAATCAGAGATTAACAATATTATTAAGAATTTCTTCCATTACGTCAAATATTTTTTCCTCCGGTATCCAAATACTTCGCTCAGATAATGCTTTGGAATTTACTCAACATGATCTAGCCACTTTCTTTACATCCCAGGGCACCATTCACCAAACATCATGCCTTTACACTTCACAACAAAACGCGGTCGTAGAGAGAAAACTCATACACTTGCTAAATATTGCCTGATCCCTCTGCACCCAGATAAAAGTTCCCAAAACATATTGGGGGGATGATGTTTTGATAGTTGTCCATACTATCAATAGGGTTCCATCTTTATCCCTAAATGTATCCACCCTTTTCTCACTACTCTACCCAACTGAGTTGCTTTTTCCACTACCCTTACAAAATTTTGGATGTGTTGCATTTATTCATAACGTTCATCCTACTGACAAACTCTCTCCTCGTGCAATTAGATGTGTTTTTCTTAGTTATTCTCTTACTCAAAAGGTTACATGTGCTATGATCCAACCATACATCGTTATTATGTATTTGTAGATGTAACCTTTTCTGAGCAGACAACTTTCTTCACACATCCTGTTACCAATATTCCTCTTGATCTCCCACCTCCACCCATTGTCTATACGTGAAAATAAAAATCCAAACCACCAGGTGTTCCCTTATGTCTTTATTGCTAGATGATATGCCTACTTCAATGTCCCATCCATTGTTGTCCTATATGATCCCGAGGAGCTTCCCATTGCTCTATGAATAACAAAGAGGTAGTATACTCTTCATCCTATGTCTCATTTCACTTCTACTACTAGTTTATCAACAACTGACAGAAGATATGCAGATGCTCTCATGACCATTTCCATTCTGAGAGACCATCACAATGCTTTGCAGGATTCAGGTTGGTGCTAGGCCATGAATGAAGAGATGGAGGCACTTACTTCCAGAGGAACATGGAATCTAGTGCAATGCCTTAAAGGGAGTAGACTTGTGACATGTAGATGGGTCTTCACGACCAAACAAACACCAGATGGGTTAGTTGAAAGATTGAAAGCTCACCTTTGGATAAAGGCTTTACACAGACATATGGTGTAGATTACTTTGATACATTCTCACTGGTAGCACGAATGGGCTCTATCAGAACTATCCTTTATGTAGCCATTAACAAAGCATGGCCTATCTTCCAACTAGAAGAGAAAAATAACTTTTCTATATGGAGATCTTGATGAAGAGGTCTACATGATGCAACCTCTGGGATATCAAGTCGAGGGGGAGTACATATGTCGAATTCGCAAAGTAATATATGACATAAAAAAAATGCCCAAGGTCATGGTTTGACAGACTCATTGCAAAATCAAACACTCTTGGCTTTCAGAGAATAACCTTTGACTATTCTGTGTTTGGCAAAAGATGAAAAAGCGGTACCATTATACTGGCTGTCTATGTAGATGATATGGTTTGTCACAGGTGATGATGATAAAGAGATTCCAGAAACCAAGACCTTTCTCCAGAAAGTGTTTGTTACTAAAGACCTTGGTCCATTATGCTATTTCTTGGGCATAGAAGTACTACGCACTATTGAAGATCTTCATCTCTCTCAAGGAAAATACTGTCTTGACATCCTTACTGAAGCCGAGTTACATGGATGCAAGCCTTTGGGTATTCCGACAGACCCAAAGAAACACTCCACATCCTCCGATCCTATCTTCGAAGATGTTACTCGATATAGGAGCTTGGTTGGCAAACTTCTCTACCTCACTATTACCAGACCAGATATCTCTTATGCACTAATCAGAGCTAGACAACACATGGAGAAACCTTATTACAGTCATTGGCGGGACATTCTTCAGATACTATGATACTTGAAGGAATCTCCAGGGTGTGGCCTCTTTTGTGAGGCATACGGGTACACTGACATTATTGCATATGTTGTTACTGATTATGCAAGTTCACGAGAGGATTGGTGCTCCACCACAGGATATGCTATGATGGTTGGAGGAAATCTTGTCACATGGAGAAGCAAGAAACATATTGTTGTATCCAGATCTGGTGCAGAAGCAAAATATAGGGCAATGGCTCAAGCGACTTGTGAGATCACATGACTAATAACTTTTCTAAAAGAACTTGGCACTGCAGTCACCGCTCCTATTCCACGATACTGTGACAACAATATACTACTTACATTGTCACGAATCCTATGTTCCATGAACGAACCAAGCATATAGAGATTTCCAGCCATTTTATTCGGGATGCTGTCAGAATTGGGAAGATTACTACTACTCAGATTACCACTGATCTTCAGCTTGCAAATGTATTCACTAAGGTATTACCCAAGAAGCAACTTTTTCGGATAATTTTCAAGTTGGGCATGATTGATAAATATGCTCCAACTTGAGAGGGGAATGTTAGTAATATAAATATACGGTTCTTATTTTATCATTGTAAACCCACTAAAGGCACTTATGTATTTTTCCCTTATGAGCTTTCTAGGGTTTTGTTTTATATAAGGACCTCCTAGACCTCTAGAATAAAGCACTGTTTTCATTCTTTTATCGTTCTCTCAAAAATAACATTGATTATATTTTGATTTATTTAAATTTATTTAACACTTCTATCCACTGTCTTTAAAAATTCCAAATATTTACTTTATATTTTAATACTTAGCTTTGTGATTTATTGTGATTTTTAAAACACAATTTCGACAAAGCTACTCAATTATTCATCTCATCAAGTTATATACTATTGCAAAGCGATGAATTATTATTGTGTTTAAAATGTACTGGAATGTGAGAATTATGCTTATGTCAAGGACTTATGAAAAATTACAAAATCAAGGTATATAATACTAAATAGATCGTATCCAAGATCTATTTTTTGTTTAGTCATCTAATCATTTTACATGTATAAATTATGCAAATGTTAAATAAAAAACTTATTTCTAAATGCATCATTTGAAAGCAAAATTTGATGAATTTATATCGGTGCGGAGTCTGCTATAATTACTATTCTTTATTTGTTTTTCCCTATGGAAAGAATTTAATCCGAAATACCAAATGAAAGTAGATCGATTTTTTTCATTCCCGGAGAAGTACATATTGTAGGTAAAATAATAGGAGGGTTAGAAAAATAATACCGGATTTAATTTGACGAGACAAACCAACTTGCCGAGGTGTGCGAAATGCACTGAGCTTAAGAATAGATTCGTACCTCCCACGGAAATTCCGACGGTGCAACCAGTATCGGTACGACTATCCTCCAGGATACAACGGCGAGATTTCGACGGACGTGCACTCGCCAACATCAAGATCGGTTGAGCAACAACGATCCTTCCTTCGGAATGAACTCACTCTAACGAGAGAAGGGAAGAAGAGGGATAGAAAATGTTATGTCTTTCAACAAATGCTCTCGACCCCTTTATATAGATTGTAGGATAATTTCCGTTACAAAAGAAAATACCCTTCGTTAAAATACAAAGAGCATAGCCGTTTAATCCAAATTCAAAGAAATTGAAACCTCCAAAATTAATATATGAATAATACCAGCTATAAGTTGAACGCACGTTTAGGATTATGGCGCATGAACGTCCATACTCAAATCAAAAGGTTTGAAATGTGTAAACAATTACATAATAAAGGTTACACAATGATTATGAGGTAACGTCTAGGAGGATGGTAATAGTAATTATAATATTGCTCATAATATCATTGGAAATGGATAAGCTTTAAGAGATATTGGAGTATTAAAATAAGAGAAAATAGGATGGTATTTGAAACATATCAACAATCCCCCACTATTTCAAATATATTTTTTTGACATATTTTATCATCCCCACAATTTCAAAAAAATAAAAGAAATTAAAATTAATAAATATTAAAAGAGGGATAAAACTTAAAGAGTACTGTTGAAGGAATTCGAAAATGTAATGTATAAGACTTGGTGTCTTATCGACTATGAACCAAGACATAGAGGGTATGAATATAGTTTCTAAAGGTTGGTGGAATAATAATTCCTATGAACCAATCCTTTATTTTTGAAACCATTGACCCATATCCCATATTACATTTTCTGATCTTTGTTGCTTATGCGGGTTGACACGTTTCGACCATGCGTCTATCTGGATTTTTCATGAGTGCTCTAGAGATTTTGCCCAAAAATCTCATCGGAAGCGGTCTCACCTCCACACCCATATAGGTGGATCATCATCAAGTGTATACTGCTTTTATACACCACCCAATTTGGGCTATGATGTCCATTAAGAACAATTTTGTTCAACCTTACCACTTTCGATACTATCGTGTTGTACACCATAGGAATAGGAAAGATTTGATAGTATCATGCAAGTCGCCTAGTGAATTGTTTATCCCATATGAACCTTCTTCCTGGGATCTCCATTCATGGATGTTGGGTTTCCATCACTTCGACTCTTGATTTGGGCATAATCCCATTCCCCTCGATATACTCTCCACTAACTTTTTGCTTAGTGGATTAGTCAGAGGATCAGCTAAATTTAACTCTGACTTCACATAATCCATGGATATAATACCATCACCAATGAGTTGCCTCACAATATTGTACTTCAGACGAATATGTCTGCTTTTCCCGTTATAGATTTTATTTTTAGCTCTTGCTATAGCAGCTTGGCTATCATAGTGGATGAATACAGATGGCGTTGGTCTTATCCAAATGGGAAGATCTGCTAAAAGGTTTCTCAACCATTCAGCCTCAGTACCTGCCTTCTCTAAGGCAATGAACTCGATTTCCATAGTAGACCGAGCTATACAAGTTTGCTTGGTTGATTTCCAAGCAACAACTCCTTCTGCAAGGGTAAAAATATATCCACTAGTAGATTTCAATTCATCTGAATCTGAGATCTAGTTTGCATCACAATATCCCTCAAGTACTGAAGGTTCTCCACAATATTTTAAGCAATATTCTATTGTTCCTTTAAGGTATTTAAGTACTCTATTAAGAGCATCCCCAATGATCTCTATTGGGATTTTGAGTATACCTGCTTAATCTTCCCACAACATATGCAATATCGGGTCTAGTACAATTCATTAATTACATAAGACGGCCAATAATTTGTGCATATTTTGTCTGAAATACACTATTATTTTTATTTTTCTTAAGCTGTGAGTTAGCAATAAAAGGAGTACTTACTGGCTTGCAGTCAAAAGAAGAAAACTTTTTCAAGATTTTTTCAATGTAATGCTATTGAGAAAGCAAAATAAAATTAGATTTCATCATAAGTTGTATATCTAAAATTATATATGCTTCTCCCATATCTTTCATATCAAAATGAGAAGCTAAAAATTTCTTTGTATGATTAACAATATCTAGAGTAGTTCCAAAAATAAGCATGTTATCAACATATAAGCAAATAATGACACAATTTGCACCAATAACTCTAGAATAAATACATTTATCTGCACCATTAATTTGAAAACCACTAGAAAGTAGCATTTTTATCAAATTTTTCATGCCATTGTTTAGGTGCTTGTTTCAATCCATACAAAGATTTAACTAACTTACATACTTTATTTTCATTCCCCGAAACAATACAACCCTCAGGTTGATCCATGTAAATTTCTTCTTCTAAATCACCATTTAAAAAAGCAGTTTTAACATCCATTTGATGAATTACTAATTTGTGAATGGAAGCTAAAGCAATTAAAACCCTTATAGAAGAAATTCTAGTTACAGGAGCACAAGTATCAAAATAATCAACATCTTTCTTTTGAGAATAACCTTTTGCCACTAATCTCGCTTTGAATTTTTCTATAGATCCATCGGGTTTCAACTTCCTTTTAAAAATCCACTTACACCTGATAGTTTTAGCACCTTGTGGTAAATCTACCAATTCCCATGTATGATTAGCCATTATAGAATCTAATTCACTGTAAATAGCTTCTTTCCAGAAAATAGAATCAGGAGAAGATATAGCTTCTTTATAAGATTGAGGATCATTGTCAACAAGGTATGTAAAGAAATCACCTGCGAAATCAGTTTCTTCCTAGCTCTCTTAGACCTTCTTAATTCTTGAGTTATATCATTGTTTATATGTATAGTTCTAGAAGTCTTTTTTAAAAGGGATTTCAAAGGAAAAATATGCTAAAAAAATTCAGTATTTTTACTTTCAACAATAGTATTCGGTTCCATTATATTATTTTCACTTATAAGAACAAGAAATCAATATGCAACACTATAATGACCAGCAGGACTATTATGGGCATAACCAATGAATAAACAATCAAAAGTTTTAGCACCCAGTTTTCTTTTCTTAAGTTCAGGAAGTAAAACTTTGGCTAAGCACCCCCACACTTTCAAGTATTTCAAGTTAGGTGTATAACCTTTACATAGTTCATACGGTGCTTTATTGGTCCTTTTATAAGGTATTCTATTTTGTATGAAGCATGCTGAAAGAATAGCTTCTCCCCACAAACTCAAAGGAGCACCTGAGCTTATTAGCATATCATTTGTCATTTCATTAAGAGTTCTATTTTTCCTTTCAGCCACACCATTTGATTCAGAAGAGTAAGGAGGTGTGAATTCATGGATTATACCATTCTGCACACAAAAATCATTAAAGGATTTGAAATCATATTCTCCTCCCCTATCAGATCTTAGCCTTTTTATTTTCTTCTTGAGTTGATTTTCAACCTCAGATTTGTATCTTAGGAACATTTCAAAAGCCTCATCTTTTGAACTTAACAAATAAACTATAGTATAACGAGAAAAATCATCAATGAAAGTAATGTAAAACTTTTCCCCCTCTAGTGATATTTCCTTTCAAATCGCCCAAATCAGTATGAATGAGATCTAACAATTCACATTCCCTTTTTTTTATGGAAGCACAATGCTTTTTAGTGGATTTGGAATCTACACAAGTCTCACATTTTTCATTTGTAAAGGATGAGGGCAAATTCTCAATCAATCTTTCATTTTTTTATGTAAGAAAAGTTTAGCTTGCATCCCAAACACTAAAAGATTCAATCATATACGCAGAAGAAGTAGAAGCTTTTTTATTCAACGCATCAATAACATTCAGTACAAAAAGGCCCTGATTGTTGTACTCTTTCCCAACAAAAATCCCAGATTTAGTCATGACAAATTTGTCAGACTCAAAAGCAATTTTTACTCCATTCTTGATGAGAAGGGATACTGAAATTAAATTCACACGGATATCAGGTATATGAAGCACATCTCGCAGTGAAAGGATTTTATTGGAAGTCAGTTTCAGCTCAACTGTTCCTCTTCCAATAACTGGAGAAGTTTTAGAATTCCCAAAATATACTTTCTCTTCTCCTTCTTTCACTGGTGTATAGGAGCTAAATACATTCCTATCACCACATATGTGACGAGTGGCGTCAGAGTCAACCACACATTCCTTTCCATGTGCCACCAAGTTTGCTTCACTCACCACCGCAACAACAATTTCAGCTTCAATCACGATATTTGCTTTTGGTTGATCACCCGATTTTCTGTATCTACATTGAGCAGTTTTATGATCCGGTTTCCCACAAACGAAGTAATTTGCAGTTTTTCTTTTAAAAGTTGGATTGTGGCTTTTTCTCTGGACAAACTTTCCACATCCCTTTTGATTATTTCTAATGTTCTTAATTCGGGGGTTGAAAGTTCTGTGTGAGTTGCTCTTCACCACATTAGCTTTAGCTATCATTTCTTTAGCCTTTTCCGATTTTTCCCTAATCTTACTTTGTTCTTCAATCCTAATATGGATAATAACATCATCAAAGGTCATGGCTTTTCTTTTATATTTCAAATTATTTTTATATTCTTTCCAAGTTTCAGGTAATTTTTCTATTAGGCATCCGGCTAGAAAAGAGTCGGACAATTTTATTTTTTCACTTTTTAGTCATCAACTAAAACATGAAACTGATGAATTTGTGATGTAATATACTTGTCTTCTGTCATTTTGAAGTTTAAGAAATTGCCTATTGCAAAATTTTGATTTCCTGCGTCTTCTAAAATATACTTCTTCCGTAGGCTTTACCAAATCTCAAATGCTAATTTAGATGTATAATAAATAGATATCAAAAAGTTCATTTGAAAGAGTGCTCAAGATAGTATGTCTACAAACTTTATTAGCACTTTCCCATATAGAAAAATCAATTTTTGATTTAGGTGTGCTAAGGACATCAGCCACATTATTTAGCTCTAGCAAAGTAAAAACTTTTTCTTGCCAACGTTTATAGTGGGAACCGGAAAACTGCTCAATTTTAGATACACCGGGAAGAAGCGATTTTGAAGCAAGCATAACAGCGCCCTCCATATCTATTCTTAAGATTGTACGTAAAATAATAGGATGGTTAGAAAAATAATACCGGATTTAATTTGACGAGACGAACCAACTTGCCGAGGCGTGCGAAATGTACTGACCTTAAGAATAGATTCGTACCTCCCACGGAAATTCCGATGGTGCAACCGGTACAGTACGACTATCCTTCAGGATACAACGACGAGATCTCGACGGGCGTGCACTCGCCAACGTCAAGATCGGTTGATCAACAACGATCCTTCCTTCGGAATGAACTCACTCTAACGAGAGAAGGGAAGAAGAGGGATAGAAAATGTTGTGTCTTTCAACAAATGCTCTCGACCCCTTTATATAGATCGTAGGACAATTTCCGTTACAAAAGAAAATACCCTTCGTTAAAATACAAAGAGCACAACCGTTTGATCCAAATTCAAAGAAATTGAAACCTCCAAAATTAATATATAAATAATATCGGCTATAAGTTGACCGTACGTTTAGGCTTATGGCGCATGAACGTCCATACTCAAATCAAAAGGTTTGAAATGTGTAAACAATTAAATAATAAGGGTTACACAATGATTATGATGTAACATGTAGGAGGATGGTAATAGTAATTATAATATTGCTCATAATATCATTGGAAACGAATAGGCTTTAAGAGATATTGGAGTATTAAAATAAGAGAAAATAGGAAGGTATTTGAAATATATCAACACATATCTTATCCAGATCCTCGCTCATAATGGTCCTAAACAATAGTATTATTGGAGTCGATACACAAATAACTTTAAATATAAGACGTCGAGTAAGCATATTGGTACGAGTGGAGAGAAAAAAAGTATTGAACTTAAATTTTTTTTGAGAATATCTATTTTCGTGGGGAGACAGATAAGATATCCAGGCACAGTGGTATTTTAATACCTCCAGAAGAATCTAAAAAATTGAAAAATTGGATCTAGGTCCAACTAATTACATCTATCAAGAAAAAATATTTTGTTTTGGTTCACATAGCAATATTTTTTTTTCTGGCAGCCAAGCGCAAGCAGTATTTTTCTAAAGCAGTATTTTTCTTTTTCAGATTATAACCATGAGTACGTCTTTATGAGACGTTTTGTATTAGTTCGGTGTTGGCAAATCATGGTTTACAAGATAAGGATAGGATCTGCACGGCAATACACATTCTTCGTAATCCTTGGTTTCGTATTCTTATTACATGCACGACATATAATCGTATTAAAAATAGCGAGCAGGTGATTCCTGGCTGCGACATGGCCGGAGTTGTGGTGGACATAGGTCCCGGAGGAGCATCCAAGTACAAAATCGGGGACCATGTCTTCGGCAACGTCCAGGACTTCGATTCCGAGTGCAGGTTCAAGCAGAGAGGCACCCTGGCGCAATATGTCGCGGTGGAGGAAAGGCTCGTCGCTCTAAAGCCACCGAACCTCTCCTTCGAAGAGGCTGCAGCTATCCCAGTCGCCGCGCAAACCGCAATGGAGGGCTTCAAGAACGGGGGTTACAAATCAGCCCACAGAGTGTTCGTGGTTGGCGGTGCTGGTGGCATCGGCAGCACAGTTGTGCAGCTAGCAAAGCGATGCTTCGGGGCTCCTCGCGTGGTCGCGAGCTGCAGCACCAAGAAGCTGGGCTTCGTGAAGAGCCTTGGTGCAGATGAGGTCGTCGACTACACCACAACTAAGTTCGAGGAGATCGAAGAGAAGTTTGACTTCGTTTTTGATACCATCGGTACGATCTACAATCCACTTTGTCCGTTATAACAAACACTACAACAAAATTGAGCTATAGTGTCGGTTTTGAAAAAATCCGTCATTAAATTAACTGTTGTTAAATATATAATGACGATATTATTCGTTGCGAAACGAGTTTTCGTACTCAAAGTTAGCAACGAGTATCGTATCTGTCGTTATATCATTAGCAACGATCCACATAGCGACGCTTATCCGTTGCTATTTTTCAAAATATCAACTAATCGTCGCTATTTTTGTAGTTCAAAATTTAGCGACGATTAATTAAAATTTTTGAAAAATAGCAACGGATAAGCGTCGTTATGTGGACCGTTGCTAATGATATAACGACAGATATGACATTCGTTGCTAACTTTGAGTATGAAAACTCGTTTCGCAACGAAGAATATCGTCATTATATATTTAACAACGGTTAATTTAGTGAAGGATTTTTTCAAAACCGTCACTATAGCTCAATTTTTTTAGTGAAAAAGTGCACTGAATCTTATCGGAACTCCGAAGTTAAGTGTGCTTGAACGAAAGCAAGTATTTCCATAGTATACTTTACATCTTTTTTTTGCAGGGAAGAGTGCAGAGTCTGCATTGGTGGCCGAAGAAGGTGCACCGGTGGTCGACATATCATGGCCCCCAACGAACACGAGAGCCATATACTCGAGCTTAACGGTGGACGGGGGGATCCTGGACGAGCTCAGGCCCTTCCTAGAGAGCGGAAAGCTCAAGGCTGTGATCGATCCCATGGGTCCATATGGCTTCCACGATGTTGTCCAAGCCTTTGGGTACTTGGAAACCGGCAGAGCTTGGGGCAAGGTGGTCATCACAAGTTTCCCGTCCATTTCACCTCCTGATCAGGACCCCACTGTTTAAATGGACATAGCTAGTCATTATTTCTAACGTGATGTCTGACATTATGTCCTGAAAATTTTGCATGAATGATGGTTGATGAATTTTATATCTTCGAAAGTTTAATAACGCCTTGCTTACGAAATAGATCATAGAAATTATCGAACACTGTAAACCCTGGCATCTGTGCATCGAGGTTGCTTCAGTCGGTGTTGTCGAAGGAGCTTCGATCTGGATCTACCTCCTCTCTCTGGAAAGATTCTTAAATGGGTCGAGCCCGCTGATGGTTGCGTTCCCGCGGATTTGGTCATTAGCATCTAACACACACCCTTCGATGGATAGGGGTTTGACGTCGCGGTCTGCCAAGAACAATCGGTTTAAACAGCTTCGGAGTTGGGTAGCCTTGGTCTCACTCTCCAAAGCTTAAATCAATCCTGGATCATCAGTCATATCAGAGTGGGCCAATCGAGGGATGTATGCTTGCCACCTTCTTTAGAGCAAGGTAAATCTGTGATATTAAACAAAGTTAGATTTATTCTCTACGGAGGGATGGTTGAGTTCGCACAAAACTCTACAGTCTACTCCTCCTTTTGGTCAAAGATATACGATCCAAAAGTACTCTCTCATTTTTTCTGGCTTATGACCCATCACAAATTAACTACTCAAGATTTGCTATATAAGATGAATACTTACTCATTCAACATATGACATCTTTCTTATCAGGATTCTGAAGGTTATAACCACTTGTTTGAAACTTGCCTCCTTATGAGTTGGCTGGTTTTGATTGCAATCATATTGGTTCCAGCATTTTCTTTGACTCTATTCAATCTGCAAAGACCTTAATGGAATCTGTTAAGGCTTGTTTTTTATTGTTGATTTGGAAGACTCGATATTAAATAACTTTCCAAGAGATATCAGTTCGTTGTACGAATATCGTTCAACATGCGACTGAGATGAGTTGGATGCGTCTTGGAATGACCTTGTCGTGTTTTGGGCCGTTTATTTTAGCTTTATTTAATGTACTTTGTTGGGTTGGTTGATAGTGCTATTTTTAGGATGCTTAACATAGTTGATTATAAATTTTTGAGATATTGATACACGTCATCATGAGTAGTTTTGTATTTACATACCTAACCATCAATAGTCACAAATTACACAAGAAATCCTGAATAGTCACACACCCATAACCCTCATGAATTATACGAGAAATCCTGAATAGTCACTCCATCTTACACTCATAACCATGAGGGTTACGTACATAAATACAAAACTACTTAGAGTTATGGGTTTAAATATTCCTAAATTTTTTTGACTGTTTTTTGAACTTAACATTAGATAAAGGGAAGGAAGCTATCACTATAGGAAAGGATAGAACATGAAAAGGTCGCTTCTCATCCACTTTTGAAGAAATGACAGTCCCATTTGGTAAAGGGAGACGATCATAAGTCCATCTCTACATGTCATGTTCAATTAGATGGAGGGGACGATGATGGCGAATGTCTCATTTTGTTCGCATTTGGGATGACCCCAACTGTCCGCTCAACGATGACATAAGGGACGGTCAAGGTCGTCCCTTCTTGTTGACCTGGTGGAACGTACTCGACTTCTCCTATATATATAAAAGGGAGAAGGCCACGACGGTCCCCTCTATAGATGTAGAGGCCCTAGAGGGGATGGTGGCAATTATCCCCTATCAATCTCTGTTCCTCTAATTACTTAAAAATGAGAATGGCTTCAGAAGGAAAGATCGCGACCATCCCCTCTTGTTAATTCAGAGGGGATGGCTACGATCGTCCTAGGTGGTTTACTGGACCGTCCCATTTATCTTTGAAACATCACGAGGAACGTGATTTATAAATATAAGGGATGGTCATGACCACTCCCTCGGATATTCTCATTAAAAAACATATAGCTCCTCATGTGAACTTCATTCTATACCTATACCCGCTACCACTTTACAAAACAAAGACAACGAGAGTTTATTCTAATTTAACAAATATTAAAAACATTAAGTTCACATACAACATAACAATAATTATTTTTTGACATATATAATGTTCAAATGATAAAGAACCAGATCGTTGTCTTATTCTCCTTCTCCTCCCCCGTCTTCATCTCTTCTCAAGACCTCGACATGATCACTCAATTGTGTACCTGAAACAACATCTTGTTGTGCCTGCGTGAATGCATTAACTATCACCATTTGTTGGCACAACTCATGAATCGTGTCATTCATGCTTAATATTTGACTCTCTAGCTCCTTATCCCTTTGCGATTTCTCAGAGAATGAAGAGTTGTTGCCTCCTCCATAACAAGTACGAAGGGAAGCTCCACAACCACAACATCATACTCATCCATGATGCTCAGGTCCAATTGCCTAGAGAAAAGTAATATTATGCACACGAAGTGCTTGACTCGCACTGGTGTTGTCTAAAGAGCTAACAGTTGTGAGTTTGATCATATCTTCATGAATAGTTTTTGAAATGAAACTTGATTAGAGATTCAAATGCAATAATAAATGCAAAATTATTAACAAATTCTTATGATGCATACGTAGGGTCTACCTAGTGAATTTCTTCCTCTACGTCACGACTTTTGACTGCTTAAAAATTGCTATATGATTTGACGCACGATTATTCTCCCTCATCTAAAGAAATAAATACCAATTTCGTTATGATTTTAAAGAAAAATAATGGGTGATTAAAAAATATAAGTAAAAAAAACCTACAATCTCATCGCACAACTGGTTTGTATTTTTCCTACCCATTCTATGGACTTTAACTTTCTGCTGGTTTGTTGTATTTGTATTTGAGATTTCCTATAAAAATCACATATATGTAATAAACTTCATAAAAATTCAAACATAAGCATATTTCATACTGCATGTTATTCACCCATCTGATAGATCAATGCCCTCCAGTGTTCATCTGGTATATTTGGAGGAAAATTCTGGAAAAGAGTCGCTATTTGAACTTTTGAATCAAAATATCGAAAATATTGAATAGTTACTTTCATTTCATTAATGGTTAAATGAAAACTTTAGCTATCATTTGTAATTTTTTTCGGGCTTTCAGATGATCCTAGTGTTTCTATAGTATTATGCCTCATGTCCTAGGATCAAGGTGTTAGTGGTCAAATCACGATCCCATAAAAACTAGCATGGAAATCATTGTATATAATTTAAAAATACAACATTAAGACTGCCATTTTTAAATTAAAAATATTTTTAGTACCTCTAGATCATGAAGTATGGCATCCTCAATTGGTTCAAACACTTGTCCTCGATAACTCTGGAACACTGTAGAATTCTCCCCTACTGTGTCACCCCTAACAATACGAACTCGAAGTGCTTATGCTGGACATAGACGGTCCAGAATCTGACACATTGATGAACCTTTGCATCTACCTGAATCACTCACCCCTTCAGGGTCGAATGAATCATATCTGCAGGTAATTAATGCAGACAGTGCATCCCTGATGCATCTCAACTATCACTACAAGGAAAACAAGTTGTTGCTATAGAACTATGGCCACAGATATGGGGTTTGTGGCCACAGAATTGGGCTCTGGCCACGACACGTCGTGGCCAGTAGCCGTAGCTACAAGTCTCATCGCGAGAGTTCTCTAGCCACGACTATGCCGTGGCCACTACTAGTGGCCACAGAACTTATCGTGGCCACAACTCTTATATGAAGACTTTGGCCACGGATTGTGGCTACGAGAAACTAGTGGCCACGGAATTATCGTGGCCACAAGTTTCCGTAGCCACATTCCGTGGCCACAACTCATTTTTCTTGTAGTGTATGGATCCATGTCTATACAAAATAAGAACTATTGATTATATTATAATTTAGAAGAATAATTATATTTAACACCGCATTAATATCAAAAAATATGCTCAACTTACACGTTAGGGATTTACGACGTTATCAGAATATCTTCGAGTACAACTATCACACTATACGAATGATCTTGGATCTCATTTTGATATGCATCATCAACATTTAATAACTCGTCATCATTATCAACGTCAAAGAAGTCAAGCATTGCTATCCTCATAGGTATAATCCACCCATCGCTCAGGTTATCTGGGACATATAATACCTACTCAACCAGACTTGTAAGTGTTAAGGGCTCATTCATTTGTAACTTCCTTAATTGTCTCAAGGAAATAAATTCATTTTCTTTTCTTACCCCGTTAATTACATTTAAAAAGAACTATCTCCATAATAACCATCTAACCTAGATTGTAAGTCGGTATTTACTGTAACACCGGATCATACATCACTCGATATTGAAGCTATCCACTTTCTATACTTGCCAAATGAACGGCTAAATGTATCATTATATCAAAAAATGAAGGAGGAAATATTTGTTCTAATTTGCACAATATTTATCACAATCACATGACTTCGATCTAATATCTTCGAGAGTATGACTTTGAAAAATCTGCTTAACTCTGCTAAGGGTTGAAGTACCTCATCTTCAACGATCCCATGAATAGCTAACATAAATAATATTTCCATGTAAACATGACAATCATGACTTTTTAATCCATATATTTTTTTCTCCTTCATTCAAACATTTAGCCATCTGTGACGAGAAACCATATGATACTTTTATTTTTTAAGTCAAAATTTTATAAAGTTCTCCATTTGTCAATGTGTATATAGCATGGTTTAAAAAACCGGACCGGACCGGCCGGTCGGACAGGGAACCGACCCCGACCCGATCGGTTTGGCCGGTTTTAGGTAATTAATTTTTTTAAAAAAAAGAAAATAAAAAATCGGGTCAGACCGTTGGTCGGACCGGGTTGACCCGGAATGATCTGGATTTGATGGTTTAGTATAATTTAAAAAAAAGGTTTAGATAATGAAATAATAGGGTTTTATCACTTGTATTCTTCTTAAATTCTACAATTTCAGTTACATCCCTCTCTTTTTTGGAATATAACTTGTGCCACTACTTTCTTGGGGTAATTTTCTAAAAGGAACTATAAATAAATTATTACAATATTATATTTATATATAATGCTAGAAAATGTGACTACCTTTTGTAGAGTGTTATTTGAAATAGACAATCATGTTTTTATGTTGAAAGATTTGACATTTTAAATGATTATTTCGTTGATATATAAATACATATGTACATATATCTATCCGATTTTATTGGTTCAAAAAACCGGTTCGATCGGTTGTACCAGTAAATTAAGCTCGGTCCGATTTTTTCTGAGTCGATATGAATGATGACGTCATGCTGACATCATCACCGGTCCGATCGGTTTGGACCGACAGTCCGACCCGGTTGGACCAAATCGAAGATTAACCGGTTTAATGTCCGGTCTGATTTTAAAAACCTTGGTATATAGATCCATTGTTTAGTTCAATTGGATGTAAATCTTCTTGTATGTCAACGTGAACTAAATAACATCTTATTCTTAAAGTATCTTTCGAGTGAGCATTGGAGGGGAGACACGCGGGTGTGGTGGCACTTGAGGTAGCAGTAGGGAGCGTTAGAGCCTAGAGGGGATGCATGGGTGTGGCAATGCTGACGGTAGCGAAGGGGGGCATTGACAATAGCATAAAAGAGCGCTAGAGGAGAGGCGTGGTCCAAGCGAAGGCGGCACAAGCGGTGGCTGGAGGGCTAGGGCTTCCGCATGCATGAGAGAGAGGGAGAAAGAGGTGTACGGGTGTGTTGAAAGGGAGATGGGTCAGAAGAGGGGCATGCTTGAAAGGGATTTGAGTGAATGATATTTTTTAAATATTTTATGAGTATTTTGCAAAATCTATCATAAACTATTTATATTTGTATAGAGAAGGTAAGATTATTGGTAAATAAAAAGTAATGTCATATATATAACAATATATATATATATATCAAATTGAATTTTTATCGAACGAATTCAAACTAACTCAAATTCAACCTGTTCGGGAATCGAATACACGATGGAATTCATATTCGATTCAATTCACTTCGAATTGAATTTTTCCAAATCATTATCGAACGAATCATAATCAAATTCAAATGTTTCAATTCACTTAGCAGCCCTAATCTTAACTGAAGCTTCCTGGTTTCTGCAGTTTTTTTACCGCACAAGAAACAATAACATCCTTTCTCAGATTTTGATTTGTAACAGAAAAAATACACCCTCTACAGAAGTGAAGACATCTATACAAAAAATTACAGTCTCCTTCAAAGCCGTAGTTCTCGACTACCAAAAACAGAGGGGGGCCTGTAACAAAAAGGCTACATGCTGAAACGTTGCAAAAGTCCCCTCCCCCCTTACATGGTGGACAGGAGTTTGACACCATGGAAGGTGCTACAAGAGGATTTTTTTTCTGTACATGTACTACACTACCTTCAGGAATCAAAGAATGGAGGTCAAGACTTCAGGCGTTTTTGATTCGTTCATGGCTTCTGCCATTCTTAGTATCATGACAGCTTTGTACGCAAGCAGGTCGGCGTTGGACATAAGTAATTGGGCGTTGCTGCGTAACTTGATTGCCACCTCCTCAGCTCTCAGAGCGGCAGCTTCAGCTTCCCGAACTTTACGCAACTCCTCCTGCTTTGCACCAGCTGTGTAGGAAATTGAAAACATAAATAAGAAATTTAGAAGAATAAATTTCTTATTTTTGCTTCTACTAATATAGTAGTAGAATAAAGCATGAACCGGATCAGAAAACAGCAATGTACAGAATCCAGTTGGTCTTTACATCGACATATCTAATAAGTACTGAAAAATTCATTACTACTATATATGGACACTTAGTCTCTTACTATTAATAGATAGAAGCCCCGGCCACAAGGTTATGACGTAAAATCTTCATCTGTAAGATCACTACAGAGGAATGCAGTTTTTATATAAAGATAATAGGGAGATTGGTTCATACTCACTGCAACAGGAAATTTATCTGAACAAGTGAGGAGAGGAAAGTTTCAAAAATAGTCCTCCCTACAACATGTCTGAACAAAATTTCATACCCTCGTCTAAACAACAGAAAAATGTTATCTGCAGGAGAAGGAACGATATCTCATGTTCCACTAGAAATAAGAGCTCTCATTTTAGAATCCATGGCTTCGTTCCATCTAGAATCCTGCTTAAACTTTCAAATAATATCTTGAAACAATGGTGTACTTGTACTCATCAATGCCAATGAGAAATGACACAGGTAACAGCTTATGAGTTAAGACCATCAACACTAGCATAGTGAGAAACAGATAATGAAAAATACACGATCTTCTTATATACTTCCATAATGCAATTTGGAGATCATCAATAGCATGCTCATTAAGGGGCAAATGAGCATCAGAAGTTAGGGGTGTTCAAAATATCCGGGTCAAACGGGTACCCAACCCGATCCGATTATTTCGACCCTAAGTTGACGGGTACCCATAGAAGATGTTCGGATCGGGTACCCGTGAAAAACTAACTTGCTCGACCCGCTCGAAAAACCCGGTGTCTCCCGGGTACCCGGTTGGGAAAACCCGGACATTCCCTTGTCGGTCGGCAACGAAAGGTCGCAGACATCCTTCCATAAGGACCACTACGAGAACCTCTACGCAGTTGTGGCGGCTAGAAACACTTCTCCTCCTCCCACCCACGGAGGTCCACCGCATGTACATTCGCCCCTATCCCGCATCGCGCTACACCAGGTTCTCCCTGGTAATCGAGACTAATCCACACATGATAATTTCACAGCAACCGTCAACCCTTATCTTATGATGGTGCTCTGCAGGAAAAAGGTGAGATGAGGTTGGAAATGGAGGAACTGCAGAGGATTATAAATTGGTCGGATTCCAACTTTTTTCATATCAAATGTAAGTTCTAACATTTTTTATATTAGTACTCAACTAATAGATTAATCATTAATATGTTATTAAATACACGATTATATATTTAATCATGACTTAATTACATTCTAATTAATCTTATCTTAACGACACTATATGATCTTCAATTTAATTGATGCACCTGAAAGAACATGAATCTGTTGGATTAATCTCTTTTGCATTAATGTATGATGTATAGCATAAATGTATGATGAATAGCGTAAACGTATACACAGATTCTTATGTGAAATTTCGTAGTTAAACCATTGTAGCTTTAATATTTCAAAGTCCCAGTGCGCTAATATCTTGTTATTCAACATTGTCCATTCCACCACGTGGCCGGTGCCGGCGTGATGGATCATGGTGAGGGCCAAGCTGAGAGGACAAGGGAAGTGATGGCGCTGAAGGTGGAGGTTGGGAGGAGGGGCTTCCGTCCAAGCAGTCGACGAGGGAGACGGCAATGAGGATAAAGATTATCTTGCCGACGACAACGGTGGCTGGATTATTTGTTTATATATATAGTATATATATATGTACGTATATATATATATATATATAAGGTGTATATATATACACATGGACAAATATATATATATTCAAATTATTTGTAGTGACCCACGGGTACCCGCAGGTACCCGTTACCCATTCAAATTATTCGGGTACCCATTGGAATCGGATACCCGTTGAAATGGGTCGGGTCGACCCATTGATCCGAAAGTGATGGGTTGGGGCGGGTCAAGATTAAATGGGTCGGATACCCATCCCATGAACACCCCTATCAGAAGCAATGTCTGACAAATGGTTGATCGCTGTAAGAGAAAGACCTTTGTTGTCAACATGCACATAACAGGAATCACATGCATAGGACTGAATTACTCAAGATAAGAAAAGATGTCAAACATAGGACGTGGCAACGTGTAGGGTGTCTCCCTCTTGAGAACAAAGGAACATGATCATGAGAATTTTTTGAAACTCAATTTTTTCAACCATAAGTAATTAAATTATCATCCAGAAAAGGTAAAATCATAGAGTTTGTGCAAGTACATTCTCCACATTGTATTCTTTTCTGAAAACCAGGCACCCCGACAGTAGGGCAAAAACTTTAGTTCGTGCTGCTCCACTCTGGTATTTCGGTGTGTCAAAGCTCGTTTATGTGTCCTAACCAAAGCGCTTTTTGCCAGACCACAATCCCACTGCATCTGAGAAAAAGATGATATATATCATCTTTTCTTTACCACGTAACAGGCAAGCAAACTGCAATCCTCGCATAAAAAGTGCCCTGAAAGCTCCTGTCACCAACCTCTTCCATTGGAACTGATGCATAAAAAGATAATGACCTTTAATGGCACATGTACCCTCTAAATTAATCTGCAGACTCTGACTAAAACAAAATCAGTTGACGTAGATCAATATAGCAATAGTTTATAAGCTTTTCAAATGAGAACTCCATGAACCATATCAAACGACCAAGACCTTTCACTAGGACCCTCCACAAAAAGCTCTCCCCTCATTTGCTCCAAACTCTGAAGCTAGTTTATCTGAAGATTGAAAATAAAATTGTTAACCATGTGATATCTTCATCTCTCAATGGGAACCAATAATATGCAACCAATGCCTTTCTATCAGCTGCCAATGCAAAGAACCTGGAAAATCTGATCTATGGGACTCCCATCTCGGTCCAGTCATCCAGCCAAAAACAGATAGACTTGGCATCCCCTGGAACAGGGTACATTTGCTGCGCATAATCCAGCATCGTAGCACAGACATCTTTCCAAAAGTTTGAAGGTGCTCTCCCAGAATTATCCCTCAAGATCATGCTGCTCTCCGCCCCATAAGTGTTCAGTGTAAACCAATAAACGAACTCAATAATTCCACCCTAACATCATAGCCTGAAAAAGCTCAAGGATCTCTATATGGACAAGAAGAGATCTAGCAACATCAAGAATGTGTCAACGTTTTATCTTGTTGACACCATTCTACTGATATGTGTAGGCACAAGAAGCCAGATTAAAAATCACATTGGATGAATAGGACTACAAAGCATGTTGCATGAACTCAAAAGCGTAATCAGTGTCACTACCAGGATTTTGACGGTGCTAGAATGGAAGTTTTGTAATTCATGAAAAACATGCTCAAAACGTCAGGCCAATTCTGCATTAAGAGAAATCCAAGTTGAACGATTGTAATCATCAGCAAATGCAAAAAAAATGACGACTAATAGTTATGCATTTGACTAGACAAGGCCCCCCATGCATCACAATCAACCAAAGTAAACATAGATGCAGTTGGGGATCAAAACGAGGATAGGTAGCAGGATGAGCTTCCCAGGGTTACAGAGCTTACAATTGAGTTCATAATCGACATGAACACCATAGAACATCCTATGGAGAGAAGTCACAAACAGGCAGCCCAATCGACGTCACAAACCAATATTAATAGGAACAATAGGGAATCCTATGAAGAGCAAGTCTAATCAATGATGACGGGAGACAATATTAGTGCAGATGTAGGCAGAACCAGAAAATAATGAGGAAATATCCATCTGATAGATGCCAGAATTATATACCTCCTAGCAATCACATGTATCATCTGGATGTCTTAAAAAATAGCAATGAAAACCATCAAAAACAACATTTCACCTTAGTTGTTTTAACAACTTACTAACAGAAAAGATTTGTAGGAAACTCAGGAGAGCAATCACAAACAGGTGGCCTAATTGACAATGCCACAAGACAAGATCAGTAGATATGGAGGCAGAACTGGAAAATAAGCAAGAGTATAACAATCACATGCATCATCTTGATCTCCTAAAAATAGCAATGAAAACCATAAAAAACAACCTTTCACTTAAGTTGTTTAACAACTTACTTTTTTGAGAAAAGGTTCAGCTAAGGAGCACTATAAACATTTGTAAATCCCAGTATAGAAGAAAGATCGATAGTGTCAACATAAGTAATTAGGAGATAGAATTTTCGGGGTGGACATCTCCTCGACATCATACCCTCCTTCCTTTCAAAAAAAAAAACAATAGGAGATTAACTCCTATAAGCAAGACATGCAGACTTGATAGTGCTCGAAGAGATAGTTTGTGATAGAGATGTACCATTCCCAGTAAAGTAATTCGAGGCTTCGGATTTAATCATCCACTTCTTAGAAAGAGACAGGGATGTTAGATTTGCTAAACCACCTGAGGTGTTAGCAAGACCCCCAACATGTGTGGCATTAGCAATGGGAGTAGAATAGCGTGACATAATCATCAAATGAGCATAGTCATGCAGGCATTTGTAAAAGAAGATACAAATGGAGAATGTGGCACACTCATCAACTGCCTGAGATAGTTGAACAGGCATTTGTAAAAGCAGATACAAAAGGAAGTGCAAAAGCATTCTCAATGCCTTAAGGCTCATGAATCAAGAAATTAGTCCATTACCAAACTTTTCCCAATATCTTCCAAAAATGCCATCTACGTGCTTAGTGCTTACAAGCACACATACTTAAGTACACAAAGCTCACGACCAACATTACCGCCATGACCTCTAGCAAGAAGATACCACGACTAAGATCATCCAGAAATATGTATATGTACCACTTAGCCCACGACAAACATGGTTAAGTGCATGATGCCCACGACCAACATTACCACCATGACCTCTAGCAAGAAGATACCATGGTTAGATCATCCAGAAACCTGTATATGTACCACTTAGCCCTCTGAGTATTAAGCTCCCACTCGAAAGGTTTAAAGATAGCTAATTTTTTGTGTACAGCCTCCACGGTAGCCCTCTGAGTATTATGCTCCCACTCGAAAGGTTTAAAGATAGCTAATTTTTTGTATACAGCCTCCACGGTAGTGCAGTAGTCAATGAGTCGTCTCATTATGGTTAGCAGACCAGATTTCACATTATATGCCACTATGCCAGCCAATCTCATGTTACTGGTCTTTCAGGAGTACTTCCTGTCAGGAGTCAAGATAAGCCCATATATGTATATATATATGTATGTATGGGTAAAATAGGGCTACCCCTAAGGGGGCAGCCAACGTGGCTACCCCAACCTTTATTTTTTTATTTTTAAAGGTATTTTTTAATAACACCTGGGGGGATCTAGATTCTATATGACACCATTTTGTCATTCAAATTTCATGTAAAATAAACATTCATAGGCCTTCCATCTAAAAGGGGACAATTTCAGCAATTTTGAAACCGTTAAAATTTGATATATTTGATGGACAGCTTAGGAATGTCAGTTTTGCACAAAATTTGAATGACAACATGGAGTCATATAGTGATATAATCCCCCTAGGTGTTATCGAAAATATCTTTAAATAAAAAAAATAAGGGTGGGGGTAGCCCCCCTTTACCCTATATATATTGGTTGTCTGCTTGTAGAGTAGCCATCTCAGTTTAGTCAGTAGACCAGACCCAGCGATACATATCTGGGAGTACTTCCTGTCAACACTAGCACATATAACTTTGGATGTCTGCTTGTGGATAATCTTGGCTGCGATTTGTCTAATTGCCGAGGTTTGATTATGATTTTCTGTTCAATGACATTCATGAGCCAATTCATCAGAAAGTAGTTGTCCAGTTTCCACTTCTCAAAACCTTTATTGGTAGACTTCAACATTGCTTGCTGAGAGGTTATCCTGGCCTCCGACAAAATCCTCAAAAGTGAATGCCAACGTCAAGATGCTCAAGGCGCTTGTTGAGAGGTTATCCTGGCCTCCGACAAAATCCTCAAAAGTGAATGCCAATGTCAAGATGGTCAAGGCGCTCGCATGAAGAAAGGGGGCTTCTGTTCCAATTTTGTCCTCTATATATATTGCAACTGTTTTTTTCCTTGTATAATGTGATCGTCAAATTAAATATATTACGGACGAATAATTTACACGCATGCCTAGAGAGAGTGATTCACACAAACATATGTTTGTATAGGCATGCACATGTGTGCATGTGTATATTAGAGCCTAACGTTTTGTGGGTGAGCACTTAATGAGGACCTAACTCCTAAGAAACTACTAATACTCGACACTAAGTAATTAAACACATAAGTCACGTCAAATACGTTCAATGGAATGACCATTGGGAAAGAGGGCGAGAGGACCTTTCTATAAACCTAACAACCCTAAACTTACTGAGGTCATCATTCCAGAAACAGAATCTGGAAGCAATGGATCTATTGGAATCATTTATCAGGAAATGTTGTCAACAGAAAGTTGGAAAGGGGAAAAAACCTGCCAACTACTTAGTTGACTAAGCCGATTGTTCGGGTCGACTAATGGGTGCGAATGTATATAGAAAATGTGATCGAGCATGGTAAAACCTTACAAACCCTATGGTCCTTGTAATTTTATTCTTCTTCTGGTTACTGTGAATTTATAGAATTTACAAGGTAGATGTCTTCTCAATGTTGTACCCCCATATTTCCTCTAAAAAAAATGAAGAGTGCTAAGGTGAGGTGCTCATGTGTCTCATTTAGCATTGCAAGTGATCGAATATGAATACAAGCATTACCATATCTTTATTCATTTTAAAATCAAAGATGTGAAAAATGTAGCTGGCATATCCTTAAGGACACACACACACAAGACAGATGTGGATCAGATAGGGATATCCTGAAAATACTTTTTTAGATTAACTTAAATATACATGTAATAGATGGTAAATATATTAAATAATGGGATTTTATCACTTGTGCCCCTCCGAGATATCGCAATATCAGTTATGCCCCTATCTTTTTGGTAATATCAGTTGCGCCCCTCACTTCTTGCTCCGTCATCAGTTGTGCCCTTCCGTCAGATTGACCGTCAAAAAGTTGACTTAACCATGGTTTTTTCAAAACTTGGTGCAGTTAAGAGGGGTATTATTGTCCAGACATCTCCTTCATCTTCTTCCTCCTCCATTTGTTCTTAATCCTTTCTCTTCATTATTTTTCTCTCCTAGTGAATCAATTAATCAAAATTTATGTTAATTAAACAAATGCGGAAATGCATATGTTTCAACCCCCTTTGCTTTTCCTCCGGCACTTCTTCCTCCACTCCGTCGCCATCCGCCCGTTCCGTGAAAATGAAAATCTTCATAGAAAGCTCAACGCGGGAGCGACGAGGCCTCAGAGAAGGACCTGTACGTGTTGAGCTTGAGCACAACGTCCCATGGGATGCCGGGAGGCTGGACACCTCCAGCAACTAGACAATGGCACCGAACCTCGAATTTTAGGTGCTAAGGGAAAATAGCTTGTCCATAGAGCAAGGGATCTTACGGATTTACAAAGCTGATTGAGTGAGGGGATGGGATCTTACGGATTTACAGAGCATGAGATCAGATTTACAAATTTCCCGGCAGTGCGGGGTGGTGCAGGGGCGGAGGGGGCTGTGCGGGGGCGGATGCGGGGTGGTGCAGGGGCGGAGGGGGGTTGTGCGGGGGGTGCGGGGGCGGAGGGGGGCTGTGCGGGGGGCGGAGGGGGGCTGCGCGGGAGGCGGAGGGGGGCTGTGCAGGCGGAGGGGGGCTGTGCAGGGGTGCGGGGGGAGGCCGGGAAGGTGGCGCAAGGGTCGCAGGGGAGGCAGGTAGGGGACGCAGGGGTCGTGGGGGCGGTGGGAGCTGCGGCGGGTGGAGGGAGGTGCTGGGAGGCGGAGGCGCGGGGGGCGGTGGGAGGTGCGGTGGGGGAGGGAGCTGCGGCGGGTGGAGGGAGGTGCTGGGAGGCGGAGGCGCGGGGGGCGGTGGGAGGTGCAGTTGGGGAGGGAGCTGCGGCGGGTGGAGAGAGGTGCTGGGAGGCGGAGGCGCGGGGGGAGGAGGAGGATGAGACGAAGGCGAGGCACGTGGGCGGAGCCGGAGACTCGGGAGCGGCTGCAGGAGAGCTCCAGGAGGAGGAGGGAGGAGCTGTGGAGGAGGAAGAGAATGGATGAAGAGGAGGAAGAGGAAGAAGATGGGAGAGGAGGAAGAGAAGGGAGGAAGAAGACGGGAGTGGAAGATGACTTTTCACTCTATTTTTTTTAAATTAATTCCATCTATGTCCTTGAAGTTAACGGCCGTTTGTGTTGGTTATGGACGGTCACTAACCCGAGGGGCACAAGTGATAGATTAGCAAGAAGTGAGGGGTACAACTGATATTACCAAAAAGATAGGGGCATAATTGATATTGCGATATCTCGGAGGGGCACAAGTGATAAAATCCCTTAAATAATTATACCATATTTGTTTAATCCATGAGAATTATATCAAATATGATAAAAGAAGATAGAATTCTGTTATATATGGTTACAAATAAATCTACTATATTCGTATTTTAAAACGGATATAAATTTACATGTTTTGGAGATGTCAAAGTAATATCCATATTTGTATCCGTTGTAAAATGGATAAAAATATCGACGTCAAAATCTAAGTAAGACACGGATAACAGATCGCATACATGTGTATCCATATCCAATTGTTATTTCTAGAAGTCTAGTGATGTAGGAAAGTTTTTTTAAGAAAGTAGGAAGTGATAAGTAATGGGTAGCGGCATACTCACGGAACATGTGATGGCTACACTTGGTCCTCTCTGTTAATAAAAATGTACTAAGCCTTCTCACACTATAAGTATGGTCGGCTACATGGATTCTTGCTCAAATCCATGTCGAAAGATTCGACAATTTTTTATGCCGGTTGTCGACTACCTAACGCAACCCTTGCAAGAGTGGGATTTGAACCCTGATCTTTTGTGTGGTAGACACACTGTACTACCACTAGACCATTAAGTGGGTACTTTCTGTTACGTAAAAGAAAAACAAAAAGGGCACTTGAATACCATAGGTATCATTGAGATGAATAAGAGTCCATGGGCCAAGATGAAGAAGACAAAAGTGGCAAGATTTGAGATAGGAGAAAAGAGGGGAAGACGGGAAGAAATTATAGACATCTCAAGCATCCCTTGAAATATTTTCACATCCTTAATGCACGATTATTTAAACTTAGGGACATAAGATCTAAAAAGCATGATGTTAATTAGGCAAAATTAGAAGATGATATTTGTGTGTAGGGAGGGGTGATAGTGGAAAAAGTGAAGAAAATTTCCCTCCGACCCCTCTTTCATGTGCTCTGATAGAAAATTGTAATCATTACATATTTATGATGTTGGATTGCGAAAATATTAACTGCTGCAAATAAATGCAGATGGGAATTTAGAAAATGTTCTTGCAAATTAATTAAAATCCTTGACTTCTTTAAGTCGAGCGTAGAAATGTTTTCTCTTTGTTCATGTGATCCCTACAAGTTATTGTTTTTGCTTCAAATTGTTTGCATTTATTCAAAATACCTTGCATGTAAAATGCCGGCTTGCCTCGTCCCAAACTACTCCCCTGCCTCTTAAAAGACCGCTTTTTGCGGAGAAACAGTCCTTGAGTTACATGCATCTTCTGCTTTGGGTATTCCTGTGTGAGAAGTCCATGACCAATAAATATACAAGATGCAAAAAATAAATAAAATTTTCTAGAGTAAATTACATAAACAAAAAAATAATTTACCTGGAAAAACCTGACAAGTGGTCGTTTATGCTTCTTTTTCTTCAGCCAATAACCAAATACAGCAGCAACTGTATCTATATCAGTTAAATCCAAACAAAGACCAGCTGCTACATCCTGACTGAGGGCACCTTCGGGACTGTTATACGCAGATTTCTCGAAAGAATATATTATCTTTTCAAAGCTATCCTCAGAAAGCAGAGTTGTGCTATGGACTCTGCTGGAGTTAAAATGTGCAAGCCATTCCTCATCCCCAGTATCCAGATCATAATAAGAAATCTCACTGGCTAGCACTCTCTCAATTTCAGTACATTTTGTCTTTATGTAAGCATCGGGCCGTACAAAAGTACCTTGATTCTCATAATCCGAGGCTAGGCGTACTCCAGGCACTGGTATGCATTTAGCAGAAACATCTGAAATATTCCGCTCATAGCACTCCCTGTGCAACTGCTTAAAAATAATCCAATCTATCCTGTTGGAAAACTCTAGTTTCCAACTGCTTTCACCTGACCAGATCATGGCATGAGTATAGCGGTTTGGGACACTAGGTCTTGATTCCTGAGCTGTGTGCAAATATCTAGTTGAGCCATTCACCTTCACTGATAGGTACCAATCACTGGAATCAAATGATTCCAGCATTACCTCAGCCCCCTCCTCCCTCCAGCACCTATCAGTTTCAATGACCAAAATACTTGCTTTGCATGATATTGAATCAATTTTACTTTTGATATCTGACACAACCAACTTCAGCTCTTTCATCCTATCATCAATAAACCTCTGGCCTTTCTTCTTCAGTATCTCATTTGACGAAGTAAAAGAAATGACGCAATGTTCTGCTTCAGTCGACTCATCAAGATACACAGCATCTTGACCTAACGATTCAAACTTGGCAGCTGGCTTCTCTTTCTCTCTGAAAACATTGTCAGAGAAACTTCTATTTGAGTTTGCCATTGATGCCCGCTTTCTTGCAGACCTTAATGATGTTTTTCTCTTCTGACTTCTTGTGATCCTTGACCTGCAAGTAGCAAAGCTCCGAGATGCCAATCTCAAGTCCCTTGTAGCTCTTACATTTCCATTGACATCAATAGCAACCTTATTATGATGGCTTGAGCCACCATTAGAAATCTCTGCAGCACCAGAAAAAGATCTTTGAGAAGTAATAGCACCATTAACAGGTCCAGAATCAGCAAGATGTATAGAAACACTCTCAGCAAGAAGACTACCCGAGGGTATGACTGTGTTTTTATTCGTGTCAGACAGAGCACTGCCCGAAATAACACTTTCCACAGCATTCCGAAGGACCCCACTACAAGACTCTAACAGAGGGCCGGATACGGGATGAAAAGGCATAAATCTGGAATGTAGTAACATATCCATGTGCAACATCTTGAAATATAGAGGGAGGGCAGAGAAATTTACAGAAAGAAATGGGATAAGTTCCACGGAGCCGTTGATGTTGCATACTCCTGTGTGCAGTTTAGTGTTTCTAAAACCATCATACTGCAAAGAATGAAACTAATATCAGAAATGACAATAAACTACACCCAGAGAAAACTATGGGGAAGAAAAATCATCCCACCATAAAAAGAGACTTACATTATCCAAGTGAACTGGTAAGAAGTGAATCCCATGCTGCGAGAAGGCCCTTCGCATTGTTTTGCATAGCAAAAAACACATAAAGTTAAGCATGTTCACACTCTTTCTTCTCATCCAAAAAAGAACCACAATAAGAAATTGACTGAAGTGATGAATACTATATGATACTGATGAGTCAACAAGAATGACCAAAGCCAATTGGTTAGGCAGTCGTCCACTCCAAATTTCTCCCCCAAATATCCCAAACTTCTCTGCAAAAATCCTTGTAGATTCGGCAATCTCAAATCCTTCATCTGCACCTTCACACTCCTCTGAGGAACCCTCTTCTAAAGGTTTGTTCTTTAAAACATCTTCCAATGATATTGTGTTCATTGTGTTCCTCCTGCGAACATATACAACTCCGTACCTAAAACTAGCATCATCCCCATCTCCGAAGCCGGAGCTCGACGTGGCAGCATCCTCCTCAGGCAACCGCTTGCGCTTCCGATTGTAAGAGCGCCCATATCTCTTAACATGCATTGCCCTCGTTTCACCTACCTCTGGACTTGATCTCCTCACGACATCAACTCTTTTGGCACTCCCAACATTGCAAAACACCCCAGGCTTCCTCCCGCCGCTCCTCCCACTCACGCCATCCTCACTGGCACACCATCGCGGCCCCGCCTCTTCCACCGCTCTCCCAAACAGCCTAATCCAGTCATCCCCACATCCGCCAGCCTCCACCTTCTTCCCCGAGGGCTTTGATAACACGAGGCGCTTCCCCGACCTCAGCACCACCGCCACGGGTTCATTCTCCGGGACCTGAGCAACCGCTGACGACTTCGGCACAAAGCCTTTCGTGGACTTCCTCGCCCCCGCCGCCGGCATCGACCCGTTGACCCTAAATCTCCCTCCTTTCCAAAATTTCGCATGTCTTCTCATCACCCAACGTCACCATACCGATCAAACCCAAGCACCCCCGATCACCCATCCGCAAAACATATCACCCACCTCACTATCTTGGTTTCAAACACCAAGATCGACGGGAACACTGACAAAGATCCCTACTTTTCCGCAAAAAGATCAAGGAATACACGTCAGAGTCGTGGAAACTGATCCAGTTACAAGAAATTGACGAACAAGAACCGATTTTTTTAGCACTAAGTGGATCCTGGTGGTTGTAAGGATGTGATTGAGCGCGAGAAGGATCTGCGAGGGTGGGTGGTTCAGGAAAATGGAGGTTAAACAGTGAGCCGCGGCAGTTTCAGGGTTCTAGGGTTTTCGTCGATCGCTAGGGGTTGGGAGGAGCGTGGGAGGGAAGGGGTGAGCGGATCTTTACACGTGTGAGTAGATCCGATAACGAGGAAATTGGATCCGAAACCTCCTGACAGTGACCGACGCAGATATTTGGGGGCGGACGTGAGGGCCACGTTCGCGTCCGTAATTGGGCAGCTGTGGTCTTTGCTAGAAAGATCTTTGCTCGTTAGGTTGTGCCTCGTGAGTAGGATGCAAATGGACAGATGTGGATATAGATATTACCTATTCTTATCGGTTTTTGAAAACGAATAGATACTGATATTGACGGATATTCAAATGATCTTTACCATATCCTTAAAAAATGTATAAGGATATAAAACGGATACCGATTACATACAAGTAATGTTAGAATAGAAATATTTTACAGAATCGACATAAATATATACAAACTGGATGGAAAATACATTATATAAACACGCTAAATGTGTTTGTATCATAAAAATTATACAAATATGATAAAAGAAGGTATAGAATTATTTTATATAAGGTTAAAAATAAATGAATGACTATATTTATATATGAAAACGGATATACGGATACGGATATGGATACAGATTTTTGCGGATATCAAAATGATATCCATATCCGTATCCATTTTAAAACGGATACGGATATGGATGTCAAAATCTATGCAAAACGGATACGGTGACAGATCGGATATGGATATATCTGTAACTATTTGCATCCCTACTCCTGACTTTTGGATGGGATTTTTACATCACGAATCCTGCAGATTTGTAAATTACCTTCTCTGTGCATTATTTTCTAATTATCACTTAAACCTAGCATAGTAACTGTTACATCGCAACTCTTCCATAGTAAACAATAAAGTTCATCAGAGTTAGCAATTTTGCAATGTTTAGGTGGTAATTTAGGTGGTAGTTACGAAGAATATACGGTAGAGTAGATATTTTACAATATTTTGAGGATTTGTGGTGTTAAAATCCCTTTTAGGATTGAAAAGTACTATTGCTTTGTTTTGTGCATGGATATGCTGCTATTGAATTTCTTCGTAAGCGCACATTGTTGTCAATGTTTACTTTTTGTCGAGATCAGAAAAACACTTTTGTAGCAAGTTGTAACTTGTCGGGTTACCCGATTCTATGTATTTTACTACGATTTTAAGTTTTCGTGATAAAGTAGATATTATGTAAGAAATCAAGTTTTTTATTAATGTAGAGCTTGCTTGTCCAAGCTTATCTTAATAATTGAGATTTAAATATCAATGTCTATAACATTCTTGATGTTGTTAGATCATATTTGTAAGCTATTTGAATATGCTCGGTCTTAATTAGCTTAGCTTGCTTAAGTAGAGACTCTTTACATCCTAATAAAACATTGTATAGTTTTAGATTGAACTTATTTAGATTTGATAAATAAATAAATAGTGGTCAATTAGATTAGTGGTTGGAATATATTGTCTATTGAATTAGTGGAAATCTAATAGGATGTGATGATCCGCATAAATTAATAAAATGGAGTTCATCTGGTTTGAATTATTGAACTAAGCGATGTAGTTTTAAATAAGTGAGAAGTAGTGACAAATTAGAAACTTTCTAACATACGGAGAATAAATGGGATCATATTTGAACTATTTTACCTCCTATTTTGACTATATATATAAAGAGAGGAGTGATCCTGTGAGAGCAAAAAGTTGTGATAGTATGAGAAGAGTGATTCTGGACTACTAGATTCAACCAGGAGAGAGAGAAAATAGAATCTAGTGTTTCAGAATCACTCCTTTTATGCTCTCACAACTTTTTGCTCTCACAAGATCACTTCTATATATATATATATATATATATATATATATATTCATAGTTAAGATAGAAGTTTTCCTTGGTGTTTGTACTTAATCATAAAGATAGAACAATGTCCCATCTACCGATTTGAGCTCATCTCTATAAAACTATGAATTCAGCCGATGAAGGGGGATGGATCGTGCAACAATATCCCAATATGAATTAGAAAATATAAAACAAATAGATAAAGAGAGAACAAAAAAAGACCCATAAAATCCCTTAGTAAGGTTTTTCTCTTCAGCCTTCAATCAAGCTTTATCCGTTATCTCGCTTCTTAAAATTAACAATATCTTAAGCTCACTTACAAGCTTCCCTTTACATCCTTTATGGAAGATTTTTTTTCTCCGATAGAAAAAGGGTAACATCCCGAGCTTAGATTTTCAGATAGTTATTTTGAAAATCTGGCATTGACAATATGTTGGATTTAGGGTCAAGCGAAATCGTTGACAACCACTAAAAATGCTTAAGCTTAAGTTGTCTAGTAATAACCCATTCTTATAACTCACTCTCAGAAGTCGTACGTTTTAGAAGTGGGACTATATTTTGGATGTTACAACCGCCTTGCTTATATTCACATGTCCTCGTTGCGACATGGCTTATCACTTATTCCTAATAATAGTGTCAGATGCATACTGCAGGTTTAAATCTCCTCAAATATCCCGTTCCACTATCGGATAAAATCTGCTCCTGTATCGGTTGTAGCATTCGAACTTAGGTCCTCGGACCTTTAATGAAAAAAACTGATCTAGGAAACCTCTTGGGTTCATGTCCCAAGTTGATCTGTTATCAACTACATAAAATGCTTAGCTCTAAGTTATCCGATAGTAATTCGCCACTCTTATAATCATCTGTCAAACTTTATAAGCTTTTTAGATGTTCGAGTATATTTGGGGTGTTAAAAAAGAAACTTATATATTGGGTTCTTATGTAGAACAATATGAATACCAAAAGTTAGTGCTTTGGATTGAAAGGTAATATACTGTAATTACGTGTTAGTCACTTGAATGCATTTTAGGGCTTAAGAGCAAAAGTAAGCTAAATATGGGCAAACGATAAGCTTGAAATTCAGTATATGATTTAGACTAACTTGGGATTTAGGATAGTAATTTAAGAAGCTTTTATCATTAACTAGAAATATTAGGTGGTTGAAAATGTAATGAGAGATAGTAGGAATTATGTATTCAATTTTAGTTCGTAGTCACTGCAAGCACTACAAAGAATTTGAGCTATAGTGACGATTTTTTTCAAAATCCGTCATTAAATTAGTCGTTGTTAAATATACAACGACGATATTATTCGTTGTGAAATGATTTTTTGTACTCGAAATTAGCGATGAATATCATATATATGCTATATCATTAGCAACGGTCCACATAGTGATGCTTACTCGTTGTTATTTTTCAATCTTCTAATTAATCATCGCTAAATTTTGAATAAAAAAATAACGACGATTAGTTGTTATTTTGAAAAATAGCAACGGATAAGATTACATCTAACTTGCATTATATTTTTTATTCTCAATTAATGATTTTTCATGTTAACGACACCTTAGTTGACTAAGACCACAATTAAATTTTGTAACGTCCCGAACTTGGGTCCCCGATCCGTTATCGAGGAAAACTGACCTGGACAACTTGTTGGGTTCGAGCCCATATGGATCCGTTGACAACCACCCAAAATACTTAAGCCCAAGTTGTCATGTAGTAATCCCTGCCACTTATAAACTACACCCACACTTCGTGAGTTTTGGATGTGGCACTATGTTTGGGGTTGGGGTATTACAAGCACCTGCACTTATATTCGCAATGTCCTCGTTGCGACATGACCCATTACTTGTTCACAGTGACAATGGCAGCTGCACGCACCGGGTAGCCATTTCCTCCTACCTCTTTATAGGGGTGGCTCCACCTCTCGGGTAGCCCTTTCCACTATCAGAGAGAAATTGATTATGATACCATTTGTAACATCCCAGGCTTAGGTCTCAAGTCCGTTATTGAGAAAACTGACCCTGACAACTTGTTGGGTACGTGCCCAAATGGATCCGTTGACAACCACTCAAAATGCTTAAGCCCACGTTGTCAAGTAGTAATCCCAACCACTTATAAACCACACCCACACTTCGTTTGATATATGCAAATGCAAAACATGAGTTTTTGCATAATTTCTAAACTATTACAAGAAAACAATATAAAAGCATTTCTAAGCACATTGCAATCTTCAGAGCTCCTAATTATTTGAGGTCCTTAAGTTTTCCCTCAAGAATCTTGATTTCTATTGAAGATTCTTGGATCGAAGTAAATCTTGATCAATCCTAAATATTACAGTACAAAGAAATTATTTATCAAAACTTTGTTGTTATCAAAATAAGAGTTCTGACAGGCTTTTCCCTCACCCGAAGGGACTTTCTTTCCTCTTCACTAATAAATTGTCTCAATTCCCTTGCTTGCCAAACATGTTGTGTACTCTCTCCAAAGCATCACTCCCTTCCTACCTTGCTTTGAATCCTCTATTGATCCTTAATCGATTCAAGTCAAGTGAACAGACATCAAGCAAGATAGGTCCCTCCCTCCCTCTTCCCCCACCCTCTCTTTCTCTCTCCATGGTCTTGAGTTATCTCTTGCAGTCCCCTTCAATCTAATTCGAACCCTCAACCAAAACATGTCAAATCCTTCAACTTGTGGATTTTTTTTATACAACCTCATCGTGTGAATACACAATCTCTACTTTTCTTTCTCCTCCAAGTATCACATGTCGCCAAAAACTTTGGGGAAATCTTAATCTGATATCAAATGGTGGAATCTCTAAAACACGTGAAGAATTTGAGATAATGCGAAAGAAAGGGAAGATAAGAGAGACAAATATAATGACAGTTACAAGGGGTTTTGGAAGGAACTGTACCAACCTATTCAAGGGAAGCAACCATTCATTCAGAAGACACATTCAAATACCGCACCATTTAGATTCTACAATAAATAAAACTATATCATGAAGATAAACAAACCAAAACTACAAGTTATATGATTTGTATTGCAACATGGAGGAGACGTATTGAAGAGATGAACCTCTCTGGCGCTTTACTTGTTATAGAGATTCCCTTCAAAAGCAAACATATTCAAAGAAAGCTTGTGTTCCTAACTTTTAAAATCTACATTCTTTATAGAATTTGATGAGTTGATACAGACACAGGCGGCTAGCCTTGTCCTTCCACTCAAAGAGTTCAGGCAGAGGCAGACAAATCCTAGCCGGACTCCGCATTCAAAATCTTTGGGAGAAGCATCACCAGGGGACGTGCTACGATGGGCATAATCGCTTACGGATTGATCCCAGAGAAGCCTCGACCCATGCTCGCCATGAATTTTGGTCTTCAGGGTTGCTGAGGGAATGGTACATTCTTCAGGAGAATGAGGAGTAACACCGAAAATATCTTCTTCTGATATGGTAACTTAAAATCCCATAACTAAGTGAATACAGGATCAACAATTATCTTTTGGATGTGTAACGTTCGAACAAAATCACTACATAAATCGAAATCGGCAATGCTCCATTTCAAAGAATTTCAAACAATCACTTCACCTCGAGTCCAAAGTTGGGAGCAATGGAAGACAAAAGCCCCTTCGAGGAACCCCAAGCAAGCCCCCGCCGCGACGTCCCCGACGAAGTGCCGGCCGAGCAGCACCCTCGACACGGACGTAGCTGCAGCCCATGTCGCCATCCCGAGCACTAAGCGGTCCACGTGCGCGGCCCCAAAGTGCGAATGGAGATCGAGGTGGGAGAGGGAGAGGAAGGAGGAAAGGAAGAAGACGCGGGAGGAGTGGCCACTCGGGAAGGACCATCGGTCGAGTGAGACCACGAGGCGCATGCTGCGGTTGTAGAGAGGGCGGGGGCGGCGGAAGAAGGTCTTGAGGAGGCCAATGACGGCAAGGTCTAGGAGGGATCCGAGGAGGAGAAGGAGGGGGAGAGGGGAGCGGGAGGAGAAGAGGAGGATGAGGAGGACGGAGAGGGGGAACCAGAAGAGGCCGTCGCCGGAGAGCTCTAGGGATTTGAGGAGAGGCAGAGGTGCGATGAGATGGAAGAACGTGTAGATCCGGAGGGAGAGGGCGGCGTCCGCGGAGGACAGGCACCGGAGAAAGGTCGGGGAGGCGTTGGGACTGGGAGTGAGTCCCATTTGGGAGGATTTCTCACTGGGGCTAACGAGGGAAGATAAGGGAGGGTATATCAAGTGTACCATCATCGTAGCTGATTTAAATCGGTTCATCATTTGTCGGCTAATACATAAAAATAATATACAATATTATTTTGAATTTTTAAATTTTATATTATTAAAAATAATATATAAAAATATTTAGAAATGAGAATCTAAGAAGCATTTGTTGATTCTTAATTCTAAATATTTATGTATATTTTTTTTAATAATATAAAATCCAACCAATCGACAGACTCTTTACCGATCGATGTCATAATAGGGAAATATTAAAATCAGATGTCCTGATAGGGTATTTGAGTGATGGCGATGTCCTATCAGGAACATCACTCTCAAATGACAACATTGATCTTCTCAATTTTCTCAAGATCAAACTTCAACTCATCCCATAATGGAACAATCTACTGGAAAAATTAGTAAATACCTTTGTGAGTAAATAAAATCGTTATGTAAGAAAGTAGAACTTTTTCTTAATGAAATGTATGTAAGCTCCATTTGAAAAGTATCATTAATCTTAAAAGTTATCAATTGGAAACAAAGATTTTGGTTAGGAAGCATATTTTTTATTTAAAATTCAAATCTACTCTTTGAAAAGATAGATTTGATTCAAAATGAAGGCTAATTCTTGAAGAGACGACATAGCTATGGTTTACATCAAAATACAAAATTCCTCGTCATTGATAATCGAGGTTTTGTGCGGGTCTAAATATGTATCACACAACGTGGAGACACAGTCGTTGTGGCGACCCACGAAAAATCTCAATTAATCAACAATTAACGCACAATAATAATCAACCAATAAAATAATATGTGGAGTTAAACTCTATGACAAAGATGTGTATAGGGTAAGTATGTGTTGAGGTCGAATAAAGGGAGAAAATTAGATAGATCGGGCAATAAAATGCACAAAAGTGATTGTGAGCTTCTTTCTCTATTCTTTTTATGTGGCTTTTTAATTTTATATATATTTATATTTGTTTAATATTTTTTTATTTTGTTTTTACTTTTATATTTTATATTTTTAGATTTTATATTTCTTTTTCTTTTAAATATATAATATAGTTATATATAGAGTATAAATACAATGTAAGCTAATATAGTTGAAAATACTACTAAAAATACTCAAAATAAATAAAATGAAATGTTTTTGTATTTTAAATAATTTTTTACTATTTTTATAATTTTTAGATAATTTTTCTAATTTTTATATAATTTAAAGTTAAAAATATTCAAATAAGGGATAAAATAAATACCAAAAATTGAAATGGAAATTAAAAATAGCAATTTATGTCAAAAATTCTTCAAATCAATTTCAATAATTAAAGAATAATATAAATATAATTATAAAATAGAAAAATATATTTTTGAATTTTTTAGAAATTTTATAAATTTTTATCAAGGTTTTTGGGACTTTAAACTTTTAGATATTTTCTCTTTCTATTTTTTGGTTTTCAATTTCTGGAATTGTAAAATAAATAAATAAAGATGACAAATATTTTTTTTTGAAATTTTTCAAAAATGTTTTGTATTTTCATGGATCTTGTAGGTTAAACGTTTTGTATTTTAGGGTTTTGAGTGTATTCTCTGTACAATTAGTCGACATATCTCCCCCTACTTTATTCCTTGTCGACCAAGTCATCATGATGACTGGGTCTCGGGGCTAAGGTCGCTCAGTGTCTTTGACACTTCCTTCTTTTTCTTTTCTTTTCTTTATTCTTTTTTAGCACAAATATAGTATTTTGTACAGTATTTTACGCCATATTATTCATGAATTATTGAATGTTTATTTTCACAAATTAATAATATATACATACAGTTAGCTAGGAACTTAAGGACAAAATGAAAGAATAAAGGTGATGAATTGAGGATTCATCCCAAGGTTGTTGTCATGTTGTCTATTTAATTGTCATTCATGGTTATTGTGAGGAAACTTGCACACTGCAACTACATACATTATATGTCCAACTGTAAGTGCAATATCTTGATCATGGATCCAATCTATGATATTTTACTTGATATTATTGAGTATAGTTTGAGTGGGTTTGATGATGGTTATCTGAAATAGGTAATTTGCACAACTTGCATTTCCTAATTCAATCTTTAACACTTGTGCCCACCACCCTTAAGGCGATGTTGACCCATTATTAATTGAATCCGATTTCAACAGAATAGTACTCGCTATGCGCAATCCAATATCGTCTCAATAATATGAGTAATCGATATCGAGGTCACTATGCATACAATCCTACTCTTTCCAGAAGCAAAGAGCCCAATCCATGCGTGCTTGTATGTAGGAGTTGTCACTTTGGATAGGTGTCTCCAGCATACAATCCATGACAATGGAACCATTCTCCTTGACAAGAGATCATGGATGTCATTTATACGACATGTCATATTCCATTCAAATTTTAATTAATTATTGTGAATCATATTTACGTAATCAATCTTTTTGAGGGAAGTACATCTCTATTCATAATAGAATGTTTATTTTAATTGGATCTAATTAATTTAATCATACCAAATCAATTATCAATACAATCAATCAATCAACAAACAATTAGGGTTTGCTGATATTACTATATAAAGTATACACCCTCACAAGCACGTATTATTTTCTACTTTAATAATATGAGTACAACTTAACTTACATTATTCTTTCCTCAAAAATGGATCCAGCAAGTACACTCGAGTTATTCTGGAAGGGAGCAATTCCTTGACAAGCAAGACACTAATTAGTAAACCAAGCCAACATAGCCGGACTAGACACCTTCACTATTTTGATTGAGAACAACACGAAGTAATGCTAATGCACTTGCAGTTTTATCGATCAACTTTGATGACCGACATTATACTATATAGTAATAACCTAGAAATCTTAGGCATCTTAACATATTTTTAAGATCTTAGATTTCTAAGTATATGAAGTAATCATGTTCTGCATGTAAAAATTATCCTACAACTATTGTAGGATAAACTAAGGTTTTCATGAAACATACATTCAATGACTATTGACGTCTAATCAATTATTTTAATAAAAAACTAAGCATCAATTTTAATCAAGGTAAGTTCATATTTTCTATTATTTTCGTTGAATGATAAATATATTAAGCAAGACGAATTGATGTTCCACTCACCATCTGATCGATTGCCATCAAATATAGAATATCTTGAGCTAACAGAGTTGGAATCACACGAAACAAATTCGAACGATTTGATGGTTTGATTCTCTACTTAATTAAAATATTTATTTTATATTTTATGATGGTAAAATGATAATAAAAAACTAATTTCTTATAGATCAGTGAATACATGTAAAAATAATTTTATTACGAGGATCGTTCGAATCTTTATTCATGCACCTTGTGTGCCAACACTTGGCTACTATTGTGTAGATATATTTAGACATTCTAAATACATTTTATGATCCAAAAACTTCGTCCAAATAGTACACAAACATTGGTTTTTCATCTTAGCAAAAATGATTCGAAACATGCATCTTATGCATAAACAACGAGTCCTTACGCATTCGATGTACAAAACCTTGTTCCCACAAGTTTTGGATCACATCCATGACCTTTGAAAAAGTCTCTAACATCAATTGAACGCTAATATTTAGGCCTTAGCACATCACAGATGTATGAAGATCGCATCATATGTGATCAAGAGCGACTAGTCATACTAGTCGCTCGGGGCAGCAGAAATAAAAAAATTTAAATGATGAAACCTCATGATTCAAGAACACTTATCAGATCATTTTATCAAGATCACATGTGAGTTCATGGAATATCTCTTTAAGCACGGTTGTGATCTCTAAATCCTAAAGTAAGAGATTCTCCTGTCTCAAGTCTGTTCTGATGAAGATCGCACTTGCAGGCGCGTTGATGAGGCATGTGCTTCCGCAATCCAAGTTGATGATATGAGCTTAGATTCTCATGATTTTGTCTCCCAAAATCCAATGTCTTCTTCATGAGCGGAGCGCACCAAAGAAGATGGATATCACGAGCAGTCAATCTGGCAGCACAACGGTGTCGCAACGACTGCAGACTTCTCTAGGTCAACAATCAACATATGGACGGTCACATGTTGAGAGAGAGAGAGAGAGAGAGAGTTGGCATGTAGAGAGAGCCTTTGTTGTTCATATGAATGTAAAAGAAAAGGCTAGGTCTACACTTTCTTTTATACTAAATTGGATGGTGGAGATGCACCTGTAATTCAAATCAATGGTTGAGATTTATGGTAAAAATTTACATCAACAATTAATTTAATTTACAAGAATTTAAATATATTATAAATAAACTCAACATATTTAGTTTCAGTTAAATCAAATTTTCTCAAATGAAATAGGACTAGAGAGACTCCTTCCATGTAGGGGGAAAAGAAGATAGCCTCCTCCCCCTTATACATGGTGGACGACCACCTTGATTGGAGACAGAAGATCTCTCTCCAATCGTAATGTAATCTCATTACATAAGTCTTATTTCATGGAATCTTTTATCAATAAAATATTACCAAATAATTGTTGCAAATTATTTGTGATAATTGCAAAGAAAATCATTGAATTATCAATCAAATTCAACCACCCAATAAAATGTAAATTGCATTTAAATTAATTGTACAATGTGAATCAAATTCACATCTACATTTAATTCTTAAATCTTATTTATAATAAACTCTCTCTAATATATTAAAAATCACATTTATAGTACTTATGATTATTATGGATAGTGATATCCACATTATTCATATCCTTAATAATTAAATCATATTTAATTATCTTATATGACTCTTCTCGTGTGTCCAAATAATATGAATAACATTCGCATTATTCATGATAATTAAATCACATTTAACTATCAATTTTCCTTGATGATCTTATACAATAAAATTATTCTTGAACTCTTTCAAAAATAATGTATTTTCTCTGCAGATGCTAAGAGATAAGGCCATGGCAATTGTATATTCCATGTATAATGACTTTAGATATTGAGATCATATCTCATATACAGATCAAGGGGGCCTATCAATGATGGTTGATTAAATCAAAGGTGTAAATATAATCTTGTCATTACATCTGAATCACGTTCATATCAATGTCCAACATTTGGACTAAGATCAGATTATTTCTCTATTGAGAGGAGTCATTAAAATACATACATGTTTCATCACTTCCTCAGAATGGAAGCGTCAGGGTTATACAATCGTTTACGATCAGATCACCCTTGAGTATTGCTAATACATGTACATCCAACATACTAGAAGACCTAGAATAAATATGAAGTTTTAGATTTATTTAGATTGTCTTCTTCAGAGTTTTATCATTAAGTTTCTCATTCGATCAATTGGATTTGGTATTGATCATATACTTTCCAAAAGCATATGTCATGCCTATGTATTGATCATATACTTTCCAAAATCATATACCAAACATACAAATTCAGCCAAGCTTCCAAAGTGAGATGATCGTGCACGTAATTTGATCCCAATATTCCATGAGTGAGCCCCATGTCTTCGGATTCAGTAATAAACCTGTTGATCCTTTTGAGAGATCGCATTTCTCATATGCCTAGTATGCACACCAGCTCGCTGGTGTATAGACCTTGAATAGGACATCAATCTATCGGTCTACCAAATGTACATACTCAGACATATAGTAACACATCTATCTCCGGTCAGAGGATGTGTGCCTATATCGTGACAGTATACGACATAGGTCTTAGTTATCTTGATTTCATTAAGTCAGCACTTTGACCTAACTTATCTAACACATCCAAACCTCCATTCCTATGTAGAGGACTTGCATCAAGAGATCGGTCATATATCAGCCTTTAGAGAAGGATTGTCATCTCTTTCTCAAGCTGGAGATCCTATCTTTATAACATTTGATGGTGCTTGATGAGTCCTCAATCTAACTCTTTAAATATCATCTAAGCACCAACCTCTATGATTCAATATTCGAATCAACAACTGTATGATCATTAAGATGATCATGGTACATAATCCTAAATACACTAAGGGACCTACAATGGAAACTATTTATTATTCATACATATCAGGGAATGATTTGCAATAACATTTATTACATAATGGTTCGTTGTGGGCTCGCATGTCTAACACTATGATGTCAACTTTTTTCATGTGTTTGAAACTATGGTGTATTTGAATCCTTTCAACTATGAGTCTATGATATGCATTGCATCTATGATGTGTTTAAAATTTAGGCTGTGTTTGAATCTAGGAGGTGTTTGAATCTATGATATGCACTATTTAGTTATACTTTGTCCGATGCATACAATTTTATGTGTATCCGGATTTTGTTTTGATTTCTAGATATTTTGATCTGCTTGTGATAGCATTACTCTATCGTCCACGTGAGAACGACGATGATACTCTTGCTTGTATGTAGTTTATGTGTATCCGGATTTGTATGTATGATTTGAACAACAATAGTTATTATCGGCAGATATAATATTTTTAATAGCAGTTATTATCGATGATCATGTAACCGTCGATAATAATATAGTAGCAGTCATTATCGACGGTTTGTGTAGCCACCTCTACTATTTTCTCGATGGTCGTTATGCATCGGGAAGATAATTATTCTCAGCAATTAGTCATTTACAACGGCTAACACTTTCGACAGTTGGTGGTCGACCACCACAAATGCCTAGTGATCGCATGTTTAGTCGGCCGTCGATTAAATTGCTTATTCCAGTAGTGATCTATGCATTGTTTTCACATTAATGTAATAAGTATAAGTATACCTCATTACACATACATCCAAATTTTATGCAAACATCGTCTTCAAGGCAATCGACTTAAGTACAAATCTATCCATATGTGAATGTGTGTAGGTGTGACACACATAGGTGGGAGTGAATACATTCAAGCATGGACGTGCATACACATGTGTGGATGCATGCACACATGTACGTCTATGTGGATACATACATTGTGAGATTCTGAAGTATCTAAATTTCACTAAATTTTAATTTATGACATGATCTAATATCCAATTTGTACACTGAACACTCTATCTTGTAGTATTCATCAAGACCTTTCCACGAGTCTAAGAACATCGAACATGGACATCGTATGCAAAAGTTACACATGAAATAAGATGGTTCACAGTGTTTGGGTCTAGAACCAAACCCATACCCCAAGCTTATATAGGGCTAAGTGGCTTAACCATTTAGACATTCTACCTGAGCTCGTCCAAAAACCACAGGAAGCTCGTTGGAGCTTTGTTGCCGTTACTGTAGACGACGTATAATTGGTGAGCTGAGAGCTCCAATGTGAAGAGGACGGCGAGGTCCACTCATATTTTATTTATGTTTCACGCGAAACACTCCAAAAAAAGTCGTTTTTAGGTGGAAGAATCTAGTGGAGCATCCTCGAAGTTACATATTATTATCCAATTGCCTTTGATCCACACAATCCGTTTACGTCGTTTTTGTGTCGATTTGATGCATGGATCATCTGTACCATCACATGCAATGTCAGTTATCAGATCTTATCATGTTCTATTGCATTTTCTGAGTGATCCGTTTATCACATGTAAATAAAATTTATATCACTGTGATGTGGGAGAGGTGAGGATTGCATGCACATGCTTGGATCGAAAATTTAAGTACTTTCACGCATGGCATGTTTCAAGAGGATCTAGTTATAACGATACATTTAGGGCAATTCCGGAAGATCCAGATATCGCGTGTCGATAAAAATTATACCACTATAATATGGATGATATCATCATCACATGTACATACTTGGATCATAACCTGAGCAATTTATGTAGGCATGTTTTGAGGTTATCTAGTTATCATGATATGTTTAAGGTGATTTCGAGAGATCTAAATATCACATATCAATACAAATTATACCACTATGATGTGGGTGAGGTGAGGATCACTTGCATGTACTTGTATCGTATATCTGAATAATTTCATGTGAGATTTGTTTTTGGGAGTAACTGGTTATCACGACATTTTGGGGTGATTCTAAGAGATCAGGATATCCCATGTCTAGACAATTTATATCATTGTAAGGTAGGTGAGATGAGGATCACATGCACATGATCGGATGATGAATCTACGTTTCATCATCTTTATTCTATCATTTTGGCCTTAAAACCCCTAGTAAATGCGTGTAAATAGCGTTAATTTAGGCATTTTAGCATTCATGCATCATTATGTAAATATTATATAAAATGTGGTTTTTAAAGCCAAAATTATAGAATAAAGAAAAGAAGAAATAATAAAATATTGTAAATATTTTATGACCCGAAACCTCGAGACCTAGGCATCTCGATGACTAGGACGACAAGGAATAAAGTAGGGGGAGATAAAGGCCAAAATACAATAAAAACACCTATTCATTTTATTCATTCTTTATTCATTTTGGGACCTATTTTTTGTTCCACTTTCTACACTTCAAATAAAGAAACTTTGTACATGAAAGTTGTAGATAATTAAACATAGAAAAATACAAAATTGATTTCACTCAAAAATAATACACAGATAAAAAGTTATGATCTGAATAAAATTCCAAAATCCCAACTTCCCAGACATGTATCTTGCAAATAAAAACTCCAAATGCATCAAATTTACCTTTAATTGTATATAGTTTAAAATAAGATATTTAATGGCGCTGGTTTCGCATTTGGCGGAGCTACGGTTTGAAAGTTGAGTTTTGGACCCCTATTGTATACTTATACAGATTAAAATATTCATTTTATTATTTATTCATTATTTTCATGATTTTATATTTTTATAATTTTGTAAATATTGTTTATAATATATTTGTACATAAAAACATGAATATAACACAAATAAAATACAAAATAAAATACTTGTATAGAATATACATAGGTATAATACCTCTACATACACCTGTATAATTAACACTTCTATTTTATTAAGTGTACAAAATATATCATAAAAATACAATAAAAATATCTTTAAGCGTATAAAAATATTTTATAAATTTATAAAATAATAAACAAAAATAAATAAATTAAATACCTAAAATAAAAATAAAATATTAAAATATATAGACATGTATACCTATATAACCTATATATGGTAACTTGTAAATTTATACTTCATAAAAATAATTAAAAATCATAATAAAATATTTTGTAAAATAATAAAACATTTTTTATTTAATAACCTAAAATTAATATATTCATTTTCTATTTTTAAATGATTTTTCAAATAATTTTTCCAGGGGTTTTCCTGGTTGGTCCACGTGGACCAACCAGGAGGGTCCGAGAGTTGACCGCGGGTCAACTCTCTGACCCGCCCCCTGTGGCTCTGACAGACGTGGTTTTTTCTTGGTTTTCTCCAATTTTTGGAGGCCACGCATTACATCATTTCATGTCGAAGTCTTCTACATTTTCCCCCCATATGTCAAGAATACACATCTATAGGTTGTATCGGGGATTGAATCGCTGCAGCGCCTCGTGCGCCTCGATCTTTGAGCCACCTTCATCATTCTTTCAAAAACCCTCCGCTACCTTCCACTTGATTTTGAACTGCTTTTGGCCGAGGTTTAGACCTCCAAGTCTCAGCCATGAGTCTCCTGTGACAGAGGATTGATCCCGACTCCTTGTCGAGGTGAGGCGTCGGCCGAGGCGCGTTCCACTAAACCTCCGGCCACCTTGGCCGTTGAGGTCCATCTTGCCATCCCTTGGCTCGAGGTCACATTTTTATGCTATTTTCTTGCATTTACAATTTCTTGTAGCCCTAGGAACCATTCCTCCCCTTCCATTTCGATTCTTTTCCATTTAACCAACCAAGTCATCACCTCGCCGGAGCTTGCTCCGGTGAGCTTTGTTTTCCACCTATTCACGCTATTCCGCCCACTCGAGGGTCGCGGCAACTTGCCCGCGACCCTCTTAACAGTTTTATGCAGGCACTTGGCCGAGAGGGACGTCTGGGGCACTTTTGACCCTCGAAGAAGCAACCTGGAGCTTCCCCGCTGCACCGCCCCTGTGCGAGGACGTCGGCACACGCCGGCGGTTTTTGAAGCCCCAGACCCTTAGAAGACACCTGCAGGAGGGGCCCGGGCCCATTTTGAGCTTCAGCCGATCGCGGAGGAGGTGGATCGGAGCAAGGGAACTCCGGCTTGCCGGAGTTCCTCCCTGTTCTTGCACCGCTTCTCTCCACTGTTGGATTCTAGGGCTGCCCTAGTTCCGATCACGTCCGTTGGATCAAGCACGCCCGCCGACCGTCCGATCTTCGAAGCCCCATCTAATCCTGGCCGTCGGATCGCGAATCGACATCGCACGTCCCAACATCAACCGTCCATCAGCGCCTGCAGGGGTATTTTGCGATCAAACCCCCGTGATTTTGTTTATTTATTAAGTAATTTATAAACCTTCATTTGCCGCTTTATAGTTTTGTAACATTTGCACTAAGGCCCCCTGGATTTTGTGATATTCCTATTTGACCCCTGCCAGGTCACGTGCTTCGTACACGTGACTTGGCAATTTTGAAGGAGTACCCTAGGGCTTTTACATATTTTGTTTTAGTTTCGAAACTTTTCTATGCTGTAATATATTTCTGAGACTTTTGCAATTCAACCCTCCTAGTTTCAATTAATATGTTTTAGTCCCTGCCTGTCACATGCATCGTGCACGTGGCTTTGGGAATTTTGCAAGTGGATCCTTGGAGTTTTGGCTATTGGTATTTGGTCCCAGAATATTTTTACTGCCCTTTTATAATTTCTAGAAAATTTTCATACAGGCCCCTGGATTGTGCTCTCTTTACGCTTATGCCCTTGTTAGGCCTTGTGTTTTTGTATGCTTTCCCTATTTATTTCATGCATCTCTAAATACCTAAAAAATCCACAAAAATCACTATAAGTTTCTGTTGCATCATATTATCACACCATATTTTTATTTTGCATATTTATTGCATTTTATTATAAGAATTCAAAAATACGCATTTTGTGCACTGTTTGCATTAGAAAATACAAAAAAATTAAAACTCCTTTAAAAATTTCTAAAAAATTATCTTCTATGTATTTTCATGCGTTTAAGCTTATATCCAAAAATCATTAAAAACTTCATAACAAAAACCTTAAAAATTAGAAAACTCTAAAAACCTTCCTAAAAATCTTAAAAATTCTACAAAAATCCTAAAAATACAATTTCAGTTTCTGTATCTTCTTTATTTTATTGTCTTTATTTTAAAATTAGTTTGAGGAATCTTGGATACTGTTTGATATTTTTCATCCTCATTTTAATTTCAGACAGCAACTTTATTCACTGTTTGCTAGTATTTTCCCATTTAAAAATACCAAAAAATTAGGAAAAATCTAGAAAAAATCATAAAAACATTAGAAAAATATAAAAAGCCCAAAAACATTTTATTTCTTGATTTTTGAGTATTTTTACTTATTTTTATAAATATTTCATCGCTCTCTTTCTTACTTTGTATATATATTCTATTATTGAAAAAAATATAAAAATATAAAATATAAAAAGAAGATATAAAATCAGAAAATTGAAACCAAAATAAAAAAACAAAAATAAAAAATTTAATAAAAAAATATAAAATTAAAAACCCACAAAAATTTGCATACTTGTAGACATTTAATCACACATCAAATTTTGTGCATTATTGCTTGATCTATCCTGCTTGCTCCCTGAGTTCGACACTCTACACATACTTGTACCTATACACATTTTTGTAGAGTTATAATAAATTTGACTCCACATTTGTCTGTCATTGCTTGATTTATATTGTGGATTCATTGTTGATTGATACGGAATTTGAAGTGGTCAACACATCGACTGTTGATCCGCCTTGTGGATCAATACGACCGCTCGATTTTCCGTGTTATTACCCGGCCAAATATCATGGAAGTTTTGTATGAGATGTACTTTAGTTGTTTTTCATATTATATCACCAAGTTCAAGACTGGTTTTCAAGTTATCCAATCTTCAAATCTCAATAAAACTTTTATACATAGTACTAAGATACTGAACAAAATAAAAAGTGCAGACCAAATGAATAGTTTGAATAATAATCTATTATGAATATTTGAGCATTTTCATTGATCAATAACCTAATTGTAGTTAGATCCTTTCGAACTAAATCTTAACTAGTTGAAATGAAAATCAGTGTTAAATGATCTACATTATAATTCAATTGAAATGAGATGGTTAATAAGTGTAACTATGATCTTATGATCTAAACGCTTGGTGACTACTGCGATTACATGATATCATATTTGTGTTGCATTGGTAGTTTATCCCATGTGTTAGGTGCTTTGGTTGTTTCCGCCGTTGAGGTATCTCTTGTGTTGAGGTTGTTGCTGATTTTCCGGTGATGTTTGGTTAGTTGGAGATAGTGGGCATGCATCCTTGGGTCCTTCGGTAGAAGACTTGATGGTCGCGACCCCAATTGCGTTGATTGGGTGATGCGTAGTTCTCGATGCTGCCCAGATGTACTTGTTAGGTTGTCGTGAGACATTGCCTTCTGAGATGTGCACTTGGTAGTCTGATCTTCGCTTTTCATCATAGGACTAACTCGAGTGGCTAATGAGGGCCGATCCATTGAGTTGGTTACTCGTCTTGGTTCAATGAATGGAGTTTTGGGATGTAATTAGTGAAGGAGATGTTCTTACCAGCTTGTCCCATACCAGAGAAAAACAAGAGGTAGTCGTAGATCCGACTACAGTTTGAGTTGGAAATTAAATCCTACATCCTAGATTTTGCTTGAGTGTGCCTACTATTGAAGACTCTTATCTACATGTAGTGGTTGTTGAGTGAGTTGCCTTGGTTGGTCCTATCATACTTGTGTTGGGTTGCTTGAGAAAGAGTTATGTTGGACATCAAATTGACTCGATTAAAATATGATCAATTCTGAAATCAAGAGGATTTACAAATATAACGAGAAAAGATAAATTGAGATTGAAATGAAAAGGATTAGTAAAGGAAAGTGTTGGGAGCTTAGTTAGGATGCATCTACTCACACATGCCTAAGGAAGCACCCAACCTTAAGATACTACTTATCGTGGAGTCATAGTGTGAGACCCTCGTGATCATGATCACAAACTGTTTTGTTCACTAACAAGAATGCTGAACAGTGATATTAATGATAACACCTTAAAGAAATATAATAAATTGTGTTAGTGTTCACTAGTAGCGTTACTTGTGAGAGAGTGTTCATGTTCTTATATACTAACTTCTGTTGTCCTTTCAATTTCTGTTTCAGTCTCTGCAGTTACCACTGCTAGTTACTTCTTCCCAGCTACTGTTATTGCATTACTTTTTATTTGACTATATTTGCATTGGGCAACTTTGCTCATAATGTACCCTCTTTTGTATGGTCCAACAAGTTCTCTAAACCAATAATCATAGTAGTGTGTGGTTATGTTTTCATGACGAGCTTACAGGATTATGTTGCACCATACAAGGTGCATACTAGTTTTGTTGTTCTAGTTGTTGCTGCTTTTGCTTTATTTTGTTTACTTGTGAGAGACAATTACGATACATGTATTTTGTTATACTTTGATGGCATATTTGTATATGTGGATATGATTGTTGTTATATTTTGTGAAATATTAATGAGGAGTGAATACATCATATTTACTTCCTTTTACTTTGATTTTTCTCTTATTTATCTACATGTCTTATTTTGAATGTGAATCTAATGCTTATGAGTTGGCTGCTAAATATCGTGGTCCACGAGGATGTGACAATTTGGTATTAGAGCTCAGATACTCCATTCTTCTCATGAACATTATATTCTCATTGGTATTCAAAAATATATGGTGTCCAAAGTCTTCTAACTCTAACAGGAGTCCAATGAGAATTGCATAAGTAATATACCATGTACATGTCTCTCTAAGTACTTAAACATGTATTAATGTCCATGTTTGCTTTGTAAGAACCATGATGACTCGAGTAAAGCCTAATATTGCATAATTGTTGGCCCTATTAGTTCAGACCGTACATTGTATATAATATTGCTGGAAGGCTATACATAAGAGGCCATAATAGTAGGACGACTCCTCGTATCATCCCTCTCATAAGAAGGAGGATAGTATCTGTCCTTCAATGTCCCTATCAGAAGGGGATGAGAAATTTGAATGCTTTACAAAAGAATCAGAGTACATACACTACATATCATAGACCTTATCTGCCATAGTCCACATTTCTACACCATACGAGGCAGAGTTGTGAATGGATCATGTGTCTAAGGTGCACGTGATGATCCATGCACAAAATGATACATGAATGACATTTGTAGAGTATTAGAAGGCTAGCTATACCGAGCGATTGTGGTACGCCATTAAGGAGCACATAACTGAGTCTATCACTTGGGATGTTTTCATGGATGAGTTTTGTAGTGAGCTCTACCTAGAGCATTAGGTAGATGATCAGAGTCAATAATTTTCTAAGCTTACATAGTGGTCTATAACAGCCATGAGTACCATCTTTTTAGTATGATGGGCGTGCCTCGATTAATGAAGTCGAATACATATCCGCTTTGAGGGCACATCGATATTTTAGTCAGGGACGTGTAGAATTTCTTGTTTACACTATTAACCCATCCACCCATGATAGGATGATTGATGATGCTATAGTTATATGTGAGTTTCCATATGTGTTTCTAGATAGTTTGTCTGGTTTACCACCTAAGATGAAGATGGAGTTCGAGATCGTGTTGTGACCTAACACTCAACCGATCTCCATTCCTCCATACCGGATGGCACCTACCGAGCTCAGGGAGCTCAAGGTGCAATTGTAGGAGTTGCTTGAGAAGGGATTCATCCACCTCAATACATCATTATGGGGACCAGTGGTCCTCTTAATGAAGAAGAATGAATCCATATGACTACATTGTCTACAGACAGTTGAACAAGAGAAAGTCACAAACAATTATCCATTTCCATGGATAGATAATCTCTCCAATCAGTTGTAGGGAGCAATGGTCTTTTCCAATATCAATCTACGATGTGGATATCACCAGTTAAGGATCAAGGACTCTGATGTGTCGAAGTCTGCTTTTCATATGAGATACGATTAATAAAAATTTGTTGCGATGTCATTTGGGCTCATGAATATATCTGTCGCATTCAAGTATATGATGAAAAGGAGCTTTCATCTATACTTGGACAAGTTCATAATGGTTTACATTGATGATGTCTTGATATATTATGACTATGAGCACAAGCATGAGTTACACCTTCGCCTTGTTCTTCAAACAATGAGAGAGCATCGGTTGTATGCAAGATATAACAAGTACAAGTTTTGATTATTTGAGGTGACATTACTTGGATACGCGATTTCTGGTGCGGGAATTGCAGTGGACCCGCAAAGATTGAGGTATTTGTGTCTTGAGAGTAGCCCACGACATTCATAGAGGTTTGTGGTTTCCTTAGCCTTGTTGGGTTTTACCAGCATTTTATTAGAGGGTTTTCTCAGTTAATCATATCTCTCACCCGATTAACATATAAGGATGTGAAATTTGTCTGGAACGACAATGTGAGTTGAGTTTTAACAAGCTCAAGGAGCAACTAAATACTGCACCCATTTTGATCCTTCCTTCTATTACTTTGGACTTCAATATATACATGAATGCATCCAATAAAGGATTGAAATATGTATTGATGCAACATGGGTAGGTTGGTGGCTTATGCGTTATGACAATTGAAACAACATGAGCATAATTAACCCATGATGAGTTGTAGTTAGACTATAGTCTTCACATTGAAGATATGACACCATTACTTATACGAGGATGTATTCGATATATTCACATATCACAAGTGCCTCAAGTACAACTTTGATCAACGAGAGCTGAATATGAGGCAAAGGTGTTGGATAGAGTTGTTGAAGGACTATGATCGCACCATCTCGTTACAAACTTGATATGGAAATGTTGTGGTAGATGCTTTGAGTAAGAGGGCACATACAGAGGGAACTCGGGGTGTAGGCATAACTCTTTGTGAGTGGCATCCATTAGAGACTAAGTAAATGCACTAGCAAAGTACATTGGATTGTGGGACCATTATGCAGGGTTAGCAGACAAACCAAAAATACAAGACATATCATCGTTTTCTAAAGGACGAGCATGGTGGCTTTCGAGCTCATGAGTATATCATGTGGAAGGGAGACTATTTTGTGTCCATTATAAGAGCTGAGGAGAAACTTCTAAAACGAGGAACACTATTCTATACTTTCTATTCATCCAATCATCACAAAGATGTGTGAAGATTTCCGACAACACTTTTAGTGGAAAGATGTAAAGAGGGACAAAGAATCACATGTTAGCCAATTCCTCATGTGTCTAGTGGTGAAGGCTAAGCATCAACACCCTCCTGGTTTGTTACATACTCTCTCCATTCTTGTGTGATAATAGGAGAGCATTTTTATGAATTTTGTGACATCATTCCCAATCCACTTCAGGAAATCAAGAGGAGGTACCAGTGATTTTTGACCTGTTGACCAAGTCAGCCCATTTCATGCTAGTTAACATGACCTATGCACCAACATAGCTTGCCATGATATACATTCAACACATCATTCATTTGCATTGGATTCAAGGAGGTGGTATCTGATAGAGACCCAAGCTTCACCTTACATTCCTATGAAGAGTCCATGAGAGCCCTTGGTATTAAGTTACATCTTAGATCTGAACATCTCATCCATAGACAGATGGACAGTTTGAGAGAACTATTCAGATACTTGAGGATTTACTCTGGACTTGTGTTGTGGAGTGGAAGGTATCTCAGAAGTATTGCCTTCCACTGGTGGAGTTCACGTATAAAAATAGTTATCACGCCAGCATCAGCATGACTCCTCGTGATGCCCTTTTTGAACAAAGATGCACTACACCTTATTGTTATCAATGGGTGGAGGACAATGTTACTTATACCACTAAAAGATCATTGAGGAGACAATTGGAATTGTAGATACAACAAGGCAGAGTTGTTGACCGTGTAGAGCCATCAGAAGAGATATGATGATCAATAGTGTTGTCTTGAGTCTGAGATTGGGTATTTCGTATTCTTGAGAGTATCCCAATGAAGTGCTTTCAAAGATTCGGTACCAAGGGAAAGTTGGCACCTCGATTTATTAGTCCATTTGAGATTCTAACCAATGTTGGGAAGGCAACATACAGAGTTTCTCTTCCCCCACACGTAGAGGGTGTTTACAACTTATTTCACGTGTTAAACGTGTGCAAGTACATTAGAAACCCCATGTACATGATATCCTATGAGGACTTGGTTCTCAAGATGAACTTTTCTTGTCCTAAGGATCCTATGCAAATATTAGACTGCACACAGTCAAGAGGCTGTGAAATGGAAGAGGATTCCGGGTTGAGGACTTTTGGTGAAGATAAAAGGTTGAGATGGCAATATGGGAGCATGAGGCAAACATGAGGGAGAAGTGCCCTCACTTGTTACAGTTATGAAATGGAAACTCTAGTCCATTCTCTTTGAGATTTTTATGGATTTCACCTTCTTCAAGATTTTTATATGTTAATTAATCTAGACACATTGTTCACGAGATCAACATTGAGGTACACTTCACGCTTAAGTCTCCAGGATGAGACTTCTTTTGAGATTTTTTAATGTGAGATATTGAAGCATCTAAATATTTTTATATTTCTGACGTAATCCAGTATCCAAATTGAGATCTATCCATAAGTACTAATCGAGACTTTTCCAACGAGCTTAAGTACATCGAAAATGGATATCATATGCAAATGTTACACATAAAATCGGGTAGTTTATAGCTTTTCGGTACGGAACTCAACCTGAACCCCAAGCTTATATAAGGTTGAGTGGCTCAACCACTTAGCCATTCTCTTGAGCTCATTGGAGCACCACTGGAGGCTCGTTGGATCTCTGTCACGTCATCGTTGATGAAGTCTGATCACGAACCGAGGATGCCAATGCGAAGAGGATGGTGAGGTTCCCTTATATCTCATGTGTGTTTCACACGAGGCACTCTTAAAATGTTGTTTTTGGGGTAGAGGAAAAATTGAGTGGAGCACTCCAAAGGTATAGATTTTTACCCACATCAACTTTCTATCGGTCTACATGGCTCGTTTACGTTGTTTTCATGTCGATTTGATGCATGAATTATCTGTTACATTGCATACAATGTCAGTTACCAAGTTTTATAGTCGTAATTTTGCATTTTCTAAGCGATATATGTATCACATTTAAATAAAAATTATATCATTGTGATGTAGGTGAGGTGAGGATCACATGCACGTGCTTAGATCGAAAATCTGAGCTCTTTCACGTGACACATGTTTTGGGAGTATCTAGTTATTGTGATATGTTTAGGGAAATTTCATGAGATCTGGATATCACATGTTGATAAAAATTATACCACTATGATGTGGAAAAGATGAAGATCGCATGCATGTACTTAGATTGTAGATTTGAGCAATTTCACATGTGGCATGTTTTGGAGGTATTTAGTTACGTGATATGTTTGGGGCGGTTCCGGAAGATCCAGATATCACATTTCGATAAAAAAATACCACTATCATTTTAGCGAGGTGACGATCACATGCACATACCTGGATCGTAGATCTAAGCAATTTCAATTAGGCGTGTTTTTAGGGGTATCTAGTTATTTCAATATGTTTAGGGTGATTATGGGGAATTCAGATATCACATGTTGATAAAAATTTATATCACTGTAATGCAAGTGAGATGATGATCATGTGTATGTGATCAGACTGAGTATCGAGGTTGTTTCATATGGGACGTACTTTAGTGGTTTTTCATATTATATCGCTAAGTTCAAGACCAATTTCCAAGCTATCCGATCTTCGTGTCTCAGTAAAACTTGTATGCATAGTATTGATCTACTAAACGAAATAAAATTGTAAATTAGATAAACAATTTCAATAATTACCTATCATAAATATATAATCATTTCCACTGAGAAGTAACCTAAATGTAGTAAGATCCTCTCGAACTAAATCTTAACTAGTGGAAATGAAAATCAATGCTAGATGATCTAAATCATAACAGAATTTGAAATAAGATGGTTAATTGGTGAAATCATGATCTCATCATCTATCTTTAGATCTGAATGCTTTGTGACTACGGTGTTTACATGATATCTGATTGGTATCGTGGTGGTAGGCTCTCGTGCATGGTGCGTTGGTTGTCTCCACGGTTGAGAAATCTCTCGTGTTGAGGTTACATTTCCCATGATGTTTAGGTAGTTAGAGATAGAGATCACAAGGGATGGACATGCACCATTGGGTCCTTAGGTAAAAGACCAGATGGTCGCGACCCAATTGCTTTGATCGGGTGACATGTAGTTCTCGACACCGCCCCAAGGTACTTGCTAGGTTGATACGAGACATCGCCTTTCCAGATGCACGCTTGGTAGTCTAGTCTTCACTTTTCATCATAGGATTAACACGAGTGGCTAATGAGGGTCGATCACTCGAGTTGATTATTTGTCTTGATTGTATGAATGGGTTTCAAGATGTGATTAATGAAGGAGGTGTTCTTACTAGTTTTCCCCGTATCAGGAGAAAAAACGGAAGGTAATCATAGGTCCAACTACAATTTGAGTTGAAAACTTGATCCTAAATTCATATCTTGCTTGAGTTGTGTCTGCCGTCGAAGACTCTTTACTGACGTGTAGTGGTTGTCTAGTGAGTTGCCTCAGCTGGTCTAGCTATACTTGTATTGGGTTACTTGAGTATATTGGACATCAAATTGACTCAATTGAGATATAATCAATTCTGGAAATCAAGAGAACTTATAAATGAAATGAGAAATGGTGATATGGGGTGGAATTGGAAAGGTCGGTTAAGGAAAGTATTGGTAATGTAGTTATGATGCAACTGCTCCACGCAAGCCTCAAAGATACTATATATCTTGGAGTCATATTGTGAGACCCTCGTGGTTAAGACCACATACTATTTCCTTCACTAACAAGAATGTTGACCAATGATATTTAATGGTAACAACCTTAAAGAAATATAATATCATAAGTGTTAGTGTTCAGTACTAGCTTTATTTGTGGGAGAGTGTTCACATTCTTGTATATTCGCTTCAATTGTCCATTCGATTTCTATTTCAGTGGTTGTAGTTACCATTGCTAGTTACTTCTTCCCAGCTACTATTATTTCTTTACATTTTACTTGAATATATCTGTACTGAGCAACTTTGCTCATAATGTACCTTCTTTCGTATGGTCCAGCAGGTTCTGTAGACCAACACTCACAAAAGTGGGCGGTTATGTTTTCATGAGGAGTTTATAGGACTTTGTTGCACCATACAAGGGGTGTACTAGTTTTGTAGATTTTGATTAGTTGTTACTACTTCTGCTTTACTTTGTTTACTTGTGAGATGCAGTTATGATACATGTATTTTCTTATATTTTGATGGCATATTTTTATCTATGGACATGGTTGTTATATTAGGTGAAATATCAATGAGAAGTGAATGCAGCATATTTACTTTCATTTACTTTATTTTTTCTCATGCTTATCTACATGTCGTATTTTGAATGTGAATATGATGCTCATGAGTTAGTTGCTAGAGTATCGTTAATGCATGGGGATGTGACATACATGTATGCATAAGTGTGTGTGCATGTGTGTATATATGTATAAATATGCATGCACGAGTGTATGTCCATGTTTATGTCTATGTATGTGCTAAAATGAATGACCATGCACAAGTGTGTTTGTTTGTGTAGGTGTAAGTATGTACATGTGTATGTGTTTACATTCAAGGATGTGTATGTACATGCATGCAAGCATGTATATGTGTAGGAGAGTGTATGCATTCAAGGATGTGCATGTTCATGCATGCAAGCACGTATATGTGTATAAGTGTGTGCATTCAAGGATGTGCATGTATGTGCATGCAAGCACGTGGTCAATGAGTGTGCATGTGCATGCATGTATTCATATGGGTGTGTGGGTGTTTGCATGTGTATACACATGTCCATGAGTGAGTGAATGCGCAAGTTTGGGATTTTGTGTGCATATCTATTAAAGATACTAAAGTTGGGTTCTTCAACCCTTCTCCAATAATCTGACACGTGTCAATCCTCTTCATTCTTCATCCCTTATCCATTAATATGATACATTCTCTTAATGAATGCATGTATTCCTGTGAATTATATACATATAAATCATGATAATACATGGATTATTATGATTCATGATAATACATATATTCATAAAAATACATTTATTGTCACAAATACTCATAAAACATGTATTTTTATGAATTATAAAAACACACTTCAAAAATATTGTTACTATGTATCATGAATAGGAATCATAATTTATTTTATAGATTCTTGCGTATCATGAACATATGCTCACGCGGAAGGGCTATAAAAATATGAAAACATGCCATTACGCATACATATATGACAAGATTCATAATAATGATATACTCATAATTATTTAAATTCATAATTATAATTCAAGATTCAAAACAATACATGTATTGTAATAATAATCCATAATAGTACATGACTACATAATAAATAGGTATATTTAAATAATTCATGAGTCATTGTAATAAATGTATTATTATCTGTACATTTATTATTTTTTGATTCATAATCACACATTTACTATTATGAATCATAATCATAAATGTCTTTATAACAATACATGTACTTTTATGAAAAATATTATATAATCATTCATAAAAATATTATTATCAATGCAACAAAATGGAGCTATAGTGACGTTTTTTTCAAAATTCCTACTAAATTAGTTCTTGTTAAATATATAACTACGATATTATTCGTTATGAAATGAGTTTTCATACTTGAAATTAACGACTAATAGTATATACGTCACTATATCATTAGCAACGGTCCATATAGCAACGTTTATTCGTTTCTATTTTTCAAAATATAAACTAATTGACATTATTTTTTTAGTTCAAAATTTAGCGTCGATTAATTATAAGTTTGAAAAGTGACAATGGATAAGCATCGCTAGGTGCACCATTGCTAATGATATAACGACAGATACGATATTCGTTACTAATTTCAAGATGAAAAATCATTTCGCAATGAATAATATCATCGCTATATATTTAACAACAGCTAATCTAGTGACGGATTTTAAAAAAATGTCACTATAGCTCAATTTTGTTATAGTGAATTCACATTTGTACATGCATTATTATGAATCTTTATAATATACATATATATTTTTAATAATTTATGATAATACATGTAACATGTATTGTTACGAAGATGATTAGTTTTATAATTTTAATATACCATAAAAATACAGTTAATAATATTTTTATAATGTATTTTCATGATTCATAAAAAAATGTGTATTTTTATAGTATATTTTTACGAATTAATATATTTATAATATGTTTTTTTATGGTTTATATTGTGTGTTTTATAGTTTTTAAGGTGTATTTTAAAATTACGAACATATAGATTAATAGATAGTTTGTCATGTTTAATAGATAATTTATTATATAGGGTAAGTTTATTTCACTTAGATATTGATAAATAATATAATCGTAATATTTCAATATGATATATAATATATTGTTAGATACTGAGTGCAATTCCATCTATTAATATCAATTAAAAGGATTCTTTAATATATTTAATGTTAATATATAACCGAAGTTCGCAAAACTCGTGAGCTATTCTTTTCATTCCACTGCAAGGCGGGACGACTTCAGGGACATCCCCACTGCAATCTCGACCAGTATTGTACGCCAAATATTCATGCAAAGTGCCCTATTAGCCCTCCTCTACGCCATGTGCCCTTCACTGCATTTCCATCCGACTTAGTGCTGACAGTTGTCTATCTCTACACCACCATATATTTCAATCCTCCCTCTCCGTCCCACCTCTGTGCGGTGAAGGTTGCATCAACATCGGTTCCAACAGGAGGAAGAGGTAGTGAGGATGAACGCATGAGAGATTCAGAGAAGATGCACATCAAGGTTAAGCCTTGATGAAATATCCTCAATCGAAGAATTGTTTTTTAGATCGCTCTCTGCAGACACCGATAAAGACAGTGACGATGGTCTCCATGACAGTCCATATCTGGCTCTCCTTTTTCCATGAAGGTATGCCAGTTAAAAGAACGTGAAAATCTTAAAAAGATGCTAAATTTCTTTAAAAAAATTATTTTTAACCATGTGTCAAGATTTCCAAGCAGGAGATATCAGACAAGTTGAAAAATGTAGGCTTTGGTATTTTGATTCGAGAGGAAGAGCTTGAGAAATTAGCAGGGTTGGGGGAGAACATGAGGGTAGGTAGGGAGAGGAAATTATTAATGTGACAACTCTTCCAGAAGATTTACAATGTAAGTATTCCACTGTAGGCCAGTGACAATGGTGATAGTCTGCTCCTCTTTTTTTAATCACATCGTGTTTCTAAAAATTTAAATTTAATCATGTAAAATCGTGGTATTAACTTTCATGTTTTATTTACAGTACATATATCATGATGCAAGGCAATATGTACTTATGGATCAACTTTATTGTAGGTTTGATGATTGATTAAGTAATTCGAGTTGACATTGTTATGCAATTGTCTCAATTTTCATGTGTATTTATATATCACTACAAATAATTGTTGTAATCACTTTAGCATTATCCTGTTGATAGTTATAAAAGCATTTATTGATTGTTATTAATTAATTAATTACATGAAAATTCTTTATTAATTTAAATATTTTTTAGTCTATATTGGTTGACAGAAATGGTAGAAAGTTCTTGGTCATGTTATTGTTATTATCACGAGTCTTTAATTTCTTGCTATCCTATTAAGATTATCACGATTGTTCAAAAATAGAACGTTCTCCCAAGTAGGCACATGATTTATGTGACTTCATCGACATTTTAAAATAGTAACAATTAGCAGCTCATGCATATCAACATTTTTTTTAAATTCTTGCCATGTGATTACTATTATTACGATATTTTTAAAATGAATGTTTTAGCAAGTAGAAAATAGCTATAATTAGCATTTAAGGTAAATTTAATATTATTTTAAATCAGATAATTTTCAAGACATCAAAGACCTACAAATGTGTTTTGTAAAAGATACATGTGAGACATGAATTAAGGTTTCACAATTAAATTTAGTGGCATATTTTTAAACTTATCTGGTGTAGCTGGCTATCATATTGCTTATTTTAAGAATTGTTCTTTACCTTCAACAGACCATTTCCATATGTATATTCCCAATGTTATTTCCTTGATTCACAGCTTACTTGAAATTTTTTTAAAAAGAAGCCATTTGAATGTTACATTTGAGATTTGTGCTATGGTTGTAATGTATAGTATAATTTTGAATTTGTCTGCTCAATCCGTGAAGGATATCATCACCTGAGGTACTTTCTATTGTTTCGCATATAGGGATTTAAAGGTTGTCAAGCACCTACCAACAAATGCTTACGTTTTATTTTGTTAACCTTTTTAGGGAGTAAAGATCTATCACGGTAATATCAACTATTTGATTACCACGTATTACATATACGTGGATATATACCTCATATTCTGATATTCAAATGAACTATATATTATATATTAGACATATACCTCCTATTATATGTGTATATAAAGGGACAATTCTCTCTACAAGTGAGGTCAACAATAAGAAAGTATTAGTTTGCTTACATGTATTCTTGCTCACTTAATTGTTATTGCATAAGATATATAATCTTTATTATAATTATTTGTGAAATGTAGCTTCAAAGATTGATGCTTTGTATTGTAAACATTTACTAATAATGCATGATTGATTCTTTATAACAATATTATTAGAAATTTTTCTTAACAAATAGAAATAATACTGGACAATAAAATTGTGCTAAAATGAAGATTTAAAACACAACTTGATGGAAATAATTTTTGATCCAACAAATAATCAAATAAGGTTACAAAAGGTTACATTTTGAATTTTTTAATGATACCCATTAAAGATATATATTAAATAATGCAACTCAAACAAGAAAAGTAATGGCAGCAGGAATACAATTGTATATAATACTATTTAAGTAATTTATCTTATTATTAAATTTATTATTGAGTCATTCTCCCAACGGTCTCCATTTCCCGGTACGATACATTAATAATGACGAAATAATTTAGACTCGTAGCTATAAGTGCTAGAGATGGACGGAAGGAATGGAATTACATAGAGCTTTTGGACTTTAAAGAGTATTCTGGTGAACCAGACGATGGGAACCGTAGAAAACAACTATGCATATGTACCTAAGATGTCGTATCGTAGGTGAGGCTTAAGATGATGATTTTTATCTGGCTGTTGAGGCACTCTCTAACATTGATGAGACGAATGCTAAAGAATAAATTGTACATTTTTCACTCAAGCTAATAGTCAAGTTCAATGCACGGTGTATCCACTAGCCCGAAGACAAGATATCCTCTCAATTTTAATATCCCCTTCGAGAAAAAGAGCATAATATGAAATATGAGGATTATAATAACAACAAATCAATATCAATTATCGATTGTTATTGTGATTATGTGGCTAACTTGCTTAGATATATGTTTATTAATTTTATTTGTGTATTAAATTTTGCAGATGACTGTTGATAGAATCTAAATGGTTTCTCGTAAAAGAACCACTTTTTTTCAAAAAAATATATGCAAACAAAGCTACAAAGTTGTTTTGCTATATATAAAATTAGGAACAACAATCACCATATGTTGACCGTATCATCTTCCTTCACTCCTTTTAAATGGTACTTTCATGTGATCTTCAATGCAACTTTCTTTTAATAAAGTTATTATCATATGAGGTAGATGCCTTCTTAAATTTTTCATTGTTTTGATTATCAAATCATTGTCAATTTTATTTTCATAAAACATACATCTAAAATTTTAAACATCTTTCTATGTTGCTAGCATTTCATTTTACCCAGTCGCGAAGCGCATGTAGGCAACCTAGTGTTCATATATATGTTATATAAGTATGTCAGTGTGTGTGTAAGGAGATGTATATGATTATATTTATTAAGGAGTTTTTACACCACAAATCCTAGAATCTTCAAAAATTATCTGCTCGACTTTGTAAACATCATTATTATTCCCTTGACCATGCAAACTTGCTAGCTCTTACATCACAGACCTTGTGACTAACTCTCATCCATTTAACTGTTAAATTTAATCAGATTCCTTTAAAAAATGTGCATATTACCTTCTTTGTGTATCAAATTTACAAAAGATGCCATATTTCCTCCTTCCCCCATCACCCTCCTCCGCACATCCCCTTCCACTTCGCATCCCTCATCCGTCCTAGCGCCACCTTCTCCCCTGCACCGCCTGATCTCCTCCCCCATCACAACGTACCGTCTAGAGCTCCAATCCCCTCCATCTGTGCGTCCCAGAACTCCCAATCTCCTTCTCGCGCGCCACTCGGATTTTAGATCCCCTCCCCTCGCGCTACCTAGAGCTCCACCCCACCTCCTCATGCTCCCCTTAGAGCTCCCCCCCCCCTTATGTGCCGCCCAAAGTCCCAGCCCCCCCCCCCCCCCCCCCCCCACACTCGTGCACCACCCAGAGCTCAGATCCCATCCTCCCGCACTGCCTAGAACTCTGACTTCCTTCCCCACTTCCGCTAAGAGCTCGGATCCCCTCCACCCAGCCGCCCAGAGCTTGCCTAGAGCTCTGGTCCCCTTTCCCAATCGCTCAACCACCGCCCCTTGTTCGAAGAAGCAAGTGGGTTGCATGGAAGGGAAAAGAAGAGGAAAAAGATGGAGGGAAAAAAGGAAGTGGGGAGAGAGAGAGAGAGAGAAGAAAACCCACCATTGAATTTGTTGTGGCATGATTGAATAATTCTAACCCAAGCAAGTTCACTCAAGCAGTGTCAAATTTACGGTAGGGTTTGTGGTGTTAAACGGAGCAACTTTACAGGATCAATGGGACAGTAACGATGTTTACAAAGCCGAGAAGGTTATTTACAAAGATTCTAAGGTTCGTGGTGTACATTTATAAACATTTTCCAGATATCATCGTACATCATGAATCCATTTTTAACAATATGATGACACCTTTCATAAACATATCACCGATATCTACCCAGGGCTGACCAGTAGGAGGGGTTGAGTGGAAACCACTGTTCTCTAGAGATTGTTAAGCACAGTAGGAGGAAGTTCGACGAATTTTTACAGTGAACAATGAAGGATCTCTCTAATCAGGTTGCAGTGTTGACAGAGAAAATCCAGAGGTATGTACCTATGCTATGGTTGATCATGCATCATCATGTGTTGCACACACCATACAATGCAGAGAAACAAATGCCATGGACCATGTGAAGGGACGCACATTACGTGGATAGTTTTGTTTACTATACGATGATGATTATTATTATCCTATATATAATCAACTATAAATAGATGTTATATATCTTCATATTAATTTTGATTTTATGTAATTACAGCGTACGTTCGCAAGCATTTGTAAGTCTGCATAATTTGTCCATATGCCATCCTATGTGAAGTGACACACATTATGTAGATAGTTTAATATGGTTCTATACTGATTATTATTATTATTATTATCTATAATCAACCAGAAATGAATGTGACATATCTTCACATTTATTTAGATATTTTGTAAAAAAAATTATCACGAACTAATTGAGAATTCTTATATTGGTTTCCCACATATAACATTTATGTGGTATATGGTATGTGTATAAGTATGTGAAGCTGTGCGCATATGATTGTAGAACATGTTGTCCACGTATACATATGTATGTGCTCACTTAGATATACTATCCATATCAGTTTATTGCATCTAAAGCGCTAAAAAATTCTAAAGTTTGGTATGTAGTAAAATTCGTTTTGTTAAACATTTAATAAAATTCGATTAAAAATAACCAAATTTAAATACATGTTTATGTTCATTTACATAAACAGACTAAACATTAATAATTTAGATTCTCTCATCTTCGTTTCATTAAATATTTGTAAAATTTTGTATATATAGATGTACATACTTATCCATCAATGCATTTGTGCACGAGTGGATCTGTGTTACAAAAGTTTTGTTTTTAGTACTCATTAGACCCTGAATGTAAAACTTCTATAGATAGATTTAATCTAGGTTAAATACACCAAATTTCTTAAAAAACTCCTTAGGTGAATATCAACTAAACATTGTTCAAGACTCATTCTCATAGGAATCCTTAATGAACCAAGTCAAATCTTGACTAGTATTAGTTGAATCAAGGTAAACCGGATTATCATCTTAACCTCTAAACATATTAAATGAATCAAAATCAATGTAAGTTTGCGTAGGTTCAGTTCCTTTACACCGCTATGTACTACCTAGAGGGGCAAGTTATCAACGGAAGCACAACGTGGGTGATCTTTGGCAGCAGCCTCCGGTGGAAGATCTCACCGTCAATTCTGGAACTGACGGTTGGATCATCACCTAACACACTTTTGTATGCAGAAAATCCCATTCAATATATGACGAGAAAAAGGACTCGAATTGGGTCCTCCATAATTGGGCACAATAGATTGGGTAGTCTTAAAGATAAACATAACGAAAAATAAATATGTAACATAGAATATAGGCTAAAAATGAGCGAGGAGAGTGTGTAGCAGTGATAAAAATGCAAAAGTTATTGCTCACCCGAAAGTTCATAGTTACAAAACCCATAAGTGCAGACCAAGCAGCAGCGCAATCTCCAAAATATGTACTAAACGCTTTCGCATTTCACATTTGTTTGCGAGTTTTACTGCACCATACCAGTACCGGATCTCTTCCATGAAAAGCTCATGCACAATCATAAGAATATCACCAATCTAAGCAAAACTAGCATTCATCCACTTGCCAGAAATGTACACCAGAGCTGTGAGTAAAAGCAAGTCATAAACTTACAAATATGGAATAACAATCATTGTCATAGTTTATAATCTGAGCCATTCCAGTATGGAGAAATCTATCAAGCAGAATCAAGTTGTCCACATGAAATCTGACAGGCGACAAAGGGATAATTGATATCTAAAACTCACTACAAAGGCAATCCAACTACCCTCAACAACAAAACAGCCAATCTGTCATTCTCTATTGTACAGGCCGTCAAACCTGCAGGTTGAGCTTCAATCTCGAGCAGACAGAGCTGCATGGAACAATACTCAATGGGATTCCACAAGTATAAATAGGGGCTTGCTCTTCAATCTCTCACGACCCTGAGCACATGGAGAACACGTTCATGCAGTATCATCATTTCCAAAAGATGATCAATAAGGATAACCAAGCGAAGGCAACTCAAATATATAAGCATGCAGATAAACACATTGCAGGTCAGGTTTCTTGTCGTACTCATAAAGCAAAATGGTTAAAATTTGACATCAGATCAAGTTTATCAGAACGACAAGGACTAAGCTCTTCTCTGAAATATCTTGCATCCACTTCTGACTGTAGCCCATTTGATTATAGTTTGGGATGGAGTAACCTTTTTAAACTGTTGGTATAATGGAGAACCTGTTATGAATATAGGTGTTTGAATGGTTGGAAGATTGGGGGAATGGCAAAATATGATTTGAAGTGATTTTTTATATATTGATTATATTATTTTTATTTGAATACGTCTTTGATGTCAAATTTTTGACTTTGAATGTAGGTAAAAATATAATAATAATGAAATCCTGGAACCGGTACCATTAATTACAACCCTGGAATATACGGATACACTTGTAGGTAATACAGACCCAACCATAGGTTGGATCATAGGTCACCTGCCATCCCCAGGTACAATCGCATAGACATAATGCTGCATGTAGATTATAATGTTGATAGATCCTACACATAACTATAGATTCATGAAGGTTTCCAAGAGAAGAAAATTATCAGCGAGAACATTCATATTTAAGAGAATTACGAGTAACTGAGGAATTCCTATTATCATGTCAGTGGCCTGAATGCTAGGAACCTCATGATTAGGCAAGTAATAAATTCAAAAATAGCATTTACCAATCACCTTCTACCAATAAATAAAATAAACTAAATGGAATTTTGCCATCAAATCTGCCTACATAACAAGTGGTAAACATTCTACCTTAAAATTTTGAAAGTCTTTCCATAAATGCAATTTCATCTGGTTAGGCTTGCATTGCAACAAAATCATCCCAATCCAAAAATGTCATAGATAGAAGGGGGATGTCATCAGACCGCTAAGTGGTATGTCGTTAAAGCTCGGGCTCAAGCTCGGCTCGGAGTCAACTCGATATGAGCTCGTGAGTCAAGCTCTACTAGCTAATGAGTTCAAAAATGTAATGAGGTGACTGGGTAAAATGCAATTTAAAGTTTATCAAAAATACACAACCCCACAAATCCATTCCCCGAATTGAAGAAACCTAATGCCCTACTACACCTCCAATTTCCAACCTCACTCAACCACTCTAGTCATCACTCTTCCTTCCAGACTCCCCTAGCAGCATTATGTCGATGCCACACATTTCCATCTTCATCCTAAACCCCGTCTCCTCCACATCATAGCAATGATGCATGGCCTGCACGGACCTACTTTCCTTCTCAACTCAACCGTCTCTTCCTTTCTCCAACAATCGATCCCAAGCCATACTAGTTCACAAACAATGATTATATGAATTAAGTTATACAAAGCTTGTTAACAGGCTTGTGAACCAACTCAAACTCAATGAGTACAAAATAGCCAATTCGAACTCAAACCCAATTGAGTCTGAGTTTGAGTTCGAGTTAGGTTATCGAGTTCGAGTTTGGCTCAAGGCTAACTCAACTCGTTCAATCGTATGGACATTCCTACACTTAAAGAAAGTGGTATAGACCTTAGATGTTAGCTTAGGCGAAGGAATCAATATATGATTTGTAGAGGTATATGTTGAGATATTATTTATCTTTGCTCCTTTTCATGTATTGTATTTCTTTCTGTATCCATTATTTAATTTGCCCAACAGGAGTTCTCTCTATATAAGAGAACTCCAGGGCTCTCTCATAATTCAATTCATTCTTTTCTCTCCACATGGTATCAGAGCGATGGTCCTAAATCAGAGTTCTAGTACCCTGTGCCCTAACCCCACCCGCCTTCCACCTTCTCTCCCTCCACATGGGATCCGATGTTGAACAGCTCGCTTCTTCCGCACTTTGAGACAAGCACCAACAGCAACGACTGCCCCAATAGGTGAAACCGTATCCCCACTATCCCTAGTACAAGGGCCCACCACTACCAAAAAGGCACCACAACAAACCTCACATGACCGATCAACCCCAAGATTGGAGCTACCCGCAACCAATCAACACACGGGATACCATCTACACAGAATAATCAGGTTCAAGGGTGCCAACCATCTGAGGCAGTATGTACCAAACACAAAGGGTCAAGCTCCAAACCATAGGACACATCAATCGGCTCGAAAAAACTCTCTATATATTCATCTAGGTGCTCTGCCGACAGCCCCAAGCTGCAAGCAACATGAGGTGGCAAGCACTCCAACAACATTTGAAAGGAGGTTCAACCCACCATGTATGTAAGCTCAAAACTTTACTAGTCGTGCAATACTAAACCACAAATCCTCACTGACGAAGGCCGTCGGAGACAAGCTCAAACCACTTTTGCAGAACCCATCAATGCATGTTGGAAGTATTCAAGACCTCGAAAAGAGAAAGGCATACCCAAAAAACAAAAAGTCCTACTGGCCCAATGCAGCGACGCCCCATCCTTGAAACGAGGCCGCCTCCACATAATCCCAGAGATCGTAGCATCAGCCGCTAGCAAAACCCTCACTTGTGATGCTGTGAGGCTGTGCACACATGCAGACAACGACTCCAAGGGGGCAACATCTCCCAAGAACTGGTCCACAAAAGACCCCAGACAACTCTTTATCAGATCCAAGCTACTACCAGAAGCTACCAACGCAATAAAAAATGAGAAACGTTGATTCGCGATCATGCTCCCATTCTCCATTGCAATGGTTGACACCTGTGGCCGCCATACCTGACAAAGCTTGAAATCGCGCCGACGGTGGCCCCACTCGCTGCACTTGAAACAGCGATAGTTGGTGAGCAGTGGAACCAAGGAACCGAGGCAAGAGTTCTGACGCGACTTACGCCCCGAAACACCTCCCAACCTTCATCATTGGTAGTGACAGATGCAGCTCAAGATCTGTCCAGGGGAAGACGACCCCCAGGATGACCTCCACACGATCACCAATGGAACCCAGCGAAGATTTAGATGGTCTAGCAGTAACAGAAGCATGAGGTGATACCCTAGCTTCGAGAAACGAAGGCCCGGGTCAACCGCACAATGACCCTGCGCCACTAGGCGTCGAAACACCCACGGAATCCCACTAGCAAAGCTCCAGCAGAGACAGTCAGCCACTGCGACGGCCCAAGAGCTCCGAGTGGAGACCTAGATCCACCAGGTGGATCCCCAGCAGCAACAGAAACCACGGGCAGCGGCCCAACAGCTCTGGGTGGAGCCCTAGCCCCACCAAACGAAGCATTAGATCCACAGGAACCCAAAAAGTGGAGCTCCAGCACCAGGACATGGCACGGGGGCGGTCCAAAAGCTCCAGGAGGAGCCCAAGTATCATCGGGCGCAGCCCCAGATTAAACACCTGGAGCAACGCACCTCAGGGGAGAGGCGCCGCAAAGCAACCCTAACCCACTCTTGTCACACTCCCGATTCTCGCGCCTCTCAGCGAGCGTCAGCACCCCCCAAAGTGACGCCCCATTCCTCACCCATCAATAGCCCTCAACCTCTTGTCAGGATATTACAGCAAATTGTGACACAGATTATACAAGGTTCTTTTCAAATAGGAAGTCCACTACTTTTTTCTGCCTAACTCAAAGGCAATCTTGTCACATGGAAGAGTAAGAAAGAATTTGCGGTATCTTGCTTAGAAGAGTACGAAAGAATTTGTGGTATCTTGCTCGAGTGTAGAAAGTGAATATTAGAAAAGAGGTCTAAGCATCATCAAAGTTTCAATAGGATTAGGTGGTATTTATCTACTTAAGTATCTTCATCTTCCTTTAGATAGAGTGATAATGTTGAGATGCGACAAAACAACTGCCATGCATAGAGCAAACAATCTCGATTTTCATGAGGAATAGAAACACAGAAGGTGCTCGTTACTTCAACAAGAATCTCATCATGAGGCTTGTGCAGAATTCCATTGTTACTTCTCCATATCGGATCACATTTAAGTCACCGAGGACTTTCTAAAAACTCTTTCGACAAACAAGCTGGGTATGTTAAATATCTTACAATATCACCTCTAAAGAACCAGCTATTCTTTGCAACAAGATCGTCAGCGGATATTACAGCAAATTGGGATGCAGATTATGCACGGTGCCATGCAAATACAAACCCACTAGTCTACCTAACTTGGAGACATTGTCACATAGTGGAGTAAGAAACAATCTGTGGCATCTACCTCAAGTGTAGAAAGTTAAAATCAGACAAGTCGCCTACGCAACATCAAAGTTTCAATAGGTTTAGATAGTACTTAACTACTTATTGATTTTCATCTTCCTTTAGACACAGCGATAGTGTTAGAATGCGACAAAACATTTGCCATGCGTGGAGTGAACAATCACAATTTTCATAAGGAATAGACGTACAAAAGTTGATTTTTACTTCAGCAAGGATCTCATCACAAGGGCTTGCGCATGCCGCATATTTCCATTGTTACGTCTACACATCAAATCACATTTAAGTCACTGAGGCACTTCCGAACTCTCTTTTAAGTAACAAGCTAGGTATGTTAAATACCTACACTCTAACTTCAGGGGGGTGTAGTGAATAGGAAGATATAATCTTTCATGGTATTTTTGTACTTTTTTATCTTTGTGAACTCGTCCCAACCGGCCCTCATTAATATATAGATGGCTAGGGGCCTAGGGCTTATTCATCTATATATTATTTTCTCATTTTTCTCCACAGTTTTCGATGACAAGAGCAAGGTTGCAAAAATCGGTAGTCGGTAATCAATCGGTTGGGCCACTGACTAAGGATTAATCGGCGGTCGGGCGACTAGTCGGATTTAGTCGGACTTTAATCGACTTTGAATTTTATGATTATTTTTAATATATAACTCATTTTTATACATATATTTACATAGATTTAGACTATTTAGTACATTTTTATACTCTTGTAATAAAATAAAAGAAGTAATTGAATTTAAGTAAAATATTAAGCATATTATAATAGTTTGCTTATAAAAACATCAAAACCTAAAAAATATGATATCTCCAAAGCAAAAATTGGTCGACTAGTGTATCTAGTCAGAATTAGTCGGTACTCGGTCGGCCACCCCACTGACTAGACTAGTCGGACCTCCCAATCGGGCCAGTCGGGCAACTTTTACAACACTGGACAAGAGAAAATCATAAAGGGGTCACGGGAAAACCATAAAACAGTAGTGCTTATTCTAGAGAATGTCATCCCAAAAAATCAGTGCATCAAGAAGGTTATAGAGAAATTTTAAAGTTCAAGAAAACTTGTAAGCGTATGCTAACCTTAAGCTCGGGAAGTTCAATAACACATGCACACTCAACAACCTCAGCTCCTGCTCGCTCTGGAAATATAGATAATTATTAGTAAAAAAGAACTTGTAACCGTGATCGTAGAGATATTTCTCGCACCAGAATCATACAAAAATTTGCATTTTGAGAAGAATAAAATTTAAAGAGAGTTTGTGTGCTGTGTCCCCGTTAACCGACGAAAGCCAACGTACACATGATGTTCAATCATGTGCGCAGAACAATAGAAAACAAGGAGAAAGACATAAGTGAGAATCTGTCTGCATTTCATATGAAGCAAAAAAAGCCTCAAATTACATATTCAAGGTATAGCATATTCTTTCTCAGAAGAATGATGAATCAAATATGACTAGAATTTCCAAAAAAAGACCTTATCAAATATTAATAATTTATAATTAATTTCAGATTGAAAGTTTACTGAAGTCAAATAATTAGACTCAAAGTGAAGATACTCAAGTCATCAGCTTTCAAAGTCATCTCATCTAGACTAAACTAAGCTCCTAAATCAACGGGCATCAAAAGGAATGCCGTTTTCATTGTGACATGGAATGGGAAATAAAATGATATACGAATTAGAAAGCAGGTTAAAGATTTGTATTACTACAAACATGAAATATTTTGGACCACTTGTCGTTGCACAACACTGACATACACAATGCAACCGATGATTATGCAGGTCCCATGCTCCATGCCATTTCAGAATCTGCATTTACAAGCCTACTATGTGCTTTCTCCCGTTACAAGCCTTTTAGTAAAATAAATGTACAGTTCACGTGCATACCAAGTAAGTTAATGGCAGCACATAGTGTCCCCCCAGTAGCAATCAAATCATCAACGATAAGAGCATGTTCTCCAGGTTCAACAGCACCTGTGTGCATCTCTAGGCGGTCTGATCCATACTCCAAGATATACTCTTCAGATATAACCTCACCTGCCAAAGGAAGAACCTGATATAGAATGGGCAATCGCACTGGCTTATAACTTTATACTTCTACATTTAACAATATATGACGGTAGAAAAAGAATAGATAACAAACCTGAAGGCAGAGAAAACTATAAATTTTAGATTCTAATGAGGCGTACAGCAAAATCAATGACCTCTGGCTTTTCAAAAAAACTGCTAATTAGGAGATAAACAACAACAACAAAGCCTTTTCCCGCAATTAAGTACGGTCAGTTACATGGATTCTTCGCCTCCATTCAGATCTATTTTGGGTAACTCGGACTTCACCTTGGAGCAACAGGCTCGCGATTCAGAGATAATAAAAAATTATAGATACATGCAACTCCTTTAAGAACTACAATGGAATATTATTCTGAAAAATGTCAAAGCCCAGCCAAATGGTTTTTCTGAGCGATATTTGCACTGAAGCATTACAGTAAATTGATCAATTTAGGGATGGAAAAAGACCATCCGCCTGAAACTTTGAGCAGGTTGGCCAATTTGAATGTCACTTTTTAGAAGACGAACACTGAGCACCACATAATAATTGTCATCTACAGATGCACTTAAAAAATGTCCAGAGAACATGGCCACGAACCATGCCAAACACCCCTCCCAGGTTCCACGAGCAACAAGACAAGACAAAAGTAGAGAGGATGAGGGTCCAAACGGGGACGAGCATCCGGAGAGAGGCGCACGTCCAGAGAGAGGAGTTAGGCTTGGGCCGTAGGACAATGTGTGTGATGAGGTGAGGAAGGCTGCCATCCGAGAGGAACATAGAGTTTTGAAAGGGAGGGTGTGAGCTAGTCGTTCGCAGAGGCTATCCGTGAGCCTGTTGCTCGATGGTGATGGACACTGGTGTGTGATTGGATAAGTAAAAGATCGGTGGGCATCATCTAACTCAACTTGGTGCTTCAAATTCGAGGTGGAAGGGCATGTGGTGCGGCGGTATGGGGCTTGCAACCCGATTCATTTCAAGTATTGCAAGGATTGTCGTCTAGGTGTTGGGAAGATGAGCAGTCAATGTCCCTCTCAAATGAAGGGGGGGTGTTCCCTAAAGGAGGGGAGTGGAGAAAGCCTTGATTGCGAGACGAGACTTGTGAACTTGGACCTGAGTGGCTGGTGGAGGTGAAGGTGCTTCGGATGAGATGATGGGGTTTAATGTTGTTCTTGTGGCATTGGACTTGGTGAGAACTGTTGAGGAGGTGCTGCAGAGGAGTCTTTGTCCTAGTGAATCTTGGTTAGTTGTGTTGAGGGGTCTTCCGGAGTCAACACCTTTAGGGTTCGTTTGGCTGCAGGGTTGGGCAGGGTTGGGTTGGGTTGGGGTACTATTCACAGGGGTACCCCCTCCTCACAGATTACTATTCACCCAGCCCAGCCCAACCCAACCTAATCCAGCCCAACCCTGCAACCAAACGAACCCTTAATGTTGATATTCTGGGATGGACATTCATGTTTTTGCTAGGTTGGAGGCGGTCTACGAAAGGGAGGCTCGACCGTCGATAGTGGTGGTAGAGGTACGGCAACATGAGGCAATGACTCCAATGGGGGAAGAGGAGCAGCATGAAGCGAGAGGTATGGCGTTTTCTCGGGAGGATTGGGTGCAAGATTTGCAAGAGATCATGTGTGATTTGTGAGTGGAATTTGATCATGTATGATTTGTAGGCAAAAACTCCAGAGGTGTTGGAGGCTACAAGCGCAATTCGTTTTGGTTGTGGATGGATTGTGTAAGATCCCTACAACGGTGGTGATAAAGAAATCTCTGAAAGTTGTACAAGATATGCGACAGGAGTTGGCCATCGACGATAACCTTGACTCAATAGGAGTTGGTGGCAGTAAATTTATTGTTGACCAGATCGGGTCAAACAATGGGGGAGACATGGTTAGGGTCTTTGGAGCGTGAGGTGCCTCAGATCGGAGTTGGTCTTTACACCCGAACTAGCCAGGGTTATTTCTGGAACGATGGAGTATTGTAGCCAACATGTACAGATGTTTGAATCGCCCTCTGACTCTGTGGGGCGTAATGCCCAGAATGATCCGGATATTGTGAGAACCCTCTAATGTGTTGTTAATCAAGAGGCGATCAGCATATGTTGAAAGTTGGGAGAATTCTAGCTTGAATTGCACTGCGGGAGGGGTTGCTTTACATCGAGCTCCCATAAACCTAGAAGTTTTTGGTATCCACGACTGATTAGTGATCGATAAAGGTGCATCTCATTTGGGCGAAAGTGCCTTCAGAAAATGGAAGAAGCAAAAGAAGTTGATGTTGGCTACAACGCGTACTAACAGGCATAGAAGATTAGCGATAGGAGAAGGTGTGCATAAAACTTGGTGGAACCCTATTCATTTGTCCTCAAGGAAGAGGAGGAAGCTGAAGACTAGGAGATGGTTGAGACATGAAATAGAATACAAGATGGGGGCAACCCTTTTGTGGGCATTGAAGACGAGGTTGTGATGAAATCTACAAAAGATAAATAAGAAGGAAGATTGATGCATCTTGAGAAGACAAAGATGATACTGAGTGAACATCCACGTATGGGTCGGTAAATGTTAATCCGACCGACCGAGTACCGAATATTGACTTTTGCAACCTTGACTCAGATTGCATCAATAACCCACTACGTAGAATTAGAATCCTTTTTTTATAAGTAATTAGATATCCACAAGCCCTCGTAATGTGATAGATAATTGCAAAAAGTAATTCAATCCATGGAGATTACCATTAATGAAGGTTGTTGCATGGGTCTAGTGCAATGCAAAGAAATTTTTGTCCCCTCAACCCCGTAAACTTACTAACCCTTACCCCGCAGACCTCGTGGTTAACCTTCATCCATTTAACCGTTAAAGGTGACCGAATTCCGTCCCCTCCCCCCGACATCCGCCGCCTCCTTGCTCGAGCCCTCCCCGACCCCTGCTCGAACTACCATCTTGCCGCCTCCCCTGTTGGAGCACCCCCCCCCGCCCCTGCTGCCCTGCAGGGCCTCGCCCACCGCCTCCTGTCCCCTTCCGTGCCGCTCAGAGAAGCCCCCACCCCGCAGGGCTCTGCCTCCCCCGATGCCATCCCCTGCAACCCCGCCCCCTGCCTCATGTCCCCTCCCGCGCCGCTCAGAGAAGCCCCCCCTGCCTCCCCCGCGTCGGTCAGAGAAGCCCTCCCCCCCCCCTTGCAGTCCGACCCCGCGCCGCTCAGAGAAGCCCCCTCCGCCCCGCAGGGCTCGCCCCCCCTCCCTCCCCGCAGGGCTCGGCCATTGCCTCCCCTGATGCCATCCCCTGTAGGCCCCGCCTTCCGCCTCCTATCCCCTCCCGCACCGCTCAGAGCCCCCCCTCCCCCCGCAGGGATCGGCCACCGCCTCTCCTGCCTCCCACGATTCCCTCCCCTGTAGACCCCACCCTTCGCCTCATGTCCCCTCCCGCGCCACTCAGAGCCCACACACACCCAGGTCGAGCGCCGCCCCTTGAGCCCCCTTCCTGGAAACTGACCGCCCCCAGTCCAAGCCCCGCCATAGCTGGAAGCCTAGGCCAGTGTTGAGGGATGAGAGATGGAAGAGGGATGCTTTTTTTTCTTCTGTTGGTTAATTTTAACCGTCCGATCACGAATTGGTTAGATTAACTCGTTTTTAACTCGAGAAAGTTAACTCTAGATGTGTCAATTTAACGGTAGGGTTTGTGGGGTAAGACGGAGCAAGTTTACAGGGTCAAGGGAGGAATTAGGATGTTTCAAAGGTCGTAGAGGTAATTGGCAAAGATTATAGGGTCTGCCGGGTAAAAATCCCAACATAAAAAGGTCGCCCCAATTTTGGGAATAATCCCATCATGTAACATCATTCCAAACAAGGCTTACGGATTACAAAATGGGTGGCATCATAAAGTACTTATCTATTCCTATAGACTAAACATCGGTCCTAGTATATTTAGTATACACAACAAAATATTGACCTTAAATTATATTTGCTAGTTTGGTGGGAGAACTTTTTTTTGCTAGTTTGGTGTTCGCATATAGGGTTTTTGGAAGGGTATGTTGTGATGCGACTTTTTGTAAATTTAGTGTAACGATTCACGAAGATGTGATATTTGGATGTGTTAGAGGTATGTAACTCATGTTTAGTCCTATATTGCATGGCAGGGTACTTACATAGTGGGAAAGTATATAGACCATTATACTACTTGCAATCTTTGTGAGGAATATTATGATGATTTAGTAACAATGAGTGCATTCTACAATGGAGTAGAGAAACCATCTTAACAATCCCAAACCATATAAATCATTGGTGTTCCTATCCTTGATGTTGCACATGGACAGGTCCACGTCCAACAAAGAATATTGTGTCAACAACACCTTGTAGGGCTTCCTTGCCATGAAATATTCCTGCCACATCCAGTTGCCTTGTACCTTGATAGGATTCTCTTCAACTGCTAGATCTGTCATCATCTAGCCAAACTCTATAATGCACTCATCTGAAAGATTCTACCAAAATAGTGGCACCCATGTACCACCTTCGATATTCAAAGGGTATTGCCAATCTACAATTGAAAACTCTATGTTTAATGCCGAAAGAAAAGAGTACGAGATATCTACCTCTTGAAGCCATCATCTCGGTCTCGTCATCCATCAAAAAATAGAAAGACGCCCTATCCCCATCCCCAATATCAAGCACAAGTTAGGTGCCACATCATACATCATTGAGCAAATGACCTTCTAGAAAGTAGGAAAAATGATTGAAAAAAAGAAGCGGAAAATTTTGTGATCGGCTTATGCTATTCATGTTTCTCCCCATTTTATTGTCTTCTCCCAATTTTGTTGATGTCACTATTTCCGACCAGCATAGGAAAAAGGTGGAATATTGTACAGAGTTACAAGTCAGATTCAGATTCTCCAGACCGGCCAGATTTTCAGACTCTACATTTCTTCAGATGTTCAACTCGACGTCAGATTTTTTCCGAATATTCAGCTTCAGACACGCACATGTATGAGGTCTTTCTCAGATGTGCACATGTTTACCATCATTATTTCTGATCCCTATTTTTTGTGTTTCATCCAGGGTTTTCATATAAATCGAAAAACATGATTTATATGTCCACGAAATCCAAGCAAACTTAGACCGTATAGGCCTGTAGAGTCGGCCAAAATGCAACCCTCATAGTGTATGATAGCCCAAAAGGTGGTTGCGAGCGACAGGGCTGTGAGGAGGAACCAACTGGCAGCTGGTACGGCCAGCAGGGGGTTGTCGGCGGCTGGGGCCAGCTGGGCAGAGGCAGCGACCAGTTTGGGAGGTGGGCGGCGGGTTGGGTTAGGGTTTTTTATTTTGGTGGGATAGGGGAACCTCAATCTAGGATTGTTGCTCTGATACCATGTTGGAGAGAAAACAGAATAGCATAATGATGAAGAAACCTCAGGGCTCTCTTATATAGGAGAAAAGCTCTGGGTTAATTACATAAGAGGTATGTGAAGAAAATAGAAATGAATATAAAAAGATATAAATATCTCAACAAATATATATCGTACATGATGGGGAATTGCCTCACTATGACTACCAATTTGTAATGGAAACATTTAATAAGATAGTTGCTTGATTTTATCTCCAATCTAGGTTAACAAAAAGAATTTTCTTTCTAGAAAGTTAAAACAGAAAAAATCGTAAAATCGTTACCTGGTAACTTTTTTGGCTTCCTCAATGGAATGAACTTGGCGCCAATTGCTAATGCAATGGGTGGCCCAAAAATAAAGCCTCTTGCTTCAACTCCTATTTATGGGGGGAAACAGTATACAGAGAAGATTAAATATGTGATCAAGAATAAATCAGATAATAAAGACGTTGATGCAAACCTACCTACCATAAAATTCAATTCAATTATAGAGAACAAAGTTGCTTGCATCAATGGAAAAAACCAGTTGAGTTGAAAAAATTATTAATCCCGAGTGAATAAAATGCCCCTAGCTTTTAAAATTGCAACAACAAATCAAAACTATTTTCCGGTACTAACAAGTCATAAATCAATGACATGTGTAGCCAACAGGCTCACAGTGAATCCAAGTGAGTGAAATTTAACGCCTAAATCTGGCATCAAATAAATAAACAAAAACATGGCCAATGACTGATCAGAGTAAATACTCCAGACAAGAAGAGGACGAAGTTAGATATTCATGTGGACACATACAAGTCACACAGCTTCGAACAAACACCATGCATTTAATTACTGACAACAACAAGCCATCTGTAGTGGTAAGCAATGGAATTAGAAGTACATCACAAGTTACTCCAACAAAAAAGAGGATTCAGAATACCATTAAGGTAGTCAAGCAGAATACATACTTCCACATTACAGGAACAAGGAAGTATCATGTACAAAAGCATGTTTAATTCGTTATACCTAAACAACTCGAACCCCCCTAAATTGTCAGCTGTTGCGGTGTGCCCACCACTTGATATTCCCAATATTCATACACCTGCCTACGTATTCCTTATTGCAAATGTCACTCGACTAATTGACCCTCTCATGACATCAATGCTTCATGCTCGCTGATATCATGTCACCTCGACGCGTCAAGTCCATTGGAAACCCATCACATTTACTCATGGTTCCTTAGAATCATTGCCATGCATAGCGACGGCATGTTTCCTTTACATGAAGTGTTGCCTCTCTATGCTTGTTCTAGCTCTCAATTTCGTCGATATGCATGATACATGCACGCAACCAAAATATGTAATTATCTTCTCTTGTCTACACAAGGCCCTAAATGTTGGTTTCGGTCACCATTTCGGTATCGACCAAAAAAGAATTTCGGTGGAATTTCGATCGGAATTTCGATCATTTCTTGTACTAGGATTCCCATATTTCGGTCATTTCGGTCGAATTTCGATTTCGACTGGATATCGATATTCGATAGAAATTCGACCGAATTTCGCTGAAATTTGAGGCCATGTGTACATCATTGTTTCAACACGATAAAGATGTACTCTCAATCTTCGTTGCCAATGCCTCGATCTTCTCGTGATGTTGCCACTTTCACAAGGATCCATCGCTTTGTGGCCTAAGCTTCTCAAACAAGTAAGATGTGTGGAAATTCATATAAAAGAAATGACTTTCTAAAGAAATCAATGGAACCTTGCAAAAAAAACTCAAAAATGGAATGCTATGTTACAATGTTGAAACATAAATATGCAAAGTATAACAAGAACAGTAAGAATAAAGCGTGGACTCTTTGTGATGCAGCGTGAAATGGAAATATAGGGCTGCATTTATTTAATTTTTATCCGTTAATTTTATTTACGTTTATTTGAGTTGTCGTGTTTTTAATTAAATAAACGAGATCGCCTGTGATCCCAATTAATTAGTTAAAGATTTGAATTTCAAATTAGTCGGTTAGTCGGTTAGAGTCAAATTAGGATAATTGATTTCAATTTGAATTCGAATTTCTATTTTTGTAACCTCATCTGATGCAGCGTGGACCCGAAATATAGGGCCACCTATTTATTTAAATTTTATCGGTTAATTTTGTTTACGTTTATTTAAGTTGTCCTGTCTTTAATTAAATAAACGAAATCGCATTTGATCTCCAACAATTAGTTGTAGATTTGATTTCCAAATTAGTCGGTTAATTAGTTAGAGGCAAATTAGGATCAATTAGTTGTCAATTTGAATTTGGATTATATTTTTATAATCCCATCCCTCCTATATAAAGGGATGGTGGTCCATTATTTTTAGGCAGTCAAGTATTAATGAAAATTTGAGATTTTATCTCCCTCTCTATTTTCTCTCCTCTCTCAACGTGGTCTTCACGGTTCTTCTTCTTCAACCCCTCGTTCCCGACGAGTTTTCTTCTTCTCAACCCCTCCTTTTCTCCACCGAAATTCCACCGCCCAAATTATTTTATTTATCGTCGACGTCGGAATCGTATTTGCATCATTTGGTATCAGAGCATGGCATCTAGGTCGTCCTCACGATCTAACAATCCGTCCAGGCGCTAGCACCGGCATGCATCAAGGAATCATCGTTCATCCGAACAAACACGACGAGCCATCTCTGCCATCGACGCCTACAACAAGGAGACGGAGCGCATGCTACGTGATTTGCAAACCAACTTCCATTCCATGTTTCGAGATCTAATGGCTAACTTTGAGGCCTTCCGCGACGCCCAATCAAAGCCTCCAATCGCTGAAGCCGTCGCCGCGAGTTTTAACGAAGAAAGCCTCGTCGTGGAAGACGATTCGCCCGCTGTCCAGCACCTCCCTGATCTGATTCCGCCACCGGAATCGGTCCCGTTGGTCCCTTCGACCGTCCCGGCACAACCCCCGCCACCCCAGGTAACTCCCCTACCCTCCCCATCTCCGCTACCTCGTCTAACCCTCACAGTCGTCATCCCCTTCCCCAGTCAGACCTCGCTGCCAGCACCACCCACAACCCCTTCCTCCCGCTCCTTCCATTTCCGCGCCCCTCGCCCGTCATCTTCCCCACCCCGACGCCGCCCCTCTTCCCCGGCCTCCCCCGCACCTCTCAGCCCCGCCACCCGTGACCTTCCCCCGCGCCGCCTTCTCCCAGCCCCGGCATCCCCTCCGCCACGCCGCACCGCCCCTCCTCTCGTCATACCCCCACCGCTCGCCCACCCAGCGCCGCCTGCAACCCTCTTTCACCGCCCCGAGCCGCCACGCTCCTCCGTGCAGTCGCCACCCTTCCCTGGGTGCATCGCCAGCGCCCCCCCCCCCCCCAGTGCCCGCGTCCTCCCACGCGCGGGCCCCCTGCGACCCGACCCCCCCTGTCGCCGCCCTTCCCCGCATCGCCTCCCCCTCGCCTTGCCGAACCGCCTCCTCCGTCAGTCGCTCCTCCCCGCGCACTCGCCATCGTCGCGCCTCCCCCGCACCCGCAGCGCGCCTTCCTCGCCGCCTCTTCCATCCCGCGTCGCGCCGCCTCTTGTTGGGGAAGACAAGAACCCTACGGGAAGAACCAAACTTCCGAGATTTGGGGTTGAGAAATCAAGTGGGAAAAATTGCAATAAAATAACCCATAAACCTCCTATTTGCAGAAAGGCCAAAAGGAATAGGAATGAAGGGGTGCGAAATTTGCGCCCAAGCCCCTGGCTGCAAAAATATTTAAAGAAAAATGCTGCAAATCAGAAATGTGGGGACCATCCTTATCCAAATAGGACTAGAGACTTGGGCTTCCCCTATATAAGGACCCCATGGCTTCATTCCTTGGGCACATCTCCTCCCCTCCTATCCTTGTGTCATTGCTTCGCAATGGATTCTCCGAAGGCCATGTTATTCATGCCTCATCAATTCTTCGGTCACCCCAAGGAAGAGACAACAATCAAGAAGACGGCGCCATTTGCGCCACACATGTTCTTCAACCATGAAGGTCGTGTCACCCACGCCCGCGTGTGGACTCCGTCGTTCGCTCCACATCAGTTCTTCCAGCAGATGACTGAACACGCCGATTCGTCCTCCAAGCCTGCAGATCCAGCAATTCGTCGGGAGACGAATTTTTAAAGCGGAGGAGAGTTGATGTAGCGTGGACCCGAAATATAGGGCCACCTATTTATTTAAATTTTATCGGTCAATTTTGTTTACGTTTATTTAAGTTGTCGTGTCTTTAATTAAATAAACGAGATCGCATGTGATCTCCAACAATTAGTTGTAGATTTGATTTCCAAATTAGTCGGTTAATTAGTTAGAGGCAAATTAGGATCAATTAGTTGTCAAATTGAATTTGGATTCTATTGTTGTAATCCCATCCCTCTCATATAAAGGGATGGTGGTCCATTATTTTTAGGCAGTCAAGTATTAATGAAAATTTGAGATTTTATCTCCCTCTCTATTTTCTCTCCTCTCTCAACGTGGTCTTCACGGTTCTTCTTCTTCAACCCCTCGTTCCCGACGAGTTTTCTTCTTCTCAACCCCTCCTTTTCTCCACTGAAATTCCACCGCCCAAATTATTTTATTTATCGTCGACGTCGGAATCGTGTTTGCATCATCATCCCTCCTATATAAAATGATGATGTGCTAGTGTTTTTAGTCAGTACAGTTGATATGAAAAATTGAGATTTTATCTCTCTCCTTCTCTCGTCTCTCTCTCTCCACGTGGTCTTCACGTTTCTCTCCTCCAAACCCCTCGGTTCCCAACGAGCTTCTTCTCTCAACCCCTCCATTCTCTTCTCAATCCCTCCATTTTCTTCTCCACCAAATCCACCGTCAAATATTTTATTTTTCGTCGTCGCCGAAAACCAATCCGCATCACTTCGAGAGAGTCCCAAAAGGACTGTCCCACTCCAAGGGACAAGACCTTATAGAGGTGTTATCATGTTATCAACTTTCTCAAAGTGTTGGAGAAAAATGAATTGCATAATGACCATAAGACCCCACGGCTTTCTTATATAGGAGAAAAACCCTTGGGTAAATAACATGAGAAGTACAAGAAGAAATGAAATAGGAAAAATAACATCAAAGATATATAATAATTTCAACACTCCCCCTCAAGTTGGAGCATATATGTTTATCATGCTCATCTTGGAACAACATCTTTGGAAAGGGCCTCTAGTAAGCGCTTTGGTGAATATATCAGCAATCTGATCTCCAGTAAAAACATACGAGGTAGATATGAGACCCTTCTGAATCATGTCTCTAATATAGTGGCGATCCACTTCTATATGCTTTGTACGTTCATGGAATGCAAGATTATTTGCAATAAAAAGTGATGCTTGATTGTCACATAGAAGCTGCATAGGAAGAGGTACATAAACAGCAAGATCAATCAGAACTGACATGACCCACATCATCTATGTGCATCCTGGCCATGTACTCGGACTCTGCACTAGATCTAGCAACCATTTTATGCTTCTTACTTTTCCAAGTATAGAAAACCCAGAAGTGGACTTCCTGTCCCTAGAGTATTTGCATAATCTGCGTATGCACACGTTGTGGCGTCAAGAGACGTGTCTCTGTTGAATAAAAGACCAGTACATGATGAAGACTTCAGATATCTCAAAATCATGTAAATAGCATCCATATGCACCTTCCTGGGTTGCTTTATGAACTGACCCATCTTGCTAACAGCAAAGCATATATCTGGCATGGTGATGGTAGCATATAGGAGCTTTCCAACCAGCTCCTTGTATCTCCTCTTATCTATCCCCTCAGTGTCATCATCATATAATCTCATACTTGGATTCATAGGAGTAGTTGCGGGCTTGTACCATGTTACATGTTTCTAATAGAAGATCAGTAACAAACTTCCTTTGGATCATCACAAGACCACGCTGGTTCCTGACTAATTCTAATCCAAGGAAGTATCCGAGATTGTCAAGATCCTTGGCCACAAACTGCTGAGCAAGGAACTCCTTGGTTGCATGAATGCCCGGTTCATCATCACTAGTGGCATTTATATCATAAACATAGACAAGAATAGCAATTGTACCTCTCTGTGTCCTCTAAACAAAAAGTGAGTGATCCGCAGTGGACTGAGCAAATCCCTGATGCTCTATAAACTCTGAAAGCTTATGGTACTAAGGTCTCGGACTCTGTTTCAGACTGTAAATCGCCTTGTGGAGCATGCACACCTTCTGAGACTCCCCCTCAGCAGTAAACCTTGGTGGTTGCTGCATATAAACCTCATCGTGTAAATCGCCATATAGAAATGCATTCTTCACATCAAGCTGGTGAAGAGGCCATTCACGTGAAACAATTGATAGGAGAATGCGTAAAGTCGAGTGTCTGGCTACAAGAGAGAAGGTATCCTGATAATCCACCCCATAAGTATGGGAAAATCCACGTGCTAAAGGCCTTGCCTTGTAGCGATCCACACTACCATCAACTCGGTGCTTCACCGTAAAGATCCATTTGCACCCCACAACTGATGCACCTGGAGGAGTAGAAACAACACTCCAAGTACCACGAGACTGCAAAGTGACCATCTCCTCCTCCATGGCAAGTCACCAACTGCTATCATGTATGACCTCCTGATATGTGCGCGGAATAGTAACAGCTGAGAGGCCCATAATAAACCTCTTGTACTCGTCTGAAAGATGGTCCAATGAAACATCCGCAGCTAGAAGATATGCGGCACAATTGCGACATGGTTTCCTCAAGGCAATAAGTATATCAAGGTCATCAGTCTCTATATTCTCTATATTCTCGCCATATAGAAATGCATTCTTCACATCAAGCTGGTGAAAAGGCCATTCACGTGAAACAACTGATAGGAGAATGCGTAAAGTCGAGTGTCTGGCTACAAGAGAGAAGGTATCCTGATAATCCACCCCATAAGTCTGGGTGAATCTACGTGGTACAAGCCTTGCCTTGTAGCGATCCACACTACCATCAGCTCGGTGCTTCACCGTAAAGATCCATTTGCACCCCACAACTGATGCACCTAGAGGAGTAGAAACAACACTCCAAGTACCACGAGACTGCAAAGTGACCATCTCCTCCTCCATAGCAAGTCACCAATTGTTATCATGTATGACCTCCTGATATGTGCGTGGAATAGTAACAGCTGAGAGGCCCATAATAAACCTCTTGTACTCGTCTGAAAGATGGTCCAATGAAACATCCGCAGCTAGAAGACATGCGGCACAGTTGCGACGTGGTTTCCTCAAGGCAATAAGTATATCAAGGTCATCAGTCTCTATATTCTCTGGTACCAGCACATCCCATGTATCATCATGTGGATCAAGCATGGAACCAATGCCATCGGTAAAAACAATGTGATCGCATACTCGGGCATGCTGGATGACGAGGAAGGCGTAGGAATAGAGGGAAAGTAGAAGACCTGTAAAGGTAAAAACGAGGTAGGAATTGTGTCAGGGTAGATGGAGGTGGAGGTGGTTGAAGTGGAGGAGGCTGAGACTCAACATGAGGAGATGGTGGTGAAGATAACGGAGGTGAATGAACAAAGATATCTTCACCAGTGTCAGCATTCGACAACATGTCACATGTTGGAGAAAAAACATAATAAACTCAAAAAATGTGATATAAGCACTAACATAGTATTTTCGCCCAACAGGATCAGAACATTTATACCCTTTTTGGGTACGAGAATAACCAACGAACACACATTTGACAGCTCTAGGAGAGAGCTTGTCACGACCTGGAGTAAAATTGCGGATGAAAGCCACAGATCCAAATACCCTGGGAGTAAGGGAGAATAAGTCCTTCTCGGGAAATGCAATCAAGAAAGGAACTTTTTCTCCAATGATAGCAGACAGCAAGGGTTTAAATATCGATTTCGGATATCGTATCGATACCCTCTCGATACGATATTTCATCGAAATTTCGACCATATCGACCGCCATTTATGAAGAAATGATCAAAAACTGCCCTCATATCGCCATTTCGCTCGAGATTTCGGTTCCTTATCGAAATCGAAATTTTGCCAAAATTTCGCGAAATCTGAAACCATGGTTAGACAACATGCGGTTTACAAAGTAACAGGCAGTGAGAACTGCATCACCCCAAAGCAAATGAAGAGCTCAACTCTAAATCAAAAGAGTCCTCGTGACATCCAAAAGATGACCGTGTTTGCGCGCAGCAACACCATTATGCTGGGAAGTGTAAGCACACCAAGTCTAATGAACATTAATGGAACTGAGAAAGGCAGGCAAATGTAAAGTAGAAAACTCCAAGGCATTGTCAGTGCGAATAAATTTTACATCAGCAGAAAAAATATTCATGATCTCAATAAGAAAAGATTTAATAACAGGACCAACTTCATACTTATTGTTTAACAAAAAGACCCAAGACAATCTACAGAAATCATCCACACCAACCATATAGAACCGATGTCCCTGATGATCCGAAACACGATTAGTACCCATATGTCAAAAGAAGCAACTCAAACAGATGACTACTATGATGACTCTGACGACTCAGAAAAGAGATACGATGGTGCTTCCAAAGGTGATACGTCTCACACTCCAAGGTAGTATGAGTAGAGATCTGTGGGAGAACATGACACAGCTTCTGCAAAGGAAGGTGGTCAAATCAAAGATGCGATATGAAAAGAGAAATAGATTCATACAGAATAGTAGCAGCACTAGCACATAAAGGTTGAACAAGTATGTAAAGCCCTCTCTGTTCACAGCCACATCCAATCACCCTGCCCATGAGTATGTCCTGAAACACAAGAGAGGATGAATCAAATATGGCACGATAATGTAAATCTTTTGTAATATGCCTAATAGACAAAATATTTATATGAAACGTTGGAGCATGTAAAACATTCTGCAAACGCATCGAGGAAGCTAGAACAATCTCCCCCTGACAAACAATGGGTAGGTGATCCCCATTAGCAATCACAACTGATCTGCCAGGAGGAATAGACCTATGGGAAGTAAACTAAGCTCAATCTCCACACATATGATGAGATGCTCCAAAGTCCATGATCTAATCGGACAAATCCGAACTGCTATTCGAAGAGGCTCTAGCAACGTGTGCGATATCTAAAGAACCTGTAGTCGAAGTGGTAGGAGTAGAAATCATCTCTCTCAGGCTGGAAACAATATCATCAAATCGCGCATCATGAGCAGAAGCAAAAGTAGGAGTAGGTTCGGACCATGGCCTTAAATTTCGCCGAAATTCGACCGAATTTCGATTGAATTTCGATTTTGGTAGGTGACCGAAATTCGGCCGAAATGGCTATATCGGTCGAGATTTGGGGGGGTCTAGTTCAAAAAACCATCGAAATGACCGAAATTTCGGTCGAATTTCGAAAGAAATTAGTCCGAAATTTCATTTCGGTCCCTCACCGAAACGAAACCGAAATCCGACTTTTAAGGCCTTGGTTCGGACTGCTCAGCTACACGGGCAGACGCAGGATAGCCATGCTTCAAATAGCATGTCTCCTCAGAATGACATGGATGGTCGCAATGTGAACAAGGGCCACAATGATGTCCTCCTCCACCATGCGGTCCTCAGCCACGAAACTGTGAAGTACCCCCTCTGCCACGAGAAACTATAATGGTAGAAGGAGTCGGTGCCGCAGAACTAGATGAAGTAGTAATTCTACTCAGCCTTTTGTAAACCTCCTCCATTGGAGATATCATCTCCAGTAAATAGTTGAGTATGTGTTGCATCGTACTCAGAGTCAAGAGATGACATAAATACTCGTGTCATAGTAGCATTTCGATATGTTTGTCGCTGCTCAGTGCTATTAGTAATAGGTATGAAGCTATGCAGATGCTCAAACATACCTCTAAGATGCGAGAAGTGTGTATGAAGATGTCGACCATTCTGCTTGGTCGAAAAATATCAAACTGCAACTATAGAATTTTACTCTCGTTCTTTATCTACTCATATATATCTGCTAAGATGTTCCACATAGCCTTTGATGTGGGTTGATTGATAATATCATTAGCAATCTCTGTGGAAAGCGTCTCAAAGAGCCAAATGCAAGCATAGGCATCATCTTGCTTCCCAGAAGCATTAGCCCCAATCTTGTCCTTCGGTTCTCGATCCGTCAGAATGTGCTCCTTGTTATGGCACCGCATCAGGGAGCGAAAATACATGGACCACAACCCGTACTTGGTCCCATCCATCTTCACGATGAGATCCGGGCCCTTGAAGGCATCGTACGATGAAAAAAACATCACCCTTGTTATCTAACACGATAGCAAGAACGCCGATATCCAGAACAAAACTGTGTAGACTGCTCTAAATGAGTCTACACAATCACATAGAGGATTGGTTGTATTTGTAGACTCATACAACCATCCTCATCTCTTGTTGTAGGTTAGAGTTAGAAGTCGTGATTTATATGTTGAAAATCATGAAAGACAGAGCACGGTCTAATAGCAGGCTGCACGGGCGCAAAGGGCAGCGGTGCGCGTTATGCACACAAATGCACGCTTTGCTCAAACGCACGCAGAAGCACGCGTAGTGCGCAGATACGCTTGGAGCAGATGCACGCGTGGAGCACAAATGCACAGATGCGCATAGGGCACAGGGTGCATATGCGCAACGCATGGGCTGGGTGGCGTGGGATGGATGTGCCGCCTTCATGGGGGTGGCTGGCGACGTGGAGAGGGAGGAAACATGCCAGCGGCGCGCAGGGGCAAGGGGCGTGTAGAGTTAGGGTGGTATGATTCAAGAATCCCGGTATAGGACCGTTGCTCCGATACCTTGTTCGAGAAAATGAATTACATAATGATCATAAGACCTCGTGCTCTCTTACATAGGAGAAAAGCCCTTGGGCAAATAGCATGAGAAGTACCAGAAACAATGAAATAGGAAAAATAATACCAAAGATATATAATAATCTCAACACAAAGAATACAAGAGGTGTGCGCTCTTTATCTAGCATCGTTAACACATCCAATTCCTAGTACTAGAAGATATGGGACCAAACAAGAATTGTTATAACTTACTCTAATTGGATATTAACAATATCAATTTAACTCAACTCTTCATCTCTCTCAATAATTATAATAAACGTTGTCTGGCTATTTACTGTCTGGCTATTTTACTCATTTACATGATAAATTTGCTCAAGACATAAGGAGGCAGCTACTTGTTCGACTTCGATTAAGGAAATTATACACAATAAAGTAAGACTTGCACGTATTCTATAATCTTGTTAAAGTCTCTTTATTTAATTATATAATTGATCTATGAATCATTGTATCTCCAATTTCGTATATACCATAGTATGTGTTTTTTTTTGTATTTTACCTTTGCTGCTTGTTTCAGCTTACTCTTTATTTGTAGAACATGACAACAGAATGTTTGTGAGTAGACTTCGAAATACCTCGAAATATAAGCTACCAGGCAGGGAAGCAGCATTATGTGGTACTTTACATTTTCATTACAATGACATTGTCGCCTGAGTTAGGCTTGACAACGTGATGTAATGAATTCGTTGAACACTTACCTCTTTCTTACGTTTTGATTTAATGTATACTTGTGAAAATAAAGCCATTGTGGATTGGTATTGAATTCATATTTCCTTGCACTTTTTATTGAACGATGTGTAACTTTGGTTAAATTGTGATTAATTCCCCCTAAAGTCACTACAAGGTTGACTCGGTCAGGATGTTACAGAAATGATATCATAGTACATAGTACAAAGTTCTGTTGAGAAAATGCTGAGAGCAGAGCCAAGGATCAATCGCCCATACAATCAATATCTCCAAGTTAAATAATATACACTTATCTTCCATGCTTTGACCAAAACTAAAGTTCATCATGTATTACATATAGTGGCTCCTCTTAAGTAACGAACAGAGATTGTGCCAATCATGTTTGCCATGATACAAAACATGGAAACATGCAAAGGCCAGGAAAGTGGAGCAGGAGTATCCAGGCAAGGAGAGATGCAGTTCTGATGAACTAATAAACTCAAGCACTTAGGAAAATGTCAATAGCTAGTTAGTTTTCAATCCCTAATGTTTGAACTCTTTAAAGGAATAGGTTGCAGGCATGTGTCCAAGTAGGGCCTTGGTGAAGTAGGGCCTAGGTAAAGGTCAAGAAGGGAGACTACAGTCTCAGGCAACGGGGGAGTTGACGAAGAGGCCAAAGCAATATAGGCGCAGACCGCAGAGGCTAGGACTTTGCACATGATGGAGGACGTAGTTGATGTGATGACAAAGGTAGCAAAGGAAGCTAAGTAAGGTATAGTATCCTATCCCAGGTGGTACTGACTGGATTTGTCATTAAGTTCCTAGGTTAACAGGGGAAAGAGGGGAAGTGTGAAGACTCCTTTCTCTGCTCTCTTTCCTAAACAAGAGCCCACCACACCGCTAAATTCAAATGAATCAAAAAGCTTGTCAGCAGGACAGAATTTCCTCCTCGGAGGGAGCATGAGATGAATAATCCATAAATGGACCAAATAGATCAGGGGAGTCCGAAGTTCATCCTCGGATGGTTCTTCCAATATCTCTTTATTCCGGGTTCGTCAAAAAAGAAGAATAAATCGAACAAACGTCTAAGCCTTCTCTTGACTCGTGAATAGGACAAGTGTCCATGAAACTACCTTAACCCTAATGCTTATTTGACAAAAGACCTCTCTGATACAATTGAACTGAAGTCGACAACTAATACTCTATATACGTAATTTCGTGAGTCAGGTTTCTGTCTTGAGAACATCATGTTGCAGGGTACCACTCAAGATTAGTATAGGCGAGTAGAATGGGAAGCTTAATAGAATAGTTGTTAGAAAACCTGTCAGAGTCACTACAATTGAAAATGAGTCTCCTCATCAGAGTACTCTGGCCTGCCACAACATGTGGACAACTGCTCCATCTCTGAAAAGGGTCGAAAAAAGCATCGCTAATTATCCATACGCAGATCTCTGAAGATGGGTCTCTCATAGGGAGACCTCAAAATGGGTTCTCTCTTATAGGAGCATCAGAAGGATCTCGTATTGAAGTTCACGATCGTTGGAGAATGGAGTCTGAAGAAGTCTCTTTGTCGAAGAACTGGTTCGCTCCCATCTGGTACAGAGAATGGTACTCTACACTGGAGTCCTTCTGAAACCACATGAAAATGGGTTCTCTCTTATAGGAGCATCAGAAAGATCTAGTATTGAAGTTCACGATCGTTGGAGAATGGAGTCTGAAGAAGTCTCTTTGTCGAAGAACTGGGTCGCTCCCATCTGGTACAGAGAATGGTACTCTACACTGGAGTCCCTATGAAACCACATGAAAACCCTAGCCCACATGGCATAGGGAATGGTCCTCTATCCTGGAGTCCATATGGCTCACATGAAAACTCTGACCAGAACATAAAAGATGGGGACCACACAAAAGAAGGCATACATGTGCTCATCTGAAAAAAGATCGCATAAATGTGCGTATCTAAAATTGAAGATTTGGAATCTCTGATCATCAAGTTTGGATATCAACTGTAGAGTCTGAACATCCGGCTGGTCTGGAATCTGAATCTGGAACAGACATGTGACTCTACATAATACTCCCCCTTTCTCCCATTACATCGACTATGTTGGGAGAAGACAAGATAAATGGGAAAAAGAAAACATGAATCATGCGTATTATTATTATGTGGCTATTTCATTCATCATCATTTTTTAATAGTCGTCTCAATTTTTATCTCGACTTTTCTTTTCATCATTCTTTTTTTGCAAAAAAAATCTCTCAGCTATTTTCCTCCCCTTTTTATAGCTGTTACTTTCTTGGGGAACTACTCTCTTTTTTCTTATCTCCTTTTTTCAAAAAAAACCATTTATCATTTTTTTGGCCGAAGTTGCCCCTTGGGCTTATATTAGGGTTCCCAACTAGGGAACTCTTCTCATGACGTCACGCCACCCACGCCTCGGAACCGTGCAATGCAGAGAGGGAGGTGTTTCCTGGATGGAAGGCGCGAGAAAGAGAGCTCGGACATCGCATGGGGATCACGCGTCGATGCTAGCGGCTCCATCAGGAAGCGAAGATGGTGATGGCTCCACCTGAAGTTGCTTGCACCGCCGCCAGGAAGTGTTGCTGTCACCGCCTTCGATAGAGATGGAGCACGCGGAGGAGGTGCTGCTATGGAGATTACGGCATGTTGGAGGGGAAACGTGAAGATCTACACCGCAACGATATTTCGTTGATGCCATGGAGGTGCTTGGAAGGATGCGTTAAGACCTCGATGACGTGGAGTATCTCTTGCACACATGCACGCCCAGGAGGAGTTTCAGGGCTCTGCCAGGCGATGCGGCTACTCCGCCTAGGTTTGGGGAAGTTGCGCGATCTCAGGCCCTCCTTAACGAAACCGATGACCTCGAGCCATCTGGAGTCGTGTTTTACATATGTCGGTCAAGCTTTGGACCGCTTGGAGAAGTTATCGACACATGAAGGGAGACTCCTGGAGATGTAGATATGGAACCTCCGTAAGAAAAATATGATGATTTTCATAATATGAACCGATCTTGTCGATAAGTGGAGAATATTGCGCAAACTGAAAACAGATCCGATTGTTGTTGACGATAAATGCGCGGATAAGAAGAATAAATCTTGATCGAATACATGCGTGCAAAATTAGGATTTTACAAAAAAAAACCCTAAAAGGTGTTCTTAAACGAACCACAAATAATCCTCACTAATAAATCTTCAAGAACAATGGAGAATTGAATCTCGATTCTCGAATATAACTGAACAAAAATCTTCAACAATAAATCCATGAGAATCGAACCCGCTCTGATACCATGTTATAAGATAGGAATGCGAAAGTGAAAATGATAATCAAATCATAAACTAGAGAAATATGAACATGAAGAATAAGATTTTTACGTGGACCTACTCCCTAAGGAGCAGGACAAAACCACGGGAGAATGTCTCAAAGAGCCATATGTTTCATTGCTTTTTCTCATCGGATACAATGGGTGTGGGGGTCTATATATAGCCTCCACTGAATCTCCACATCTCCAAACAGGTAGATGTGGGACTAAAGACTTGGATGTCATAAATGGATCCTGGAGAGATTCATTTACCCATCTACAATATAAGTGGCACACAACCAAATACTCCAACAGTTGTCAATCGTGACACTCATCTTCGTTGCTGATAAAAAAATATTCTTCAAACTACATAATATTATTCACGCATTTAGAGGTGCTTTATATTTTTTTAATAGCAGTGATATATTTAATAAAGATAAAAAAATATAAATAAAATAATCAAAGATGAAATTAAATGCCTACTAAGATATGCTAACTTGAGTTATCGACATCAAAGTCCATGAAAAGAAGAATTGTACGAAAGTGAGGAGTCCGAAAAGAGAAAGTGTGTGAGGGGGTTTGAGGTGAGTCGTTACAAGGGATGAGGAAGAGGTCACTTGATGTCGTCGTATGGCATATGGCTCTAATGAATGTGTAGAAAGGGACTAGTCCGATCGGACTGAGGGCGGGAGAATGGGAGAGTAGTAGGAAGCGTGGATAGATTTTTCCATTCCCGTAAATGGTGTTAGTATTATCTTTGGTTGAAGAAGGGCCAAAAATGAAAGAGCAAAGCCACCGCACTTATAGTACTAGCGTCAAAAAGAACTGTTGACGCATATAGTAGTAGTGTTTGTATCCCTTCTCTATTTTATTTTTCATTGTATGCTTTATGTAATTTACACATAGGCTACTCTCCTATATAAGAGAGCCTAGGGCTTATGGAATAAACAACTTGCTCATTTTTTCCAATATGGTATCAGAGCGACGGTCCTAGACCGGAGTTCTCGAAACACTACCCCACCACACCCGCCGGCCTCTCTCACTCTCTCCATCCGATCGGCGCCGCCCTCCCTTCCGTGCACTCCTCCTCTCCGATCTGCGCTGCACATCCCATCTCTGGAGCGCGCATCTCCTGCGCGTGATCTCTGGTGCCTGCGCGCATCCCATCGCGATCTGCGCGAGTGCGTGAGGGCTTCTTCCATCGCCCTGCGCGTGAACTCCTGTGTGCAAGGCTGTGCGCGTGAACTCCTGTGCGCGCGTGATCTCCCATCGACTGTGTTGTGCGGCTGTGTCGTGCGCATCCAGTGCGCGTGCCCAGTGCGCATCCAGTGTGCATTCAGTGCACCAGCGCGTGTAAATCCTGTACGCGTGCACGTGTCTAGCCCTAAAGCGCAGAAAACCATCATGATGGGTTTAGTTGCTTGAGGTCTACACGTGCAACTAAACCCGTCAATGTCATTGTAGACGAAGATAATCACTGGTCAATAACTCCAGTCTTCAGTATCCAAGATGTCAGAAAACAAGTCAGATATCCCATCTATTGGCGCTTTTCGTGGTCCAGCGTCTATAGTAAAGAAGGATGGTACAAATCATGAACTGTGGGCAATGCAGTTCATGAGCATGATGAAGTCAACAGGCAAGAAACACATCCTTACTAAACTTGAGCCTGCTGAGAAGACTGGAGTCAATGCCTCTTGGGAGGCTGATGATGCATATGCCAAGGTTTGGCTATCTGGTACATTGGCTATTGAAATTGCCAATGACATCCTACATCAACCCACAACCAAGGATATGTGGGATATTCTGGCGGCAACATACTCTCAGGCGAAGAACGAGACGAAGATTCTACAACTTCAGCATGATATATTCACAATAAAGCAGAATGGTCGCCCTTTACATTCTCTCTATACATCACTGAGAGGGATGTTCGAGAAGCTCTATAGCTTCATGCCTCTTACTGCCACGCCAGAACAACAGAAGACATACAGGAACGCGACCATAGTGGGTGTGTTTCTGGCTGCACTCGATCCAGAGTATGAGGCTGCACGATCACAGATTTTGGCTGACTCTACTATTCCTCCCATGGAGGAAGCTTTCCATAGATTTGAGTCGGATCACAGTTCCTTCCACGGCTGCGATTCAGAATTCTTCAGCCATGGCAGCCAACAGAGGTCGCGGATTTCATCACCAGGGCCGTGGACGTGGACCTCGTGGAAGAGGTGGCCGCACTAGGCCAACATGTACCTATTGTCACCGAGTTGGACATAATGAAGACACATGCTACTCGAAGCATGGATTTCCTGCTGAGAAGATAGAGCCTCCATCTGCTGCTACTTTGGATCAACGGTTCGATGATCTAGTTGCCCGTCTGAGGGGCATTATTCCACCATCCGGTCCAGCAGCGACTACAGAGAGTCATTCTGATGCCGCTGCTTCTGCCTCTGCGTCTACCAGTGCTTCAGGTAGTATACTCGCACTCAATAGTAGTAGATCAGATACATTACCATGGATTATGGACTCGGGCGCTACACATCACCTATGTGGCGACCAGAGTCTACTTACAGGATACACTCAGATCCCTCCAGGACGGACAGTAGTAATTGCCAATGGTACACAATCCCCCATCACTGGTCAGGGGGAGATTAGATTGACATCTTCTATGCAGCTCAAGAATGTGCTACATGCACCTGATTTTTCAATGAATTTGTTGTCAATTAGCCAGATTACGAAGGATCTACATTGTCGGGCAATTTTTGATCCATCTTCTTTGATTTTTCAGGACATCCATACGGGCAACGTGATTGGTCGTGGCTATGAGCAAGGAGGCCTCTACCGCCTGAATCAGACCCCATTTGTTGGAACCTCATCCTCTCCTACTGGACAAGTATCTACTTTATTGTGGCATCTGCGCTTTGGTCATTTACCGCTTCAGAAGTTGCGTCAAGTATTACCTTGTAGTCTTCCTCACACACCTATTCATTGTGAGGCGTGTCATTTGGGAAAGCATCACAGGTCGTCCTTTCCCAGTCGTCCAGGTCGGAGTAGTACCTCCAAGTTTGAGTTATTTCATATTGATGTCTGGGGTCCGAGTCGTGTACCTGATCATCAGGGACACAGATTTTATATAGTATTTGTGGATGATTTTTCTAGAGTGTCATGGGTGTTTCTGATGAAAAATAAATCTGAAGCAGGAAATATCATTATCTATTTTCTGAATGAAATACAAAATGTTTTCTCCACATCTGTGAAGTTTGTGAGAAGTGATAATGCCTTAGAGTTGTGCACCAATGTTCTTGCCAATTATTACTCCTCAAAAGGGATTGTTCATCAAACATCTTGTGCTCATACATCTCAACAGAACGGAATTGCTGAAAGGAAACATCGTCACCTTCTTGATGTCACAAGATCACTCCTTATACAGAGTCATGTCCCCTACTCCTACTGGGGTGATGCAGTTCTCACTGCATGTTACCTAATCAATCGTATGCCTTCTTCTGTCTTGAATGAACAGATTCTGTTTTCCATCATTCATCCTGGCAAGGATCTGTTTACTCTTACTCCTCGTGTGTTTGGGTCAGTTGCTTTTGTCCATCAGTTGTCGCCTGGTACTGACAAGCTCTCTCCTAGGGCTGTCAAATGTGTTTTTGTTGGGTACTCCAGAACTCAAAAGGGGTACAAGTGCTTTGATCCTCTGCGTCGGCGGTATATGATCAGTGCAGATGTTACATTTTTTGAGTCTGTTATGTATTTTTCAGCCTCAGGAGACAAGCAGCTACCACCTCTATCCACTGATGCCATATATATGACACCACCACCTGAGATGTCGTCACCAGCACCACCACCACAGATGTCGTCACCACCACCACCACCGCCGCCACCACCACCACCTATCTCACCGCTACCGTTCCATTATACCCGCAGGCCTCCTCCCGCTCATGGTCATGACTCGTCTACTAGCTCGCCTATGGTATGTAATGAAAACATTACTGTTGATGGATCTGACGACATTTCTGAGCAAGATATGTTGCAGGGGCCAGATGAGACTACAGTTGACTTAGATGTTCCCATTGCCCTATGCAAGTCGAAGAGGAGCTGTGCTACATATCCATTATCAGCATCTGTGTCCTTTGACAGGCTATCTGGAGATTTCAGGTCATTTGTTGTGGCACTGTCAGCTGTAGATATTCCACGCAATCATCAAGATGCTCTGCAGGATAGTAGATGGCGGCTAGCAATGGAGGAAGAAATGGCGGCACTTCAGTCCAGAGGAACTTGGAGTTTGGTTCCTATACCTCCAGATGTGAACCCGGTGAGCTGCAAGTGGGTGTTTACAGTGAAGCACAATGCAGATGGCTCCATTGATAGGTACAAGGCGTGTCTTGTTGCACATGGCTTTACACAGACATACGGGGTGGATTACCTAGACACATTCTCGCCTGTGGCACGTCATTCCACTCTACGGATCTTGTTGTCAGTTGCATTTGCTAAAGACTGGCCGCTCTATCAGCTGGACGTGAAGAATGCATTCCTATATGGAGATTTACAGGAAGAAGTTTATATGCAACAACCACCTGGTTTTGCTGTTGAGGGGGAGTGCTACAAGGTATGCAGGTTACATAAGGCTATCTATGGCCTTAAGCAGAGCCTCAGAGCATGGTTTCAGAAGCTCTCAGATCTCTTCGAGAAACAAGGATACAAACGCTCCAATGCTGATCATTCCTTGTTTGTACAGAAGACTGCTAGAGGTATCATTGTGATTATGGTTTATGTTGATGACATCTTGATTACAGGAGATGATGAGCAGGGCATAAAGCAGGCGAAAGAAATGCTGGGTAGTGAATTTTTCACTAAGGATCTTGGTGATCTTAGATATTTTCTGGGGCTTGAATTTGCTAGAAATTCATATGGGTTAGTAAGTCACAAAGGAAATATGTTACAGATCTGTTGAGTGAAACAGGTATGCTTGGGTGTCGACCTGCTACGACACCAATGGATCCCAGCATGAAGCTTTATGATGATGACACAGAGGAGGTGGACAGGAGAAGATACAGAGAACTGGTAGGCAAACTGTTGTATGCCACGGTCACTAGACCAGATATATTATTTGTAGTGAGTCGTGTGAGCCAGTTCATGGAGCAACCACGCCAGGTGCATATGGATGCACTACATATGATTCTTAGATATCTCAACTCTTCTCTAGGTGCAGGTCTGCTATTCAAGAAAGGAAAGGGGATTTCTATCTCAGCATGTGCAAATGCAGACTATGCAGGATATCCCAAGGACAGGAAGTCCACCTCAGGGTATGTCGTCTATGTTGGAGATACCCTAGTCTCATGGAGAAGCAAGAAACAGACGGTGGTAGCTAGATCTAGTGCTGAATCCGAATATAGGGCTATGGCCCAGGCTACTACAGAAATGATGTGGGTGAAAGCTGTGCTTACAGACCTATGTTTAGATGTACCACTTCCTATGAACCTAGAATGTGATAATCAGGCTGCCTTGTTCATTGCAAACAACCCAGCATTCCATGAGCGGACCAAACACATTGAGGTTGACTGTCACTTCATACATGACATGATCCAAAAGGGGTTCATTGCTACGTCTCATGTTACCTCAGAGAATCAGACTGCGGATATATTTACCAAAGCATTGCTACGGGGCCCATTCCAGAAGTGTGCGTCCAAGTTGAGCATGATTGATATCTATGCTCCATCTTGAGGGGGAGTGTTAACGCATATAGTAGTAGTGTCTGTATCCCTTCTCTATTTTATTTTTCATTGTATGCTTTATGTAATTTACCCATAGGCTACTCTCCTATATAAGAGAGCCTAGGGCTTATGGAATAAACAACTTGCTCATTTTTTCCCAACAAGAACATATTCACATTGAGACGATTTTCTTTCATTTATGGTTATGTCTTGCTCTCTGGAACCTTGAACTGGCATTGCAGTCCCTCATCTATAGAATTCGCTAAGAAAATGAGAGGTAGGAAGGCTTGGGTGGGGGGATGAGATCGAGAATGCATGAAGTCAAGACCAGAGTGTGTCTACTTCCCCCATGCACTTTGAAGCATCTTTGAAAGAAGACTTTTCACATCCTCTTTCTTGCATGTAAACGCATCATCCCCCTGACTCCCATGCTTGGCCCTGAGAAAATTATATATCTTCTAGTATATATAGATTTCTGAATACGGGTTTCCTCAAATATATAGTGGGAAGGTCATGCTCAATAAAGAAGGTGGTCCAAAAAGCAAGTGGAGTGGTCCACCTTTGAGTTCTCACAGTCCGACTTCTCAGAGTTAGGATGAGAAGGAATTATTAGATAAGGAGTAGGTATATTGGCTTGTCTTTTTTCAGGGATATAGGGGAATAATAGAGTGGAAAGAATTAGAAGACAAAGAATCAATTAGGCCCTAGAGAACTAGTGGGAAGATAGAAAAATGAGAGAAAGAGAGGATTTTTTTGTAACATAAACTAATAACTTCCAATATTAATGAACTTTATTTTTTTTTGAAGCCAATATTAATGAACTTTATAGAAAATTTCTTTATTAGAATATTATTTTTATTGGTTTATTAAGAACAAGTAGATCGACACTAGGGGAATCAGTAATGTTTCGAGAAAAACTAATATAAGAGGTTGCGGAAGAAGAAAGGATTTTTTGATCGCATGGAATTAGCTAAACATTTTATTCAAACAAATGTAAAAACAAGATTGGATAGTTTTGTGTCTATTATCAAACATTCCCCCTGAGTTAAGACCCACCATTTAGATAGATGGAGGTAAACTAACGGGTTCCAATATTAATGAACTTTATAGAAGAGTTCTTTATCGGAATAATATTCTTACTGATTTATTAACAGCAAGCAGATCAACACAAGGGGAATTAGTAATGTGACAGGAAAAATAATATTAAGAGATTGTGGATACACACTTCTTAATATTGGGATTTGTGGACAACCAATGAGGGGCGCTCATAAAAGTTTACAAGTCCGTTTAAGATGTAATTGAAGGCAAACACGGAGGATTACGTAAGACTGTGCTCGGTAAATGAGTCGATTACTTGTGGCACTCTGTCGTGGGACCTTCCCTTTCATTATATCAAAAGTGTGGCAACAAGATGTAGAAATATGATAGAGTTGAACATCGTACGTGGAGAAAAAGAGCATGCAAATGATAAGACAATCATTCTTGGACAGGAAGAGAGAGTAAAAGGAAACAAGGATCATATTCCAGAAGATGAGATTCCAGATACTAGACCTAAGAAGGTGCAAATCGTGACTTCTTCATCCATACACTTGAAGAGGTGCATATCGTGACTTCTTCATCCATATAATAATCCATTTATGACTTTGAGCAGCAACCGCTACTACATATCAGCATATGCATTGATTATGATGATAATCCTACCTTAAAAATTATCTCCACACATCCATTTTACAAACAAGTGTGTGTTTCTATCTTATATGTTGATTTAGGAACATTAGATACCTTGATTCTGCACAAACAAATGTTTAGGATCCTTTCCATGATTTCTGATCATTTTAGCAAAATTTCAACAAAATTATCTGAAATTTGTCTTTATGAACTTAGCGAAACAAAATCAAAATCCAAAAATTTAAGGTCTTGACTATTACTACCCTTGCAGAGTTTTTTTATCCGATACCCTTGCATAGTTGATTGATTTATCATTGTAGTCTAGCACAAGATGAAGCAATTGTCAAATAAATCAATGAGGATTGGATAAAAAATAAGTCAATGAGGACCAGCAAAGGATGAGGCAGATCAAAGTTAAGTTGCAACCACATGCATGTAGTGATTTATGTGGCATACCATATTATTGCTTACCTCTCCTAACTCATGCAATAGTTACTAATTTCATCAAGTATCAGTTGAGGATATGATATAAGTCCCACCGGAAGCATGGCTCAAAATATCGCAATATGTCGCCAACATATTGGTGATCGAGATATCATCGAGTTGGCAAGATCGATGAGGGGGTTATCAATGATATGTCAGAGAGATATAGATATATCGCAGACATATCACTAATATATTGGTTATATGCCAAAAAAGTAAGATTCCTTCATTTTTAAATCTTATTTCATTGATATTTGCCCAAGCATTTTTTTCCATTTCAACCTAATTTGTCCAGAGAGCATCCCAAGTCACCCTTACTCGCAGCATTTTTTACATTTAAGATTCCTTGTTCATCTCCCCCACTCGCAGGACACCCAAGTCACCCTTACTCTTCAATGAGGTTACCCTACTCTAATCCACCAGATGCATGCCCCTCTTAGATTGCCTCCTGTCTGATCAAAAAAACCTCCTCATCAGAGCATCCATCCTCCGTCGCATTCCAGTAGGCAACGTCCTCGTAGAGCAAAAGAAAATAGGGATGGTCGAGGGAACGTGCTTCAGGAAAACCAGCTTCCCTCCCCTTGACAGCATCCCCACCTTCCATCCCTTTAACTTCCCCTCCAAACTCTCCAGTAACCCCCTCCAGTCCCTCATCTTGTGTCTTCCCGCCACCAACAACAGACCCAAATACGTGATCGACAGCGTGACCGCTGGGCATCCTAGCACCGTCGACGTGCACTGTACCTCCATATTAGAGCGCCCAAAAGGAACCACCTCAGACTTACCCCTATTCACCTGGAGCCCCGATAGTTCACCAAAGATATCCATAATGCACGACACTCTTCTGATCTTGTCCTCCTCATCCCCCATGAAAAAAATAGTGCCATCGGCATAATGCATCACCAAGCATCACTGTCACCTTAACTTTTGCAAACCCTCGAGATGCAACCAACATCGAACCAATTGGCATGATATCCCGAGTGAAGAAGGAACCCAAAAAATAGCAAGTCACGTCGAGAAAGGACCCCCCCTCCCGCACCAAGGAGGAATTTAAGCATGCCATAAGAATACCAAAAAGTGGTTCTGCAACCAGGCGCACCGCCATCGGTGCTTTCCTTAGTGAGGTAACCTTGGTCAAAAGGTACATGCTTCACTTTCCAGACTCCTATTAACTTATAATCCAACCTTCGATGACCCTCTCTTCCACAACAAAAACAGATAAACTCTCCTTTTAGTTCTTATCAAAGTGTCCTGGCTTCTTGCATCAGAAGAAGAAAGCCAAATCTCTCATCTTACAACTAGATAACACCAAGATACCAAAATGATGAGAACTTCCATTTTAGTTTAGACCAAGAAAGTCTCATCAAAATTTCTCATCTTACAACTAGACTAGATCAAGACACTCAAATGTTGTGGCCTTTCACTTCATAACTAGATTACACCAAGATGCGAAATTGTTAAGATTTTTCATCTTATAGTAAAATACACTAGGACATGAAGATATTAGGAGCTTTTATTTTACAACTAGATTATATCAAGACACCAAAATGATGCAATCATTTATATTACATCTAAATTATATCATGGTACCACAATGTTGAAATCATTCATCTCACGACTAGATTACATAAGACCGAAATGTTGAGATAGTTCATCTTTACATACAGATTACGCCAAGACACCAAACGTTAAGATCTTCCATCTGAAGACACCAAACTGTTAAGATACTTTATCTGAATACACCTAACTGTTAAGATCTGTTGATTACAATTAAATTACACCAGGACACCAAACATTTTTTAAGGGTGCAACAGCGTAAAGATGTACACCCAAAAAACGTTATGTTGTTACGACCTTTCGAAAGCAAATTGTTAAGATCTTTTGTTTTCCAATTAGATCATCTTACAAGTACATTAAACGAAATCACAATAATATCAATATATTCCATCATATTATATACAAGAATGGAAAGTGCGGAATTTTCCTTGGTCTATATATTTTTTTCAAAGAAAAAAGGCATCCGCCATTTAGGACATGAAGATGTTAGGAACTTTTCTTTTACAACTAGATTACATCAAGACACCAAACTGTTGCCATCATTTATATTACATCTAAATTACATCATGATACCAAAATGTTGAAATCATTCATCTCACGACAAGATTACAAAAGACCAAAATGTTGAGATTGTTCATCTTTATATATAGATTACGCCAAGACACCAAACGTTAAGATCTTCCATCTGAAGACACCAAGTGTTACTGTTAAGATCTGTTGACTTACAATTAAATTAGACCAGGACACCAAAATAATAAGATCTATCTTCTGAATAGTGCATTTTTTAAGGAAAGGGTGCGACGGCATAAAGACGCCCAAAAAACGTTATGTTGTTACAATCTTTTGAAAGCAACTTGTTAAGACCTTTTGTTTTCCAATTAGATCATCTTACAAGTAGAATAAATGAAATCACAATAATATCAATATATTCTATTGTATTATACATAAGAATGGAAATTGCAGAATTTTCCTTAGTCAATCTTTTTTTCAAAAAAACGGCATCCGCCATTTAGGTGTGTGCCCAAAAACATCACCATTTATGACCAAAAAAGTATTACAAGGCTAAATCTTGGTCTCTATCTTTAAATATGGAATCGCTTATCAGTCACTCCACCAAGTTGGCTACAATGAAGTGGCAGGTAGTAATTAAATATACACCCTAAATTTATATGGAATCGCCCATCGGTCACTCCACGTAAATGGCTATACAAGTTGCCGGTAATGCTCTGACACTACATTTCCAAAATTTCAACAGCCATAGACAAAGCATGCTCAAGAAGATAAACCAACCATTAATGCTATTGAACAGTATGAGTACTACCACATCTACGCCATCTATAACACGAGACCCAGAAAAAGGTAACCTTCTACACAACATCCGGTGGCAGCTTTTAGGGGGCAAAGGTATCCTTCAATTGGGGTGGGAGTCAGTAGGGGTGAGGGGACAAGAAATTAGATCAGTATCAAACACCACCCACACAAGACCAAAGTACTGGTGCACATTTATGCAAAATATCATTGCAATCATTAGATTATTCTGCACCCTTCTACTGAGCAAAAGGATCCACGAACTTCAGAAAAAAACAATCAAATGCTTCTATCATGCAAAGGTGGTATCAAACTCCTTGATACATCTAGGTAGGAGTAGATATGGTTTAAAAATATGATAACTTACTCGAAATAAGAAGCATTATTGAACAGTTATTTAAGAGGTGTACTTAGAGAGAATTTCAATTTTGGGTGCGTACATGCGTGCATGCGTGGTGTGGGAGCATAAAACGCATAGATTGCAAAACCGCTTCAGATTATCTACCTGCATACATTATTAAGAATCCACGATGTCACATAAAATACACTGAATCGAAATAGTGCTTCAGTCAAGTTAGCCAGATGAGGCCATGAGACACGATAAATCTCTCATGAACCATATGTAGACTTGGATCTGTGTGATTTCTATTAAGACCCTAGGTTGGTTAGATGTAAAAAGATCCATCTCTTTTCCACAGTAGAAAAATATCGAAATGTTTCTGTGAGAATTGGTTATCAAACATGAGAGAAATCAGTAGCAGAATATTTTCACATATTTCTAAACTTGAGCAAATAGCTCACCCGCTTTCAACAACCCACAAAACCAGTCCCCCCAAACCATTAGCACCTCAAAAATGCAAATCTATATAAAAGGAATCACATCCATGTGCACCAGCTGACAAATTACTTGACAAACAAGACGATAGTCTCATGTCCTGTGAAATGAAATCATCGATTGGTAGTTACAATACACAAAAAAGAAACTCTCGTATAACGATACCTGCAACGATTGAGATGTTCCTGCCAGTATACCGCTCCACAAACATATCTACTGTGTTCTTAAATGCCTTGGGATCAAGAAGAAGCGTAGTGATATCCTGGAACATTATCCCTGCAGTCCAACCATCAATATTTTCTTTCTACTCCAAATTTCTAAGTAGTTGTTATAACCAGTAGCAGAGTTTCCAGTATTCAAAATATACAAATAACACTTGCATTAAGACCATGCAAAGTCTAAATAGATCCATCAAAATGCCTTACTGAGACAAGAGAACAGATTTTTAGAAGGCCGAACCAATATGACACGTTTATACTTCTCGAAAGTAACTCGATTTGCATCTGATCACTTAAACCACAAGCAGCATTTTTTGTACGGACTGATGATACTTTTACAGAATTTTAAGTTCATACTCAAAAAAATTGATATGTATTAGAAATCCGATAGAACATCACGACCAAGTAGGAAAAAACTGACATTGAGAAAATATTAAATTTTGATACTGAACTGATGCCACTTGCCATTAAGAGCACGTGATATCCACACCCATAAAATAGGACACGATCTTCTTATGAAATGACTGCAGCCAGCCAAGCAGATTAAAAAACGAAACCTTTTTTTAAAAAAACACCCGATCACCGAATGAAAATCAAAAAACAAGCATCAGGAAAGCAAAGATCTTAACTTTCCAAATCTAAATCAACCCCACTTGCATTTAATTAAACAATCTCCTGCCCACACGAGAAACAACAATATTTTTCCACCGACCGAACAAAAAGTCTCTAAAGCCCAAAACCAATGCGATCGCCCAGCACAAACCATCTACAATCAGAAATTTTGATATCAAAAACAGAACCCACAATCGCAGAGATCAAATTAGAAAAAAGTCACAAAATTAGAAGACTCAAACTTTCATCGCAAATGACCCATCATCTCCTCTATTATAAACACCGCGGATCGGCAAGCAAGAGCATAGAATCACAAAAAAAAACACCTGGTTTTGGGAAATCCGGAACCACGCGGATCGAGGAAGCTATTCCCTGGATGCGGGGGTCCTTCTCCTCCTCACAGACGCACGCCATTGCCCCTCCTCCGAGCAGCAATCGATGCCAAAGTGGACAGTGGAAAACAGAGAAGGGAGAGGAGGAAGGGTCTGTCTCTATCTCTCTCTTGATTGCACCCCTCACCTCCCTCCCCCTCTCTCTCTCTTTCTCTCTGGCTATGCTATTGCTATTACTACCACCAATACTATTACTACGGTCTCTGTCCACTTCAAAGCGATCGAGGGAGATTGCAGAGAGAGCGAGAGGAAAAAAATGGAAAAAAAAGGAAGGGGTATCACGAGGTTGATTTTTTAGGGTTCTTTATTATTTTTTATTGAATTGGGAGACATTAATGGATATTTTATGTTTACGACCCTTCGGTAGGTGTGTGGCTTAAAGGGGTTTGCTGACTTTGTTACTTTTCCTGGTGAATATTATGAGACGAAGAAAGGTTATTTTTAGAGAGATAGCTGGATATGATAAAGTCAATAGGGTAAATTACAATTTGGATCCCTATCTATAGATCCGATCCTAGAATGGGACCCGATCTTTAAATTCTAACGATTCGGATCTCAGGTTCATTTAGGAAATGGAAATTTTGGGTTCATGACAAATATGTCCTTGTTGAGAAGGGAATGGGTTGGGTTCCACTTTTAAACAATGCATACTTGTCATTATACCCAAAAAGTTCATTACATTAATGGTCCTGGAACCTGAATCGTTACAATTTAAAGATCGGGACCCATTCTGGGATCGGACCCATAGATGGGGATCGAAATTGTAATTTATCCAAGCCAATAATTCGATCCAAACCATTATTTGAATTGATTATGATTTGTGATTCTCGAGTAGATTAGATTCCAGTTATCCACGATTAAATTGGATCGTAGCTGAAATATGATTCGATCCATTAATCCTTGTATATATATTATATACATAGGGAAAATTTCAAATGAGATGATTGACGAATCGACTTGAACTCCGAGCTTGAAAATCAATCAACCAAGTATGGAAGAAGAAGTGTCAAAGTGACTCGGAAATCGGGCGTTTCTACTCATAAAATTGATGTAAAGCGGCAAGTGTGGTAATATCGAACTTAAAGGTGTGAAGCTAAGTGGTTGAGATCCTATTGGTTATCGTGCAAAACGGTCGATGAATTGAGGTATGAAGTGCATTTTTGTTCTTTTATCTTTTTATATATTTTGTGTTTTGTAAGTTTGTATTTTTATGTTTTTTTATTTATATTTTTATGGATTTGTAATTTTACAAAAGAAAGAGAGTTTTTGAAATCAAAATGATGATACTACATACTAGGTGAAGATAAATTAAAGATAGTCCTGTCATATAGTAGCAATGAGTGAGTGAAGTGTAAATGATGAAATACTACAAGAAAATGTATGATTTGTGTGCATATAGTTGCTCGCAATGCGCATCTGCCTATGGCATGTCAGGTGCGTGCCACGGGGTTGGGCGAGCACATGCGCTCTCCCAGCATGTGTTCGATGATCATCCAGTCACAATGTTAGACAGGAGAGCACATGTGACGGTAATGTACTCGCCCGCACCTCATGTGTGCACAAAGCGATCGCCCAAAGTCTCTCCTGCACACAAGTGGGAGAGCACGATTAGTGCATTTGGCTAGCACATGTGCTCATCTAAACTGTGAAACCTATAAAAAATTATATATGTCCGGCAGGGGGTTGACACCCCATCAAACTTGTAAAACCTGCTTAGAAACCACGATATGTGCTTATTAGAATTGAGATAAATAAACGTAATTTGTCATCTAGCCCATATCTTCTTATACTTGTAAAATTACATTAACTAAAAATATAGATATAAACATTAACATCTAAGTTCTTAGAAATCTTCATTAGATGTAAAAACGTCATATTTAAAAATTAATATCATATATATATACCACATTTATGTTTTAATAGTTATACAAATGTGAAAACATCATATTTTAAGAAACTAACATTAAAGTTCGTACAAACTTAAAAACAAGCTAAATTCTACAAGTACACATCTAAAAATCTACGAATCATTTTTTTCGATCTAAATATTTTTTAAAGCAAACTTTGATTTGATTTCTTCTTCTCCTTCTCCTTAAACCTAGCATACATGCATGCCTCTTCTTATGGGTCATTCTCCTTCTCCTAATCATCAGATCCAATCCTCATACTGAGATGCAGGCCTTTGTGACCTATATTAAGTAAATAATATATAAGATAATTATGTGAAGTTAAAGAACTATTAAACTATTACATACTAGAAGAATAATTCATATACATAAACTGTGAAATCTTCATGCAGCTTAGTCACCTTCTCAACCATCATCGCCATATGGGACTCCAAATGCAATGATGGTTGTTGTGATGGATGTGGATATGAATACGATGGTTGGTCATAAGTAGAATAGGAATGATGATATTCCCCCACATAGTATGGAGGAAGACCATCAAGCGTCTGCTTCATGTTAGTTACAACATCCTCTCCTCCAACGCCTGTAAAAATTTGATTGTTTAAATTGTAGATGTAGTTCAAAGATTGAATAAATAATTAATATTTTACTATATATATTTCCAAATTACTTTATCAAATGGGGGTTGATCTGTCTCAAGAGTCCCACACATTTCTCTACACTTAGAGTTAAATTCGATCTTTAAACATAAGTTGAAATTAATTTCAGGCTATAATCATAAAATAGATTACAAAATGCATTGGTTGTAAAATACTCAACATCAATTCTCCTCCTTCTTGAGTGGACCATTGAAACTCTCCCTCATTCCCGCTCAAGTGGGGCCTGGACTACCACTCCTGAAAATATAGCTCTCTTTCCAACCTTGTAGCCTATAAAAGAAATATAATTTATTATGAAAAAAATATATCTATAATAAGTTAGAGATAAAAATAGAGGTTTGCTTTTTTTTCAAAAATTTCAGCTCAACTCTAATCTGATTGTGGCTTTTTGAGCCACTGGTCAATCTAATTTTCTGCTTTTGGAGGTGTGTCATTCCCACCGTCGACCTTCTTGCAAACTCATAATAAAAAATGAAAAAATCGTAAAAACAAACCCACCTGCAACAAATACTAAAAAATATAAAATCATAAAAAAAAATACATTTTAAATATAAGAAAAGAAATTACCTTTCCTCTATGCACCATGTGGGCGGGTATCTCTTCATCTCCTCAAAATTAATCTCCTCGAGGCCTGTCTTCGCATGCGAGTCTCTCCTTGCCTTGAAAGGGTCTCTCATTCTCCTGGATAAAGGTTTGACAATAAGCATCTTTCCCTAGACCAAGAACAAAACGATACCCACTCAAAAAATTTTAAAAATAATGTTAGCTAAATAAGTTGTAACAATTATCTCTAATTCCATAAAGTACTATTCTCACTAGGGAAATTTCAAACAATCTCTCATGTTCAATAGCGGGAATGCAACCCCACCGGAATTGGGTACTAGTCGAATAGGTCTTCATGATGTTGGTTATCTTATTAACATCCTTATTGCTATTCAGAAAAAACTTTACAAAAATTAATAATTATTTTGTATTAAGATGATATTTATGAAAATTAAAATATCAAAATTCAAATAAATTTTACCTCCCATCTACAGACATCTCCAATAGTAGGAAGGACATAGACTGCCCGCCTAAAGTTAGTACAACATGTGGATGCTCGGGCATGCAAAGGAAGGAGAATTTGAATCTGTCGATGTATACACAGGAATCGGGGCAGGGCATGTCTCGGGAACGACAAAGAAAGAAGGCTCTCTAAAATACAACTCTGTAAAAGGAAAGAGATAACAAAGAAACTCATAATAGGCTAAGATTTGTTGAGCCTCCTCAAGAAGAGGTCTTGAAACAACGGGTAGGATTAGTTGCCTACTAGAAGATGGTAATTGTGAGGTCGACGGATACTGCATCTGTGAGATCTCTGCGAGCCGCCACATCCAACACATGTTATAACTATAATGGCAATATAATAGTTAATTATAAAATCGTTAATAAAAAAGAATTTACGATGGAATATGAAATTTTATTCTACTTTACATATTCCTTACTATTAATTTTCACCACTTGATTCAGGTGAATTACGATCTATTTCATTGAAAGTGGATTTGTCTGAATTATCATTTGTAATATATGCATCATTCAATAAGTCAGCACGTATCACCTCATTAACCGTCAAGCAAATAGATTTAATGATTGGAACTACATCTAAGATGTTATTTTGCTCATAAGTACGCGTAACATCTTCAGCAAGAGTGTCTTTTTTAGAAATATAACTTTGCGAATCTATCTTGACGACAGTGAAGGATTCTACATTTTTCATCTTTTTTGATACTTGCGGAAGATAACAAACCTAATCCACTTGTGAAGCAAGAATTAATAGTTTAAATCTTCATATAGATTTTGATTTATAACATCAATGACATTATTCCTCCCTATAGATCATCATGCCTTCATTTGAATCGTACCAATCACACAAAAAGGAATGACTTTGTTTATATTGTATTATACTTCTAATACCTCTTTTAAGATTCCATAATAGTCCAAATTGTCCTCTCCGTAATAATATTCACAAACTATTACTCTGGTAGTTTTGAGTAGTTAAGTGTCCACTAGAATTTATGGTATGAAATTGATAATCATTACTCCAACATCCATTGTATGATTGGATCTTATAAAATGACCTTATGAAAATATTTTAACATCAATGTACTATAATCACTGATAAACATCCATTGTATGATTGGAGAAAAAATATGGGTTATTTGCAGCCATAACCTGAGTAATTTCGTAATTACCCTGTAAAACCTCGATAAACACGAATCACACCCAAAACCCTGAATAACACTCTGTTTTACACTCATAAACTTCTGTTACATTAGTTCATTAACTCAACCAAATGGCTGAGTTAATCTAACCAATCAGTGAGCAACGACTGAGATTAATCCAAAAAAGAAAAGGATAGAAGGATGTGGGTTCGAGCGCTGGAGCTTTCAGCAGAGGTACGTCATGGGGATTGTCCTAGAGCGGCGGGCAGGGAGCTGCTAGAGCTTGGGGGAGAGCGGGGGAGGAAGGGGTTGGAGCTGCAGAGGCACTAGAGCTTGCAGGCGGGAGAGAGGCAAGGGGCGAGGCCTGGGGCTTGCGGGGGAGTGGGGTTTACGGGCTCGGACGGGGGTGGGGGGGAGGAAGGGGGGTGGCAGAGGTGCGCGTGATGGTGGTGGGGGGCGCTGAAACTTGAGGGTGAGGTGGGGGAGCTTGCAGGCGAGCGGGGGGTGGTGGAGGCACGCGTGGGGGCAGGGGTTGCAGGGCGGAGGCGCGCGAGGCAGAGGGTGGGGGTTGGGGTGGGGGTGCAGGGCAGAGGCGGGGCAGGGGGTGGGGCTGCTGGGCGGAGCCGTCCACGAGAGCAGAGGGGTGAATCTGCAAGTCGGAGGCACGCTGGGAAGGGGGTTGCTGGAGCGAGCGGTGGGAGGGGGGAGCTTACTGATGGAGGGCACGCAGGGGAAGCTCCGATCAGAGGCCGTACGGGCGAGGGGGGACTTGGGGTTTCATTTTGTTTCATCTGCATAATGGCATCATGTTATAAATATGATGTGTTTTGAAGGGAAAAATTATCAACATATAACTTTTTCGTCAGAGTTAACGGAGAATTATGACGTAACTTGACACAGGGTTATGACATGTAAAGCTTAAGCATTATTCGGGGTTATGGATGTAATTCTTGATTATCGAGGGTTCTTGAGGTAATTACGAAACTACTCAAGATTATGAATGTAATATCCCAAAAAATATTTATTTTTTAAAAATTAGAGACAGAGATGTACTCGACCATTCCCCGGCATCAATAGTGATAAAAATATGAATTGTATCTTGTTACACAACCATGAAGGAAGATTGTAAGGTGTTGTCATTACTGATAATAATAGTAATCTTTACTTCTTCTATGTGGATTAAAATCCATATGTACATATACCTATAATGTAATTCCTTCTTTTATTAGAAAATGAAGGGAAAGTAGACACCAATATTTTCCAATAATTAGACTCTAATGGATGCTCTTTTCACAACTATGCTCTACATGACATAACATATATTTATTTGTTTCCTTAAATATAATCGTTTCAATCTCTGTGTCAACAGAATATATCGTAAAATTTTCTTATAAATTTTTGTTTGCTATTACTTGATTCTTGAAATCTTGGTTCGTCACAATCAGGACAATGTATCAAATGCTCATTTTGACCGTAATATAAAATACAATGATTTATACAAGAGTCTATCTTAACTTTTGTTAAACTCATCTTCCGCAATATTTTCTGGGTTTTATAATAATTTTCAGGTAATTCGGTATTTTTTGGGTAACATTTTATTGGGCATTACCAACATAGCATCAAAATTCTGATCAGTCATAAGCTCTGGATTGTTGAGAGTTTTGAATAAGTCTTACAATCCGACCATAAAGGCTCTTCTGTCTTTTTAAATGGCTCGTAGAAGTTTTCTTACTCAACACATGGTTTCTCTTCTTTAGGATAGTCAATGTTAACCTCATGACCTACAACGTCGATAACCATTTCTACAAGGGATTAATGTTTTCCACATGATTTGTTTCATTGGTCGTATAATCAATGATCTCACTCTGCCTTCACCAAATATGATATCCTTCAATGAATCTATTTTTAAAAAGATGCAATTGAATTTCATCCTTAGATATCTTATTGAGTAGACAGTACTTTTGACAAGGACGCAAGAGAGTACCATCTGAATCCACAATACTAAAACCTTGGGCGTAAGAAAATTCTACAAATATATGAACACCTCTTGAAAAGTCTATAAAACACGATAATCAAATACACGATTGTACATCCACTCTCCATTGATTATCATTGTTATCCGAATATAACAGTTTAAGATGTCAAATGAGAGGAGAAGATTTAACGTAAGATCATTCGGAAAGAAGACTTAGAAAACCTAACACATAACACGTCGTTGACCTAAACTTATTGAACTATTTTTAGGAGTTGAGAGGAGAAGTGTTTTCATTAAGTTATCACTTGAGCCCATCTATAAGGATTTGAATTTACTACAAGATGATCGTTACCGCATGCTAGTTTTTATCTTAGAAAAATTCGGTAGCATAACCCCGCACCCCCCAGTATACCCCCAAAAACCAATCACAATCAACTCTTAAAACTACCATCGTAGTGAAAATGTTAACAATATATTATGATTGATGTGGTATACATAAGAGGAATGAGTTATGCGATCGAATTTTCCTCAGATATAAACTGCAACATGTAACAACGATCGCCTTATAGTAAGGTTCGAATCCTTATGAAGCTCCTTAGTTTGGGACCTTCGAGCTAAGAAAAGTCAACATAAATGTAATATTTAAAGGTCACCTTACATCATACATTTGTACGTGCTACAAATGAGAACTGTAAAATATCCTTTAAATATTTATTCATTTATGTTGACAGGATATTTACGTATATTTAATTGGTTAACGAGGGAGATATGGACCTACCCAACCCTAAATTGGTGCTTAAATAAAATATTTAAATAGTCATTATTAGAAATGTATCTGCAAAAACATTATTCCACCTGCACACAAAATCAGCCATTGGCCGGTATATCTCATCCCGAATTTAGTCCAATAATATTGTGAACAATAAAAAGTATAACACTATGAAAGTGATAAAATCTTCCAATGTAATGCACACGTCTCCCGATGTATATGATCACACACCACCCCATGTGGAGGGACATATGGTGATTGATTTTTTATAATTTAATAATAATTTAATATGTCGACCTTATTATTTACCCAACTATAAATTAATGTGACACACTTGACCACATTAATTAAAGTTTAGTGTGATAAAAATATTGTTACAACATAACTTTTAATCCTGAAATTATCATGTGTGTATATATATACACATACACCTATATAATTGTAGGAACACACCTCCATCTGCCTACCCATAACCAAACTCACTTGCGTACATCTACATGTACAATTTCAAATTGACATCGTGCATCTTCACCTACATATATATAACTTTTGGTGTTTGTTTAACAATAACCAAGGTTTATCCATTATTTAGATCACATATACACATACTACCCTCAAATTCAAATTTATACACCTACACATTCACTTCTGACATCTATACACCTTCACATTCTACCCTCACATTCATATTTACACACCTTCATCTCTAACAAATACTCACATTGTTTGTCAACACCTTCACATACCATCCTCACATTCACATCTATGCACCCGACCATAAACATATTCACTTTACATAATAAACATTCCATCGTAACTTTTACACTCCTTCCTTATCATCAAACATGGTCCATTCATCATGTTGACTATAAACATTTAAACACTTCTAGTCATTTCGGCACCCTTTAATATACAACATAAACTTGCTTGAACAATAATATTCTGTAATGAAATCTAACATTTATGTAGAGCATTAACACAACTTCACATCAAAATATTTCTATTTCACATCACCAAAAATATATTATAACATTTATACAACTTATTTCTTTAAAAATAATATTACATAAGTTGTCCTAAGCACTAACTTGGTTTAAGCATTTCATCATACACGTTATATACAATACAAATTTTCTTAAACTATGCTAATCCAGAATCAAATCATACATACACACATATATATATTACACTAATAATTACATAAACAAAAGATAACATAAAATCACAGATCAATTATACATGGTGTAAAATAAAATATATCAATAGAATCTAAAACCTATATTTCTTCACATATATGTAACAAAAACAAAAAATAATTGAGACGAGTGGTCGCTATACCTCAATGAGAGGGATGATAGGCAAGAGGATGGTGACGAATGGGACGGTGGACTTCGGGGAGGAGCCGTGGAGTCAGGCATGTGTTCGCTTTACAGATGTTAAGTGTGCTCCTAGTGGCCCATAAATGCTCGCCCACTCTATGACACACGCCCGCCCACCTGCACCTCTAAATTCAAATGGATATGGATGCAGACAAGCACATATGCTCGCCTAGTGCAAGCCCCCATGTGCATGTTGATCTCGCTTTTTTCTGTAGTGAAAGCACAAATTCATCACAAAAGATAGCTCAACTTCAGAAATTTGTATAAAATTTAAACCATATCCGAATTTAGTGAAATTACTCCTACAAGTTCAATATTCAAATCAACAAGTTAGCTCATTATCACATCCATGATTCTAATTCGTCGGATCCTCCCATATCCGGATATGGTTACTCATCAATAATTTATTCAGCAATCATAACTAATATTCAGAAACAGTCTACAATTAAAAATACTCAGAAGAACTATTTCACATTTTTCCATTCACAAAATAAAGTTTGCATGATACATTGTCCCACTATAGCCATTTACATATACATTAGCTGGAAAGGAAATGCACAAAAAGATTAGCAAATATCTTATAGAGTAAAGTTATTGTGGATGGTTGGATGATTATTATGTTAGCTGGCTGAATTATTAAATTTCTTGAGATGGCTCACCGACACCTGTTGGATTTCCATAAATCATAAGATGAAGATAGTGAGTGCCAAGTAACGAAGAAGAGAAGAGTAAACAAGTAGCGTAGTTAGCGAAACTTATTATACCAGTAAAATTCTTTTTTCTCATTAGTTTAAGTCATATTCCTTCTATTCCACATTAGGGATTGGTTCAGGGAAAACCTCACCATTCATGGACTCTGAAGCTGTAAACACTTTCGGGTTGGAGTTTATTGTTGATTTGGCAAGCTTATGTAGGGTGATATATTCTTTCGAAATTTCAGCAGAGCTTCCCTTATACGAAGGTGATATTACTACGAAAATTTTCGACAAATTATCCCCTTTTATCGAGGCATATTTCTATTAAATTTTGGCAGAGTTCCCCTTATATTAGGATATATTTAAAACAACCAACATCGAAACAGAAAGAATATATCAGAACTGCAAGCGCTGGGAAATCGGTAGACACCACACGTCTTAGGTGACTGAAGGTGTGACGAATCACAGAGTTCACTGACTTGCATAACCACAGTGTTTACACATATTTCTCCCTCAAAACAACTATAAAAAGGAATCGAAAGAATATAATTAGAAGTATAAGCGATGGACAATTGATAGACACCACGCGTCTTAGGTGAGTGAAGGTGTGACAAATCACATGGTTCACTAACATGCATAGCCGTCTGCACCTAAGTAGGGTGTTACACAGAGTTCTCATCTAATCACAACACAAAATGAATAAAAAAGAAGATAAATGAAAACCTAGCTCAAGTTAGAGCTTACTTACAAAGCCAAGTAGGAGGATCGTACCATCCTCCTCCTCCTCATTCTTCCAGCAACGCTTCATTACGCTTCTTTCCTACCTTCCTTTCCTCCTCCCGAACTCTCAACCCTAGCCCTTGGAATAGTGGTAGGGATGGCAAACGAATACGAATATATCCGTATCCGATCCGTCACCGTATCCGTTTTATACAGATTTTGACATCCGTATCCGTATCCGTTTTAAAATGGATACGGATGTGGATATCATTTTGATATCCGCAAACATCCGTATCCGTATATGTATATCTGTTTTCGTATATAAATATAGTCGTAGATTTATTTTTAACGATATATAACATAATTTTCTACCTCCTTTTACCATATTTATATAATTTTTATGATACATACTCACTTAGTAAATTAATACCATGTATTTCCATCCAATTCTTATATATTTAAGTGGATTCTATAGAGTATTTCTAACATTACTCGTGTGCGATCAATATCCGTTTTACATCCCGTATCCGTTTTTTAAGGATATGGCAAGATAGTTTTAATATCCGTCAATATCCGTATCCGCATCCGTATTCGTATTAAAAACGGATAAGGATATGGTAATACCTATATCCGTATCCGTATCCGACCGTTTGCATCCCTAAATAGTGGTCTTAGAGGAAATCATAGATAATGAATGGGTAGGGGGTTATTTATAGGTTTCAGAGAACCGTTAACTATGGTTAGTAAGCCATGGTTTAACTCTTAACCGTGGTTACCAGTCCATAATTTTGGCCAAATCTTATCCAAAACTTAAGACTTAAGCTAGAATTTTCTACAAGATTCTAGATTCACTAATGACACTTAATTAGCACTATCACGTTAACTTTCACTAATCACAATTTAACTTTCATGACTTGCGCTTAACTTTCACCAACTTCTAATTAGTGTCCATTAATAGTCATTAGAGGTCCTCAATCCGTCATTATTTTTCTTTAGTAGTGTTTAATTAATCTTAGTGACGGTCATTATAGTTTAATGAGATCTTAAGCTTCCTTACTTATCTTCCATCTGAAAATCATAGCAATTCCAAACGAAGTTTGATTCATAGAAAACAAATTCCGTCGGTTTCCTCTTGACGAGCTGGATCTTATGATATAGGATTCGAGAGGGCCTAGTTCATGGCTTTACAATTGTAATAAACCTTAAAGGAAGTCTCATCCTCAAGACTTGAAGTGCAGTCATTACAAATCTTAAAGAGGATTGAAACCAATAACACTTTAAAAGAGAATAAATGTCATTTCATTTATAAAGATATATAGAATACATAGTATTATCATTCAAACAAATAGAGGTATTTCTCTCCATATCTACCTCAAGTTCCAATGTGGCTTCTTCAAACTCATGGTTCCGCCACAATATTTTAACTAGAGGTACATCTTTATTCTTCAACTTCTTAATATCCATGTCATGTATTTGCACAAGTATTTCAAGATATGTCAAGTTTGGCTCAACACAAAAATCATCAAATCTTATTTTATGCTCAGGATCCTTAATATATTTTCTCAGATCTGATACATGAAAACACCATGTATTGCCGAAACATGTGGAGAAAGTTCAAGTCTATATGCAACTTTTCCAATCTGTTGAATAATTTCAAAGAGACTCACGAATCTGGGTGCTAACTTCCCATGCATGTCAAACCTATGAACTCCCTTCATAGGTGATTCTTTGAGAAATACAAAGTCACCTACCTCAAACTCAAGATCTTTTGCCTGACATCACTATACCTTTTATAGCGACTCTAAGTAGTTATTAGTCTTTTTCGAGCAAGCTTTACATCTTCCCGTGTCTCCTGGAGTCTATCTAAATCATAAATATTCTTTATACCGACCTCTTGTCAACATAGAGGAGTAGCACATCTACGTCCATACATGACTTCAAATAGAGTCATGCAAATACTTACATGACACCATTTGATGTAGGTGAATTATGCAAGAGACAAATGTTTAATCTATTATACCTTCCATTACAAGGCACGTGCACGTAGCATATCCTCTAGCATCAAATTACATTCTGACTGACCATATATTTGCAGATGATATGTTGTGTTCAAGTATAATTGTGTGCCTAAAGCTTTCATGAAGTTCTCCCAATAGTCTGAGGTGAATCGTGAATCTCGATCGGAGACTACCTCTTTTGGGATACCATGGAGACATATCACATGTGTAAGATATAACTCAGCAAACTTGTCTAGAGTAGAAGATAAACTTATTAGAATAAAAGTGTGCTACCTTGGTTAGAGGATCTATTATAACCCGTATACTATCTTTACTACCAGTCGTCTGAGGTAAGCCAGCAACGAAGTCCATGGAAATGCTTTCACATTCCCATTCAGGAGTAGGGAGATGTTGCAACAATCCTAGTGACTTTTGGTGTGAAGCCTTTATCTGCTGGGAGATGAAGCATGAATTTACAAACTCAGCACCATCCTTCTTCATTCCCGACCACTAAAAGTGTGAATGAAGATACTTATAAATCTTCGTAATTCCTGGATGAATAGATAATCTAGAAAAATGGGCTTCTTGTAAGATGTCTTTTCGAATTTGAGTGTATTTTGGTACATAAAATATGTGATGGTTATACTGTAACCCATCATGTATATGGAATCCCTCCATCTCATTTTTTCAAGTTGTCGTCTCAAGTCTTTAAGGACTGGATCATCCTCTTGTCCTTTCTTTGTTCTATCTCAGATATCCGGTTTGTGTCGATGAGGAAATAGTTATATTATCCACACTAATATCAAATGGTTTCCATTCACTCAATGTTGATAGTAAACCTTGGAAGTGGATAACACTCACCAACCCAGGTGAATAAGTTCTTCTGCTAAGGACATCTACTACGACGTTCTCCTTACCGGAGTGGTAGGAGATGACGCAATCATGGTCCTTCAACAACTCTAGCCACTATCTCTGTCCATATTGAGCTCCTTCTGATCAAACAGATTTCAGGCTTTTATGATCGAAGAATATTTCAAAAGTAATACCACGAAAATAATGTCTCTATATCTTTAAAGAGAAGACTACGACATCTAGTCAAGGTCATATGTATGGTAGTTTCTCTCATGTGTCCTGAGTTGTAGTGATGCATAGGAAACCACCTTGTCATGTTGCATAAGAACTGCCCCAAGTCCTTCTTTAGATGCATCAGTATACACTGTAAACCCTTCACTCCCAGAGGGTAGAAGTAAGGATAGGTGCAGATGTTAGGCATTCTTTCAGTGTATGAAAACTAATCTCGTATGCATAGGACCATATGAATGGAATTCCTTCGAGTCAGCCAAGTCATCGGTAGTGCCATTCGTGAAAAGTTCTTCAATAATATTCTATAATACCCATCTAGACCAAGAAAAGATCATATTTCTGTGACAGTCTTCGAACGTTCCCAACTTATCACTGCACTAACCTTTACAGGATCAATCAATATACTTTCTCCAGAAATAACATGGCTAAGAAGGATACTTTATATAGCTAGAAAGTCACATTTGTTATATTTCGCATAAAATTTGTTCTTCCTTAGTGTTTCAAGTATCTATCGGAGATGTGTTCATGTTGGTACTTATCCTGGAGTAAATAAGTACGTCATCAATAAAGACTACTAGAAAATGATCTGGAAACTCCCTGAATAGTCTATTCATGAGATCCATGAAGGTTGCTGGGGCATTTGTCAGTCCAAAAGACATAACTAAAAATTCATAATGTCCGTATCTAGTTCAAAAGGCTGACCTGGGGATATCTGCATATTTAGTTTTCAACTGATGGTTTCCAGATCTTAAGTCAGTATTGGAATAAACAGTTGAACCCTGCAACTGGTCAAAGAAATCATCTATTCTTGGTAAAGGATACTTGTTCTTTATTGTCCTATTGTTTAGCTATCTATAGTTAATGCACAAATACATCGACCCATCCTTCTTCTTTGGAAATAAAATAGATGCACCCCATGGTGAAGTACTAGGATAAATGAAGCCTATGTCTAACCATTCTTCTAAATGTATCTTTAACTCCCATAACTCAGTTGTTGCCATCTTATATGGAGGGATAGAATTAGAATGATTATCAAGTGAGAAAGATTTCAAACAATCTATCGTTCAGGTGGTAAAGCAGGTAGTTCATCTAGAAACACATCAGGAAACTTGTACACTACAAGCACATCTTCTATAATTCTATTTAACCCTGATGTAGTGGACACATAAGCTAAATAGCCTTGGCACTCTCTCTCAAACAATTGTTGTGCCTGCGAGTAGAGATGTATTTGACATCGTCACTGGATGTCTTTCCAATAAAATGGAACTCTATCGAGTTATCAATGTGAAAAGTTTCTATCTTCTGAATAGTCAAGGCATGCATGATGTCTTTCTAGGCAGTCCATCCCCAAGATGAGATCAAAGTCATCCATTTCAATAAGTAGTAGGGAAATAGGTAACTGATGTCCTGCTATCAATACTGCACAATTATCCAAGATATCTCGGATTATAACTACTTGTCCTCCTGGTCCCTTGATCAAATGGTACAGTTGTACGTATATTGGTATCTTACCCAAAGTGGATACTATCCGTCGAGCAAATGAATAAATGCGAAGCACCCGAATAAAATAAGGTATGCATAAAAAGAGCGAGGATAGTAATGGTACTTCATACAACTGTGCCTGAATTGTAAGGTTGGTCTTCAATGATTGTATTAAGTTGTCCATTAGCAATAGGCAAGCTAGAACCCACAACACTTTGTGGTAGTTGTTGTGTAAGATATGATCCTTGTGAGCCACAACCTCTACCTTGTCTTACTCCACGTATTGCTCCATTGCTCAGGGTAGATGTTATACTATTAATTGGGGTTGGTTTAAACCCTAAACCTCTCAACTTTAAACAGTCTTTCTTGATGCGACCTTCTTGATGACAGTAATAAGACACATGTTCCTGTCTTAGCTGAAAGCCCAACCATAGAGGTACTAGCTCATGATGTTGAGTCACAAGGATAAAGTGGAGGTCTAGAGAAAACCCCTCTTCTTGATATTCATGGCCCAAGGTTCGTTGCGAGCTTATATTGGAATCAAATGGATGATAGCGTCAGTCTCTACGGTTATAATATGCCTTGCATTTGGATGGTCCATCAATAAAGTGAAATTTTATTCTTTGGCAATTTGTATCCCTCTCCATCTCAATATGAGAGGTGATGTCCATTGCTTCATCTACAGTGGTGGCTTGAAAACCCGCAAGCTTCTCCCCAAGATATTCTTAAAGCCCGCTAAAAATTTGGTAAAGCACTCATGTGCTGAAGCTTCTAGATTGGAGAGTAATGTAGTATCTCAGTAAAGTGTATCGCATGGTCTTGAAACCCTAGGTTAAAGAAGACAATTCTCTCCTCTTCAATTCTTCCCAATAAGAGGGACATAAGTGAGCTCAGGACCTTTCTTCAAAGATATCCCTTGGAATGAGATCTATTATTTTCTTACAAATCGCTCTCCACCATCGTCTTGCATAATCTATTAGAAGTAGTCAATAAAGTGCACCCAAGTATCTGCTGGCGAATGTATTATTCTCAACATCTCGCTGGCATTATCAAGACATAGTTTTGCCTTAACAGGTGTCTCTCTGCCTTTGAATCAAGGAATCTTTCCTTTTTGGCAATTGTTTAGTAGTTACTGATGTTTAAGAAGATCCTTCACCATTTCTCCTTCAGCTGGGGTAGGAGCATACTCAGTGGAGGGATGATAACTTGATTCTTCCTCAAAAAGGTGGACAAGACCCTCAACTCTAGCATCCACAGGTCTGGATGCCTCTGGTCTATCAGCTTGTACATTGAGCCGCTCCCCCAATGCCCCATCTCTTGGAGCATTGTCATCGTAACCGCTAATTGCCTAGGCGTGTCTTGGTTTGACATGATCCTGAGGTGGTATTGTAGTCACTTATTAAGATCAAATGATCTTAAGACAACCCTAGTTTCTGAATACCGTTCATAGTTATCAATTACTGAATAAATTATTGAACTAATCGGCCTATGATACCAAAATATCACATCCCCAATTCGAGATCGTTGGATCCTCCCATATCCGGATCTGGTTACTCAACAATAAATTATTCACCAATCACAACTAACATTTAGAAATGGAGTGCAATTAAAAATACTCAGAAAGAAGTATATGATATTTTCCATTCACAAAATAAAGTTTACATGATATATTATCCTGCTGCAACTATTTACATGTATATTAGCTGGAAAGGAAATACACAAAAAGATTACTAACTACCTTATAGAGTAAAGCTAATGTGATTGGTTGGATGGCTATTATATTAGCTGGCTGGATTATTAAATTCCTTGCAATGGATGACCGACACCGGTTATTTTAGAACATTGTTAACATACATCCTTCCATTTCATGATTTGTCAGAGCTTCGCCAAATGAAGTGGGTCATCATCAAACTCTTCTAATACAAGGAATCCATATCTCTCAATTGGTTTTACCACCCTTGAAGTCTTTCTAAGATCTATAGGGTTTCCATATTTAACTATTTGTTCAGTTTATGGTATATGAACCTCATTGATCTCATTAGACCCTGCGAGTTCCTTCACTACATTGTTGTCTTGACCCCCAAGGAATCCGTCTCATAGAAATTTCAGATTTCTAAAGAGACATACTATCTCACGATCATCAAATACCATTCATTATATGCCCAATGAAGTAGCACTCTCGGGTTCTAGATTCCAGCTTGCTTGCACGTAAGTTTTTAGCATGAAACAAACAACCCCAAATTCTCAAATGTTTAAGACTTAGCTTGGTTCCAAATCAAATCTTAGGAGGTACTTAAGGTATCTATTTATTTGAAATCTTGTTTAGGACACATGCCACAATCTCTAATGTATGTCTGTAGAAACGAAGAGGTAATTGTGCTTTACTCATCATTGACCTTACTACGCCCAACATAGTTCAGTTACATCTTTATGCAACTCTATTGATTTGAGGAGTACCCTAAGGAGTGAAATTGAAAATAATACCTCTCTTTAAGGTATTCTTTGAATTCATCCAAGAGGTATTCACAATGTCAATTAGATTGAATCCATTTGACCTTTCTTCCTATTTGGTTATTAACAAAAGTCATGAATACTTTGAACTTTTCAAAGCTTCAAACTCGTAACATTATAGGAAGACAAAAAGGCACATAGAATGATCATCAATAGAGTTTAACATATTATTGATAAGCATTACATGGTGTAGTATTGAATGGACCACATACATTGTATGTACGCTGTCTAAAATACATCCACCTTACAACTTTTTCAGAGAATGGTCTTTGACATCTCACTTTAAATACAACATTGACAAGTAGACAAATCTTGGACTTTTAGAAAGGTCCATATTTTACATGTTTATATATCATATCGACAAACATGTGTCTAAGTCTCAATGATAGAGCATTTGTAGATAATTTCATCCTCCATTGATCTTTATGATTTTGATTTCCAACGTTAGAAACATTAATGACACATTTATTAGAACATCCTTTAAAAATTATTTATCATAAATCTTTATGATGGGTTATTCTAAGAATGAATATATACGTAGACATATATAGCGTTCTTTCTAACACTTGGATCATAGAGACATTCTCTATGGGAAAGAACTCTCCCGCTAGAACATGGTAGTCAACCAATTCCAATGGAGATCGTTGTAATAGTTATGTTTGATCTCATATGGACGACTATCTTCCTTTAGATCAAGTCTTATGGTATTCTCAAACATTTGCAACAAATTGCAAGTGTTAGTAGAGGCATCATATACAACCATCCAATCAGATTCTTGTCCAATGAGCTTGTTGATTTTAATGACGAGTTATATATGTAGGATATGCAAATGAACTACCCATGTCCTTCTCAAAGGAATAGATGTATATTGGACAACTGAACTTCCATTATTTTGGCTTGTTGCGATATCAACAATCATCCAATTATTTGGATGTCATGTGTATGGAGTTATTGAAATGTGGTCAATTCCTTGACATTTCTTCTTATTGTAAGTTAGACCCATGCTTATTGTAGATCATCTTTTAAAGACATTCCTTCTTCTTCCGTGGAGATAGAAATGGAAGGAGAGGAAAGAGCAGCATAATATTTAGACTGAAATGAATTTCTCCTAAGAAAGAAACCATGTGCTGATGATAAATTACTTATAGAAGGCTTGAAGTCCGATTTCAATGCGAAAAGAGAACACATCTATGATGGTTTGTTCAAGAAGAAGCCTAAAGTTGCTAAAGACTGTATGGATGGTTTTTCCTTGTCAAGAAAGAATGAGGTGAATGTGAATGAGTTTCACATTGTTGATAATTATCCCTCCTCTAGTTCTAAAATCACAGAAGTGCACAAGAAGCAAATAGAATCTTCTAATGCTTTGGGATTCAAGAAGTCAAAAAAAGGGAGATTAATACCTCTAGATTTATGGATTGGTGATGATTGGGTGGTTAGAGCACATGATTTCGTTAGAGAGTTTGATGAAACAAAGAAGCTTGCAATCTTATGCTCATGTTAGATGAAATAAGAAAAAGCTAAGTTCAAGAGGAAGCTGCCAAGAAGGAACCAAGATGATGCATATTTGGAGTACTTGGATTTGAATCTCAAGAACTTTTATCAAGGAAGGAATAAAAGGTGAATGGGGACCCGTTCATATTCTCCTTACAATTGGAACTTTTTCCATTTCTTTGATCACGTCTCTCTCTTTTTGGCTGTTAGTTCTCACTTTCAAGGCCATGTAGGTCATTTCCTTTTAAATTTGTATTTTTTTCAAGGCCATGTTGGCCATCTCTGTTAGTAATTTGCATATTTTTTCTAAGGCCATGTTGGCCACAGGGATGGAGGGAGAGGGGGGCGGGAGGGGGCTAGGCCCCCCCGCTAGTCGCACCTCTCCTCCTTAATTTGAGTAGAAAACGTGATTGGTCCCCCCTAAATATAGTCATTAGTTATTTCTAATTTAAAAAATTATTTTGAATGATTACTAAAATTCCATTCCCATTTCAAATAGTATCCCACCCTCTTAACTTCCTATTCTAGTTGGAAATTTTGGACGTGGTGGCCCCACAACTTCCAATTCATTTTTAGTATTTATTTCCATAAAAGTAAAATCCGTGGTTCTGTCTATTCTCCTCTCAATCTAGTTCTAATAATTAGGACAATACATCAGCATTTTGTCATACTGACAATTTCTCCTTCTCGGGTTCAACAATGTGAATAAAGCAGACCCCATTATTTTCTGTACCACAGTTCCAACACAGGCTACACAACTGCTTCAACATCATCTCGACACCCAATTCTATTGATTTTATTCAATTTTACTTTCTAGAAGTGTACATATATCAACATCATCAAATATATTTTTTAGTTCATTATTCTTTTACTACAAAAATTTTGACATGAGATACAAATAATTTAAATATTTGTTGTCATATCTTCCGATGTTAAATGTGTAACAATGAACAATACTCATGATAAAATTGGCTTTTGTTCTTTGATTGGCAATAAATTCCACATTCATTGCTAAAGGTTCATATAGCAACGATTTATCCGTCAGCTTATTTGTTAAAATCTGTACAAATCGTTATTAAATTTGTCAATGATTAGAAGAAAATATCAACAGACTTCATTGCTAGAATATAATAATGAATATAGTATTGTTGCAAATTTAAAGAAGTAATGAATATTTTTTGTTATATTGCAACGAATGTTGAATTATTGGTTGCATTTTTTGTTAATTTTGTTATAGTGTTTTTTAATTGATTTAATAATAGAGCAGTGTGATACATCAATTAAATTATTAATACATGTATATGGAAAATTGATCTCATTAGTTTGTTGCTTGTTATGAAAAGTTTGTTGTGTTTCACATTAAAAAAATGTACCTTATTTTCTCCATGTCAGGGTAATAAAACTATAGCTTTTTGTTATTAGTTACACCTTAGATTTTGATAAAACGGTTAGGATAATTGGAATATATTAAAATTTTAAAAGTTGTAATGGTATATATAAACATCTATAAACGATCTTTATTGGTAGACTTATCTATCAACTACTACCTATATGTTACTTCTAATGCAACTTCAAATAATAAAAAAAATGTTCAAAGGAGTCCAGTAGCCGAAAGCATCCCTAGTTTATGCTCTAACTCGAGTAGCATGGGGCATGTTGAATCCCATGTGAATCAGCAAGGACCACCTTACAATGCTAAATACTCCTGGGTGACCAATCACGAAGGAGTATCGTGAGGTAAAGGTGAAAAATTTCTCATCAAGGAGTGAAATTGAACATGAATACGTGAGTTCCCAATCAATGGGAGAATGATGTTATCTCTGACCACATGCATGTTAAACAATGAGCTCAGTGGCTTGGTTAAGGGAACCCATTGGAGCCATAGCAAAAACGAGTCTTCATAGGATGGTTGTCACTGCTTATGGACCCGATCATTGATGATCTATCCATGATCATGATGAAGCTTGGGTGAAACTAAGTGGAGGTCCGAACCGACTAATGTTGAAGAAGCAGTGGATGGGTTGTGGTTAGGGATGAAATGCTACTCGAATCCAGAGCTAGGTGTTTTCCCCCCGAAGTGCGTTGAGATGCAGTAGTTGACTGGACATCTAGGTGTAAATCACTGTTTCGGTGTGAGATACGAGAGCAGTACCAAATCGAAGCAAACTCGATATACTAGTCATCCTTGTCACCGAATAATTTATATAAACGTATAAATAATTTCAGTTGTAATGATATATGTTTCTTATTTGCTTCATTTATGTAAACATACAAAAACTCTTTTAAATTAAAATTTATAATCTTTATCAGAAGTATAAATAAATAACCAAGTATTTCATGAGGATTTACACAATCTATTTTAATGATAGTACGATATGAATTCAAAATATTATTTGCATCTTAAGTAAAAAATTTCTATATATTTATTTGGCCCCCCCAACCCAACATTCCTGGCTTCGTCCCTGGTTGGCCATCTCTGTTAGTAGTTTGCAGTTTTTTTCTAAGACCATGTTGGCCATCTCTATTAGTAGTTTGCAGTCTTTTCTAAGGCCATGCTGGCCACCTCTGGTATGAACAACTTGTCCTTCATTTTGGGCTTCATGTACATATCCTTTTGTTAATAAAAGCGGTTACCTGAGCCTCCAAAATTATCGGGCTTAGTTTTGAGAAAATAACCATTGCCTAGATAGAGGGTCTCTTCAATTGATCATGTCCTTAAGGGAATTCTATCATGGATAATGTCTTTAATATTCATACACTTCAGCCATTTCACGTGGGATGATACTATGAAGTTCACAAAAGACTTGTGTAGAGATAGTATATTGACTACAATCATCTCTACATCCATCTTGACTCTAAAAACTTTTGGTTCAAGTAAGTGCTCCAATAGTTTGGGTGTACCATCTCCTATGGAGTTACCTTCATGTATCATGTAGAGAACCATGCCCTTTATGTTTTTTCGAGATGTTGAGAGCATTTTGCATTAAGAAATCACCTACTTTAGATCATAAAGGATTTCAACAGTATAATCCCTATTAACATATAATTTCCAAATCAAATTTGAAAAGGAACTAGGATTGTAGAAACACACTGTACTTGGCTGTTATTCTATTCTATTTCTAATTAAATTTATGATCCTCATCTTTATTAGGAATATTGTAACTTCCACTTGTAAGCACATTATTACGTGTTTATTTGCAAGTACTAAGTCCAAGTCATGGTCTAATCCATGAAAAATTGTGGTTGAGCTCTGCTCCAAGTAACAGTGGGGTTTCTGCGCTTTCGTTCTGATCTGATGATAAATGATGCTCCACACGATTGATTTAGATGTGAACGATATGAAGATCTTATGACATTGGTAGCTCCATTGGACGATGATACGTGTCTGACCTTTTAGAAAGTTTTGAACAGTGGGAGTCAATTGCATCATGGGGATCCAATGGTGTCTGCAGCATGACTCGTCCATTTCCTCTCCAGTATGGTGTGCTCCAAAAGAGTGCTTGATTTGTGGTAAAGATTGCTCGTCTTGGGAGCGATGATTCACACGGAGTTAGGGCCCTGCTCAAGTGGTCGACACAGATCAACATGACTTCTGCTCGGATTTTGTTGCTACAGATGAAGGCTGGAGATTCCTTGCTCAGTCAAGGGCGATGCTGATCTAAATGAAAGTGTTATTACCTTAACCAAATATGTTCCAACGAATAGAGAAGGTTGTGGATGACTGATGTTGATTCCTCTGCTTATCTTCGTTCTTGGTGGTTGGAAAATCAAGGCAATTCGGTGGCGACGTATCGTGGCTTCGCCGATGCTGAATCTCAAAGGCCGTTAAAGAACGCAGACCTACTAAGCTTGATGGCGAAGACACAACCTCTGGTGAAGGCTTGAGAGTTGATAGGACCTGTAGAAGAGGGTTTAAAGCTCAAGCTTTAGCTCGGCTAATGAGTGAAGGAAATGGGGTGAAAGAATGTGAGGGTGCACTCTCATATGAATGAAGATGGATGGTGGGCTCCACGTCTATGATGAAGGAAGAGAAGCTTTTAAGTCAATGAGGCCATTGAGGATAGAAAAAAAATAGGAGCAAAGAATATGAGGAGAGAGAAGGAAAAGGATGTTACCTAATAGTCAGTTACGCTTGGAGGTTGTGGTGCTCGTCCGAGCATCACCTAGTCGTGGCCCGAATCATCACCAATGTACGTGTGAAGAGAAGCATCACATCCACATGATAAAGGAGCATCAATGCGAAGGGACCTCGTGGATCTCACCAACAACCTAATATGGCATATCTATACATCTTAGAAAGAGTTCAAGGGAAGTAAGGCCACTTAAGATATATAGATTCCATGTATAACATTCTTCATGTGAAGAAGCACCAGATCATGACACGGATAACCAAAAGTTAAGTCTGAAACATATTCCATGCATAAGAATGGTGTATATACCCTCAAAGATACACCTAAAGGATATACACCCATTATGTGTAAATGGATATTCAAAACAAAGAGGGGACTCGATGGAAAGGTAGTGACCTTCAAGGCATGGATAGTAGCCAAGGGATATATACAAAGAGAAAGCACTGATATTATGAGACATTATCCCATGTGGCCATGCTTAACTCTGTAAGGATATTGCTAGTTGCAGTTGTACAACTTGACTACAACATATGGTCGATGAACATTAAGACCACATTCCTCCACGTATACCTCGACAAGGATATTTATACGGAACAACCTATGAGTTTATAGGAGATGAATGCAAAGTCCGTGAGTTGAAGAAGTCGACTATAGATTTAAGCAAGCTTCTCGTTGTTGGAATGTCTGATTCAATTATTTCATTTAGAATCCCAATGAACTATATGTATACACGAAACTTAGTGAGAATTCTACTGTATTTCCTCTACTTTATGTAGATGACAACCTACTCACCGGAAATGATATTGGGATGATGATCAATGTTAAGATATGATTGTCTCATCTCCTTTACATGAAAGATCTCATAGATGTCTCTTATATCTTGGGCCTAAATATGTTAGAAACGTAGATATATAAAAGGCATTGAAATTATCACAAAAAGGATGCATCAACAAGATCTTGAAAAGATTCGGCATGGATAACTCCAAGAAAGTCCTCATTTCCTTAAGACATGGTATTAACCTATCTATAGGGATGACACATCAAAGTGTTGAGGACAACAATGATACAAATGGATACCCATATGCATCAATGTAGGAAGCCCGATACATGTCATGATATGTAAAAGATCATACATCTAACATATAGTAGGAGTGGTAAACCATTAATAATCCTACTATGGAGAACTACTACTGAACTACAAGAAAAGCATCTCTAAGTACCTAAAGAAGAACTCAAAACCATATTTTGATTTACGAAGATAGTGATCGCCAAATCTTATATGCAGATTCAGTTTTCCAAAAAACCAACCTCATTGTTCATCTTCCTATTGAATGGTGGCACTGTAAGCTGGAGAAGTGAGACACAATGACTAATTCGACTATAGAAGTTGAGTAAATTAGTGCATCAAATGATGTTAAAGAGGCTGTTTGGTTGTGCAAATTCTTCTTGGAACTTGGCATAGTTTTCTCAGGAGATCCTCACATACTAATACGTTGTGATAACACGAAGGCCATATCACGAAAGGAAGCTATGTGGCATCAAAAGAGCAAGCACATGTAGAGGGGATATCACATAATGCAGGAGATATAAATGTGGTGATGCCACTATCATCAAGGTTGCTTCTATCGATAATGTTGCTAATCCACTAACCAAGAATTTGACACAAAATGGTTTTGGCCAAGATGTAATGAGTTTGTGTTTAAGAGTAGTCCATGAATGGCTCTAGGGGTCAGTAGGAGTTTGTTATACATGTAAGCCCATAAGAGTCATTATGCAATAAAAATTATTACGAATTACATCATCTTATACCTGCAATAAAACATAATTAAGTTTGAATTGTAGTTAAGGTCCCTCGGTATGATAATTTATGTACTTTGACCAAATTTTGTCATAGATATACTGACCTAAATAGTTAAATCATAGAGATTGATGCAAAGTTGTAAATATAAAGAGTTACATAGATGACACAATGGGTACCACAAAGTGATAGTTAAAGAGGATCTTGAACTTGAGAAGATATCACAATCTTCTCTAATGATTGATATTCGATTGACATTTTTGTGGCATGTTCTCTTCATATAAATAAAGTCTCGAATGTATATATCATGGGGGACCACAATCCATTCTTGATTTTTATATTTCACTTGCATAACGTTTCGGTTTTAAATACGGTCCCTCCTTATATGTAAAACTAGATCTTAAAAACAAACATAAAAGAAGCCTACAGAATTGGTAATGAAGTAGGATTACCATATGGTGGAGTAGGGTTCAAGACCCTTATCGATCATTTTTCTTTTTTAATATATTTTAATCTTATCACTTCAAAAAATATCGAAGTTGTAAGTATAATTTTATACAAAATGTGATTCAAAAACATTTATTTCTTCCGTTATTTCTAAGACTCCTTAAAAATGAAATAAAATTTGTTGTTTCCTTTTAAGCATTAAATTTTTGTTTGATATATAAAAGGTTCAAGCTCATTTATCTCTCCTAATTTTTTAGCATTCCTTATAAATGAAATAAATTTTATTGTTTCCTTTAAACTATTAAAAAATTGTTTCAAAATTTGCTTGATGATTTAGCATCAGGAATGGATTTAGAAAGGTTTAAATTATTATATTTATCTAAAATTTAAAATCAACATAGAAAATAATAATCTATTTGAAAATCAGACCTACTAGTAGACTTAAATAAGATTTAGATCAAACTTTATACACTTTGAAAAAAAATCATTTTAAAACATTATCTTTAACAGTTGTATACTTGACTCCTCCTTGATAAATTCTTGATTTCTCCCTTGAAAACTTGTATCATATATTATCAAGAGATGGGTACATATCCTTCGATCGGAGATAGATAGTATCTATATATCTGAATTTGTACATTTATCAGACCAATGGGTCAAAGACTTGACAAGGTCTATGCACCAAATAGATGGAATGCATATAAGGAGGTACGAGGTGTATGATCTCTCAAAGAAGTCATATTCATGCATATTGAATCAGAAGACATGAGCTTACTCATAAATATTGAGCTGCAATGAATTCCCGTACATACATATCTAGTATATTCCAAAAAAAATCAATAGAAATGCACTTCCAGCATAACCAAATTAGAACCATGACTTCAATATATAATGAGCAATTGTTCCTACAAAAAGACATGATCATGATCAACAAAAAAAATACAATTTTTTACAAGCCACTCTAAGACAGATTTCCCACTAGTTGATATAATGTACAATCCCTCGTTAATTATCACACAAAAGGGTTAAGATAGTCTTTTACAGAATCTACAACTTCTCGAGTCAGCATAGCCTTTTGGAAGGTTAATATGTAGATGAAGACGGTCGAATACAGATACAAATATAAGTATAATCATATCCTCATCCATTTTGAAATATAAATATGAATGCAGATATGAATATTGACAGTTGTGAAAAATATGTTACCATATCATTAAAAACGAATACGAATAATAACAGAAATATTTAACATATTAGCTAAAACATACATGCTTAGGATGGTTTATATATAAAGTAGATATATCAGATATAATGATTTCATGGCAATTATATCAGCAGTGGTGAATGCAATCATAAAATATTATCATGCACAATTATAAATAAATATATTACTATACTTATGTACGAAAATGAATCTATGAATATGAATGCGGATATTAACGAATGTCAAAGTAATATCTATATCCACGTCTATTTTAAAGCGGATACGAATATGAATGTCAACATATATAATACAAATACGATAGCTGATCGGATATATACAAATATATTCACATTTATTTTCATCCCAATTAACATGCATGAGCATGAGGTTGGATAGGCGGATGCTTAAATTTGTCGTATGAATGTATAATATCTATGCAAATAGGGCACCCTTGGACCTTTTCGGCATAACTAGTTTTCCAACATTTTTTACCAAGTAATATAGTTATTACTGATAAAATAGATATGCAGATAATTAAATGCTGTTAAAATATAATAAATTACGTACAAGTCCCTTAAATATGCACCCAATTTACACGTTGTACTTGAACTTTTAAAAGCAAATAATGCAACAGCCAGCCTTTAAGTTTTGTTTATATGTGGCTGAGGACTACTGAGATTTGGTTGACGTTTTGTCTTTATAGTCTTAAATTACATTGGTTCACAAATATCACTACGACAAATAAGCTCTATATTGAGTTTTTTTAAAACAATCGCTATTTCGTCAGTCAGTTGTTAGATATATAACGACAACAATATTTGATTTGTGAATTCATTTTAAACTTGGAATCAGTGACAAATGTCATATTCATTATTATATCATGCGTATAACAACACTTATCCGTTACTATGTGCCACTCCACCAGATCGTATGAAGCTGGCATGCATCCTGGCTCTCGAGACTCTTTTATAGAATTCCAACAATTTTTTTCCAAAAAAAATTAGCTAATAATCGCTAAATTTAGAACTAATTCATTAAAATGGTTAAAAAATAGCAATGGATAAGTAATGTTTTATGCAACTATTGCTAGTGATATAACAAGATACATGATATTCTTCGCTACTTTCGCTACCTTCAAGTATAAAAAATAATTTTACTTTGTATTTTAACGACAGACGATATAGTGACGATTTTTTTAAAAAGCACCACTATATATAGAGAGAGAAATATTGCCAGAGTAGCTGCTAGGAAATAGATCCATGTGCATGAGTATAGAATAGATGAGATGTAAGATAATTTATTATTTTTTTGATAACAAGAATAAAGGAAAGCGATATGATATTAGAAGGGTAGGGGACAATGAGTAATAAGATAGCCGGGTCCGAAGTATCCCATCCAATCCTGGAGGGGTCAGACCCCGGATCTTGTCGGGCCCCACGTGTCCTTCACCTTACATATACACGTCGGCAATTTCACACTATCATCCAATTCCAAGTTGGCTTTTATAAGGATGGGCCATAAATCAGGGTCAATGAATAAATAAGGGATTTTTACACCCATAACCTTGAATACTCTCACAGTAACATTCATAACCCTGTATAATCGCGAATTACGCTCAGGACCTTGAATAAGTGTGCCGTCTTTCATCTATAACCTTCCGTTACTTTATCTCATTAACTCAACCAGATGATTGAGTTAATCTAACCGATCAACAATCTAACGGTTGAGATTAACCCAAATAAAAAAATCCCACTGTACAACGTTGTTGAGGCGAAGGTAGAGTGTCACCATCCTCGTCTGCTCCCTCCTTCTCGCGACCGCCTTCCCTTCAGATGCGACGACACGGGGGCTCGGCGATGACTTCCCTTGTGCGCTGGCCGAGTTAGAGATGCGAGGCGGTGGTGATCTCGGTTCAGGCAGACCAAGGGAAGGTGGCGGGGAGCCCCAAGCTGGCTGAGACCGACGGAGGAGTCGAAGAGTTGATATGAGACAGAGCTTCGGGGGCATCCAGGTCGTCGTAGGGGTGGGGGGAGGGCATCCAGGTCGAGGCATGGTTATCGCGGCCGGAGGGGGGGAGGGCATCTACAGGTGGGCGCACCTACAGGTCATCGTGGCGGGAGGGGGAGGTCATTGCGCGGGGGGTCGTCATCGCGGCAGGAGGGGGGCATCACGGTGGGAGGAGGAAGGTCATTGCGCGGAGGGTCGTCATCGCTGCGGGAGGGGGGGGCGCCTGCAGGTCATCGCGGCGAGAGGGGGAGGTCATTGCGCGGGGGGGGGGGGGGGGGAGGGCACCTGCAGGTCATCACGATGGGAGGGGGAGGTCATTGCACGGGGGGTCGTCATCGCGGCGGGAGGGGGGGGGCACCTGCAAGTCATCGTGGCGGGAGGGGGAGGTCATCGCGCAGGAGGGGGGCAGGGGAGAGGTCGCGGAGGTGAGGGGGGGCTTCGCAGGTGGTGACTGGAGGTCGGGGGTGTAGGAGGTCCCGGCGGGAGGGGGGGGGCTGGAGGTTGGGGGTGCAGGTCGCGGAGGTCAAGGTGGTGCGTGGAGGTCGCGGAGGTCAGGGTGGTGCCTGGAGGTCACGGAGGTTGGGGGGGGCTTCGCAGGTGGTGCCTGGAGGTCGGGGAGGTCCCGGCGGAGGGGGGGTTGAATCGGGGGTTAGCTGGGAGGTCAGCTGAATCGGGGAGAAGGGTTGGGGGCATGTTTTGCAAATAAAAAATAAACATCAGGGGTATTTATGTCTTTTTGACAGAAACCGTCAAATATAACGGGTAAATCAAACGGACCCTAACATAGGGTTATGCCATTGATGAACGCGAAATCCACCTCTTTAATAAGTATGAATTGTAGTATAGGAGGCGGATTTCGGTCGTCAAAATACCACAAGCTTTGAATGTTGTGGACTATTTTTACTTGACAACTTTACCAAGGTCGAACTCAGGGAACAGTGATTTTTAGTTGCACGATCTTAAATCAAATTAAATAATCGATTAATGCTCAATTAATTTATGTGTTGAGAGATATGCACAATGCAATGAGATGCAAATGCAAGGAAATATACAGAGATGATTAAGCACTGGTTCTGCAATTTAGTGAAGTTTCAACCTTAAATAAATTTATCAATTGATCCTCAAATATTATCACAGATCGAATAACTTCAAGAAATATTTAGCAATAAGAGAATCAAGTTGTGGGGTATGAGATCAATATCCAGCTACGTTGTCCTGCAGATAAAGAGATCAACAATAATTTTCAAGGAGTTTTGACCCCTAATTTTTCCTGTGATTTAATCTTCAAGGAGTGATTAATAATAGCGATAAAATAATTCAATTATCTGTCCTTGAATATGCCCCTGTAAGAAATCAATTTTCCTCGATTTAATCAGTACACAATGTCAACAGAACCTGCATGAGATCAAATAAGTACTCGAATAATAGTAATCAATGAATATTCTTAGATCTGTCCACAATGTATGCCAAATGGTAGAGCACAGAATTAGCTTCGAAACGACATATTATATGCTAAAATCGGAGTTCAGATGGAGAAGATATGATAAAATGAAGTTTCAGGGACTAAAATGTAATTAAAATAACGTTTTCCTTCAAAATGGTCCCTGGAAGGACTTATCTGCAATTTATGAAAGTCAGAGGGGCTCCTCTGCAATTAACCTCTGGTGGGGGCCTTATTGCAATTTCTGAAAAGCCCAGGGGCTTCGGTGCAATTTTCCCACTCGCACGTGCGAAGGCTCGGAGGGAGGCATAGGCTCGGGCGAGGCTCGGAGATCCCGAGCCTGTGGTTCGGGCCCGACCTGAGGCACGGAGATCCCGAACCTCACGCGTGGAGGGCGGCTTGGGGGGCTGCCCACATGGCAGTGCTGGAGCCGTTGGATCAAGGGCCTCCTGCTCGATCCAACGGCGCCTGTGCGTCGTGGTGGGGCAGGCGGCGAAAGGAGGCGGTGGAGGGTGAGCGGGCGGAGCAGCTGGGCGAGGGCGGAGGCGCGAGGGTGGCAAGGCGGAGCGGTGGCCGAACGGAGGCGGAGATGCCGCCCCTCGGCCGACACACGGCGCGAGGGCGGAGGCGGAGGGCCTGGCGAGGCGCGGCGAGGCGGAGGGAGCGAGCTGGAGGCGGAGGGGCCTCGCGAGGCGGCCGGAGGTGGCTCCGCGCGAGGCGGAAGCGGAGCTGTCGAAGGTGGAGGCGCCGCTGGGGCGGTGTACCTACACTGTTAGAACAAAACTCGAAAAGGGTGGGGGGGTGTCGAGTTCGCCTGGAGGGGGAGAAAAAAGGAGAGCACCGGCCTGTGCAAGGCCGGCGACGATCGAAGGGGGAAGCGGTGGAGGACAAGGGGCAATCAATCATGCACTGTACCCTTGGATCACGCCGGAGAGAGTCACCGCGGCGGTCGTCTCTTGCTGTTACCAAGGAAGACGGAGGCTTGCAGTTCTCCAGGAATGGCGGATGAAGCTCGAGGCATGGCAAGGGGGATGCTTTATAGACCTGGAAGCAGGGGGTTACACAAAGTAACGGTCGTGCATGGCCGCGCAAGGCGGCATTGATGGCCGCATGGGGCGGAGGAGAAACGGCTGGAAGGGGATATGTTGCGTTGGGGAAGAAGGTGACAGGGGTCACGTGCTAGGCATGTGTCCCGGGTGGCAGGAGAGAGAGGGAAAGTGGGGGGGTGCCACGTGGCGCGCCCAGGGGCTGCCACGTGGCGCCCCCAAAAAATTTTCAAAATTTAAGACAAAGAAAAATAGAAAAGAAGTAGCAGAGACCTTGAATCGAAAAATTTTCTTCATGAAAGTTGTTCATCTTGTCGAGATCTACAACTTTCATGAAGGGCCCGGGAGCAAAAGAGGTCATCTGTGAGAAGTGGTATTTTAGTGGCTCTCCATGTGTATAGAAAACTGAATTTTTGGGATTTTGTAATTTTTTTGTGGTTTTAAAGGGAATAAAAATTAGAGAAAAAATACGATAAAATACAAAAAATTAATTACACACTAATATAATTTTTTTGGATTTTTAATGGATAAGAAAATAGGAAAATAAAATACAAGTAAGAAACGCTCAGTTTTTGTACAGACCGACAACAGACACTTGGACTTGGTCAGTTTCTTTGATTTCAGTTTTGATCTGGATTTGGATTTTTGTGTCGCTTGATAAAACTTTCATCAAAGAATACAAATGAAAAAGAAATAAAATTAAAAGGATTAATTATGCACATAAAAACTCAGGTCAAAAATGGCAAAAAGTTAAAATGCGCAAAAGAGGCCCAAAACCCATCTTTCACATATGAGCTCTGATTTTACGAAATTGGTCTTGTTTTGAAGGTATTTGAAAATGGAGCGCTTTAAAAGTGAGTAGACCAAAATCGGACACTGTATGTGTGAGATATGCTCATTTTAGTCCGTCAGATATGAAATTTGACTTTGGGAGTATTTGACACTTATTAGGGTTAATAAATTTTTTTATATTTTTTATTTAATAAGGTTAGTAATATCTACACAATGGAGGTGGTTTTGGGTCAATCGGAGTTAGGATGAATTAACTAAAAATGTGAAAAGTTAGCGGCTTTTTGGGCTAATTTACACTGGGGATTTTAAATGCAATTTATGCATGATGAAATGCGGATATTATTTACACATGCATGATGGCTAATAATGCTCTATTAATGATTAATTACAAGTGGATGATGGGGGACAGAGCCTAAATGACCAATTTTAGCATGATGAATACGAGATTCATCATACCCCTATATTTAGACCATGCTCGTCCCCGAGCATGAATGAATGACTTAGTTGAATACATCCCTGACTGTGCATGTGAATTTTCAAGGCTTAATTCAGAGAGGACCCTTAATTTGACTGATCTTAAAATTCTGGGCTCAACCAAGCTTTAATCAAAAGGAATCCAACTTCTCTAATTTTCAGACTCTCTATTTGTACATATAATATAAGGATATGATTTTAAGTGTACTGCATTTCATGAGAGTCGAGTCGGGGCATCACTCAAAGTTCCATTCCCAAAGATCCTCCTCTAGACCTAATCCTCAACACTAGAGAATAAGTCTATTCTTGCTTCAGTCAACCGTCTCATTAGTTTGTCAGACTTGAAAGTGTATATGGACGGCCAGATGATGGAGGGCATAGGATTGTGTCTGATTTTCTCTCCCTTTCATTGGAACAAGGTGTCTCTCGAGTGCCTTATTATTCAACACAAGTATATTTTATTTTGTTGATCAATGTGTCCGTCAAGAGAATTTGGAGTCGCCTGCACTTGTTTTTTTGGGAGTACACCAGGGTGTATCTCTTTTGAGTATCTAAGATACCTTCGACACCCAGACTTGTATCGCTTACGATGCAGAGCCCTTTTACGGTGTCAGCCAGACTCCTTGGTCCTAATTAGCGCTTGGTCCAAGTGGACACTTTGAAAATGTTTGGGAGCGCTTACCATTGGTGGAAGCTCATTTGGAATCTGACTTTGGATGATAGAGCTTTTCTTTGACATTTCTTTTTCTTTTCTTTTGTTGGCTAGCTCCACTGCTTTTACCAAAAGTTGACGCACACTGATCAACAATTTTCCTTAAGTTTCATCACACCATGGCACTTAGGTCAATATCAAAAATATAGCATATGAATCTTGTTCACATACTGGCTAGTGTTTTGCTGACACTCAGGTTTTCTGAAGCCTTTATTAACTTTATCCCATCCTCGAGCATCATTAGATCGGGTCTAAACTCAAATCTCTAGTCTTAGTTCCTCAAGTGATATCTCAACTTTTCTCATCAATCATGCAGTTGTGAAAGTGATTGTGCTGATCATATTCTTTTTGAATATAGAGATGAAGAGTGCAATATAGCGCTCAAATCTCTCAAACTAGGGAAGTATGGATTATTAAGTTCAAAACCCTAATGACTAAGGCAGGCTAACTCAGAATCTCAAGATCTCAGAAATTAAGTGTCCTCAAAAGTCCTCAAGCCTTGAGTGATGGTGAATGTGTCAAGAATATATCAACCAAGAGTGCATGAAATGTTTGATGAAATGCAAGACCATGAGTGATGATTTTTTTATGTAAAAAGTTTTTTTCTTTTTTTTATTTGATTTTTTTGGTGTGTTTTTTTGGAAAACAAGTAATATACACACTACTTGTACCTATCCCCGATGTTAGATAAAAATGATTAAAGTACGAGCTATGGATAAAGTAGATAAAATATATACAAACACACCCCCTATACTTAGCTTGTGCTATGTCCTCATGGCCCAAAGTGAAATGTTGACATAGCTCGTACTAAATATAGAAGGACTAAAAACAAAAGAAGAGAAGTAATGTATAAATAATGGATGCGATCCCCCTATACTTAGGCTCACGTTAGCCTAAGTATAATCGGATAATTACAGATGGGGAACTGGGAAGAATTTCGGATGTACAAGAGAGTGTAGGTTCCAGAGAGGTGTGCTATCTGGGCAGATCAAATTTTTCGTCAAAATCTATGCCCTGAGTGAAGGAGATCTGTTCAACTTGTACTAATTGCTCATTGGATTCGACAAAATGTTTAAGCTGCTGACCGTTGACCATAGATGTTTGCGCGCTATCTGCGGTCTCTGAGATCTCAACACTCCCATTATTGTGTACCTCTCTTACAATGAAGGGTCCCGTCCATTTTGATTTCAATTTCCCTTGGAAAATTTTCAACTTTGCATTAAATAGCCAAACTTTCTGTCCTGGGACAAAGATCTTTGTTCGAATGTTCTTGTCATGCCATCTCTTTACCTTGTCCTTGTAAATGGTGCTATTTTCATATGCATGATTTCTAATTTCAGACAGTTCATTTAAATTCATCTCTTGGTTCTTCTTTCCTTGGTGACAGTTCCAATTGATCTTTTTGATTGCCCATTCTGATTTATGCACGAGTTCTGCGGGCAAATAGCATGGTTTTCCGTATACCATTCTAAACGGGGAGGTGCCCAATGGGGTTTTATAAGCTGTCCGGTAAGCCCATAGAACTTGGTCCAAGAGTTGTGACCAGTTCTTCCTGTCAGGGCGAACGAGCTTCTGTAAAATTCCTTTAACTTCCTTATTTGACACCTCGGCCATGCCATTGGATTATGGGTGGTAAGGAGTAGCGACACGGTGCTCGATGCCGTATTCCTTAGTCAACTTCTTAACTTCCCGGTTGACAAAGTAGCTTCCCCCATCAGATATTAAAACTTTTGGAATTCCAAACCTCGAAATAATATGATCTTTCAAAAACTTGCAAACAGTTTTGCTATCTGCAGCTCGAGTAGGGATAGCCTCCACCCATCTAGATAAATAATCTACCGCAAGAAGAATATATTCAAATCCTTGACTATTAGGGAATGTGCCCATAAATTCAATGCCCCATGCATCGAATACGTCACAGATGATCACTGGTTGCATAGGCATGACATCTTTGGAACCAATGGTTCCTCCCATTCTCTGACAGACGGGGCACGACCTCACAAAATTGTAAGCATCCTTAAACAAGGTCGGCCAATAAAATCTACATTGCAATATCTTCTCAGCGGTCCTCTTCCCAGAGTGATGTCCTCCCACCTCCAAGGTGTGGCATAGATTGAGGATACTTTGATATTCCTCTTGAGGAATACATCTTCTCCATATGCAATCCGGTCCTTCAAAGAAAAGGAAAGGATCTTCCCAATGAAAGTGTCTCGCTTCAGATATGAGTCGATCGATTTTATTTCTGGGCCAACCTTGAGGAACTTCATTAGTGACGAGATAATTCACCGTGTCTGCATACCAAGGGAGTGAGTCAATAGCAGAAATTGACTCGTCTGGGAAGGTTTCACGGATGGATTCAGATTGCGGAATTTTGTTATGTTCAATCCGTGATAAATGATCAGCCACAACATTCTTAACGCCAGGTTTGTCCTTAATCTCCAAATCAAATTCTTGAAGCAGTAGAATCCAACTCAGAAGTCGTGCTTTTGCGTCCTTTTTGGCCATTAAATAGCGAATGGTAGAATGATCTATGTAAACTGTCACCTTAGATCCTAGAAGTATTGATCGAAATTTTTCTAAGGCAAAAATCACAGCAAGCATTTCTTTTTCGGTCACAGTGTAATTTTTCTGAGCAGTGTCTAAAACTTTGCTTGCGTAGTGAATAGCATACGGGATTCCATCTTTTCGTTGTCCTAATACAACCCCTATAGCGAAATCGGATGCGTCTGTCATGATCTCGAAGGGAAGAGACCAGTCGGGAGCTTGTAGGACGGGAGTTTCAATGATCCTTCTCTTGAGTAATTCGAATTCGGTGTCTTTCCCAAGAAGGTCAGTTAGCGGTCGGGCAATTTTTGAAAAATCTTTGATAAATCTCCTGTAAAATCCGACATGCCCTAGAAAAGACCGTACTTGTTTTACATTTGTAGGTGGCTCAAGCTTTTTGATCACATCAACTTTGGCAGGGTCAACCACCATTCTCTTCCTGGAGATGACATGCCCCAATACAATGCCCTCTTTCACCATGAAATGGCTTTTCTCCCAAGAGAGCACCAGATTCACTTCCCTGCACTTTTGGAGGACTCGATCCAGGTGCGCTAGACAATCATCGAATGAATCACCATGAACCAAGAAGTCATCCATGAAGACCTCCAGGAAATCCCCGACCATGTCGGCGAAAATCGCAATCATGCATCGCTGAAAGGTGCCGGGGGCATTGCAAAGCCCAAAAGGCATTCGCTTGAATGCGTATGTGCCGAAGGGACATGTAAAAGTAGTTTTTTCCTGATCCTCGGGGGCGATGGCTACCTGATTGTAGCCCGAGTACCCATCTAAAAAACAGAAGTATTCTCTCCCTGCCAATCTCTCCAGGATTTGATCAATAAAAGGCAGCGGAAAGTGATCCTTCTTCGTTGCGGCATTCAGGCACCTGTAATCCACACAGACACGCCACGCCGTAGGTACCCGTGTCGTAATCTCTTCTCCATCCTCATTGGTGATAATCTGGAGTCCTGACTTTTTCGGGACTACATGCAAAGGTAACACCCATTTGGAGTCGGAGATGGGATATATGAACCCGGCTTTACACCATTTTTTGATCTCAGTCTTAACCACTTCCCGTAAGTTTGGATTCAATCTACGTTGGCATTCACGGGAGGGTTTAGCATTATCTTCCAAGTAAATATGGTGTGAGCACAGGGCTGGGTTAATCCCTGGGAGATCAGACAATCTCCAAACTATAGCCTTGCGGTTTTTCTCCAAAACATTAAGCAGGCGGATCTCCTGCTCTTCGGTCAGTTGTGAGCTGATAATGACCGGAAATTGTCCCTTTTTTCCTGCAAGGAAGGCATACTTAAGTGTAGGGGGCAATGGTTTGAGTTCAGGTAAGTCAATGATGTTTCTCGAATCTGGTTCTGTCTGTGATGTTTCTTTTTGTGATGTGGACGCTTGTAGTGTATCAATGTTGGCCACCATCATGGTTGTATCAGGGATCGGATCGCTAATGATGGAATGAGGTGTGGCAATCGATGCATCCGATCTGTGTACCTTACTCAAGGATTGTCCATAAGGAGAATGGACTGACAGGTCTAGAGTGGCCTCTGAGTCTCCTAGAGTATAGGTAGATGCATGAATGAGCTGGCAGACTAAGTCATCAACAATTTCCTCACCAGATGAGGTTGATTCTATCATAGCGGTTGTGTTTTGTCTCCAGGACCCAACTGTTGGTTCTATAATTTCAGTCTCAGTTTCTGATTTTTCAGACTCGATGCTCGACTCAGTGCCAGGTCTTTGGAACCTAGTTTGCTGCATTTTAAGTTCAACTTTTCCAAACTGGATTCTCCCGGATGTATAATCAAATATAGCTCCTGCGGTCCTAAGGAAGGGTCGCCATAGTATCATCTGGGAATTCTAGGGACATCCATGTCAAGAATTATAAAATCCACTGGGTAGTTTTGTCCCTCTATGTTGATGACAATGTTTCGAATCTCGCCCCTAGGTCGCTTAATTGATGTGTCTGCGAATTGAAGTACGGCTGCAGATTTTTTAAGAGGACCTAGATTTAGATGCTCATATAGGGTTGTGGGCATGAGATTGATGGATGATCCATTGTCTAACAATGTTCTTGCAAACTTGATTTCCTTGATGTAGCTAGTGATAAAGTGAGCACCCATGTCTCTCTTCTTTCTTAGCAGCTCATTTTTTATAAGACGAGATGTGGCTATTGAGAGTATGCGTTTCTTTGTTCGGCTAGGAGTTTGTTTGCCGGCCCTAGTTGGTGTGCATTTCACCTTCAGGTATTTTCGAAAAGCCGAGTCTCTTTCTATCATCTCGTCTAGGGACAGAGTGACCTTAATATTTTCCTTACAGATGCGGGCCATCTCTTCATCATTTTTTTGGTTTTTTATGTTTTTCTTCTTTCCTGCCGTAAGAGCACGGGGGAAAGGAATGGGCTTGGTATGATCAAGAACATCACTTTTATTGAATGAAAAATTTCTTACAGGACTTGGACTCGGGCTAAAAACAGGGAAATTTGTGGTTGGTGGTATTTGTTTGTCTGACTCAGACTCTCCATTATATCCGGGTGGTGTGGGTGGGACTTGTTCTTTCTCCTTCTGTCTTCCTTTGTCAATTCCCCCAGGGTTGTGTGAATTGATGGACACTGGGGCTATGTCTTCGTGTTCCTTCGCTCGATCAGGCATGGTTACGGTCCTTCCGCTCCTAAGAGAGATATGATAAGAGTTATTATTCGAGAAGGGCTCAAGTTCAGGTACGGAATAGTCAGAGATTAATACCTGATTGTGTCCAAGGCTATTTGGGTTAGCCTGGACTTGGGCTGGAATCACGGTCTGGGGTGCAGTCACCTCATCTCTCCAACGAGAGAGTCGATTTATGTCAACTCTCATATCATGAAGCTCATCCAGCGCTCGCTGGAGCTCTGGAGAGATAGCAGAAGAGGAGGACCCTTGGTCCTTCCTGGCCTGAGGTCGCTGATACTGGCCTTGTTGGCTTTGGCGTTGGTTCTGCTGAGGTTGCGGGTTCTGGTAACCCGTGCGATATTGCTGCCTCTGCTGCAGTTGAGGCTGATAGGTGGGTTGGGCTTGCGGTGGACGAGGGTTTGGAGTAGAGTTTTGGCCTGAGCGATTGACCGGTTCCAAATTATACCAGACTCCATTTATCTCCATGACTTGTGGAGGTTCCTCAAAATCAGTCTGAGTGGAGGTTTCATCAGTTTGAGAGGACAAGACTTGGTCTCCACCCCAATGGCTCTGTTGCCCTACCCCTTGACCTTGAATGTAGTGAATTTGGTGTATGGGTGCGGGGGTGCCATCTTTGATACCCTGTCAGCCAATTCCTCCATTTATTTCGGCAATTTAGCCAATTTCTCCATATCAGATGATTTATGGATCTCATCCACCTTTTTATAAATCTGCTCAACCATAGTTAGCTTATTAGCTATTATTCCCATGTCAGCATTGTGGTCGGTTGTCAGATTATTCACCATCTTTTTGGAGCCGGCTATGTAAGCCCGGCTAGTGGTTTGTGCACGGCTAGATTCAGCAAGTCTTTCGAACACCTTGTAGACGGTGTCCTCGTGGCGCCCCATGTAGCTTCCTCCGCAGGATGCACTAACCAACCCTTGAGTCTCAGGGTTCAGCCCGCTCACAAGACTTTGGACCAGCATCATTTTACTTATCCCGTGTCCTGGACATTTCTGTACTAAGTCTGTGAATCTTTCCCAGGTTTCATGAAATGGTTCATTCGGGTGTTGGGTGAAACTCGTGAGCTTGATCCTCATTTGGTTAATTCTACTAACTGGGTAGAATTTCTTTAAAAACAAAGTCTTGAATGTGGCTCATGTAGTGACTATTTCCCCTAGATTTTTCAGCCAGTAAGCCGTCTTATCAGTCAAGGCGAAGGGGACAGCTCTCAACCTTATGTAGTCTTGGCTAACCCTAGGGTGGCAGAGGTTAGCACAGACTAACTCGAAGTCTCGGAGGAAGATATATGGTTCTTCATGATTATTTCCTCCGAACTTTGGCAACAGTGCAAGGAAATGCGGTTTGTGTTCGAACGCATCCTCAGGGGGAACATGTCTCAACCAATTATAGTCTTCATCTAATTCTGGAAGATACGTGTCTTCCATAGCAGCCTCACCTTGTTGTATTATTTCCAACTGCGTCCTAAGTAGTTCATTGGTTTGTTCAGCAGCTGTTATCCTAGCCAAGAGTGCCGGGATAGGGTCATTGTCGTTCTCATCGTCCCCAGAGTTCTTCTTGGGAGGCATTATGATTCACCTTCAGAGAGGAAGAGTTTAGAGATAAGTGTTATGATTAAAAGAGGATTTTTGCTAAGGGTAAGAGATTCCTTAGCGGAGGAGTAAAAGATGGAACTTCTAAGACAAGGAGGATAGAGAGAGAGTCCTTACGAAGAAGCAGACACAAGCAAACACAAGACAATTCTCAAGTTCACCACTCAACACAGATGAAGGCACGTCAGGGTTCGGCCGCTTATCTTTTCACTTTTAATTTAATGACAAGACAATCTTGCAATTTAAGCGGAGCTGTTAGGTACCGAAATATTTCTCAAAGACTGTCCCGAGTTCGTACAACTAGTTGCATCTACTCTCAGCCAGTATAGGTGGAAGTACGGACCGTTTAAACGGCTACCCGTGTTGCTTGAGGACGGTGCCTTCCGGGTGTCCTCTAAACCACCCACTCTGTTAAGGGAAGTCGGACCGTAAAACGGCTACCCGAGACCTCACTGAAAAGTAGTTAATTGTTTTTAAAAATAGTAGTCTTTGTGAAATTTCTCAATTTTGGCTCTATCCTAAGTGTGCGGTCTGGTCCTTACAAACAATGAGTAGGTTTCTCTCCACCAAACACAGGTTAATTTTAGGTCAGTTTATTTACAGTCACCTTGATTAGCAGTCTCGATTTTAAATTTAGGTTATCACTGAAGTTTATATGAGCACAGAAATTCACGTCCAACGAACAGTCCCAATTCCTTTAACTCCTAAGTTTCAAAACTTGAGTAAGGAAACCGAAAAAGTCGATGCAAACTTAAATCAATGATGCATGCTTAAGAAGAAGACTTACAGTGAATCCTCGCGTTCTTCATGCGGGATGCAAGACAAGGAAATTAAATTACACTAAATTATATGCACATGTGAAAAACGCCCTAAACAGATAGTTCTATTAGCGGGAAGAATTGATTTAAAAATTTGGCTAATGTTGAACGATCTATAGTGCGTATAATTAGTGAATGTGTGGCCTAAGAATTACGAGCATAATCAAATAATAAACAAGCAAGCGTATATGTGCCTAAGTCCTACGCCACTCAAGTCGGGTCTCAACCACACAGAAGGGGTTGAAACAGACCCGACACACCACAGAATGTTTAGTCTGAAATTATTACAAGGGTTCAAAGAGAGGGACCCTGAGAATATTGCAGAAAATAAAATCTATGCTAACTCTCTCTCACAAAATTAAAATTTAATCTTCGTCGCAGATCCTTGATTTAATATCAAAATCCAGCTCCCAGAAGTCTGTGAAGAGAGAATTTGCGGTTAGTAGCAGAAATCAGAGAGAAATGCAAAATAAAATGCAGAGGAAAAAAATGGCACAAAAATTAATTTTCGCAAAAAATCAATTACCAAAATGATTTACAACCCTAAAAATCATTGTTCCCCGGCAACGGCGCCATTTGATGAATGCGAAATCCACCTCTTTAATAAGGATGAATTGTAGTATAGGAGGCGGATTTCGGTCGTCAAAATACCACAAGCTTTGAATGTTGTGGACTATTTTTACTTGGCAAGTTTACCAAGGTCGAACTCAGGGAACGGTGATTTTTAGTTGCGCGATCTTAAATCAAATTAAATAATCGATTAGTGCTCAATTAATTTATGTGTTGAGAGATATGCACAATGCAATGAGATGCAAATGCAAGGAAATATACAGAGATGATTAAGCACTGGTTCTGCGATTTAGTGATGTTTCAACCTTAAATAAATTTATCAATTGATCCTAAAATATTATCATAAATCGATAACTTCAAGAAATATTTATCAATAAGAGAATCAAGCTGTGGGGTATGAGATCAATATCCAGCTACGTTGTCCTGCAGATAAAGAGATCAACAATAATTTTCAAGGAGTTTTGACCCCTAATTTTTCCTGTGATTTAATCCTCAAGGAGTGATTAATAATAGCGATAAAATAATTCAATTATTGGTCCTTGAATATGCCCCTGTAAGAAATCAAATTTTCCTCGATTTAATCAGTACACAATGTCAACAGAACCTGCATGAGATCAAATAAGTACTCGAATAATAGTAATCAATAAATATTCTCAGATCTGTCCACAATGTATGCCAAATGGTAGAGCACGAAATTAGCTTCGAAACGACATATTATATGCTAAAATCGGAGTTCAGATGGAGAAGATATGATGAAATGAAGTTTCAGGGACTAAAATGTAATTAAAATAACGTTTTCCTTCAAAATGGTCCCTGGAAGGACTTATCTGCAATTTATGAAAGTCAGAGGGGCTCCTCTGCAATTTACCCCTGGCGGGGGCCTTCTTGCAATTTCTGAAAAGCCCAGGGACTTCGGTGCAATTTTCCCACGCGCACGTGCGAAGCACGTGCGCCAGGAGGCTCGGAGGGAGGCGTAGGCTCGGGCGAGGCTCGGAGATCCCGAGCCTGTTGTTCGGGACCGGCCTGAGGCTCGGAGATCCCGAACCTCAGGCGTGGATGGCGGCTTGGGGGGCTGCCCACGTGGCAGTACTGGAGCCGTTGGATCAAGGGCCTCTTGCCCGATCCAACGGCGCCTGTGCGTCGTGGTGGGGCAGGCGGCGAAAGGAGGCGGTGGAGGGTGAGCGGGCGGAGCAGCTGGGCGAGGGCGGAGGCGCGGGGGTGGCGAGGCGGAGCGGTGGCTGAATGGAGGCGGAGATGCCGCCTCTCGGCCGACACACGGCGCGAGGGCGGAGGCTGAGGGGCCTGGCGAGGCGCGGCAAGGCGGAGGGAGCGAGCTGGAGGCGGAGGGGCCTCGCGAGGCGGCCGGAGGTGGCTCCGCGCGAGGAGGAAGCGGAGCTGTCGAAGGTGGAGGCGCCGCTGGGGCGGTGTACCTGCACTGTTAGAACAAAACTCGAAGAGGGTGGGGGGTGTCGAGTTCGCCTGGAGGGGGAGGAAAAAGGAGAGCACCGGCCTGTGCAAGGCCGGCGACGATCAAAGGGGGAAGCGGTGGAGGACAAGGGGCAGTCAATCATGCACTGTACCCTTGGATCACGCCGGAGAGAGTCGCCGCGACGATCGTCTCTTGCTGTCACCAAGGAAGACGGAGGCTTGCAGTTCTCCAAGAATGGCGGATGAAGCTCGAGGCATGGTGAGGGGGATGCTTTATAGACCTGGAAGCAGGGGGTTACACGAATTAACGGCCGTGCATGGTCGCGCAAGGCGGCATTGATGGCCGCATGGGGCGGAGGAAAAACGGCTGGAAGGGGATATGTTGCGTTGGGGAAGAAGGTGACAGGGGTCACGTGCTAGGCACGTGACCCGGGTGGCTGGAGAGAGAGGGCAAGTGGGGGTGCCACGTGGCGCGCCCAGGGGCTGCCACGTGGCGCCCCCAAAAAAATTCAAAATTTAAGACAAAGAAAAATAGAAAAGAATTAGCAGGATACCTCGAAACGAAAAATTTTCTTCACAAAAGTTGTTCGTCTTGTCGAGATCTACAACTTTCATGAAAGGCCCGGGAGCAAAAGAGGTCATCTGTGAGAAGTGATATTTTTGGTGGCTCTCCATGTGTATAGAAAACCGAATTTTTGGGATTTTGTAATTTTTTTGTGATTTTAAAGGGAATAAAAATTAGAGAAAAAATACAATAAAATACAAAAAAATTAATTACACACTAATATAATTTTTTTGGATTTTTAATGGATAAGAAAATAGGAAAATAAAATACAAGTAAGAAACGCTCAGTTTTTGTACAGACCGACAACAGACACTTGGACTTGGTCAGTTTCTTTGATTTCAGTTTTGATCTGGATTTGGATTTTTATGTCACTTGATAAAACTTTCATCAAAGAACACAAATGAAAAGAAATAAAATTAAAAGGGTTAATTATGCACATAAAAACTCAGGTCAAAAATGGCAAAAAGTTAAAATGCGCAAAAGAGGCCCAAAACCCATCTTTCACATATGAGCTCCGAATTTTACGAAATTGGTCTTGTTTTGAAGGTATTTGAAAATGGAGTACTTTAAAAGTGAGTAGACCAAAATCGGACACTGTATGTGGGAGATATGCTCATTTTAGTCCGTCAGATATGAAATTTGACTTTGGGATTATTTGACACTTATTAGGGTTAATAAATTTTTTTTGTATTTTTTATTTAATAAGATTAGTAATATCTACACAATGGAGGTGGTTTTGGGTCAATCGGAGTTAGGATGAATTAATTAAAAATGTGAGAAGTTAGCGGCTTTTTGGGCTAATTTACACTGGGGATTTTAAATGCAATTTATGCATGACGAAATGCAGATATTATTTACACATGCATGATGGCTAATAATGCTCTATTAATGATTAATTACAAGTGGATGATGGGGGACAGAGCCTAAATGACCAATTTTAGCATGATGAATACGAGATTAATCAGTCATGTAAGAGTTAAGCATTACTCGGGGTTTCTCATGTAATTGACGATTATGCAGGGTTATGAATGTTATTGCGAAATTACTCAGGGTTATGGTTGTAAGAATCCCAATAAATAATAGGCAATTATATGGCCAATTTTAATGTGGTGCCTTAAATCTTAAAAGTAACACTGTGATACCTGATCTGAAAACATTCGTTCCCACTGAAATCACACACACACACACACACACGCACACGCACGCGCACACACACACACACACACACACAAGCAGAGCACTTCCACCGACATGCATTACTTCCGAAATTCCATGTCTGCCAATTTTACCCACGACCATTTTAGAACAATTCCATTGCTCTTGTATCTCATGTCCTCAATATGATCTCGTAGGTTGGGTACTACTTCCACGTGTTCGCCCGTCAAGGTTGATGACTCCATACATCCCCAAGTATGCGACGGGTGCCTCTTGCCAGTTCTAAACCTCGATCGAACTTGCACGTAAATATCACTGCAGTTGCAATCACATGTTCTCTTCCATCCCCTTTCCTCACAGTCTGCCTTTCTAACCTCCCGTCATGAATGCTTCTTCGTCATCAGGCAACTTTCCAACTCCCCTCCACCGGCTTATCTCCATGCCGTCAGGGGGACATTCTTCCCATTCAGCCACGTAGAAGGAGGTATGCCATTGTTTACATTTTTTCATTATGCTCAGTGTTATCCGACTTCATGTACTCTGCTTGCTTCACGTACACAACAGTTAACAACCTGTATGCCTTTTTCCGTTAACTCTCCAACTTGACCTGTGACAATAATATAAAAATATAATATAATTAAGTAAAGAATTTTGATATGTGCGATTACTCTAAGCGTCAGATGATATTACATAGTAGTATATATGTTTTGTTTATGTGAAGAATTATGCTATCTATATGTGATAATAATATATGTACTCCATGCTCAAAGTCCCTCATATTGCCTACGCTTGAAGAGAGTTCCCCTAGGATGGTTTTAACTGACTTGAAAATTCTGAGATGTAAGTTAATCAATAGCGTTTTGAGTTCAAACAAGTCAACTCCAACAAAACTTAGGATTTCAAGATACATATCTCTTATCATCCCAAAACATAAAAACACTCAAAAATACTGAAAACTAATTAACACCAGACGCTGACACACATCACAATATCAATGATACTTGACACACCACTTACTTGGAATGAACACACATTAATAACAATTGGAATTTGGTTTCCATATTTTGAGCATGAAGCAACTATTTGCTCATTTTATAAGAGTATCAGTAATCAAAATGGTGTGTGAAAACTCAAAATCCACCAAGAATTCGATCCCTCCAACATTGTCCTCCGCGCCTCCTCACTCAGCAAAACCCTAATACATCGAGTTTGGTCGTGAGAGATCCACTAAAAACCTAACAGAAATAAGATCGTCCAAGCAGAAATATGAATATAGTAAAGAATCAGATAACATCAGGTTCTACTGCTACGCTCAGCAAAGTTCGACCATGATAAGCTATCTGATCCATACAAACTTGCATTAATAAAATACTTCACACCCATGATTTGCAAACTATCTAAAACTTGACAAAACAAGGTCAAGTAATGGTCTTCAAATACCTTGACAAATGTAAGAATAGATAAAAAGTAGAGGTGTGTCATCTACAACAACAAAATAGACTAGACGAACAATGGAAGTAGATCCTCTATAGTACTGCAAAGTTTGCTGCCCTTTGTGTACATCGATTGCTTGGCATAAATTTTCATGATATGACCCACAAAAAAGTAGGAGTTCTTGCGAACCGCTCGATCAAGATCGGGCGGCTGTGGTGATCCACAAAAAGTGCAGCATCCTCTTCTCTAGCAGAACAATACACATAACATGGTGCAGGGTCACACAACTCCCTCATTTTGTGAGAGGGAGGCATGAAGCACTTGAGATAGTTGGTGTTTTATTGGATATGAAAAGAAGTTAACTTTCGCTAACCTTTCTACCCCAAACTGAATGAGTGTGTCTAAGTTGATTACAATTCTTCCATGATCTGGTTTTTTTATGATTTCTTGGTTAGTTTTCTTGATGAAATACAAAAAATTATTGATATCATCAACCTAGGGATTTTGGGGTCAATAGGGGCATACTTGGGATCATTGCCTCAGAATTGCCATTGAACTATTTTGGGCTCTACTTTTGCTGAGGAGGCTTATACGTTTCGTGTTATCAGCACATACATTTTGAACATATACCACCTCTATTATCCATCTTCCAATTGCAATGGTCATTGTTCAAGAAAACGTAACAAATGTGGTAACATGTGGACATATCAAATTATCTATCTTAAATTTTCCCAAGTAATTCTTTCATATTTTAGCCATATTTATTATATTACAAAACCATCAAAAGCTTGAGTCAAAAAGACGATTCCTTCGAAAATAATATCTCCATGTCTATTGTCAAATCGACCGGTAGGGCACGCCACATTAAAAGATTAGATCTTTTCTCCCTTTTTAGAGTTCATAATTCATTGAGAATAGTATGGGTCGTTTCAATCGAATAGTACATTGATAAATCCCAGATTATCATCATAATATCAATTTATTGTCCCCCTGGCTTAAGCAATTCATTAACATTAATTAACATTTAATTTAATTTAACAAATAATATTTCATAACTAATTAACTTAATTATGGTAAATAAATACATGTATTATTGTGCCTATTATTTTATTTGTTTCTTTATTATTAAAAATTGTGTCCATTATTTTATACCCATGCAATGACTATTTTTTTGAGTGTGGTTTGTCAAACAAGTTGAACGCTGCAATAATGTGCCGATTATTTTATGCATGATATACATCATTCGACCCCCCGACTCATCTCTCTCTCTCGAAGTCTCCGTCCTCCATTTTGCTCGCTCCTCAGTTCTACTCCCATATGATCTATCGTTTTTGAGCTTTGAGATGGCCTTATCATCCTCGAATTCTCAATTTGGTCTAAACAACGTCGTAATTCTGTTCCCTTACTATATGTCATTTCTGATCTTTGAGATGGCCAAGTCGTCCTTGGACTCTCAAATCAGTATGAACAACATCGCCCCTCCAAACAACATCAAGGATCATCACTCCGACTATGAGGATCGTGAAGGTACGTAGACTTCATCATTGTCGAACTTCGATACTTTCTTATATGTTCGCAGACTCTCGATGTGGATCTTCTCCTACTTACTTGACATCACCCTCTTTACAGAATCAACATCAAGGGTGATGATCGTATTTGAAGCTTCCCCATGCATTGCACGGGGCTAGCACTAGTTATGTCTATATCCAAGCATTGAGAGGAGGAGAATATTTCCTTCGCAAATATTAACAGTAGCTTGTTTACCTGTTTCGGTTAAGATGGTTTGTAATGTAATTAATTCATGGAGTAAAATATATTTTTTTAAGAATTTATGGCTTGATCATGAAAATATAATCTAAATAGTGATTGGATCTTTTTGTCGGGGTTGAGGTGCGAGGTAATTAGGCTTTATTTTAGAGAATATTTTTGTCTTTTTTATAGAAAAAAATTATGATGGTAGTCTGAATCCGTAAGTTCCAAATTGAAGTTTGATTATCGCAATGCAATTGGCTATATAGTTCAGGAGTTTTGTTTGATTTATTTAAACAAAAAATGTAAAAATTAAAGTAAAAATATAAATAAGGAATGAATAAATCTCCTTAAATGAGAAATGACAGCTGACCTTATTTTGAAAGAATATGATATTATGTCTAGTCTAAATGGAGCCTAATTAGGCGCTTCTGCCTCTAGACCATATCATCCAGTTGAGAGCAGAATTAAGAATTTCATCGAGTCAAGTATACAACTATTATGTATGCTAAAAAAAGAAAATATTCATGTATTTTTGAACGATTTAAATAAAAACAATATTTTTAAATAAACCTTTTCAATTTTGATAAATATAGAATTTTAATCTATTATTAATGTTAGATTTTCAAATAGATTGGTATTTTCATGATGATTTTTAAAATTTGATAATATAATAATTCAAACATCTCTAAATCCATCCTAAAAAGGCTAAAATAGCAAGTGAAATTTTGAAACAAAAAAGCTCATGGTTAAAAGAAAATAATAAATTTTATTTTATTTACAAGGAGTACTAAAAACAATGGGAGAGATAAATAAACTTAAATACAAATTTATATCAAATTATTTTGATACTTTGGAAGCGATTGGATAAAATATACAAAAGAAAGTAAAATTGAGGGGGATGAAATTTGAACTCGTCTCTAAAATAATAATCATACTACTCTGCCACTTGACCATTTAACGGTTATACAACTTTTCTCTAACAACATTTATTATACAATTAAAAAAATCGTATTAAAAACTTAATACAATGTACAAGTAACATACAATAATCCCGGGGGGGGGGGGGGGGCATGCCTCTCATTATATATACTAGATCCGCCGCTGGTCCCAGTGTATCTTGGCCCAAAGGACCAGCTCTTAAATAATGTAAGAAATTGGACATTCTTTTCCCACTGTGCCCACTTAGATCATGCAATATTAAAAATATCCTTTTTTTAGAATATCAATTGTGTCCCTACCTTCTTCGACAATTAGCAGTTGTGCTCCATGAGTTGGTTTCTATCCTTCCCTTCCTAGAATGACGATATCTCAAGGTTACAAGTGCAACTGGATAAAAAAGAGGGGTATTAATGCATTTTTTTTGAAAATTGTAGAGGCATACATGTAAGAAAATTTTACTAAATCAGACTTTGATTTGTATACATCATTATTTGGTCTATCTTATTAAGGTAAAACTAATCCGAAGGGAACAATTGTTAAATTCCCGAAGAAGGTAAAGACACACATGATATTGTAAAAAAATAGGAAACATAACTGATATTGCATAACCTAAGAAGCGTACAACGGTAAAATAAACGCTAAAAACTAATATTATGTAAGCATTTACCTAATCTAAACAAGGTGTTCTTGGTTGATGGTATATCTGTTATATAGATATTTTTATGGGTAATTTTAAATAAGTTATAAAAATGGATCAGATCTCCAAAAGTTGATGGGAAAGGTCGAAGATGGCATGTAGTGATAAAGGAGATTAAAAAATGACGGTGGGTTAATAAAAAATAATGACGGATTAGGTTCATGTTTATCTTGTGTTTCATCAAATCATCGTCTTTCTAATATCGGGTATGTAATATCTCACATGTTTTTTTTCAACTAAAAACATCATATATATTGGTATAGCGATTGTGATTTATACGGAAACTTTATGAGTTTTTTTTATAAATGTATTTATTGAAATAAGGATTATTAAAAATAATATGGGTCCATCTTTGTATCAAGTATTTTTCAATCTTATATAATTATCGAATCCGGATTAAGAGGCGTTTGAGGTGCTTTTTACGCATCTTAATCAACAATTTACGGTGCAATAGATAAAGGTAAATATAAGTTTATTTAATTATTGAACTAAGTATTGAATACAATCAATTATAGAGTAGATGCAAGTACATTTATAGTCATGGTCGCATTAGGGCAATTATCATATTCATGTTTAGAGGTCCATAATAGCGTAGAGGTCCATAATAGAGATTGGTGAAAGTTGTGTATGCTTAAATGTGGTATCACATTTAGGTTGATAAGTAACATCAATATTTTTTTTTGTAAAATTCTGTATTCTATTGATTTCCGTTGAAGGTTTGAATTAAAAAGGTGAAAATAGAATTTGAAGTCACTACAACAAATTTGACTTAGACAATGAATAATTAAGGGATATTTACACACATAACTTCGAGTAATTTCGTAATTACGTACATGACTCTACGTAATCGAGAATTACACTAGGAACCTCGAATAGTCACTCCATCTCACATCCATAACGCTCCGTTAGATTTGTTCGTTAACCCAACTAGATCATTTGGTTAATCTAACCAAAGGTTATCTCACGATTATTAAAATTTCCAAAAAAAATAAAAAATCACCCTTCCCCCTTCCTCCTCCAAATGACCCACCCCTCCCTCCCGTCGCTGCCCTCCTCCTTCCTGACCTCCTCCTCCTCTAGGTCCTCCCACTGCCATCCTCCTCCTCCCCGACCTCCTACTCCTCCAAGTCCTCCAGCCGCCGCCTTCCTCCTCCTCGACCTCCTCCTCCTCCTCTAGGTCCTCCAACCGGTGCCCTCCTCCTCCTCCTCCTCCAGGTCCTCAGCCGTCGCCCTCCTCCTCCCCGACCTACTCATCCTCCTCTAGGTCCTCTGTCATCTCCCAGCTCCCCCCACCTCCTCCTTCACAGGTCCTTCGCTGTCGTTCACCTCCTCCCCCGATCACCTCCTCCTTCCCAGGTCCTCCATCATCGCCCTACTCCTCCCCCAACCTCCTCCTTTCCATGTCCTCCACCGTCGCCCACCTCCTCCTTCCCAGATCCTCCGCTATCAACCTCCTCCTCCTCCGCCGACCTCCTCCTTCCCATGTCCCCCGCCATCGCCCATCTCCTCCTCGACGATGATGGGTTTCTATGGAAGAGAAGAAATGAGAAGAGAAGGAAGAGGAGTGGTAGGATTTGTAATTATCTTGAACATAAAGCTTGAAAATGGACAGATTTTATCAAAGTTAATAGAAAAACAAATGGGTGTTAACACATGATCATGCCATCTAAGAGTTAAGCATTATTCGGGGTTCCTGGTGTAATTCACAATTACACAAGGTTATGTACTTAATTACAAAATTACTTAGGGTTATGTATGTAAATATCCCAATAACTAAATACTCTTTGTTCTATATCCGTAGCTAAGTATATTACAAGGAATATTATTCAATATTGAAATTTTAAATTCTCTACAAATATTAGTTCCTTTCTATATTCTTAGCAATGAATCAAATAATAAATGTTACTCATTTTTTTCTAATCATTGTTAAATTCAGCAAGAGTAATACAAAATTTTATTTAATGAATAAGGAAGCATTTATTTTCAATATTGAAATCAACTTACTCGTATAATGAGAAGGAAGTTGGATTGTTGATTCTGGTGCTTTTGTTCATGTATGCAATCAGTTGCATATGTTTCAGGAAATCGAGAAACTTGATGAAGTTCCTTGGCCTCAGGGCACAGAGTCATCCCCGGTTATCTAGGTGTATATCAGAATGGACTGGGTCAAAACTGAAGTCAGCGACTAGGCTTTCTTCCTTTGCTCATGGCTCATAGCATAGAGCAGTTGTGATAACATCTAGATGGGATCTGATGATCTGTTGCAACGACCACCAGTAGAACTTGGAGAATATCATTATCCAGTGGAAGAGTTATACTTATTAGAGAATGTCTCTATGGTTAAGATGTTAGAAGGAACGTACCATCTATATGTAAGCTAGTCAGACATGGATATACTTTCCTATTATGCGATATACTTATCATAAGTTGTTGTGATAAATTTATATCAAATGGTTTTATAACACTTGGTGGACTATATAAATTAGATATTAATGAATAAGTCATGAATGTTAATGCCAACAATAATGATAATACCCCTAAAAGACCAAGGGAGGATGGAGATCATTTGTAATGGTCTAGCATCAAAGACTTGGACATGTATCTGTTGATAGGGTCAATAGATTAGTAAAAATGTACATTTAAAATTTCTGGAAGTCCAAGATTTACCAACCTACGAGCATGGTATTTGAGATAAAATGTCCACGGCACCCCTCTCAAAGAAAGGTGCGAATGTGTACTTGATCTAATACATACTGATGTATATTGTCCATTTAGTACCATGACTCATAATGGGCATCAGTATTGCGTATCATTCACAAATGATCATTTACAATACAGTTTTGACTTCTGATTACGTCACACATCTAAAATCTTTGAAAGTTTCAAAGAATTCATGGCTTTGGTCGCAAACCAAATCATAAAGAAGATCAAACGAATTTGTTTTGACCGAGATGACGAATACCTCTTAGATGAATTCAAATAATTTCTTATAGAGAGAAGGATAATTTTTGATCTCAAATCTATGGGTACTCCTCAACTCAATGGTGTGGTAGAGAGACACATTAGATACATGTTGGACATAGTGAGATCAATAATCATTAATGCAAACTTGCATGTTCTTTTTCGGGGACATGCAATAGAGATTACGATCTATGTCATAAATAAGTATCCAAGTAAATATGTACTCAAGACCCCTCACGAGCTTTGATGTGGTACCAAGCCAAGTGTATGACACTTAATGATTTCGGGTTGTTTGATCCATGATAAAAATATGGATGCAAGTAAGTTGGACTCTCACACCAGAGAGTTCTACTTTATTGGAAATGTGAAGAACGAAATTGGATACCAACTTTATGATCCTAAGACTTATATATATATATATATATATATAGAGAGAGAGAGAGAGAGAGAGAGAGAGATGTCAAATTTCTAGAGGACAAATTTTTTTCAAGTCAAGACAAGAGGAGATGACACACATGTACTACTTAGAAAGAGTTCTAGGATGGTAGGACCGCCTGAGAAATATAGATTCCATGTATCTGAAGAATCCGATGATGATTTGACTTCATATGATAAAGTATAGGCAGATCATGACATGAAAAGATGGATACAAGAAATGAAGTTTAAATTAGACTCCAAACATTAGACTGGTGTGGACCTTCGAGAATCCACTTAAAGGGGTTAAGCCTCCCACTGGATGTGAATGGATCTTTGACAAAAAGAGAGGACCCAATGGGAAGGTAGATCTTCAAGGCACAATAAGTAGCAAGAGCTACTCACATAGAGAAGGCATCGATTACGATGAGATATTCTCTTTTGTGGTCATGCTTAAATCCATAAGGATGTTGCTACCTATATATGCACATTATGACTACAACATCTGACAGATGGACATCAAGATCACATCCCTCAATAGATATATACCTTGACGGTGATATCCATATAAAGCATCCACATGGCTTCATAATTGATGATCGCAAAGTGTGCAGGACGAAGAAATCCATATGTGGATTGAAATAAGCTTCTCGTAGTTGGAACATCCGATTTGATGAAACTATAAGAGTAATAATTTTATACATAATCTAAATGAGCCATGTGTATACAAGAAGCTTAGTGGGAGCATCATTGTTTCTATCGTTCTTTATCTAGATGGCATCCTAATCATTGAGAATGATATTGGAATGATGACCACAGTTAAGATCTGGTTGTCTCATACCTTTGAGATGAAAGATATCGGGAGTGTCTTTTACATATTGGGTCTAAAGTTGTTCAGAAATAGAGAAAATAAGATATTGGTACTATCACAACAATGATACATCAAGAAGATCTTGGAAAGATTCAACATGGATACTTCCAAGAAAGGTTTTCTTCCCTAAAAACATGATAGTGTTGAGCATAGGAACCCTACAATAAATTATAGCGATAGTGATGTTTATATACAATATTTTTTCAAATATGTCATGATTTTTGTAAAGTAATTAATATAACAATGATTATATTCATGTGTCGTTAATTGTATGAGAAATAGCGATGGTTTGTTGCCTCCATCATTAATTATCACAAAAATAACACCGATTAATTGCATGCGTCACTATTTTTATACAGTAACACATAAACTGTTGCTATATTCATAATTAACAACTCCTATATTATAGAATTAAATTAGTTTTGTTACCATGTTTATCTGCTACTAATAAAAATGAGTCCATACCAAATAAGTTGATGAAGTAATTACCAACTATTTACCTTATATAAATAAATTACAAATTTCCTCTGATTTCACATTATCACTTTACTATTTTTGTTTATTTAGAAAATAGTATTATGGTAGTTGTAACGTTTGTGGGCTACTCCAAAGCATATCCTAACAACTGTGCCTCAATAGTTCCACCTTGTAGACACATCTCCATCCACCTCTATAGCAATGACGCCTCCACTCTTCTCCTCCACAAAGGCAACTTAGTCTTCCTCGTCGGTGCCGTTGACTCCAATCCAGAAGGTATATCTACAACCCTACCCCCATTCTCGCAACATTTCTCTTCTTCTTCTTCCATAGATCGGAAGAGTTTGCCCTAAATCTCTCTCTCTCTCTCTCTCTCTCTCTCTCTCCTTCACAACATGATTCTCCCTTTCGTTGTCATCCATTGATACTAGGTATTGCTCTTCTACTTGATCGGATGCAAAATAACTGATACATGTATGTATATTCTCGATCATAAGGTAATCAATGGATATATCAAATTTAGTTCAATGTGACATGACACATGGGACGAAGAAATACCAAATTACACATTGTAGACTTTCAAACTTATGGAATAACGATGATCGAGTCACAATGTACAAGAACATATAAGTATATGTACTGGCATGAGGGGGCCTCAGGCCTCGTATTCGTAGCTTTTAAATTGACAATATACCTTTTAGTAGAGAAGCTGCATAAAACAGTACAAATGGAATTAACAAGTACAAGAAAGTATGTCGATACAGTTGACTTTTAAATTAGATATATATTCTTAAGGATCCTTTGATACATGAGCTGAGATAAATGACATTGTTCTTCATAAATACGAAATCTAACAGCGATACCATCAATGGACTTGAAGGAAGGGATAAATCTCTCAGGGTGGACATGATATGCCATCAAGAAATAAAGAAAACATAAAGATTTATTATGATAGTTAGATACTATGTGATACTCGAATTGTATCTAATTTCTATATTGTTGATATCTTGTTTCCACAATTGCATTGAATTGATTGTTTTGATTTGGTATTGAAAGTGAATTGAGAACTTGCTTTCACATATTGCTATCTAATGGTGATGATGCATGCTTAACTCGGTCAAACATCGAGGATGTGCATGCATTATATCCGTAAATTAAGCAGGGCATTGCAACTAAGTTGTCATGATTCCGGATTTAGTTTAGACAATGTTTAAACTTTTCAATCTCAGTCCATATAAGTTGCTACCCTTTATGGATTAGATTCGCGGATTCAGCTGCAGTTAAGTTCTTATGGATCCCAGATTTAATAGAATAAAATAATAATTTGCATATATGTCAAATACCGTGCATGCTTTGGCCTACTTCGTGATAGTGCATTTATGAATATATATGTAGAAAAAAATCATGCATTCTTTGTCCACTAAATATGGTATTAAATTGAGGCATTGCTTCAAAAAATGGATAATAATTGGATGAGAAAACCAATTGAATAATGAATTTAAATTGGGAGCTCAAGAGTTCATTTTTTATGCCACTAAATATGGTCTTAAAGGAGATACAATCTATTGTCCTTGTACAAAATGTTTTAATATGCAGTTGATGAAACCAAAAGATGCCCATCTCCATTTACTTCATTTCGACATTTTATCAAACTACTCGCAGTGGACTTTTCATGGAGAACATGACACTTTAGTTGGCGAGACTTCACCTATTTGTCCACATGTGGACCACAATATTGCATTTGGTGGAAGTTCATCGGAGTACTTTGAATCTCCATATGATCCTTCTTTTGGAAGGTAGGAAAAATTGATATGAGATGACTGCTTGATGATGCTTCTAATTTTGAGCCAAAGAATCTACATGGTAAAATGACAATGCATTAAACGAGATGGATGATGATGATGGGGTTGATGAATACCCATTCATCACTCTTTATTCTTATATTTTAGCTACAAAAACCTTTGCAAATACATGTAGATATATGTAAATATCAATAATTAGCAAAAGCATGCATCTTGTAAAAACCTATAATTAGCATGTTTTTGTGCAAAAATAAAAGAATAAAGATCAAAAAGAAAAAGAGGGAAATATTTAGAATAAATATTGAGCAACCTAACCCAAGGGAGGGCTCAGCATGGGCCTGACCGCATAAAAGCCAAAGTAGAGGGAGATAGGAGCTCATGTGTAAATATTTATGTAAATAAATAAAACTATATTTTCCTCGCCCAAAAATATGCTGTACATATTTTGTATATATTTAGAAACTCTTAAAAACAAAATAAAAATTTAAAAATCAAAAATACAAAAATATCCCTCCACCATGTGCATAGACCATCATCCTTTATTTATTTAACCCTATAAATAAATGTATTTACTTTCAAAACTTTTTGTGAATATTCTATGGTATATTTTGTAAATAAAATAAATAAAAAGAAACACAACAAAAATCAAATAAAAATAACAAAAATTAAAATTACAAAAAAAACATATTGTACATATGCCATGTACATAGTTGTATATATCTATTTATTTCACCTATGCATATAAATAATAAAAATAAAATAAAAATATCCTTTTATTCCTCATTTTACTCTATAAATAAATAAAATATAAAATGGGAATAAAAATTGTATAAAAATAATAATTAAAAATCAAATATCAAAAGCCTCCTTATTGTATATATACCTATATAATGTAAATACCTCATTTTTATTTCCAAAAATTAGTTAAAAATCACCAAAAAATAGAAAAAATTAAAAGAAAAATATTTCATGTTTTGGATTTTTGCAAAATCGGCCATTTTCTGCCTTAATTTTGAGCTCCAAATCCTCTCCACGTGGCAGCTTCTGGTTGGTCCACGGAGATGTTGACCTCCGGTCAACTCCCTCCGCGGACCGCCTTCTCCTGCGGATCTCGCGCCCGACCCGGTTTCGCCTCTTTTTCCGCGCTTGATCCGCACGCCTTCTCCGCAAACCCCGGGTCCTATTGATTCCTTGTACATCCGACATGACCGCCGGGGTATTCGCATTGGGATCCACGCTCCTCGCAACCCTACCCGACCAGCCCTAGTCGGGTCGGCACTCACGTATATAGCCGAGCTCCGCCGCTCATTTTCGCCATCTTTGGCTCGCCACTCTCATTCCCGTGACCTCCATTGCAATCTCCGAGGTGACAGCTTGCGATTGCCTTTGTCGCAGTGAGGAGGGGGTGCCCGGACCATCGATCCGGCGACTTCGCGCCGCCGTGCTCCGCCACTTAGCAGGAGCTCGAGCCTCAGGCAGTGACAACCTTCGAGGCGACGACCAGGAGCTAGCTAAGCTCCAGCACAGTCTTCCACTCCACCCAGGTAGCACTCTAGCTCGCCTATTTAGCTTAATTTGTAGTTTCGCCCAAATCGAAGCTCTGACGTATTCCTTTGATTCCAGCTATATCGTACATCTTCTCGATCATCGGAACACTCAGTCACCTCCGCCATCCCTCGACGCACCTTCTCCGCCCCTTCACTCAACCCAGCTCGCACAGGAGCTGGGGTTCGAGCTCCACCGTCCTCCGCTCGCCGGAGCTCGCTCGTCCCGACCCACAGTTCACCCTCACGCCGCTTCTTCGGGTCGAGGCACTTTGCCCTCGACCCGCGAAGCTTCTGGTATACTTTGCAGGTCAAGAGGAGGCCATCTGAGGCCCCCTCACTTCCAGGCCAGGAGCTTCTCGCCGCCGGCCTCGCCGGAGCCCCTCCAGGGCTCGGCTGGGCCATCGGAGGCCACCACCAGCTGCGGGACGTCATCGCCGATCTTCTCCGATCCTTGGAGGCAGCTGAGGAGGACCCTAGCACGCACACGAGGCCGGCGAACCTCGCCGGCCACCTGTTCTTCGAAGGTCCTCGAGCACCGTCCGATCAGTCCCGCCTTCCAGTTCGCATCGTGACCGTTCATCCACGAAGGAGCAGTTATTGTCCGATCCGCTCGAGGGTTGATCTGGACCGTCAGAACAGAGAGAGGGAACCACCAGCACCCACCAGCCGTTCGATCTTCCACGTGGCCCCTCTCTGCACCGTCGATCAGGCCCACGTGCGGAAGAAGAAAAGCGCCCGACGTCCGAGACCGTTGGATCATCTACGTGGCGCGCATCCAGCCATCGACGTAACAAGGGGTAATTTACTTAGGGCCCCCTCTTAGTTTTTGTTTTACGTGTCAGTCCTGTAAGTATTTTAGGAGTTTTATCTACGTAGGGTAAATTGCACATTGGACCTCGTGCTTGTTTTTATTTGCATTTATGCCCCTGTATGTGTGATCCACGTGCTTCGCCACGTGCTTTGTCTGGGTTATTTGCAACTATTATCCTGTAGTTCTGGTTGGTTCATGAATGATTAGAAACTTTTTGGTAATTGCTTTTATGCCCCTGTGAACATTTTATTTGCACATGTGCGCCTTTTAGTGGGTTAATTGCATAACCGTCCCTGGACTTTTTGGTACGAGTTACCAAAAGGTCCTAGGACTTGTTTTTTATTACCAGAAGGTCCCTGAGTGCCCCAGGCACGCGCCATGCATGTGATTTGCTGGGCAAATTGCACCTGGACCCCCAGATTTACGGGTATTTGCACTTAAGTCCCTGTGCACTGTGCCCTCTTTTTGATTTTGAATAAAATATCAATTCATCTCCAAATTCGATAAAAATTTGACACATGGCTCCTGCCATGTTGTAGGATTTTTAAGAATTTTGGGGGACATTTTTGAGTGCATTTGTTATTTTTAAAAATTCAAAAACATTTACTTTTGGCATTGTTTCACTTGAAAAATCACAAAAAAATATAAAAACCCCTCTAAAAATTCTATAAAAATTAGGTGTTGTTTCTGTCGTGTTTCTTGATTTTCTAGCCAATTTTGGCTATTTTTCATTGCTTAAAAACCCTAAAAATTCAAAAACACCTAAAAACTCATAAAAATCATATTAAATAATCTAAAAACCCAAAAACAATAATTTTAGTGCTCAAATTTTCCTTGTTTTCTCTAGTATACAGGAAAATTACCTCCAGGTCCCTCTGAGATCCTTAGATATTTTATTTTTGGATTTTGGATCTGGCTGGACAGTACCCATCGTTTTTCTCACTGTTTGATTTTTAGAAAATAAAATACACTTCAGAAAATTATCAAAAATTCACCAAAAACACTTAAAAACCCAAAAAACATAAAAACATTTTTTTTTGAATTTTTGCTTGATTTTTGATGCTTTAAATAAATTGATGAAGTGTGATTGTTTTTAGTCTTTCTCACTTTCTTCACATATTAAAAATCCCAAAAAAAAATTTAAACAATTAAAAACCACTAAAAATGTTTTCCCTTTTTCTCTGATTCTTGACTACTTCGTAGGCCTTTGGCCAACCCGTGCTCCTTGTGTTCGACCCTGGGTGCTATACCAGGTTAATATCATAGCAGGACCGCTTTTGTGCTTGATTGATTTTGTATTTTGTGAGTGGTTCATTTTTTTTCTTGATATACCTATCCTCTGAGATCCGGGTCGCAACGACCCTTGTCTTATTACCTTCATCCGGGTCTTCGAGAAATTTTGGGTTATCAGGGGTCAACACATCTGAATTTGAATATGAGCATCAAACTAGTGACAATAATGATATACCTTTCATTTATGTTGATGATCATTCTTATCGATTTCATACAATATTAGAAGATGGTGATGTGGAACTTTATTCAGTTGGGAAGAACTTCTCTAAGATTTCATTTATATCGAGATTATATCACATTAAATGTTTGAATGATTGGTTTTCAAAGAGTCTCAACATGTTGTTTGAATTATTGAATGAAGCTTTTTCAAAAGGAGTTTCAATTCTATCTGCTTACTCCGAGACAAAGAAAATCATTGTAGAACTAGGTCTTGGATATGAAAATATTCACGCTTACTTAAATGGTTGCATATTATTTTGCGGAGGCAACCTTGAGAAGCTTGATAAATACAATGTATGTAATGCATCTTGTTGGATAGAATTAGATAGTGATAGTAGTAACGCTCATAAGAAAAATTTAAAAATCAAGCGAAGGCCATCTAAAAATTTTTATTACTTTCCTTTGAAACCACGTATTCACATACTTTTCCGTTCATCCAAAACTGCATTTTCTATGAGATGGCATGCTGAGGGTCGTATAAAGGATTGGAAATTTAAACATGTAGCTGATGGATTGGCATAGAGAACCTTTGATGCTTGATATACAGACTTTACGTCTGAAGATTGTCATTTGAGATTTGCATTATCTAGTGATGTGTTTAATCTCTACAGACCAATGAGCACAACATATAGTACCTCTCCAGTTGTATACGTTGCATATAACATGGAACCATGGTCTTGCACTATGATTGTTTTAGGAGAAAAAGGACTTGGCAATGATATTGATATCTACGTACAACCTTCAATTCATGAGTTGAAAGAGTTATGGGGGACATTGACGCTTTTGCTGCTCTTCTTTGAACAATTAATGATTTTTCTGCTCTTGAAAATTTAAGTGATTGTAGTATAAAAGATCAATATGCTTGTCCTTATTGTATGAGAGACACTCATTCCCAATGGTTGACCCATGGTGGCAAGTTTTGTTATATGTGTGCTCATCGATGGTTAGAATCACACCACTCCTTTCGATTTCAAAAGGAGCAATTCGATGGTACACACGAGTTGCATTCACCTCCCTGAACAATAACTGGGGTTGAGATTGAAAAGCAAGTACGTGGTCTTAAATTTAGTTATGGGAAGGCATCTACTACATGTAAGAAGCACCAAAGAGATGTGGTCATGCAAGTAGATGCTCAAATAATATCTCAAGAAAGTTTATTGCAAAATGTAGATGACTTGATTGGTGATGGTGATGATGAAAATCAAGTGACAAATTCATCACATAATTCCTGCAGACATCTTTCGAAAAAAAAGAAGCATCTTTTTTGATCTTCCTTGTTGGAAGTATAATCTCCTTCACCATAAAGTGAATGTGATGCATATTGAAAAAACGTCTTTGATAATGTAATTGGGACATTGATGGATATTGCTGGAAAAAGTAAAGATAACTTGAATGCACGTCTTGACTTATTAAAAATAGGGATAAGGAAAGATCTCCATCCAGTGGTGATGGATGATAAATTATATTGATCGGTAAAAAATAGGGATAAGGAAAGTTATCCATCCAGTGGTGATGGATGATAATTTATATCTGCATGTAGCTTGCTTCACAATGTGTGCACAAGAAAAAAAATCGATTCTTGAAAGTATTGAAAAATATCAATGTTCATGATGATTATTCTTCAAATATTTGAAGATGTGTAAATTTGACATAAAGGAAACTTGTCAATCTTAATAGTCATGATGCTCACATACTCATGCAAGATATTCTTCCTATTGCATCAGGAGCTTCCATGTCAAAATTGGTTGTAGATGTCATTTCCGAGTTGTCCAATTTTTTCAAATCCTTTTATGCAAGGACGATTGACCCTTGTGAACATGATCATCTACAATCTCGAGTTGCCCTCACATTATGCAAAATGGAGACGATGTTTCCACCAAGTTTTTTTTATAATACAGTTCATTTGATGATTCATTTAGTTGACGAAGTTAAAGGTCTAGTAGTTTATAGATGGAGGAATCCCATTGAATTGCATGCATTATATTGTCGAATTCAATTAATTATCATGTATTTATGTATGTAATTTATATTTAATATGATCATTCATTTTGGATATGATGCCCTTTATTTATAGATTGTTGTGTCATTTGAAGTCTCATGTTCGAAATAAAGCCTACCCCGAAGGAACTATAGCGGAGGGATATATAGTTGATGAATGCTTAACCTTTGTTTCAAGATATTTTGGTGTTGTAAAGACAAGATTTAATCAACAACCCTGCAACAATGAAAAAGATGAAAAACCTAGTTGGCTATCTATTTGACAATGGTGGTCGAGTTCTTGGGAAGACAACCATCGTGATTCTTGGTGAAAAATCACTTGCTCAAGCACACCGTTATGTACTTCTTCATTATGAAAAGATAGAATCATTTCGATGGTATTGCTTAAATGTATGCATAATCATTTAAATATGACGATTTTTTGCATTTGGATATACTAACAAGTCAAGTATTTGATACAGTGGATTCTTAATTGCGAAATATCGTGAATGTCATCCTAAGTAAGTGATGAATTCATTGGAGCAACATTGGTTGCTTGAATGCTTTTCGCTGTGGATATCTTTAAAGGTAACAACATTATATTTTCAAAAGAGGTATTGTATTATTGCCTTAATATATTCATTTATTTATTGAACTATCACTTATCTTTTTAGGCATCAAGATCAGATTTTGTTCAATATCCTGATGAGTTAGTGATAATAGCAAGAGTCCCATACAACGTTGTTAGAAGTTTTAATTCGTTCCTTATTAATAGATTTAGATTTCATACAAAGTCCATACAAATGTTTAGAAATACATAAAATAATAGAGTTATGGTTCACGTTACTAACAAATCATATTATGGTATTCTCACTGATATCTATGAGTTAAACTATTCCGGTGTGCTCAAAGTTGTTATTTTCCATTGCACTTGGGTAGTTGTCTCCAATAGAGGATTGAAGATAAAAGATGGCTCTACTTTTGTAAATATTTCTAAATTGATTCACACATGTCAACATTTATATGATGATCCATTCACATTTCATGTCAAGCAAGACAAGTGTTTTATGTGCAAGATCCTAAATAAAATAAGTGGCACCACATTGTGATTATAAATCCTATAGACTTGTTTGATATGGTATTCCAGATGACAACGATGATTTTTTTTGACAATCCTTGTATACGTAATAGTGTGGAGATGGAAAATTTGGACCATTATGTCTCATGGTCTCGAAGAGATGACGACAATGAGTAAAATTTAAAAGTTTGATGTCATATAATTCTATTTTTGGTATGTAGTCTATTCTCTGTTATGGTGCATGATCTTTGCTTCTTGATTCATTGACCTTTATAGTAGATTATTTCTCATTTGATAAATAATATAAAGTATATGCTTTGCAGCAAAAATATTTGTAGAATATGAAACTATACATATTGAGTCATGGTTATTGGGTCAAAAATTTAATGAGGAAGTAGGTAGCTTTTTTCGATTAATTGATTTGATTTATAATTCAACTAACCGTCGATAAGGATATAGATTCTCATGATTGATAATGGCTTGGACAAAAACATTCAGAGGACGTCGGTTATATGAAACTCAAGTTGAAGAAGTTAGTCAATGCATTCGATCCAAATGTTCAAGAGCAAGAAACAACACATGATCCTAGGGATAACACACATGAAGATGTGAATATTTCAAGTTATTTTAATTTTTTAGTTTTTTACTTATTTTGTCATTATTCTCAAAGCGATTACATAATGGAGCATAATTGTTATAGTATTCTGTTTAGATGAAGATGGAAAGATAAAGTTGAGAAGATGTGCCACTTATGCTAGAGATGTATGGTCTCTTCCAAATCGGCACAAAGTTATTGTTGATTGCATGAGTTAGTTCAACATGTTCATAAAACAGCATTCATATTGAGTAGTTGGTTATGTACTGTAGCTCGCAATGGAAGAATGAGCTCATTAGATTATGATGACTGGAGATATCTCAAAAAATATTATAGCAATTATCTTCTCGGACAAGTAAAGGTTAGAATCTTGTAGCTTTTTATTATAGTATGAACTCAATAAGTAACTCAACTAGTCAGCAAATTATTTTCTTTTCATTTAAAAATAAGAGATTTTCTTTTTTATTTTGAAGAAGAGAAATATTTGCATAGACATGAATGTGAGTGAATTTATTATATCAATCTCTTATATATGTGTTGGAAATTATATGGTTAACCAGATTGTATAAGTTATCTTTTCTATTCTTAAAATGTTATCAAACCAGGTTTAAAACAATTATATACAGATAATTTTATGATCTGAGATTGTTTAGGGTTTGACATTAATTGTCGAAATTCAGCATGCACAAAAACTAGTTCAAGATTTAGTTCATTATGGTTTGGTTCTAGCAGTCATTCTATTTAATGCATATGTTCTCGTTTTCTGTTTGGATCTAACAATAATCATTATGGTATGTTTTCCCTTGTTGTGTCATTTATAGATGCGTATTCCTTGATCTAGATTTATGCTGAATTATTTTATATCATTTGTATGGTCTTGAGAATATGGTGGGATGGAATATACTGATTTCTTCGCTACTACGGTGGCAACGGGTATTTTTCTTGTAACAACACTACTATTAGGAGCCACTTTGGCTCTTGCTCAAAGAGACATTAAGAGAAGTTTAGCCTATTCTATAATGTCTCAATTGGGTTATATTATTCTAGCTCTAGGTATAGGTTCTTATCGGGATGCTTTATTTCATTTGATCACTCGTGCCTATCTTTGTGGAGCTATATTGGTTTGTGAGAATCTCACAGAAGTCGATGGAACTTTATCTTGATTTGTTCATGTCAACTACATGACGCATAGTTGTTTGATTAATAACTGAGATGGATCATCTTTCTTGTCCTAAGTTTTCATGTATGCAAATATAGGTTGTGTGGGCAATTTCCCTTCTAAGAGCTTTATTTATGCATGTTGATGTTCATAGAAGGACATAAGATATTGTTTTCATATTCGCTATAATATTTACGTGAAACCATTATTCTGTTATGCCAAATATTATTATTGTGATTTAATTATTTAGTATAATTGATAGAGTTCTATTTTTTAGATTTACATCTAACTATTTATGCAGCTAAGGCTCTTGTTTCTAAAAAACATCTGCGTAGATGGTTGGATATTTGCTTCACTTGATAAAAAATGGAGGAATTACAAATATGCTCTAAAAAACAAATTCGTTACCAACGTTCGAAGACATACGTGAAAGGGAGCCATGGAAAATTGAAGTATCAATTTATTATACATTTTAAAGTATTTTAATAAGTAGTTTATTCTATCACTACAAAAAAAGGCGGGATTAGCGTGCACATATCGGCGTGCACCTGGCGTGCACATGTGCTCGCCCCGAACTGGGCGAGCACTGTAAGAGCACAAGTGCTCGCCCATGAGGGTCGCTGGTTTGAATTTTGCTGAGAGGCGCAGTTACCAGTATTGAGGGGCACATGTGCTCGCCCATGTGCTCGCTCAATGTGCTCGCCCACTTGAATTTCCTTGCGCGGAAAATTTTAGCGGCTGGAAATATATGGGCGAGCACCGGGCGAGGGCCTGGCGAGCACTTAAGTGTGCTCGCCCAAGCCCGTAAACAGAGACTGCGACGCCCCTCTTCCTCATTTCTCACGCAAACCTCTCCCATTTCCTCCCCTCCGGCGACCCGCAAGCCCTCCGCCCCGACCCCGACGCCCGTGGTTTTCGTGTTTTGAGTAGATCTACATCTACTACTCGGTATAATCTTTAATCCTTTCTCTTTTTATTTGATTTCATTACGTAGTTGTATTGTTTGGATAGATTAGGGTTTAAAATTTTTGTTGAATGTAGTGTAGTATTTTGTTAGTTTATATGTGTTTTACATATTAAGGATAATAGTAGATCACTATAGTATTGTTATTTCGAATTTGGTTGTCTAAATAATATGTAGAATTGTATGCCCTGTAGGTGTTCGATTAAATGCCTCAACGAACATTATGTTTAAATTTTGTTAATTTTAAATGACAAAATGCTTGTATGATTAGTTAAGATTAGTTATGCTCAGAAAAGATTAGTTACTCAACTTTTATAATGCCTCGGAATAATGTAGATAAAATGCCTCAACAAACATTATGTTCGAAAATGATTAGTTATGAAATTTGTGAATAACTTTAGTTACTCAACTTCAATAATGTAGATACTAGATATTATCAACATCATTAATAACAGTTTTAAAATTTCATATCGTTTTGATATGAGATATGATATACACCATTGCTTATTTTGTGATAATTTATTATCACATTAAATTTTAGTTAATGTGACCAATTATATCACATTAACTTATACATAGGTTTATAATAAGTCCAAAATTTGATTTAGTAATTATTAGAAAATCGCACAAAATTCTTCACACACAATGCGTCCTTCCACACCGGGTGGTGTGTGGCCCTGCACAACGGGTGGCGTGTGCAACACGTTAGAGGATTTGATCACCTCTAACTGTGTTATATTTTTTTATTTTTTCACAGCACTATTGGACTCACTTTGGGATGTTTATCCCAGACCAATGGTCGTGGATTTTGATGTATGCAGGTTCGAATTTTTTTTGCAGGTGCCCATTAACTTTTAGTGACCCAAGCACTGTATTAGGCACTAAATAAGGATCACACTTATCCCTATCCCCATCGTTAATCAGCCAAATATACGTAAATGCCCGGCTAATATAAATGAATAAATATTTTAAGATTATTTTATAGTGTCATTTGTAGCACTTACAAATGTATGACGTAAAATGATCTTAAAGTATTACATTTATATTACCTTTCCTTAGTTCGGAGGTCCCGGACTAAGGGGGTCCATAAGGATTCAAATTTACTAAAAGGTGATCCGTGTCACAATGTCTTTATTTCTTACGGAAATTCGGTTCATAACCCCTTCCTCTTCTGTATACCAAATCAGTCATATTTATTATTGAAATAATCAATAATATGATTATTTTGATAATTAATTACGATTGATTTATAGGGTATACGGGAGAGGTGCAGGGTTATGCTGCCGAATTTTCGTTAGAAATAAAGATACTTGTGACAACGATCATCTTTTAGTAAATTTGAATCCTTATGGACGGGCTAAAGTGATAACATAATTAATACACTTCTCTTCTCATCTTTTATCTCAAAAATGTGATACGTTTAGATATCCTCAATTTCTTAGATTTGACATTTTAGATTATTTAATTCAGGTTCATAAATATGACTAATAGAGAATGGATGTACAACCGTGTAGTAGATGGGCGTATAGCAGATGCTTTTCAAAGAGGTGTTCAGGAATTCATACAATTTGCTTACACACAAGGTTCCCGTATTGTGGATTCAGATAGAACTATCTTGTGTCCGTGTAAGAAATGTCGTCTAATGAAGAAGAGATCAAAAGATGAAACTCAGTTACATCTGTATAGAATGGGTTTCATGGAATGATATCATATTTGGTGGAGGCATGGTGAGAATTTCGAGAACAGAACGAATGATGTTGAAGAAGCTGACAATATTAATCCCTTTGCAGATATGGTTATGGATGTTGCGGGTCCAGAATTCAATGATACTTTGTTAGATGATGAGGAACCATATGGAGAGTCTGCAGAATTTTACGAGCTGTTGAAAAAAGCGGAAGAGCCATTATGGTTGGGTTGCAAGACATATTCAAAACTTTCTGCGGTCTCGGATCTTCTATCGATGAAGATGGAATATAATATGACCGATCGTAATTTTGATGCAATGCTGAGGATTATTAAGAAGATGTTACCAGAAGATGCAGAATTACCTGATAATTATTACAAAACAAAAAAGATGATGCGGAAGATGGGTTTAGCAGAAATTAAAATAGACTCATGCATAAATCACCATATTCTATATTACGGTGAACATCAACATTTAGACCGGTGTCCTGAATGTAATGAGCCAAGATATCAGACAGCTAGTAAGAGTGGAAAAAAAATATCGAGAAAGATTTTACGTTATTTCCCGCTGACTCCGAGATTGAAACGACTATATTATTGTAAAGAAACGGCGAAATACATGACATGGCACGCGGAACATAAAGTCGATGAATATATGGAGCATCCATCTGAATCTGATTGTTGGAAAGAATTGATGTCAGCTTTTCCTACATTTAATAATGAAAAGAGGAATTGCGTTATAGGACTATGTACAGATGGGTTTAATCCTCATGGAAGAAGTAAAGATTACTCTTGTTGGCCAGTAATGACAACGCCATATAATCTACCTCCATGGTTATGTAATAAGCGACAGTTTATGTTTCTTTCGTTGTTAGTACCAGGACCTACACATCCGGGAAAGTACATTGATGTTTATTTACGTCCTCTTATTTACGTCCTCTTATCGTTATCTAGCACTATCTGCAGATAAATGGGGTGTCGATCCAACTGGAGAGCAACCACCATTTGATAAAACGATCTGGAAGCAGGTATATATGGATAAATATTAACTTACTATATTTATTTCTAATATATACTTTTATATTAAAAATTGAAAAACTTATAAGGTGTTGGAGGAGAGGGACGTTGTGGCGAATAGGAAGCAGACGCTTGGTGGTCTTCCTCCATATTATGTGGAGGAACATCGTCACTCCTATTCTGCATACTCTCAGCCGTCGTATACGCAACCACATCCGTCCCAATCAACAGTTCCAATGGAGTCGCAGATGGCGATGATGGTGGAGCAGGTGACGAAGCTCCGAGAGGAGTTCACGGCGTACATGTAAGTATTCTTCTTATAGAATGAGTAATACAATTAAATTTCTATATCTACAAAATGCATTTAATAGATAAATATCTTCCATATATAATATAGGTCGCAAGGGCGTGCATCTCAACCTGAAGAGATTGAATCTGATCACGAAGAGGAGGAGGAGAACGACCCTGAAGAAGAGGCACACATGTATGCGAGGTTCAAAGAAAAGGAGAAAGAAAAAAAGAAATCAAAGCAGAGTTTAGTCTCCAAATTTTTTAGATCAAAGAAGAAGTAAATTTTTGGTGGTTTGTAACTGTATTTTCTTTTAAACTTTTAGAACATCTTTTAATTTATATGGACTTTGTTGGCGTTGACTTGTTTGTAATATTTAGATCTTATATTAGATTATTTATTTCTGAATTCATGTATATTGCGTTCCTTTAAATTTTTAGTGCTAGTTATCTTAATCTACGATCTGTTATAATACATATATCCTTAGGAAGATACCTGCAGTGGTTTATTGGCTGGGTATACAGGTTCGACGGGGCGTCAAAACCCTGTCGAACCTGTATATTTTTTCCTGGAAATCACTTTGGGCGAGCACATGTGCTCGCCCGGTGCTCCGTGTGTAATCGCAGATTATAGAGAAGGCGATCACACGGGCGAGCACATATGTGCACGCCCGACGGCGGGCGAGCACATAGCGTCCCATTGTGCTCGCCCACCACCCGTGGCGACTCTCAGATCAGCGAGCACGACCTTAACGAGCACATGTGCTCGCCCACCCGTCAGGCGTGCACATGGCGTGCACTAGGCGTGCACATAACGAGCTCTTATGTGCACGCCAATCCCGCCTTTTTTTGTAGTGTATTAAATGATTACCTTTTGTATAAGCAGATCATTGGATGTGCTCCACAACGTGTTGAGGCTTTGCAATGTAAGAATTTGGTTGAGTATTGGTTCTCTGAAAAGAGCATGATAATGTTAAGATATCAACTTTATAAAAGTTACAGATTTCATTATTTTTACATAGATATACCAATAAAAGAAAAATAAATTGTTTTTGTAGAAACGTTCGAATGCTGAAAATTAGCAAAAAAGTTTCTCTTGAACGTGGAATCAATCTACATACGATTAACTCCAAGATTCATGATATGAAAAAACATAATTTGTAAGTGGTTTTTAGTATTCTTCATATGAAATTAAGGAAAATTGTTGCTTGTCTTGTATCCGACATATCGTATTGATGTGAAGTCTGATGATAATGGATGAGATCCGGGAAAAACTGAGTTTTTTTAGATGAATACAAAAAGAAAGGACAAAGAAGGAGCAATGATGTTTGTCAATGAAATCTCTTGAGAAAAAGTAGTAAGCATTTAAAGCAATTCACTATAATCATTTATGATTATGCTTGATAGGAGTATATGTTGCCATTACTTTGACCAATTATATTGATATACCGATTCTTATTTGCTTATATGTGTGTGTGTGTGTGTGAGGACTGATCCTATGAGAGCCAAAACCTGTGAGAGTATGAGAGCATGCATTCTGGACGACATGATCCAACCATGAGAGAGAAGACTAGGAGAGAGAAAATAGAATCATGTGGTCCATAACGCATGCTCTCATACTCTCACATTTTTTTGCTCCCATAGGATCACTCATATATATATATATATATATAGGATTTCTTTCAAATAGGACGCAATCCTTCCTAAGTTAAGGAAGGCCAACCCCTTTTTTGTATAAAATAGGATGACTTTGGTAGAATACATATACAATTTTGTATTGTAATGTGCAGTTTTAATGTTTGTATTATAATGCGCAGTTTTGTATGCGGCTTTGTATTTATAAGTTGCACCTATAATACAAATTGTATATGTATTCTACTAAAGTGCTCGTATTTTATACAAAAAAGGGGTGGCCTTCCTTAACTCAGGAAGGAATGCGTCCTATTTGAAAGGCCCTCTCTCTCTCTCTCTCTCTATATATATATATATATCTATATATATATATATATATATATATATGAAAAGGAAAAAAGCTAGTGGAAGAATGCTCATGTGAATCTCAAGCTTCTACCGAGATCGTAGAAACTGAAGCATGTAATGAAATTTTTGGATGTCATAAATGGGGAGTACCTAAAGGTTATAGTTTGGAAGCAAGGAATTTTGTGTATCATGCGGGTTATTCTTTTGGAGAGACTGAGTGAAATTGAAGAGAAAGAGTTGAAGTCACGGATGAATGTCACGCAATAGATAATCAAAGATCTCAAGATTCAAAACCAAATTTTTATGTCAATATTATCACAAAGGATGATTGCACCTAGATTTGCTCAAGTAAGTCTTATCACCTTTTTTATTCACTAGATACTTATCAATCTGTCTAAAGATTTAAGAAATAACATATAATTTTTGATATGTTAGAGATTCATGACATTACATTGCAATGTTATTCACTAGAATCGATATGCATAGGGTAGTTTTTGTAGCAGCTAACGACCAAACAACAATGGAAGTTTTCAACTTAACATGCATGCTAAACAATTAAAGAGATTTGAATTTCAATAACCCAGAATGAAAACACCAACGTAAACGACATGCAATCCTCTGTAATATCACGAGTAGAAAATATATATCAGTCAGCTCAACATGTGCAAAGATGAATGCCATATTTGCATGTTCTTATTCATTAACACACTATAAAACCACTGTTTGATGTTTCGGATTAGCTGTTAAACTATAGTCCACTTCTTTTAGAGGTTTTTGAGCAAGTCTAGAGAGCGATTGGTGTTATGGTAATATACTAGTGAATGCATGACATTATAAGGTTAAAATACCAGTATTATGGTAAAATACCTATAAATGCAGAGCTTAGGTAACATTGGAGTAAGAAACCCATAATGATATATTCATGTATTTGTTCAGACCTTCTCTCATATTGATTTGATAACCTTTTGTGGTGGAGCCTTAATCTTGTTTTGATCATCTAAAAGCAACATTTAATATTTTATTGGGTGATATAGGTCCAGATCTAACTGTAGTATATAGAACATATCTTTATATGGTGCTTGGAGCCTCTTAAGCCCAAAATGAGATAATGTAATCCCATATCCTAGATATATGGGATTACTATAGTATATAGACCAAATCATTACGGAACAATTTATTTTTTTAGTTCTGTCTTTTATCTAACTAAATTTAGTTTTTTTTCTGTGTGAGTTTCAAAGTGGTATCTTGATTGAGAGTTATGTATTTTATAAAATAATGAAATTTTAATAATCTAAACAATGCATTTGCTTTTTTCCCCTTCTTTTCATAACCAACTCTTGCTATAAGAGAAGCACGAAACACATAGCCTCGAAAAATAAGGAATCACTTACTGCCAAATGTTTCTTTCGTTCCTCACATTTCTCATAAGCATGATGTGAAAATCCTGCCCATTGATTCTGAGCATTCCACTTTATTCCTGGTACGTGATGACCACTTTATCATTTTTATATTAAGAGACTTTTAATGGATTACTATTTGTTTTGAAGTACATTTAATCTTTAAGGACTGAATGTACATTGCTTAATGTGTAGGATGGTTGAGCTATTTTCTAGGATTTCTAGGAGATTTCGCCTCTTAATTTTTAAGTAAGACCTTATATTAATTACTTGTGTGTACTTAAGTCATACCTTTAAATGATTTCACGCTAGTACTTTATTGGTAGGGATATAAAACATTCATGAAAGGTTATTTGCTCCGAAACTTTTCATATATTTAAATGATTTCATACCTTTAAATGCTAAACATTGTATCTGCTTTATAACTTTTCATGAAATTGAAATTTTATTGATTTAATGAAATTCGAGATGATTGCTCTGCATTATTAAAACCTAATTTCAAAACCAAATGTGTAGATTGTATTTTTAACTCACTTGATTTTCGCTAATTGTGTTTTTTTTATTTTATAGGTTTCAAAATTTTCTAGTTGATGATCAACAAATTAATTTGAAAAATAAGCATTCGGGTTCCTTTAATACACATTAGAATTTCAAGATTGATCTTGATGACATTTCACACAACGTTGATGTGGAGAACATTGTTTAATTGATATTTTGATTGAATTTATCATTGGATGAATGACATAACTAATGATTATGAATATTCATGAGAAATTTTGGAAGGAAATAAACATTAATTCATCCATATTACCCTATATACGCAATTATATTTGGTAAATAAAATGGTTATATTAATTTATATAACAAGAAATAAATCGTTGTCATTGTCATAAATAGTGACAAAAAAGTGTTGCTATGTAAGATTATAATCAAATGATGGACTCTATTTAGTGACGAAAAAAGTGTTGATCGTTATATGTAGTGCCGCTTTTTATTTGTTGTCAAATCTAAATTAATGATGTTTTTTTCGTTGTGAGTATAATTTCTCAACAGTTAGTAATTCTTGTGAAATTTTTATAACGACTTATATAGAAACAGTTCTAACAACGCATTTTAAATTCGCCACAAGATGATGTAACTACGATTTATTTGTTGTGCTCTTAATAAAAAAGCGTTACCATAGATCTGCATTTTTGTAGTGGAAGGCCATGTCTAGATGTCCTTATACATCAATTGTAGGAAGCTTGATGTATACTATGATATATACAAGACCAGATATCTGCCATGCAGTGAGAGTGTAAGTCATAACCAATCCTACTATGGAAAAAACACTGGAGTGCAGTGAAAAGATTCTTTAAGTATCTAAGAAGAACTTAAGATTACGTCTTAGTTTATGGAGATAATGATCTCCAAGTCTTAGAGTATACTGATTCAGACTTCGAATTTGATGTCGATGATAGGAAGTCAACCTCAAGATTGGTATTCCCATTGAATGGTGGTGATGTGAGCTAGAGAAGTAAGAAGCAGGGCACCGAGACAGATTCAACTACTGGAGAGTGCATAGTTGCATCTGATGCTGCTAAAGAGGTTATGTAAATACACAAGTTCTTCTTGGAAATGCCTCCATTTTTGTTGCTTTGCGATAATACTGGTTCCATATTGTAAGCGAAGGAACCCATGTGGTATCAAAAGAGAAAGCACATTGAGTGGAAATATCACATAATCTGCGAGACACATAAACTTCAAAAAAAACCCTTGGCCGCCCACCTTTCTAGTTAAATTAAATTTCAAAATAAAGAACCACCAATTTTCTTGAAAGTTAAAGAGAGAGTAGACGACTATTCTCTTGGTTGTCCACCCCATCACCAAAAACCCTTGGCCGCTGATGAATCCACATTTCATCATCTTTATTCTATCATTTTGGCACCAAAAACCCTAGCAAATGCCTGTAAATAGCCTTAAATCAAGCATCTTAGCATTCATGCATGTGCATCTCAACAGTGTGTAAATTACTGTAATTAAGGCCAAAATTATAGAATAAATAAAGAAAAGAAAAAGAATAAAATATTGCAAATATTTTATGACCCGAAACCCCGAGACCTAGGCATCTTGATGGATAGGTCGACAAGGAATAAAGTAGGGGGAGACAAGGTCAGAAGCACAGATAAAGCACCTATACTTTCTACTCATTCTTTATTCATTTTGGGACCTAATTTTGGTTCCACTTTTTATACATCAAATAAAGAAACTTTGTACATAAAAGTTGTAGATAAATTAATAAAGAAAAAGACAAAATTGATTTCACAGAAAAGTCATGTACAGACAAAAAGATATGGTCTGAATAAGAATCCAAAATCCCAACTTCCCAGACCCGTATCTCACAAACGACAACTCCAAATGCAGTGTACTCACCTTTAATTGTATATAGAATAAAATAATCTATCCAATGGCGGTGGTTTCGCATTTGGCGGAGCTACGGTTTGAAAGTTGACTTTTGGACCCACATTGTATACTTGTACTGAATAAAATATTCAATTTATTCTTTATTCATCATTTATTCATTTTTATATTTTTATAATTTTGTAAATATTACTTATACTGTACATGTGCATTAAAATTGAAATAAAATGCAAAAAAATAAAAAATTAAAATAAAAATACTTGTATAAAGAATACATAGGTATACTGTATATACTTATACCTATATAAAATATACTTGTATTTTATTAAATATATAAAATATCTCAGAAAAATAAAATAAAAATATACTTATGTATATAAAAGTATGTTATAATTTTACAAAATCATAAATAAAAATAATAAGATTAAAAATACATAAAATAAAATAAAATATTAAAATACATAGGTATTATACCTATATAGGGTTAAAAAGGTAACTTGTAAAAATATAAGTCATAAAAATAAATAAAAATCAGAATTAAATACTACATAAAATTTTGAACATTTTTTATTTTATAATTTTTATTTAATTCGACCATTTATTATTTTAAATTGAATTAACAAAACATTAATTCAGGGTTTTTCCTGGTTGGTCCACGTGGACCAACCAGGGGGGCGGTCTCAGTTGACTCTGGTCAACTGCCTGCCCTACACCCTATAGCCTCTGTCAGAACTTATCTTTGACCCATCTTCTCCAATTTTTCGAGGCGCGGTCTTGCATCCTTTGAGCTCGACTCCTTCTGCAAACCTTTTCACCTACCATCCCTCTTGCTCGTCCAAGGATTTTCTTGGGCTGAGAACCTCTGAATCAAGCCAGCTGCCTCGTTCTTTCAACCCCCATCGTCAACCATACTTAAGGTCCTCCTTGACCTCCCTTTGAATTTGAACCGCATTTCATCCAGTTTTCCCCCCTCTTTGGAGTCGCTCAGCAACGTGGAGGTGACAGCTCTTCGTCTGCACCTTCGAAGAGGCGGAGGCACGCGAGCTGGGCGTGTTCCACCATCACCTCCGGCGGTCACCCCCGTGAGGTCTTCTCCCTCTGGCCATCGGCCATCGAGGCTGCCATTCATCCCATTCTCCTCCCCATTTTATTCCTGTTAGTTCTAGGATTATTTCCCCCATCTTTCTGAGTCGAATCGATCACTCCATCACCTAATCGATCACCTCGCCGGAGCGCAACTCCGGCGAGTCCCTATCGCGCCTCACCGTCCATTTCGAGAGCCACCCGAGGTCGAGGCATTTTGCCCTCGACCTCCTTAACTTTTTGGTGCAGGTACTGGAGCACATCGACACTTCTGGAGCGATTTTGCTCTCTCGTCGGATCAGCGAGGAGAGCCCAGACCGTGCAGCTCCGCCACCTCCGTGCGAGAGCACCGGCGTCCGCCGGTGGATTTTGAAGCTTCCAGACGACAGCCGACACCTGCAGGAGCATCCTCGACCACTTTGCAAGCCCGATCGCCGCCGTAGCTGGACGGAGGAGCTCGGAGAAGTTCGCCTGACCGGAGCTCCTCCGTGTTCTTCCCTCGACCTCCGGCACCGTCGGATCAACGAGGAGAGCCCAGATCGTGCTGCAGCCGTTAGATCTTCCAAGGTGCCCACCGTCCGATCGTCGAAGGAGATCTAATCTCAGCCGCACAAGCCCAACCGTCATCGGCGCCAAGGATTCGCCACGTGGATAAGTGGAACGCTTTCAGCCGCTGGATCGCGCCTCGCCGCCCAGCCGTTGGATGCGTGCCACGCGTCTTCATCAGAGCGCTCGGGCGAGGGTATTTTGCATCTCAACCCTCGCCATTTTTGTATTTAGTATTTAGTTTTTAAACTTTCGTCTGTAGTTTAAATATTTTGTAATATTTGCAAAGAGGCCCCTAGACTTTCGTTATTTGCACTTAGGCCCTCCGCCACGTCACCTCACGTGACCTGTACACGTGAGGTGGTGGGCATTTTGCAGAGGAACCCTCGGTTGTGTGCTTATCTCGTTTTAGTCCCAAAACTATCATATTAAGTGCAAACTTTTTGGATATTTTGCAAGTAGACCCCCAGGCTTTTGTTATATTGCATTTTGGTCCTTCCCAGGCGCGTGCAAGTCACGCGCCCTGGTGGGAAAATTTCAGACAAGCCCAGGCGGCTTTTGTAATTGCTTTTTGGTTCCAAAAATTGAATATAAAGTGTATATTTTTGTGGAAAATTGCATAGTTGCCCCTGGATGTTTTGTAAATTGCATTTCTGCCCTTGCCAGGACTGTTTAATGTTGGGACTCTTGTTCTAATTGTTTAAAATATCTTCTTAAGCCCAAAAAATTCCACAAAAATAGATTTAAGTTTCTGGATAAGTGTACTTTCACGCCACCTATTTAGTTTTTGATTTTATTTTATTTTCTTATTTATTAAAAATCAAAAACAACCTTTTTGTGTACTGTCTACCTTAGAAAATACCAAAAAAATATCAAAACACCTCCAAAAATTCACCTAGTGTCTATTTTACCCTACCTTAGAGTCAGTCCAAAAATCATTAAAAATTTCAAAAGAAAAACACTAAAAATTTGAAAACACTTAAAAACTTCAAAAAAATATAAAAAATAGTAGAAAATCCAAAAAAATATAAACTCAGCTTCTGTTTATCCCTTATTTTGTTCTTTTCATTAGAAAAATAGTGTGAAAATTTTGAGCTACTGTTTGTTATTTTAAAATTTCACTTTACTTACAGCCAGTCTTATTCGCACTGTTTTGTCTTATTTCAATATTTAAAAATACCAAAAACACCTAGAAAAATCCCCAAAAATCGAAAAAACAGTAAAAAACCCTAAAAATACCAAAAACATTTTATTTCTGAATTTTTTGAGTATTTTTGTGCATTTTTATAAATATTCTACCTTGCCTTTTATTATATTGCCTTTACTTTCCAATATTGAAAAAGAAACAAAAAAATATAAAATATAAAATATAAAAATCAGAAAATCAAAAATCAAAACACAAAACAAAAAAATTAAAGTAAAAAAAATTAAAAATTAAAAACCCACAAAAAATTATAGTTGCTTCCTTGCTTAGTGTAGACACTATCACACACATTCACTTGTGCACATTCTTGGGAATTACCCTGTTTGCTCCCTGTGTTCGAACTCTCTGCATACTTGTCACTATACACCATTTGTGCAGAGTTAAAAATAAATTTTAACTCCACATTAGTTCTAATTTGTTGATCTTTAGTGTGGGTTAATTGTTGATTAATTTCGGATTTCATTGAGAGCCGCCGCAGCGACGGTTGTCTCCGCCTTGTGTGAGACACCAATTTAGGCCCTCTCGATTTCCGAGATTATCAAATGGCGCCGTTGCCGGGGAGCAACAGCAAGTAGTTCACATTTTGTTTGATTGTGTTGATTGTCTACCATAGCCTTACTTTATATCTCTTGCAGTTTAGATATATCTTGTTGAGCTATCTGACCATTTCTTTTCTTGTCTTCTTGCGAGGGACCGCGGAGTAAGGCGGATTGCTTAGGTGATCCGGAGCATCCTTGGGAAGCGGAGCCGGCCTTCTTGGGCCAAGCCGGCAGGAGAGAGCAGGAGGATTGGGAGAGAGTGATTAGTTAGCTTGCATTTTATTTCTGTGAGAGAGAGACTATTAATTTGTAATAATACAGGTACTTTGGACTTGGACACTACCGGGCCCAATTTCCAAGTGTTTGTTCACTTGGGGGCTCACCGCGGTTTTTGACGAGTTTTTCTCGCTTGTCATTTTCCGGTTTTGTTTTCATTTTTCACTTTCTGTTGTGGATTGAGCTCTTAGTTTTAGGTCCTGCTTGACTCGATTAGAATAGGTCCAAACACCTAATTATTTTTGCATGCTCCTATAGTGCGTACTTGGACTTAGACTAATTAAACAGTTGGTTATCTACTTTTGATCCACGCGCCGTGAGCGGACCCCATCAAGCGCTACTCCTGAACTCGAGTGTGTCGAGAAGAGGAGGGGTAAGCCAAGACCGGACACTCGGATTGGGAGTTGATGATCGACTTGTGGTTCTTCACGCTAGCAGTTGCCTAATCTAGGACGATTTCCGTGTGCATACCGGCATGTAGTTTAGGTTTATAAATTTCTGCTTTGCATCCCGCATGGAGAGAGCTGGGATTCACTGTAAGTCTTCTTACTTTGCACGCATCATTTAGGCACAAAGGTGAGATCTCCATCTTTGTGTCGACTTGCACGGCTTTTCCGACTCTTTTCTCCCTCTGTTTTTGGAACAAAGTAGGATAAAGAAAATACAAAAATCGTTAGGCGCTTGCTTGAATTTACTCAAAAGAAGCGATAACACCAAAAAAATTAAAAAAGGGACTGCTAAGAAAACTTGACCAAAATAAAAAAGGTAATTGGATTCATTGCTTGGGGTGAGTAATACCCTCACTTGTATTCAGGTTGCATGGGAAGGTCTCCTTCCAAGTGAGGTGAGCGCTTCGTAAGGATTAGAACCAAAAACCCAGCTTGTGGCTGCCTTGTGTATCGCCTGGATTTCCGAAGTATTGGCGCTTCTATCGTACGTAGTCGAGTAGGGCTTGGTCGCCATTGGTGACTCACTATTGTGTGAGCATCGACCTCGTCCGAAGTATCGAGCATAGGCCACGCCTTCACGGGGGTGTCTGTCTCACCGGCTGCGTCCGAGTAGGTTCTTGCACGCTCACGGGTGATTCCGTTGCGAGCGAGCTCCGAAGTATCGGTTTCGCCTATTGGCTTCCTCTCTTATTCTTTGGCTGAGTAGGGATCCAGGAAGGGTTACAAGGACCTCAAAAAGTGCAAGCTACAGGTTACACAGGAGGAGGACAAGTACGGGATACTTTTCCGGCAGTACTCTCTCTCCTATAGGCGTAGCGTTCTAAGGACTCGTTAAAAGATAAATTCCTGAATCAAGCTAAAATTGAAAAGATAACAGCCGAACCTTCACGGCTTCATGTGTTGAGTTGGTGAACTTACCCTTGCTTTGTGTTTGATTGCTAGATTTATTTAGGTCAAGATCAAAAATACCGCACAATTGTGCACAATTTTGTTGCATATCATCTTCTTCTTCTCTTGCATTATCCCCACTCTTCTCGTATAATCAAGATGATGGGACGGAGATCTCTTAGGCCGACTTTGTCGGCACCGCTATCCCGCACTCCTCCTTATTCATCTAGGAATGCCTCGGAGAGTCCGCTCTCCGAGCCTGAGTTTACATCCACCCTGTTCCCCCTCGACCACCTTTCTCATTCTCCTTCCATCAGTCCAAGAGTGTCAGAATTCAGTACATCACAGTGTTCAGCTCATTCGACAGCACCTGAGATGGCCTCTTTTGCTTTTTCAGAAAATCCGGCCATGGCAGACAGAGGCGAGCATGAAGATGATCATGAGCACCCTCCATTCCTTTTTGATCAGGCAGCCATCAACAATTCCTTGTTAGCATCCCTGGAGACTATGCAGAGGCAGATCCGTGACCAGGGTACATTCATGGGTGACCTCATGAGGGAAATAGCTCAGATGAGAGAGAACCGAGCTGGCGGAGAAGGTGATGGAGGAGGAGGACCTGATGCAGGAGGAGCCGATCCAGACGGTGAGCGACTGCCACAGACCATCATGAGGGAACTGCACAACCCAGCTTCGTCCCTCACTCACCGGTGGATCAGACTCCCACCAATCCACGGAGATTTCGAGCTTCGGCACCACACGATCCAGCTTCTTCCCAAGTTCCATGGGCTGCCGACCGAAGAGCCGCACCTCCATCTCCAAGAGTTCGAAATGATATGCAGCACTATCCACGACCGGTTGTTGACCGAGGACACTATCAAGATGATCGCCTTCCCGTTCTCATTGGTTGATCGAGCCGCATATTGGCTCAAGCATCTAGGGCGATTCGTCGACACTTGGGCAGATCTCCGGTCCGTTTATTTAAAGAAATACTATCCTCTCGGCCGGACAAACGCAGCTCGAGCAATGATCAGCAATTTCGTTATGATCCCAAATGAACAGTTCCATGAAGCATGGGATCGATTCAGAGAGCTCATAGACCGGTGTCCACATCACGATATCTCCAAGCCCCACCTGGTGCAAAGTTTCTTCTGTGGGCTGACACCGGAGCTGCAAGGGCTAGTGAACGCCTCTTGCGGTGGGTCCTATTTCTCCAAGGGAGAAGACGACGTCTGGGCCATCTACGAAGGCATGGCAGAAAACTCCACTGTGATGGCCCAAGCCCGAGTCTACACTCAGCAGAAACCCCCGCAGGGAGCGGGATCATTTCAGAGGATCGCCCGCATCGATGCCGGTCCCAACACAGTGTCAGTTGCCGCAGCCCAAGCCGAATCAGCAGCAGCCGACATGGGTATAATTAGTGAAAAGTTGGACCGCATGGAGATCCTGGAAAAGAAGCAGAACCAAGGTCTAGCCCAGATGGACCTTCTCACCAAGACAATGAGTGACCTGAAAACTCAAATTCTCTGTATTCAGGAGGCACAGGCCCATTCACAACAGCCTCCCAGGTCACAGGTTGCTTCCAGCAGCAGCAATCCCAACTAGGCCTCTACCTCATACCGCCAGGTGAACCATATCCAGGCGGAGCCGGTACCATTGCTGCAATACCATTCAGAGCAACCGCCATCTTCGGACACGCAGATGGTGGTTTATCAGCAGGAGCAGCCACTGGCAGTTCTTCCTCCACCTTCCTTCGAGCAGGAACCGTTGATGGAAGTCAACGGGATTTGGTATGACCGATACCCTCAGCCAGCGATTCGCAGGGATCACCCCGGATTCCGTTGGGGTAATGGTGGATCCTCATCCCAACAGCATTCCCCTGCTCAAGGACAGCAGAACGGCCAGCCACAGCAACAACACCAGCAGCCCCAGTACAATCAGCCCCAGCATTATCAGAATGGTCCTCGTCCCTCCTATCAGGGACAGCAGTGGAGGCAGCGACAGCCGCCTCAGCAGTATTATCACCAGCCTTCCCCACAGTATCAGCAGCCCCATTTCCAGCAGGGACAGACATCCGGTTCTCAGGGTCCAGCCTATGAGAACCCAGCTCTTGATGATCTTGCCCGCTTGCTATCTGAACAGCGAGCATCTTTCAGGCAAGAAATGGATGAGTTGAGGCAGGAAGTACGGGATCTCATCAAAGGCAAAGCCGCCATACCCGCTCAGATCGAATCTAATCCTAATAATTTGAAAAGGAAGTCTGAGCAGGTAGAGTTTACAGAGGATACCTCTCCTAGTAATTGTTTGAGCGACATATCTTATATCTATCATGATGCTGATTTTGTTACTACTAGGAGCGGTAGGATGCCAGCCGGCGGCGCCTCTTCTGAGCGACACCCAGAGGCAGGATCAGGAGCGCCAGAGGAGCAGAGAAGCGGTGCTGATGCCGCTCATGATGATGTTGACGGTGGTGCTGATACCACCCATGATGAAGTTCAGGATGACGGTGCTGATGCCGCCGTGATACCAGATGAAGACGGTGGTGCTGATGCCACCATTTTTGATGCAGAACCAGAGAGCGGTGCTGATGCCGCAGATGCAGGTGCCGGTGGTGGTACTGAGGCCACCACCTCTACTTTTGTTGAGTCTCCCACTGTGATGTTACCACCTTTTGTATCTATGGACTGTGGTAACAAAAAGAACAAAAATATGAATAAAGGAAAGGTTCCCGTTCAAATTGCAGATCCATATGTGTTGCATGATGATATTTGTGTGGATTCTCCATCTTCACAGGCACATGGACCGTTTCATAGTCCTCCATCTGAGGAGGCACCCACCATCCCCTTTCCTGAGGCACTCCGCCGGGCGAAGGGGAATAAAAAAGAAAATCCTAAAAAGAACCAGGAGGTAGAGTTCGGCAATGAAATGATTGACAGATTCCATATTCAGCTGACTCTACGAGAAGCGTTTGAGCATATCCCCTTCTTCAAGAAGAATTTGAAAGAAACAACTACTGTCAGAAGAAAGCGGAGGCACAGAGATCAAATCCATATGCTCACTCACAACACTTGTTGCGCCATTCAGAACACATTGCCAGCCAAGCGACCAGACGCAGGAGCTCCCTATGTCAGATGCGAGATTCAGGAGCAACAGTTTGATCGTACTCTATTAGACAGCGGCTCTTCAATTGACCTCCTTCCGGCAGCCTTACTCAAGCAGTTCGAGTTTGGCCCTCTTCTTCGAAGCAGAACCGTCCTTCAGTTTGCTGATAGGTCGATTAAGAGGCCGAAGGGGTTACTGAAAGACGTGGTCGTTACCATTCAGGGCCTGAAATTCCCCGTGGACTTCGTCGTGTTGGACATGGAGATCCCTGAGTCGGTAACTGATGCCCCCATCATCCTCGGACGTCCATTCTTGGCCACAGCCAAAGCGGTGACCGATCATGATAGTGGGAAGGTATGCTTTCGCGTAGAGGGCGAAACCATACAAATAGAGACGATCGAAGAAATCAGAGCTAGAGAGTTAGAATGCTCCGAGCAGTCCAGCGAAGCAGCGCAGATGACAGAGGAGGAGCTAGACATCCACCAGGTTTGTGATTTTGAGATGACTGATGATGAATCCAACTGGAAAGATCCCGTAGCACCGACCCTCGCCTTGCCTACAGATTCACTGTATCTCAAGCTCATGGCAGTCGAGAGCCGGGAGAGCACAACCCTGGATGAAGATATCTCTGAGGCTGACAGTGTTGTGATGAGTGGTGCTGAGGAATTCCATTCTTGCTCATCGTCTTCTGATCCCTCGGATTCAGACATTGACTGGGATGACTTTGATGATTATTTGCCTTGTCTGATTCCTTCAGAGCCAGCAGCCATGACAGAGTGCGAGCCAGTGCAGTATATTGATGATCCATCAGGCCGCCCTTCGTCAGCAATTCATGCAAAGCGAGAGTTCTCCCACGCAGACCTGGTAGCATTTACACAGACATATCAGAAGCCAGATCTGCCACCCCCCAGTTGTCCAGAACGGAAACCTCTGCCGCAATCAATGAAGTACAGATTCCTTGCTGGAGAGCCTGAAATGTACCCAGTCATTATCTCAGCAGATTTGACTGGAGAACAAGAATCTCGTCTTATGGAGGTTCTTGAAAGAAACCGCAAGGCAATCGGTTGGAGTATAGCTGATCTCCAGGGGCTGAGCCCAAATCTCTGCTCTCACCACATCTATCTTGAGGATAACGCTAAGCCGTCGCGTGAGTTCCAACGACGGCTGAACCTGAATCTTCGAGACGTAGTCATGAAAGAAATTTCTAGGTGGTGGAGCGCCGATTTTATCTATCCCATCTCCGACTCCAAATGGGTAAGTCCTTTACATGTGGTACCCAAGAAGACGGGTATCACTACAGTTGTCAATGAGTCTGGAGAGGAGATCGCTACCAGAGTACCAACTTCTTGGAGGGTCTGTGTGGACTACAGACGATTGAATGAGGCCACCAAGAAGGATCACTTCCCGCTTCCCTTCATTGATCAGATTATCGAGCGGTTAGCCGGGAAGAGTCATTACTGCTTTCTTGATGGGTACTCTGGATACAATCAAGTGGCCATTGCGCCCGAAGACCAGGAGAAAACGACATTCACCTGTCCGTTTGGGACTTATGCTTTCAGACGGATGCCCTTTGGTCTATGTAACGCTCCGGCGACATTCCAAAGGTGCATGTTGTCCATCTTCTCGGACATGGTGGGTGACTGTTTAGAGGTCTTCATGGATGACTTCTCGGTCTATGGCGACGGGTTCGACGCTTGTCTTGACTGCCTAGACCGTGTGCTGAAGCGCTGCATTGAGGTCAATCTTGTCTTATCCTGGGAGAAGAGTCATTTTATGATGACTCAAGGGACGGTCCTTGGTCATATCGTCTCCAACAGGGGCATGGAGGTCGATCCGGCTAAGGTGGACATCATCAGAAAACTCAATCCGCCGTTCAATCTGCGTCAGTTACGGTCTTTTCTGGGGCATGTCGGTTTCTACCGACGGTTCATTCAGGACTTCAGTCGAATTGCCCGACCGCTCACTGACTTGCTCACCAAAGACACCGAGTTTATTGTTAATGATAAGTGTCTTGAATCTTTTGAGACTCTCAAGAATATGGTTGTTTCAGCTCCTGTCCTTCAGCCACCTGATTGGTCTCTCCCATTCGAGATCATGACGGATGCTTCAGATTTTGCCGTTGGGGCAGTGCTCAGACAGAGGAGGGATGGTTTACCATTTGCCATTCACTACGCCAGCCAGACTTTGGATGCCGCGCAGCGGAATTACACTGTGACTGAGAAAGAGATGCTGGCCGTAGTTTTCGCTCTTGATAAGTATCGATCATACATTCTCGGATCTAGAGTGACCATTTACACTGATCATACCGCCATCCGGTACTTAATGGCTAAGAAGGATGCCAAAGCACGTCTCACCAGATGGATCCTTCTACTCCAGGAATTTGATATTGAGATTAAGGATAAGCCTGGAGTCAAGAATGTGGTGGCGGATCATCTCTCCAGGTTGGAGAATCTTGAGGAATCTGAGCCCAGCGCACCTATCACAGAGACATTTCCAGATGAGGCGATCTTGGCTGTCACCTCACTCCCATGGTATGCTGACTTTGTAAACTATCTTGTTGCCAAGACAGTCCCTCAGGGTTGGCCCAGGCAGAAACTTGAGACCTTCCTAGCTAAGGCCAAGTTTTACCATTGGGAGGATCCCGTCCTTTATCATGAAGGAGGGGATAGTATCTGGAGGAGGTGCATTCCTCAAGAAGAGCAGCATAGCGTCCTCACATACTGCCACAAGCTTGAGGCAGGAGGACATCATTCTGGAAAAAGGACAGCACAGAAGGTGCTTCAATCCGGCCTATGGTGGCCTACTCTCTTCAAGGATTCTGATGAGTTCGTGAAGAGATGTACTGACTGTCAGAAAATGGGAACCTGCGGACAGAGAGACATGATGCCCATGCAACCCATTCACTTCTGTGAGGTTTTTGATGCATGGGGAATTGATTTCATGGGACCATTTCCTAAGAGTCAGGGATTCGAGCATATTTTGCTCGTTGTGGATTATGTCAGTCGATGGGTTGAGGCCATCCCCGCCCGAGCCGCAGATGCTAAAACCGTTTGCAAATTTTTGAGGAGAAATATCATTTCACGGTTCGGGGTACCTAGAGTCTTGATTTCAGACGGGGGGTCTCACTTCATCAATGACAAAGTCAGGGCCCTTGCAGACGAGTTCGGCATTGACCATCGGGTTGCCACTCCTTATCACCCTCAGACTAATGGTCTTGCCGAAGTATCGAATCGGGAGATAAAGACTATCCTGCAGAAAGTTGTCCGCCCAGACCGAAAGGATTGGTCACAGCTTTTGGACTCGGTCTTGTGGGCTTATCGGACATCTTTCAAGAATCCATTAGGGACATCTCCCTTTCGTCTCGTCTATGGCAAGCCATGCCATCTGCCGGTGGAGATCAAGCACAAATCTTTTTGGGCAGTTACTGAGTTGCTTCTAGATCCCGAGAGTATAGGAGACCAAAGAAGAGCAGAATTGGCAGCCCTGGAGGAATTGAGAGATACAGCCTTCTCCAACAGCCTACAGTACAAAGAGAAAGTGAAGACATGGCACGATTCGCATATCAGCCATAAACAGTTTGAGCCAGATCAGAGAGTATGGTTGTTTGATTCCAGGCTTAAATTATTCCCAGGGAAGTTGCAGAGCAAGTGGAAAGGCCCGTATGTGGTCAGGAAGGTACATGACAATGGCAGCATCGACATATCCGAACCGTCATCTTCCTCTACCTTCCGCGTCAATGGTCAACGCTTGAAACTATATCTTGATCATGATCCGCCGACCATTGACGTTGCCCCCATTCTTCTGGTATGAGATGTGCCCTTTGATTCTCATCATCTACATCTCATACATGGTGATCAAATTCTATCTTCCGCTGTACAGATCCATCTGTTCATATCACTCTGTTGTCCGTTGATTTATTTTCTTATTTTCTTCTTTTCTTCTTTTCCTTTTCTATCTTCTTTATCTATCAAAAAGGTGCCGCCCTTGTAGACAGTTTTCCATACTTAGGACGTACTTTGTCCTAAGTATAGGGGGGCTGGCACCTCGAGTTCATCTATTCTTTTCGATCTTCTCCATTGTCTCCTCTTCTTGTCTATACTTAGGGATATCTTACCCTAAGTATAGGGGGAGACAACCTGAGTACGATCTGTTCATTCCCACCCTTGACCCTCCCTGCTTTGTGTACAGTCTGCTATACTTAGGCTTATCTGATCCTAAGTATAGGGGGGACGGTCAACTTCTCATTCGTTGATTCATTCATTATTCCTTTATTCTTTAGACTTGCCTATACTTAGTACGAGTTATGTCTTCTCTTTTCTCTCCGATCTATGAGGACATAGCTCAAGCTAAGTATAGGGGGGTCGTATATACTGTGTATATACTTTAGCCATAACTCGTACTTTCGTATTTTCCTAATAAATATGGCCAATAATTCATTAAAAATCCTTAATAAAAAGATGTGATTATTCCTCAAATTCTTTTTGTATTTACTGATTAAAAAATCAGGTGAAAATGTTTTTTGCAAAATGTTTGAAAAATAGTTTGAAAATCTTTGTGAACATCTATTGAAAACTATTTTGAAAATATTTTGTTACATGTTTTCAACCTGTATAAAAAGTGTGGTTTGTAAAATTTATTTTCTTTGTGTGAAATAAAAGATTTGAAAAATGATTTGCAAATAGTTTGAAAAATAGTTGCAAAAATATTTGAAAAACATATATATAATGTTTTGAAAACCGATTGCAAAATGATTTTCAAATGTGTGTACATGTGTGTAAAAATGTTTGTAAAAACTATTTTGGACTATAGTTTTCAAAAATTGTGTGAAAAGCTTGTGTCAAATAAGTTTGAGGAATACTAACATCACACCAAAATCCACTACCTATATATATGTATAAAATTGATCACTTACCCTTGTAAATTCTTAAAATCCACTTCTTGTATATATAAGAAGCACTCCCGTGTACATATTTTTAACCTAGTTTGCAGCCAAAATCTTTTGTTTTCAAAAATCCCAAAAACATTTGCAAAAATAAAAATCCAAAAACATCTGAAAAATCGTTTTGAAAAATACAAAAAAAATGCATCTGCATGTGCATCATCATCTTTTCAAAAATCCATAAAAAGTTCAAAAACATCTTGAAAATTGCATCACAAAAATATTTTCTTGCATAGCATAGCATGAGCATTTTTCGGATTGAGTTTGACAGTTGAACAAGTCTAAGTAAAATCCGGAGATTGGAGCTTGATTGGACCTTAAAATCTACCTAATAACAGGAACCTTATAGGAACTAAGTTTGAGGTACTTCAGGTCTAGTTGACTTAATTCTTTGAGGATCACGGGACTTAGTTCAATGGATTCTTGACTGCTTAAGTAGAGTATTTCGGAGCACACGCACGACTCTTGTTGATAATGACCTAACTTGGACACCTGCACCTTGCACATAGCTCTCCACGGATGAGGTGGTGAGGAGGCAGTTTCCTTTGGCTTGGGGTAGCATATGAGGGTAGTACTTCTAGGCGGAACCTCTCTTCTTCTTATAGTGAAGGAAGTGCACCTCAACTTGGTCTAGTGGTGATGAAGGCTAAAGACAGAAGCCGTGGGTTGCAATAAAGCTTCAAAAGAGGGATAGTCTACTGGCTCAAGAGGAAAATTTCTTGTATATATGCTGCACCATGTAGATATGTTGTACAGATGCAATTGAAAAAAAAAAGAAAGAAAAAAAATGCAAAAAGAACTCCAAAAAAGTGGTGGGTCGGATTGAAAATTTAATAACCCCACCGGAGTGTATATAGTCCAATAAAGCAAAAGCTTATGGTATCCATGTCACATCTCATGAAGCTTGCAGCGGGAGACTTAGCTACACTGGTTGAGCTCCCAAAAGTCTATACTTCTTCCCCCTCTTCTTGAGCCGGTTGCACTTGAACTTAGAAGGGAATACCATGCTTCTCGAGGAAAGAGTTGCTAGACCGAGGCATTAGAGTTACCAGGTTGGGGGAGGTTGTTTCTTTGTCACTTCTGAGGTGGGGAGCTACATATCACTTACACTGTACGAGTCAGATTCATAGTCGTAAGAGTTTGCGTATGAGTTGAAGTACTTCTGACCTGGCTATTGAGGAGACTTGGACAGAGTTTTGGGATTCTCAAGGACTGTTGGATTTCAAACTTGGTTCTCATTAAGGTTCCGACCGCACTAAAATTCCAAAGGTCCGACTTAAGCTCCAAACTTTGATTTTGTGAAGACAAGTTTGATAATTAAACTTCATCCAATTTTCTTCTTTTTCTTTTCTTTCTTTTCTCTTTATGCACTTATTGCATAAGTGTTTGCTAGGGACTAGCAAAGGTAAAGTATAGGGGGATGATGAATCCACATTTCATCATCTTTATTCTATCATTTTGGCACCAAAAACCCTAGCAAATGCCTGTAAATAGCCTTAAATCAAGCATCTTAGCATTCATGCATGTGCATCTCAACAGTGTGTAAATTACTGTAATTAAGGCCAAAATTATAGAATAAATAAAGAAAAGAAAAAGAATAAAATATTGCAAATATTTTATGACCCGAAACCCCGAGACCTAGGCATCTTGATGGATAGGTCGACAAGGAATAAAGTAGGGGGAGACAAGGTCAGAAGCACAGATAAAGCACCTATACTTTCTACTCATTCTTTATTCATTTTGGGACCTAATTTTGGTTCCACTTTTTATACATCAAATAAAGAAACTTTGTACATAAAAGTTGTAGATAAATTAATAAAGAAAAAGACAAAATTGATTTCACAGAAAAGTCATGTACAGACAAAAAGATATGGTCTGAATAAGAATCCAAAATCCCAACTTCCCAGACCCGTATCTCACAAACGACAACTCCAAATGCAGTGTACTCACCTTTAATTGTATATAGAATAAAATAATCTATCCAATGGCGGTGGTTTCGCATTTGGCGGAGCTACGGTTTGAAAGTTGACTTTTGGACCCACATTGTATACTTGTACTGAATAAAATATTCAATTTATTCTTTATTCATCATTTATTCATTTTTATATTTTTATAATTTTGTAAATATTACTTATACTGTACATGTGCATTAAAATTGAAATAAAATGCAAAAAAATAAAAAATTAAAATAAAAATACTTGTATAAAGAATACATAGGTATACTGTATATACTTATACCTATATAAAATATACTTGTATTTTATTAAATATATAAAATATCTCAGAAAAATAAAATAAAAATATACTTATGTATATAAAAGTATGTTATAATTTTACAAAATCATAAATAAAAATAATAAGATTAAAAATACATAAAATAAAATAAAATATTAAAATACATAGGTATTATACCTATATAGGGTTAAAAAGGTAACTTGTAAAAATATAAGTCATAAAAATAAATAAAAATCAGAATTAAATACTACATAAAATTTTGAACATTTTTTATTTTATAATTTTTATTTAATTCGACCATTTATTATTTTAAATTGAATTAACAAAACATTAATTCAGGGTTTTTCCTGGTTGGTCCACGTGGACCAACCAGGGGGGCGGTCTCAGTTGACTCTGGTCAACTGCCTGCCCTACACCCTATAGCCTCTGTCAGAACTTATCTTTGACCCATCTTCTCCAATTTTTCGAGGCGCGGTCTTGCATCCTTTGAGCTCGACTCCTTCTGCAAACCTTTTCACCTACCATCCCTCTTGCTCGTCCAAGGATTTTCTTGGGCTGAGAACCTCTGAATCAAGCCAGCTGCCTCGTTCTTTCAACCCCCATCGTCAACCATACTTAAGGTCCTCCTTGACCTCCCTTTGAATTTGAACCGCATTTCATCCAGTTTTCCCCCCTCTTTGGAGTCGCTCAGCAACGTGGAGGTGACAGCTCTTCGTCTGCACCTTCGAAGAGGCGGAGGCACGCGAGCTGGGCGTGTTCCACCATCACCTCCGGCGGTCACCCCCGTGAGGTCTTCTCCCTCTGGCCATCGGCCATCGAGGCTGCCATTCATCCCATTCTCCTCCCCATTTTATTCCTGTTAGTTCTAGGATTATTTCCCCCATCTTTCTGAGTCGAATCGATCACTCCATCACCTAATCGATCACCTCGCCGGAGCGCAACTCCGGCGAGTCCCTATCGCGCCTCACCGTCCATTTCGAGAGCCACCCGAGGTCGAGGCATTTTGCCCTCGACCTCCTTAACTTTTTGGTGCAGGTACTGGAGCACATCGACACTTCTGGAGCGATTTTGCTCTCTCGTCGGATCAGCGAGGAGAGCCCAGACCGTGCAGCTCCGCCACCTCCGTGCGAGAGCACCGGCGTCCGCCGGTGGATTTTGAAGCTTCCAGACGACAGCCGACACCTGCAGGAGCATCCTCGACCACTTTGCAAGCCCGATCGCCGCCGTAGCTGGACGGAGGAGCTCGGAGAAGTTCGCCTGACCGGAGCTCCTCCGTGTTCTTCCCTCGACCTCCGGCACCGTCGGATCAACGAGGAGAGCCCAGATCGTGCTGCAGCCGTTAGATCTTCCAAGGTGCCCACCGTCCGATCGTCGAAGGAGATCTAATCTCAGCCGCACAAGCCCAACCGTCATCGGCGCCAAGGATTCGCCACGTGGATAAGTGGAACGCTTTCAGCCGCTGGATCGCGCCTCGCCGCCCAGCCGTTGGATGCGTGCCACGCGTCTTCATCAGAGCGCTCGGGCGAGGGTATTTTGCATCTCAACCCTCGCCATTTTTGTATTTAGTATTTAGTTTTTAAACTTTCGTCTGTAGTTTAAATATTTTGTAATATTTGCAAAGAGGCCCCTAGACTTTCGTTATTTGCACTTAGGCCCTCCGCCACGTCACCTCACGTGACCTGTACACGTGAGGTGGTGGGCATTTTGCAGAGGAACCCTCGGTTGTGTGCTTATCTCGTTTTAGTCCCAAAACTATCGTATTAAGTGCAAACTTTTTGGATATTTTGCAAGTAGACCCCCAGGCTTTTGTTATATTGCATTTTGGTCCTTCTCAGGCGCGTGCAAGTCACGCGCCCTGGTGGGAAAATTTCAGACAAGCCCAGGCGACTTTTGTAATTGCTTTTTGGTTCCAAAAATTGAATATAAAGTGTATATTTTTGTGGAAAATTGCATAGTTGCCCCTGGATGTTTTGTAAATTGCATTTCTGCCCTTGCCAGGACTGTTTAATGTTGGGACTCTTGTTCTAATTGTTTAAAATATCTTCTTAAGCCCAAAAAATTCCACAAAAATAGATTTAAGTTTCTGGATAAGTGTACTTTCACGCCACCTATTTAGTTTTTTATTTTATTTTATTTTCTTATTTATTAAAAATCAAAAACAACCTTTTTGTGTACTGTCTACCTTAGAAAATACCAAAAAAATATCAAAACACCTCCAAAAATTCCCAAAAATTCACCTAGTGTCTATTTTACCCTACCTTAGAGTCAGTCCAAAAATCATTAAAAATTTCAAAAGAAAAACACTAAAAATTTGAAAACACTTAAAAACTTCAAAAAAATATAAAAAATAGTAGAAAATCCAAAAAAATATAAACTCAGCTTCTGTTTATCCCTTATTTTGTTCTTTTCATTAGAAAAATAGTGTGAAAATTTTGAGCTACTGTTTGTTATTTTAAAATTTCACTTTACTTACAGCCAGTCTTATTCGCACTGTTTTGTCTTATTTCAATATTTAAAAATACCAAAAACACCTAGAAAAATCCCCAAAAATCGCAAAAACAGTAAAAAACCCTAAAAATACCAAAAACATTTTATTTATGAATTTTTTGAGTATTTTTGTGCATTTTTATAAATATTCTACCTTGCCTTTTATTATATTGCCTTTACTTTCCAATATTGAAAAAGAAACAAAAAAATATAAAATATAAAATATAAAAATCAGAAAATCAAAAATCAAAACACAAAACAAAAAATTAAAGTAAAAAAAATTAAAAATTAAAAACCCACAAAAAATTGTAGTTGCTTCCTTGCTTAGTGTAGACACTATCACACACATTCACTTGTGCACATTCTTGGGAATTACCCTGTTTGCTCCCTGTGTTCGAACTCTCTGCATACTTGTCACTATACACCATTTGTGCAGAGTTAAAAATAAATTTTAACTCCACATTAGTTCTAATTTGTTGATCTTTAGTGTGAGTTAATTGTTGATTAATTTCGGATTTCATTGAGAGCCGCCACAGCGACGGTTGTCTCCGCCTTGTGTGAGACACCAATTTAGGCCCTCTCGATTTCCGAGATTATCAGCCGCCCACCTTTCTAGTTGCCTCTACATCATCTATGTTGGCTTGGTCAATCATGAGAGGAGCCACCTTCTTCCTTGTGCTCTGTGTATGTGAAGTAGGACTCGATTTTGTGCGACAAAGTGAAGAGGTAGAGATAATATAGATCTCTATTTGCATGGACTACTTGGTGAAGAAGATATCTCAAGCTTGCGGGAAGTAACACGAGTCATCGTCATGCTTGCGAGATAGAGCATTGTCGGATGATACTGAATTCATTAGGTCTCTTCTTTTAGAGGCTCACGCCATCAAAAGGTTTTCCTAAATGATTTTGTGATTACAAGAAATGGTTTGGAATATGTTTCTTACACCATGTGTTTTCATATTTGCAATGTTTTGTACAATAATATCAGTATTCATACGATGAACATTTTTCTTAGCGCATTTGATTCATTTATTCCACATTTTAGTGATTTGCGAGGCAAGACCCCCCATCTAGTTAGCTACTCGTGGTGATAGGTTTAACCCAATTAAGGTGCTCGAGAGTAAGTCGATAAAGTGTTGCATGGTGAACCATACATCCTGGGGAAGGTGTTGGGCGATTTCACTCCATCCACCATGGTGGACATGATCATCTTCCCCTCATTCTCCTTGAAAGCTCCCCAATCAAATGAATATGTACAAACTAAGCTTCCAGTCATCGTTTTCCCTTGAATGGTAACCCTCTTCTATTCGATGCAGTACTGTAATAAACTAATACTCTAGCCTAGCCATATATTTTTAATCGACATCTACCATTAGAGGTTTGCTACCTTCGTGAAATTACCTTGAAAATAATAGATCAAATTTCGGGTAAATACCATTATATCAAGATTTTGAGATAAAAGATAATCAGTCTATAACATATGCCACAACATTAAGTACTTCTTTTCTGAGAGTGGAAATAAAAAATTACATCGGCATGATAATCTTTGGAAAGGAAAATATGGATGAGATTTTACGAGCACATTTATAAATATTTTGGATATTGTTAAAAAAGATTTTCTTCTAATCAAATCTGATTGTTGAATAACCATTTTTCTTTGCATTGATCTTCTGTAGTTGGAATCGATGATTCTATTGCCAAACCCAGTGTTTTAGCATGTTTTAGCACACAAGAAAATCGTGATTAGAGTGGATTCCTCCTTTTTAGTGGAAGAAGCTCAACCTCAAGAGATGATTTGGGCTCCTTAACTTTAGTCTCAACTTCTAGTATTTTACCTTTATATCCTTTTATGGTTGGCTTCGGTTGTCGGATTACTCCGTGGTAACCTGACATACTCCTTGCTCTATCCTACATTGGGTTGGGATTAGTTTTATAGATCACACAATATCTTTGTTATAATATTTTTTAACCATGTTCAAATAAAAAATTAATATAAAAATATATTATAATCATTAAAAAGATAATATAATATATAATCAATGTCTCATCATATCACATTTATCATTCCAACCCTCCTAACCATCCAAACTACTATTCACAGGATGTTATCCCAACCCAACCAACCCAGTTACTAAAAGGGCGTGTTCGGTAGGAGAATTAGCCCTGACACATTTTCCTGTGGTATGAATATTCCTCATTGTTCCATCTTATTTCACCATTATTCCTATCTTTATCCCACCTTACATACCTTTATTTCACTTTATTCTCGTTATTCTATTCTCCAATCGAACATATAATAGACTCTTATTCTCCTTATTTCCCATCCTTATTCCTACTTATTTTTCGAACTGAACGCCTCCTTAATGTTTGTGCATGAAGTTGCTTATTTTTGTACTTTCTAATCTTCAAGTAACCATTTTAAATTAATGATATGATCTTTTTTTTTAAAACTAGCATCTAATCGTCACGTGTGTCTTTTGGATTATATTCATTATTCAAATTTACTCATACTTTCTCATATTTTTTTGCAAATAATTACTTAGTTTTTTTCCAAATTATTAACATTTTTATATCCATCTAGTATAAAATACCAGGATCTTTCACTCTCTAGTTACTTTATATACGATAATCATATCAAATATGATTAGAGAAAATAATATTAAGATATAAACTGAGATACATATACTTATATTTATTGATTTATTGATTTATGGTAACAAAAATCTATGTTTATATTTATTAAAAGGGATTTTTACACTAGGGATTTTATAAAGTTTGTAAATTATTTTTTGATCTTTAAAATATCGATATTCCTCTCTCGACTCCATAAAATTGCCCCGTCTTACCCCACAGGCCTTGCTATTACTTTCACCTTTACGTGAGTCAATAACATGGATTAATTTAACCATATGTGCATTGGATGGTTGATCTTCCACCTCTTCATATCCTTCTTCCTCTTCATCATCTTCTTCCTCCATTCCTTTTTTTCTTCCCCCTCTATTTATTTTCTATCTCCTCACCACATCTCCATCTGTCCATCAAATCATAATTTTTTTATTTTCACGAACAAATCATGTCTTTTGATCATGGAAATGATTTTAAAAAATTTTGTCAGAATGAATTCTTGAAGATTAAGCAAATATTTATTGCTGCTAAATAAAAACATTTCAAGAGAGGAGGTGGAGGCGGTGACAGGGGCGAGGGCAGAGGAACAAGGGGAGGAGGAGGTGGGGCGACGCGAAGGAAGATGGAGGTTTTGGACAGAGGTGGAGGGGATGAGGGGGGATCTGGGTGGAGATGGGTAACAAGGGAGGTCTTGGAGGAGGTCGAAGGGAGGCCTGGACGGGCGGAGGCGAAGAGGATGAGGGATGGGGGTGTCTGGGCAGAGGTCAGATGAGGTGGCGACCGGAGTTAGAGCGGGTGGAGGACAGGAAGCAGAGGACCTTGGAGCTGCTCGCGTTGTTTAGACCGCGAGATCGAGCTAACTGATCTTGGAGCTGACTCGATCGACGATGGAGGAGGTGGATGAGATGGAGGAGAGGAGGTGGCCAGAGTCACAATGGGCGGAAGAGAGGAGGTGGGAGGATAAGTGGTGGAGGGAGAGGAGGCGACGATTGAGGTCAGAATGGGGGAGGCAGAAGGGAGGAGGGGATGTCGTTGAAGAGGTGGGGTAGGGGGATGCCATTCTTTGTAATTTTGATAAACAAAATAGGTATTATGGAAAGGAATTCACGAAATCCGGTTAGTTTTAACAACCAAATGGATGGAAGTTAACCGCATGGTCTATACAACAAGAATTAGCAAGTTTACGAGGTCGATGGAGGAATATCAATATTTCAAAGTCGAGAAGGTCATTTACAAAGTTTATAAGGTTCCCAGGATAAAATTCCTTGTAAAAAGCTAAGATTTGTCACACTTTTATCTCATTGAGATTATGCAATTACAAATATGTATTTCTTTTTTACAATATCACTCGTGTCCTTATTTTCTTGGACCGTTAACAACTATGCCTATTGAGTTAGTTGTTACCATTCGTCTTTCAAACCGAAGTTATCTTATGGGTATAAAGTGTAATTGATAAATGACAGTATGATTGAGGCTTCTTCCTGTAACTTACCCTACAATATATATATTACGAAATCAACCCCTTGTTTGTTGTCTCTTATCTATGCGTACATTCTCCCATGCACCGAGAGATGGGAAAGTTAGCCGCCTTTAGTCACGTCAAGAGTCAAGACACCTTGGACGATGGGTTTCTCTCTCTCTAGATTAGAGTATGGGTCACTCAGCATCACAGTTGTTTAGGAATGTGACGGCACATTAAGTTTCCTACTCTCTTCCCGCCTCTTTTTTTTAATGCTAGTATCACCCACTCCCATATACGTGACAGATTAATTATCATTTTGAACTATTGGTTTACGTAGATGAAATCATATCAAGTCCTACTGGCTAATGGCAAGAGGTTAGAAACCCTAAATTATCATATTGAGCACCTTGAGACTCACGTCACATTGCACTAGACCCTCCATTTCACAACGAGACACGGGTTACTGGACATGCAAATTTAACGTATCTCGTTTGATCTTTTTTAAATTGCTCACAAATATTCTTACTCTTCCTTTCCAGCTTCGATCACTGCTAATTTCTAAGAAAGTAGACGTATTCGAAAAAGAGAAAAAAGGCCAACGGGTGACAGAGATAGTAGTACCCATAGGAGGTGTGGTGTGGTCCCTACCCAAATTCCATCGAGAGCTCTCCCTACTTATCATCACCCCCCGGTTTCCCTTCGTCCTTAATTGCCACACACAGCTCCCCCGGTTCCTCACCCTGCTTCCTTTTTGGAAACACCACCTGGTGGACTCTCTCCTCCCTCAACTCTCAACTCCCATGGTGGCTTCTCCTCCTCCCTCCTCTCTCTCCCTCTCTCTCTTGTGGGTTTCCTCCCGAATGCTTGGAGGGGAATGGTGCACTCATGGTTCTATCTGCTGTGCAGGTGGGAATGTGGAACAGCACTGTGCCCTTCTGGCTGGAGGCACTGCTCAAGGAGAGGTTCTTCCAGCAGTGCGAGACCCATGAGGGCGCTAGGAAGAATGAGCGGAACGTCTTCTGCTTGGATTGCTGCTCTGGATTCTGCCCACAGTGCCTGTCACCGCACAGATCACACAGGCTCTTGCAGGTCTACTTGTTTTGCCTTCTGTCTCTCCCTTTCTCTCTTATTTTGCCTTTCGATTTATCGACTGTCGGTGTTTATCGTGAGCAGATTAGGAGGTATGTGTATCAGGATGTGGTTCGATTGGATGATCTGGAGAAGCTCGTGGATTGTGGCCTTGTTCAAGTAAGAATCCCCCCAGTCTCCGCGGGCTCTAATTTTTTAGGGGCTGTTTCTGCAAATTCTCCTTCGCTTTTTTGATCTCGGGAAGCCACGAGTTTGCTCGCGGCTAATCTTAATTTCGTGATTTGATGTGTATCGATCTTCGCTCACGAAGTAATTACGTGACCTCGTCTGCCATCTACTCCTAATAATTAGGGATGAGATGGGATTGCTGATCTGTTGAGATTGACTTGGTAAACAATTATGAAATGTGTGATCCTAAATATAGACAGTTCGATTATAAGATCGGTTTGTTCGTTTCTACGTTTCCGAAGTGCCAACAACCCGAATGGGATCTTCAGTGGGGTACTTTATGCTGGATCTTGTTAGCCGTCTGAGTTGGATGGATGCAAGAAAGAAATACGAGTTATGATGCTTAATTGCAATTATTTAGATTTCCGCAAACATAAAATCCTTCTTCTTTACTAACCTGTATTTAGAAAATTGCAAGTGCTCGTACCAATGATTTCGTAGATGCACGTTTAAACTGGAGGAATAAGTTATGCGCTTTATTGTAGTTTAATATCGATTAATTTGAATGAGATGAATACATAATTGGTAAAGGGAATTAAAACGAAATGCTGCAGCCGTACACGACGAACAGTGCGAAGGTGGTGTTCTTGAACGAGAGGCCTCAGACTCGTCCGTTTCGGGTATCCGGTCACGTGTGCATCACGTGCGAGCGGCCCTTGCAGGAGCCATTCCTCTTCTGCTCCCTGTGCTGCAAGGTGAGGAGCTTCACATCTTACCTCTTGCAGCTTTTCCTCTCCGTTTCTAATTAATTTTAATCTGTTTTGTGAAATCATTTTAATTAAGACAATGAACATCGCCATCTGTACTTCCAAGTAATCTAAAGCTTTGTTGTTTGTTGCACATAGTTTATAGGGAGTTTATACCATGACTCCTTAAATCTTTCTATTATGTCACAAACGCTGTAATTTTACTCTATTTAACGCATATGCCCCCGTACAATTTTGCCTAGGCTGTGGTGTAATTAAAAAGAATATAGGGGTTAACTTGTGATTAGAAGTTATTTTAGAAGTCATGGTGTAAAAAACCCTAGTTGAAAACTTCCTACGTACCGTATGGAAAATCCTTTTTTACGCATAAAAGAACGACATGCGAAATAATTTTGTAATGCAAATTACGAATTATATTTTCCCCCTAAAATGCGTTAGTCTTTTGATGTGTCTGGAGGATTAACTATGTCGTACGTCCATATAAAATCTCATGACACGAATTTTTAAGTAAACGGATACAGGTGATTTGTTAGTGGAATTAACAGCGTCATTTCAGTGAAATTTTGTTTTAGAGAATTAAACTAGCTAATTCTTTCTATTATGTCACAAACGCTGTAATTTTACTCTATTTAACGCATATGCCCCCGTACAATTTTGCCTAGGCTGTGGTGTAATTAAAAAGAATATAGGGGTTAACTTGTGATTAGAAGTTATTTTAGAAGTCATGGTGTAAAAAACCCTAGTTGAAAACTTCCTACGTACCGTATGGAAAATCCTTTTTTACGCATAAAAGAACGACATGCGAAATAATTTTGTAATGCAAATTACGAATTATATTTTCCCCCTAAAATGCGTTAGTCTTTTGATGTGTCTGGAGGATTAACTATGTCGTACGTCCATATAAAATCTCATGACACGAATTTTTAAGTAAACGGATACAGGTGATTTGTTAGTGGAATTAACAGCGTCATTTCAGTGAAATTTTGTTTTAGAGAATTAAACTAGCTAATTCTTTGCTCATGTGATCGGAAAGGTGAAGCGTATGCTGGCCACGGAAGGGAGCATTGCAGGATACCTACGAGAGTGCAATTTCCTGCCACTGTCCAACACAAATGAACTCGACGACTGCCAGTTATCCCCCGACTCAACCCTCGAGATACCTGCGGGCGCAACCGCCATCCATGATGGCTCGGCATACTCCGAAGTAGAGCCTCCAAAGAGCCAAATAGTAGGTGTTGTGGCCGGGGCAAGGGATGGGCTGCAGAGATGCACCTGGCCCGAGACCACGAACCGGAGGAAGGGTGCGCCTAGCCGCTCGCCTCTCTATTGAACCAGACATGATGTTGGGTTGATTCAGCAAGACTATATGCTAGCTACTATGCATTTCGATTTTTCCCTTTTTATGTTTTAAAGAAATGAGTGTCAATTTCAGGAAAAGGTTGGTTTTTTGTTTGGGAAATTTGTCCATGGGTTTGAAGGAAGCTAGAGGTAGAGCTTCCAAATTTTGTACAGGATATGGAGACCGACTTGGGGAGGTCTTGTATGATTAATTGCCATGAGTAATGCCTAATTCTTATTGTGATGGAAATATATTTTCTTTTCTTTTTTTTTCAGGTCAGGAAGGAAAGTGGAAGTATGCGTGTGGATGTCAAGCATTGTGTGATCATGAATCCAACACGATTTGTTGAGTTAGCACTCTAATCATCAACAGTTGAGAAGACATTCTTAACAAACATGGTCTTAGAATGGAGTTGATATCTTCGTGGTCATGAAGTTCCATTTATATTCGACGTACAAAGGGCCTGGAGTTTGCTTGAAGAGCTTTGAACTTAAATATTGGAACAATCTTTTTCATTCCAAACCTGTTCATAATACTCAGCCAATTTATACCTCAAGTATTCGTGACTAAGCAAGGTCTTGTGATGTCATAGGTCTTGACAATTAATCTGACTTCTTACTTTTTAATTGATCCATTACGCCTAAGCATTCTTTTAAACACTCATTTGCAACCAATGCGAGAACAAGCTTTAGGTAAGTCAACAAGCCCCTAAGTTTCATTAGCTATATTGAAATCCATCTCTGATACAATATCTTTATTTTTTTCAGATGAAGTCACGGCTTTCTTCTAATTTTTTGAACCACATGTGATTTGACATAACAAATCATTACCAAGATCCTTAAAAATTCGTGATCATTTACTCCTAAAAGTTCATTAGGTTGAGGTGGGTTTAACCTATACATTAGATATCATTTTTCACTTGGTTTAGAATGAAACCATATGTGAAGCTACATCGTTGCCAGATTTTGGTAAATTTAATTTCCATGGGGAAAATATCTTGAAAGAAGGTACCATCATGGAGTTTAACAATAGTATTGACATCCATGCCAGATATCTCAAACATTATTACCAAGAACTTACATGCATTTCTATTTTCCAAATAGCTTATAAAGATTGTATCAATAGTTTTAGGACCTAACTTCTTACTTTTATGTTCCAGGACCTAAATCTTAGTGAGATAACCCCTCTTTAAGATGTTACAAGCGTAGCTTCCTATCCTCTATGATTCAAACTACCATTGTTCCTTACGCATGGGAGAAACTCTATTCAGAACGTAGAGTGTCACGACCCATCCCGCTTAAACTTGAAGACGAGCGTGACATAAAACTCATTCTTGTCTTAAAGTATTTTTTTAATCAGGGAAAATAAGCTTTTAAATGCTACAACTGGTAAAATATATATCACGGTAATCATGCAGATTTCCACAAATAAAATGAAATACATATTATTGCATACATGATTTTAAAATCAAATCGAAACCATTAAAAATCAACAATCTAAATCTGTCGTGATGTAAAACACCATAAAATAGGTAATAGCAATGATGGCACAACCTCGTGTACTAGATATCTCCTTCACACTTGCTTTATTTAGTTCAAAATCTTCTTCCCTCTAAGTACCTGAAAAAAATTAATTTGAAGTGGTGAGCCTAAACTCATCAACATGAGCTTAGACCCAGTGAATGGGTCATAAACCTCCAGCTAAATAATTGCAAAATTTTATATATTTGCATAATCTTGAAACTACTGAATGCTATAATTTAAACCTGAATATTGCATAATTCAAAAACTTTTCTATAGATTTTCCATCATCGACATAGAGCTTGATAAATACTTACTGTGAGCAAAATAATGGGTAACAATAACCATAAACTTATTCTGTAATCAAAATTCCATTTTTTGAAAATAAGCTTGCTTTTCCATACTTGACGATGCAACACTACTCCGACATATCTTAGTAAGTCCATGAACCATACTGCCAAGGAGAGGTTAGTCATCCCTTAGCCTTACATACTTATTGCCTAGGCAAGCAAACTTAACCTAGGTCCTTATCTTACTGTCATAAGCGCAGACGGCCCCAAAGGCCAAAGAACACCCTACATACGGCCCAAAGCCTATTGCATACAGAATGCGGACCCAAAGTCCTCTTACTTGTTCATGACTTTCCTAGAGTGTAGGACATAGTGTGCATCTTACTTAAAAATCACTTAATCATACAACTTGCATAATCAACATAAAAATCATAAAGAACTTGTTTAACTCGACGTAATTTCTTGAACAAGAATCATATAGAACCTAAAAGCTTCATACTGCATATCATTTAAATTTGCATACTTAAACCATAAAGATGCATAAACCATTCAATGTGGAAGAATAAAGCTTGTTAAAATTAGCATCAAATGTACTTAAAAAAATGAAATGCAATGACTATCTGAAATATTAAAAGCTTGCATCTTAAAAACATTTGCATGGAATAAAATAATAATAATAAGGCCTTCAGCTTATGAACCACCCACCTAGAATTCCAAATGACATTATGGTTTCATTGAACCTCCATGTCAGCAATATCCTCAACTCTTCTCCTCACCTAAAATTTATGGATTTAGGGTAATTATGCAACTTAAGATAATGTGGCTATATGCATGTCCATTTCTAAATGTCCACTTTTTGTTTATTTGTATATGGACTTATGATCTTATACTAATATGAAGGCTTATTTATTACTAATAAGTGAACGCCACTTTCATCACTTTGCACCTTCAGTAATGCATTATTTGCATGAGTCTTTATTGCATGGTTAGCTATCCTATAATAAGCATTAATGTAGTACGAGAATCTGACTATATGCGATACATAAACTTTTGATGATTTTTATCCATGGACTGAAAATACATTGATAACAGATAAGGAATAATTATATGACATATTAGTTATAAAACCTTTCATAATTAAGTATACCCCCTATTTTTTTGACTTAGTTTTAACGTCATCAGAAAGTTTCAATATCATGATAATCATATCTCAACATAAAGTTCTTGCACATCAAGTTCTTGTTTCCATATTTACCTACTTATTATATGTTTTTCCCTTCTCTGGACTATCATAAATATATAAAACTCATGCATACTTGATACTCATGTACACTACTTATAAGAATTTACCCTATTAATAACTGTGTGATTAGAATACGGAAAGGTACATTTTATTTTCTCAACAGTATATCTATACACATAATAGGTCTTTTTTTTCAGTGTAAAAACACCGTAATGAAACTTAACAGAAGTACAATGCTAAAACTTTATCATAATTTTCTCTTTCTCCTTGTAAATGATTTAGGACTAAAGACTATATCAAACTCATACTCTTTGGTATGTGCTTATGATTGCAGATACGGAAATAACCGATAACAAAGAGGTAAAACAAGGAAACACATAACCTTTTATATACGTATCCAAAATTTGTTGGAAGAATGGAATTTATTTTCTTCCCCTTAGTTTTCTTTCCTAATTTTCCCCAGATTTGTATGTATATATTTATTTATATTTAATATCCATGCATCATTTAATGAAAAGCAATTAACAAAACAACGTACCCTTCAACTCCGCAGTCACTTGGTAACTCGAAGGCTTTCGTCTTCCTCCATTCTTCCCCAGCACCTTTAGAGAGGCCGATGGAGAGGTTGTACCCATCGTTATCTTTCTTTTTTTATACTACTTGCTTAGGTTCCTTTGTCATCTCAGCCCGATTCTTTTCCTATTTTGATACACGTGTCTCTTGAGGTCCAGATGTCTTCCTCACCTCATGATATTGGTGATACATGCATCTTCAATAAATTGGAAATAATTACTTGTGGGTATTGATTATATAATAATTGTAACGTGTATACCTCTTACGTAATAGCTGCTAGCTAGCTATAAGATATATTAAATTATTTCCTAAGACATTCCCTTACTATTTTGTAAAAGAACAATTATTCTAACATTTCTAGAAAAAACATTGTCTCGAATATAGTATCATGACACTCTAAGTTCATCCGTTTAGATATTTTTCTTCAAAAAATATTTTTTTATTATGTCATGTCCTCATTTCAAGTATCTATCTATATGTCATAAATTTTAGTTTTTTTTCATTTATTCAAATGTTCATAATATCTAACCATCGACACTTGTTTATTTACTTAATTTAGAAACCTAATAATAACAATTTATTTTTTTCATGCTAATAGCTTCTAAATCATTTTTTTAGCACAGATTTGACATAGAGAGTCATATTCAAGGCCTATCCCCACATATAGGTATATAGTCCAGAACTTTGTAGGGGTGTGTTGATCTTATTTATTAACATCTTATTTATCCTTTGAACTATCCCCTTTGATTGCGGTGAATATGGTGTAGTAATTTTATGGACAATAGAGAAGAGTTTGCAATGTTCATCCGGCATGCTATACGTATATTCGCCACCTCTATCTGACCTAAGATATTTAAGCATTTTGCTTGTTTGTCTCATTCTCATTTTTAAATATCATAAATTTATCCATGGTTTCAGTCTTAGTTTCAAATTGATAAATATAACATTATCAACTTCTACCATCTATGAAGTAAGTATTTATTATTATCGCTAGTCAATACTGTCGAACTTGTAAATCCTTGGCGATCTATTATATCAATATAAGTTATTATTTTTCATGCCAATCTAAAATGAATGTTTGTGAATGTAATTTAATAAAGGTCCCTTTGTACAATTAAGGTTATATACCATATTGATGAATCCATGATTCAACATCTTTATTCTTTTATTTTAGCCTAAAACCATGGTAGAACATTTGTAAATAATAATTAATTCTCATTATTTATCATTCATCCAACATTTGTTAATATTGTATATTTATCACTTATTTACACAAAAATAAAAGAATAAAGAAGAGAAGAAAAAGAAGGCTGTATATATGAAATAAATATAGATTGACCCAGACCCCGAATCCAGGCCAAGCATTAGGATGATCGACAATGAATAAAATAGGGGAATATAGGTTCCATAACTTATAATAATTCTAGAAAACCAATGTCACATTGTACACATACATCATATTCACATTACACATATTTTACACTATTTTATTTATCATCAAAACAAATCTAAATAAAAATATTTTCTTCTAGGAATTTGTACAAAAAATAAGTTGTAAATAATAAAATAATTGCACAAGAAACTTTGCACAAAACAAGAGGGACAATACTTTGAAAAGGTTGCAAAGAAAAAAATGATAGATCAATACCTACTCCACAAAAACTCAAAATTAACTAAACAAACTTTAATTGCATTGTAATAAGATAATCTTTAAAATGAAGATGTTTTCATAATTTTTAGAGTTATGGTGTGAAAGTTGGATTTTGGGGAATTTGGAATAATTGTATAGATGTATATGCATGTATTTATTTTAGTTTATTTATTTTTTATACATATTTTATTTTAAGGATTTGTACATATTTATATTATTTATATAAAGTACAAATAAAAATAATAAAATCCAAAAGTAATCAAAAAATGAAATAATGTATTTATTGTATAGGTATAATCTACTTATATTGTATATACTCCTATTCATTTGTATAATTAAATTAACTTTTAAAAATAAAATAAAAATATATTTAAAATCCTTATATTGTTTTCTAAATAAATAAATAGTTAATTTATATAATTATTTGTAAAAGTTATTAACTAAAAATTAATTTGTTGCATATATATATTACCTATGAATAAATGTATTTATTTATTTTACCCTATTTATTGAAATGATTAAAAAACCAAAAAATAAGATTATTTATTAATATTATTTATTTTCATTTTTTAAATTTAAAGCCATTTATTATTTATTTCCCTATTTCCCTTTCTTTTTATCTTTTTTTGTTTGGCTGTATTTGGGCCAAGGTCTGATTGGTAGACCATGGTCTGTTGACCTATGAATATCGTGAAGGTTGAATCTTTTATCTTTTCAATTTTGGAGTTAGATGAAAAAAGCAAATATTTACAAACTCACATGTGTACTCGTTTAGAGTGGCTGTGTTCCAGTCGATGTAACAAACCTACTAGAACACAAATCGTTTTATTTATATGGGTACTAGGTTGGTTGATGGGTTTGATAGTGTCCACCTGACCCACCCATTCAACCCGAACAATAAATATAAGTGACCCATAGTTTAGATCCACCCAACCCAAACAATATATTCGTTTTCACATACATACACACATATCCACACACACATTACACTCACATACATAATACACACACACACATACATATTAATCTAAGATACCTAAATTATAACTACTAAATTATTATAAATAATAACAATAAAGTTGGAATAAGGATCATGGCAAATCTAGAATTAAAATAGAATGTTAGAATACATGATCTACATTTGACATATCTATTTAAAAAAAGAATTGGGATAGGAGAACACACTTAACTCAAAATTGAATTGGAATTTGAAAATTGGAATTAGAATAATGCAGTATTTGAATTTGAGGGTTGTCATATGACTCTCCATAGAACATTTTTTAGAATAATCCCTTCATAAAACATGTTACATGTTCGCCTCCTCTTTTCATTTTCAAATCAACATCCTAATTGATTAATAACATAGTATTATGCTAATTCAAATCAGGTTTATAAATTTAACCAATGATTTTCGGGAGAAAATTTTGGTGTCATTTGATAATAATTTATTCATGATTTATAAATTAAAATGCGACCAAACTCTCATTATATTACAAGCAATAGTAGATGTATAGCAAATTTAGGAAAGATGATCAACATAATTATAAGCGGTAACAATCACTTTTTTTTAGTTGGACTAATTTGGTTTCAACCCAACCAAATTGACCCAAACCGAAGACCCAAATCGCACCCGAAGTATTGCGATTGGATGATAGATTTTATTTTTCCAACCCAAATCAAATTCAACCCAAACCGAATAATCCAAACCCACCCAAACTGATCAAATACCCACCCCTATTATTGAACTATTTTTAGATTTTGAAACACATTATTACACACAAGATGGAAAAATAATCAGCCAAATAAAGTAAGATTCAAATGCCAGTATGAAGTTAATGTACAATATATACAATTGTCTTTCGAGATTTTTATACTTGTGCTCCTTCGAGTTTCCGCAAATACATTTATGCTTCTACTTTTTATCAATAACACCAGTGCCTCTATATTCTTACAAAATTTGCAGTAACCCTTCTGTTATTAAACTTGTGCCCATATATTACATTAGAGGAAGGGCAATACTTGTGAATTTTGAAAAAAAAGGGGCACAATTGCAAAAAGGGTAAGGCCATAAATGTATTTATAGAAACTCAGAGGAGCACAAGTGTAAAAGTCTCTTGTCTTATGCATATATTTACACAATGAGGATTCTTTGGGTTTTTCTTTAGTTTTTCTACTTGTTTATTAGTGAACCAAGACATTCTAATCGTGTCTCTGGGTTAGGATTACAAATATATCTTACATCTATATTTATTCTCTTTTTTTCTATATAGATGTACATATGTGCATATGTTACATCCTTCTTAATTAGTTTTTCTTATTTTTACTAAATATAATGAATAATAAATATGTTCTTATTTGTGAGGATATACGTACAAGATGTTATTGTTTGGTTGTGGAAAGAAGCCCAATTATTCCAGGATAAGCTATTCTGAGATAAAATAGTCACTTCACAGTACATCATCTACTGTCTCTGTCTATTAACAAAACCCCTACTCACAGTACAATCATGATCTGAACAGATCTCCTAATCACAGTACAATTAGGATCCAGTACAAATCACAATATAATTAAGATTCTAGAGAGGATCCTTAAGACAACCACAAACAAGAATGTTATAGGTAAGTTTCATGGAAAACATGTCTAAAGACTGTCCCTGATTGCTAATTTGGGAGGACCAATTATTGGTTTTCTTGTTTAGATTACAATCATTGAAGGTGGTGATTTGTTTGAGCAAAGCACTGTATCAGAGATAAAACATGAATCACATGGATGTGACAGAACATACATATACTAAAGTAAACTGATAAATGATTTACATAAAAATAAAACAATGATACATATGTAGATATTGCATGTGTATCACATTTATGAATTGCAAAAACAAATAAAAGAGGACTCTCAAGGAATTAATGGGACATTTACAGGTGTGCAAAATGCACAATCCCAGCTTACAGAATGAACAAATAAGAACTTGATTTGCAAAATGCAAGTAAGGAAGACATAACTAATAGGAAAAAGAATAAGAAACTTGACAAAACTCTGGCGACACATCGCCATGGGAATTATTGGTTAGTTGATGGTAAGTTTGAGTGTGTAGGTTTGTATATATATATGCATTGCAGTGTTACTTCAAAGTTGTAGCCATCTTCCACCTTGTCAAAGACATCAAAAACTCCATGACCTGAAAGTAATTCAGTACATTAGAACACCAATACCAGAAAAACAGGGAGGAGAGTACACGCAGAAGCGCACCTCAAAAGGGTCTCTCAAGGAGTAGAATGCATTGGATTCCTTTGGCACCGAGGAGACCAAGATGCCGCAGCCTCGGTTGCCCTCCCTAAGCACCTGAAGTAACAATATACATAAGAATCAGCCAACTCTGTGTGGTTTATGTTTCACATAAAAGCTTCACATAAAACACACTACAGAAAGGTTATAATATGGTAATTACCTTGAAAGCATCTTCATCAGTTCGATCGTCTCCTACATATATGGGGAGAACATCATTTGCATCAACCAGCCCGAGGGACTCCAGCAAAAATTCAACAGCCTTTCCCTTGTTCCAGTCGATCACCGGACGGATTTCTAGAACCTATGATGGAAGAAAAAGAAAGAGATCAGCACATTCTGCAAGGAACTGCCAATGATTGGAAGGTGACATATACCTTGCGTCCATGTGTTAATCGTAACTCAGGGTAGTTTTTCATAACACTGTGAACTATCTGAGCAACTGTGGCCCAATTCTGCAGGAACAAAACAACCATTAGAACATATGTTAAAAGAATGCAATACAAATTTTAATCCAATTTGAGAACTAACATTCTCATCCACAAGACGGTAATGCACGGATACACAGAATTTGTTGTTCTCAACTTTTGCACCTTTGATTCCTTTTGTGAGTTCAACGAGAGATCCAAAAACCTATCATAAACCAGTCACCAGTTGAAGATATAAGGTACAATGGCCAAACATGGAAAATTGGCAAATGATCAAGCAGAATTTCAGTTGTTCCTCACATCCCATGTTTTTATTCAAATATTTTCCAAAGAGAACAAAGGACTCTTTTTAAAGTAGTTGACCTAAATAGATCCATTTGAAGTAAGATGGAACAAAATGTTACACACACCCCAAGGGGAAGTGAATAGAAGTTTAGCCCCAGCAGACATCAGGAAACGGACCTGTTATTCCTTCATCAACTAAATTAACGGCCCTTTCCCCCATGAAAGAGGCTAAATCAAATAAAAATGCTCATATAGAATCCAGAGGGAAAAGAAAAAGAAAAGGCTCACACAATGAGCAAGGAAAACCTCAAGAGAAATCTTTGTATAAAAAAGATAACAAATGGTTTTAACACAGTAGATAAATATGCTTAGAAACTTATACCTCATCGATCATAGGAAGAAACTTCCGTGCAGGTTGGAACAAACTTAACTCTTTGCCCTGCATTGAAGAATTAAAATCGTTAGACTATAACTTGACAATATCGCTAAACATACGCACAACAGTAGAACAGTTGCTTGGGAAATGCAAACGAGTAGACCAATAAAGTGCTTATCAGGACAATTAATACAACCCCCTAGTTCTCTTTTGTGCAATATACACTTGCCCTGAAACAATATGTTAAATCTTCCCATGTTCTCGGCTAAAAATGGAACTGCTCTCCATCTACTATCAAAATTCGAGATAGAAGGTTTGTTGGCCAAAGACATCCAAGCCTATGTCGCGATTACTATTACGTTTTGACAACTCAGTATATGAACATTCAACTGGAATACTACCTGACTGTATTTTCAGTATACATATATACGCACAGCATATTATATATTTCATATGCAGTTATTTGACTTGGTTAATTTATTTTTTTCCCGTACAACAAAAGAAGTTGCATGGTAAATAATATGTTTTCTCATTCAAAAGGACGCCTGCAAAGTTTTCTAACCAAGCTTGAACCTCAAGACATATCAGAAGTCTTGGAAGCTGAAAAGCACAAAACTTAGTTTCTTGAGCGGATTTTCCTTCAGTTCGTTTATAAAAAATGCACATTCTCAGATCAACAGGAAAAATATGTTTGTTTCGCTGATATGAAATATAATTCATCGAAAATGCCAGCACGATAGACCTGCAAGTCGTGATATAGTGGTGCTCACCTGCATGTCAGTGGAACTAATACAGTTGGGATGAACATCAGCGGACTCAGAACTTCTGACTGGTCCCATTATGTCCATTCCATGACTGCCAGCATAATATAGCTCAACTAATCCTACAAATTCATAGACCTGAAATCAGGGAAAAAGAATTATGAATAGAACTGTTGGTATTAATACAACTAGACAATAATATTCAATTCATTGAACTCGCAGCATGCAGGTGCCAGGGACCTTATCACGGCTTCTGCCACTAATTATTGCAGTAGGAAAATAAGTAGCAACATCTCTCACAGCAGCACGCATCTGGAAATGAAATCAATCCATTAACAGAAATTTTAAAAGTCAACCAATCCTTAACGAATGGTAGGATGTTATACTAATACACATATATTTTCAAAATTGATAGAGTTCTTACAGCATTGGACATAAAGGCTCGGTCTGGCTCATCAACAATTGGTGACAACGTACCATCATAATCCAAAAATAAGGCAATTCTCTTTCCTTTTGCACGATATGCAATTTGTTCAAATGAAGCAATAGCTGATGGATACTTATTCTGTAATGAAAACAACAAGATTCAGTATACACCATTAGAGCTGTCACAGAGATGCATTATAAAAAAAATTACCATCCAAGAAAGATAAGCAGATTCAGTTTCATCATGTGTTGCATCACCATTGAAATCCTTGTTCAGTTTCTTGCGGCGTGGAGACGAAGATTTCATCGCATCAAGCCAACCGCTAGCCCGGACATCATCAAGCTTTCCCGGGATCAGCTTCTTTCTTGAAGGGGTCAATAACAAGGCCGACGAAAAGGCAGCGGCAGGAGAGGAGTAAGGTAGCAAATTGGATGACATGCCAAATCTTGATTTATTCACAGGCACAGAATCGGTCAAAACTGGAGATTGGTTTGGCTTCATATCCATTGAAGATACTTTGATGTTCCTTTTGTGAGAATTTCTGATTTTCAATTAAACGTTTCCTGATAACTTGTTTGATGTCTGATGGCAACAGTCAAGATCCTTGCATCAACCAACCCTTTTATCAATGAAAAACCACCTTTTCAAAACTTTCTTGACACTTGTATTGTGCAAACAGTCCATTAAGCAACTGAATCCCCAGTGCTGCAGATGGCAGAAGAAGCGAGAGGAATTAGGAAAACGCTGGTGGGTTTCCATCAGAAAAACACTGGTAATTAATATGCAAGACAACTTAATGCATACCTTAGCATCTCACTGCACACAAGGAAACGATGGGAGATAATCAAACAATTTGCTTTGAAGGAATCGTCACTGAACAATTGCTCAAATCTGCACCACTGCAAGAAAAATATGTACAGAAAAGTGAAACATGATCCTCAATTTTCAGATCTAAAGAAACAAAGCAAAACCTTCTGCTCCAGGAGAGAAAAAAAAGCGAAGATCGAAGACAGCTACCAACCATCAAGATCACTCAAGAATTCAAGACAAAGATTCCTTCCCCACCAAGTCAAGCTCTAGAAATATTTAATTTGGAGAGCATATGATTCACAAGTGTCGGTGGATGATTATTACAGAATATGGTGCTCCTACTCTAATATGGTGCTCCTACAGAATTTGGAGAGCATATGGCTTTTTCCTACAGAACTTGGTAAAGATCCAATATGGCGTTTTCCTATTGAGCTTTGCTTCTGGTCAGAGTCAAAGTTGTACCCACTTTCACTAGGTACGGATCTGACCATTGACCAGAAAGAACTCATCATTCGTCCCCTGAATTGTTGGGTATTGGAGTCTGAATATCCTACATAGGCATGTAACCAGTCGTGGCTTCCATTGTGCATATGCAACTTAATCACCTCTCTGCAGCTCAATACTCGGTAACTGTGTGACGAGAGAAAGGTCATAAGCTAAAGGCATCAGTTTGCTGCTCTATATATTTCATGTAAATCACAGCAATCGGACGAAATACTTCACTAAACATTTTATTCAATTGTTTTCTCGTAAATGTTGCAGTTTTGATAGCTCATAGCTGCTTTTGGTGGCACCAAATTGGAGCTTGGAGATCTACCAACGATAGAGCTCGTTTATAAAACACCGGCAACAACTATTTATGCAGAACAGAAAGATTGGATAGTTACCAAGCAAGTTTGGAAGGTAAATTACACAGATGTTGATCTTCATCTTCTCCAGAGCATCTTATGCTATTCTTGATGACTATAATTAGGTGAGAAACAGTTGGGTACAGCAAAAAATGCATGAATGAAACTTGAACAATCCAACACGCGAAGACGTGAGCTTAAAATAGCAAAACACGGATTAAGGTGTGGATTGCACGAACCAACACCTTGATGTGGATTGCTTGTTAAATTTCAGCTGTATTCAACAGCTAATAATATCAGAATCTTCACTTACTGAATGGGCCTTTTAACCACCCCACAACGAGTTGTTCTGAACCACAATTCTTCTCTTCAATTAATTATCGACCGTTCAAATATTTGTGGTTGAAAACGAACAAATGAGATGCACAAGGCCAGCTATATGACAACCAGACAAACGACGCACATTACGTCAAGCTTTTGGAACATTAAATGTCAACTGTCCAGTGCCCATCGCTGCTACCCAGAATGCTAAAGCAATTCCATCCGCCGAAAACGAACCAAACCAGATAAAGAAATCGACCAATAAATGGTTAGTTGTCAATGAACGTATTCGAGATCTTTTCCGCCAATGTCATCAGAAACTATATTCCATAGAATAGCATTATAAATTCTGAATAGCTTCAAATATCCCGTCCTCTATTTAGATACTACTAAAGAGAATGAGAAAAAAGACCAGTCTCTTATTTAGTACTGTAAAAAAAGGTAAAAAGAATTATTCTTGTCCAACGATCTTCGGCAATTGTGGCAACTTTGGTGGTCGAAAGCACAAGATCAAACGTGTACTTTGTGAATAGAAAATCGGCTCTTGAACTAGTTCTGAAATTTGCTTCCATAAAAAGAGAAAGCCACTTATCATTCGACTTTCTGCTGAATATCATTCAACAAAAAAATGCTCTCATCTCGAACATGGAACCGGATCCCCTGCTGAAAGTCGCAGGATGATGATTCAACTGTTCGGATCTGGGCTGTTGGATATTTATTAATTGAAAAATACTCTCACAGCAGATCAGGATTGTTCAAACATAGACCGCATACCGGTTTTGACCAAACCAAGTGGAGTGACCGGGGAACCGTTTCCTTTTGATTTCACGCACAAACCCAGATAAAATTGGTTTGTGTTAAACGTTAATAATCCAAATAGCACACACGCAAATCTAGAGAGGGAGAGAGAACGAAACGATGGATATCTGAAAAAAAAACACGAAGAACGTTCGAAGCACTCCATGGGAGCCTGCGGGAAGATCAGATGTTGATACAATATGACCCAAGTAACGATCTACTACATCACAAGAACCCCAGAAAGGAAGGATGAAGAGCATTAAAGATCCAAACCTGATTTGGAGATCGACGAAAACAGAGGAAGTTCTGGATGGGGGGAGAGAGAGAGAGAGAGAGAGAGAGAGAGAGAGGCGAGGAAGAAAAGGCCTGGGGTATATATAGAGTTTGGGTCGTGCGATTAGGTGGAACAAGTGTGAGACGTGCAACGCAAGGCAGAGCCTGTGGTTGGATGGCTGACTCGAGTCATGGAGTTAAATCTGCGATACAGAAGCAGAGGGTTCTGGAAAAATATATGGAGAGAGTAATCATAAAAAATTACCACGAAGAGAACATCCATTTCAATGCTAGTTTGCTTGCACCTTCATCATTCATCAATCAGATATATGAATTGTTTAAGTTGTCGAGAACGTGAATAACCCCATATATCAATCTCGATAGGACTTCAGATGCCTCCGATCTCATCAGTTCACCGTAAAGAATGCACAACTATTTTGTTGGATCCTCTCGTCCACGACGAATCATGCTCCGCTACTAGTTGTTAGAAATGAAGATGGGTGCACAAATCAACCATCATATATCACATGAATAATAAGACAATCGATACGACAAGAGTCGATCACTGCTCCATCGTATAAAAATCACTATGAAGAGGAACTTGTACAACTCTTCTCTCTATAATTGTTGATTACTGTTCTCATATGGTGGTAATGCCCTCACCTTTCTCTATATATAACCCACACATAAGAATTTATAGTTAAATTCTAAAATGACTCCGCATTAGATACAACTCAATTGTTATTAGGATTAGGTCACTTCCTTTAAGAGTTGTAATCATAATACAACTTATGATCATTATATGGTTGCCTCCTTGACCTTACCTTGCTTGCCTAACCCTCCTCTTCTGAACAAATTGCAAAACAACTTTTTTTCAGAAAAAAAAGGGATGGACGCCAACTAACCAGAGCCGAAGCATAGCTTAGACGCTTTAGTGGCAATTGAGCCCCAATGAGCCCAAAAACGCATCGTGATGATGAGATAAAAGGGGCGTGGAGGAGGTCGATGTTAATTTTTTTAAATGATGTTATTTCCTGACCTGACGAGTACACAATATCGAGTTCACCTCGAGTAAAAATTGTTCCATCGTCCTCAACGGTTACATACTTCTTCAGTTCGATCCCATCGGATGCTTTATAATGAGGTGGGAGGTTGATTCTCTCCCGTGGCTACCTTCCATAAAAGAATACGTTATACTTTGGATTGCTTGCCTCTCTGTGTGCTCGCAAATCTTATGGGCTATTTTCAAAAAACAAAAAGACCATCACATTTGTCTTTTACCTTTTTATTTTAAAGCCCATATCATTGATTGATAGTTTCCACTCCCGTTACTTTTAAAGACCAAACGTACAAGAAATTACTTCGATCCACATTAATACGAGAAACCTGTTCACGAAATAGCAGGGGGTGCAGAGAGAATATATGGAGATGGACAGGTGTCGGTGGCGTGATGGGGCCTTCTTTCGGCACACCTGGAATCGCGTAGGATCCGACGCGGTCGTATCATGTGACAGCAGCCGGAAGGTCAAACTCCACGTAAGGATGAAGAGGCATCGGGGACAATCGCTTCCTTCCGGTCGCTTTCTTCTGCTGCAGCTGTCGCCGAGGAGGACCGTCTATTTTCATCCTCTACGACGTGAGTAATGACGCCGAAGCGTGTATACGTAATAATATGTTCTCAGCTCTATTTACTTCAAAAATTCTTTAAATTTTGTCAATTACACGATCTTTGAAATAACATAATTCTTCTTGAACCCTGTAAACTTGTTTCGTCTTACCTCATAGATCTTACCGTCAACTTTAACTTTATTGGAGTCAATTACTTATATTAAACTTAATTAATCTATCCAAAGCAAATCGGACCGTGGATCTTCAATCTCTCTCTCTCTCTCTCTCTCTCTCTCTCTCCTTCCTTCTCCTACTCCCTTCCTCATCCTCTTCTTCTACCAAATCAAACGAGAGCCATTGTGGTGGACCTGGAGGGTGACAGACCTAGAGGAAGAGGCGGAGGTCGGGGAGGCGACAACTCCAGCTGCGGACGGATGCGGTGCAGGAGGGTGGCGGGGACGGGGTAGCAAGGGAAGGAGGGGGAGGCGGTGGAGGGCCGGGGCGGTCTTGCTGCGATTTGAGGCATGGGATGAGGGTGGTGGGGTGAAGGAACAAGGGGAGGAGGATGGCAGGATCGGTGGAAGAATGAGAGGAAGGGGAGGCGGTGGAAGGGGCATCCGGCTGCAGGTGGATGCATGGGAGAAGGATGGTGGGGCCGGAGGAACAACGTGAGGAAGGGGAGGCGGTGGTCCTGTTGTGGGCAGATGCATGGGAGGAGGGTGGCAGGGCCGGAGGAACAACAAGAGGAGGGGGACCTAGTGGAGGGTTGGTCATGCTACGAGCGGAGGCATGTGACTAGGGTGGCGGGGGTGGAGGAGCAAGGGGAGGAGGGTGGCGGGGCCGAAGGAAGAATATGAGGAAGGGGAGGCAGTGGAGGGTGCAACTCCTGCTGTGGGCGGGACCGCGTGCTCACCCACAATATGCAGGATTTGGGCGTGGAGGTGGATGGTCAGTCGGAGGAGGAGGAAGAGGTAGAGGTCAAGAAGAGGGGGAGGGAGCTGGGGAGAGGAGGAGGATGGGTGGCGACAGACAAAACAGAGGAGGGAGAGGGAGATGGGGAGGGGGCGGGAGAGAGGAGGTCAGAGGAGCAGCTGCGGCTGCGGGTGAAGGAGCTGCTACAGTTGCACCTGCAGATGGTGCGGAGGGAGAGAGGGGCTGGAAGAGCAGTTGCGGCTGCAGATGGAGGAGCTACTACGGTTGCATGTGGAGGAGCAAGGGAAGGAGTAGGGGGAGGGGGAGAGGACTGGGATGTACGGAGGAGAATGACATTGTTTATAAAATATTTAAACAAAGACGTCAATATGTACCTCATTTTAACGGGATTCGTTTACATTTAACAAGTAAATGGATGAGAGTTAACCACGGGGTTCGTAGGGCAAGGGTTAGCAAGATTACGAGGTCGAGAGGAGAATTAATCTATTTCAAAGGTTGAGGAGGTAATTGACAAAATTTATAAGGTTCTTGAAGTAAAAATTCCAATAAAAAATAAAACGAAATGAGCTCTTAGAGGTATATTCTTACCGTACCTATTTGCAATTCGAGTTGCCCATTTTGAGAGGGGCAACGGGCTTGGCGACCAAAGCTCTAGTTAGGGTGGAGCATTGGGCCGAGCCGGCCCGGACCCGACCCTGACCCGACCCGTAAAAACCTGTACCCGGCCCGAACCCGATGGAGATATGGGCCGGGCCCGGGCCCTCATTTTGCTGAAATATTAAACTCGGGCCGGGCTCAGCCCGAACCCGTGGGAACCCGGGTTGGCCCGACCCGGCCCGCCTTGCCTCGCATTAGTTCTGCATGTATATGCTTCCCACATTTGTTCTACACTCACCTTGAATCCTAGATACCCCCTCCCCTGCTTCCCACGTTAATACTTTCTCAGCTTTGATATTAAATTAAAATCATGCAGGTTAGCAGGAATCGAAGTTTTTGATTCCAGCTTCTCCATTCTCGTATTTAAAGAATCCATTGACCCATGAAAAAACTGAAGACATATACCATACTAATTTATCCATTCTTTCGAGTGAATCGGGATGTCGAGAAATTTTTTGTCCTAGCCGTTTGATACTAAAGACATATACCATACTGATTTAGCTTGCTCTAATCATTAAATAATAATGCTCTCGTTGCATTCTCACCATAATACAATGAATTATTACGCCTTGATTAGTGTTATATGTTGACTAAGCTGCATTATGTCTATAACCATGATTTCATCGTCTTCTTGATATCAACATACAGTTGCATTGAGCTGCAATCTATTATAAATTATTTTTTGCTTACAAAGAAAATATATCTTCAACAGGATGGCCATTCGACTAACTTACAACATGAATTATTGTACATAAGCATTCCAGAGAATACATCTTTAGATGGAAACCTTTCATTCGATTAACATAGAGACAATATCCTTAAGGGAGTACTATTCATTTGATCGCTGCAGTTCTCTAGAGATAAGTGGGGGTGGGCCGAGCCCGACCCGAACCCGGGCCCGATCCAGCGGGCCTTGGGTCGGGCCCGGGTCCTTGTTTTCACCAAAAATGCGGGCCTCAACCCGGCCCAAGGCCCGAGGAAATTTGATGGGCTCGGGCTGGGCCTTTCCGGGTTGGGCCGGGTCGAGCCCAATGCTCCACCCTAGCTCTAGTGAACAACAGCCAAAATTTCTTTGTTGGGTAAAATTTCCGACCCGTACAAAAGATGTAATGATCGGGACATTGTTTCGAAGAGACTCGATGAAATAAAGATGTATCTGACGATGCGAAGGGTGGGGGGTGGGTCGGAGCCATCAGTGAGATACCCTCTCGCAGAGTTAGAATTCTAACCTTATGTCAGAGCCTACAGGTCAAGGGGCATTCTCTGGTAGACAACTTCTGTGAGGTGTAAGCCTCTCAAAAGATAACGAAGATGAACAAAGGTTTCCTCAACTTGAACAGAGATTGGCCTTCGCGTACAAAGACAGAAAGGAGCTTGACTTAAAGACCAAACCACCGAGTATAGATGAAAGTCGGCCTTAGTGATCCGACGGTGACCACTTAGTTGACAGTTAGAGCATGTGTTTGGATCTGAAACGTTACAATAATATAATTCGCATGCCTGATTCTGATACTCAAAGGAAACACGATTTTGATTTCCACTGATCACATTAAAAAGGACATTTCCTTCTTCAACAATTACAAGAATAAATGATCACGTTTAAAAGCCAACACATGTAGTCTAACGTGCATGATTCCAAAATTACTAGGGATCTTGATTTGGACATGATTTTGGATCCACCTCTATCTTATATCTTATATGGGCAAAATGGGGATGCTCTCCAAGGGAGCTCATTTAGCTCTCCTGTCTTATTTTTTATTTTTTCAAAAAAAATTAATATGTGGATTTTTATCATTATATCGCTATACTATGTCATTTAAGTTTCGTACGAAACAGAGACTCCTATAGCTTCTATCAAGACAATCATTTATTTAACGGTCGTAGAATTGTTGAAATTGACCTTGCATGAATCTTTGTTTCGCAGAAACTAGAATTACATAATATAGGTATATAATTATTAAAATACATATAAGTATTTTTAAAAAATAGGAAAAACGGGACAGGTGAAGCCAAGTTATCTCCACCAAAGGGCCAACCCATTTTACCAATCTTATTAAATATATCAAAAAAAGGGCAGCCGCTGCACAATTTTTCCGCATTTTTTTTTATTTTTTGCAAAATATCACCATATATATTCATATATATCTCCTTCCAATATGTCATTCGAATTTCGTCATAAACAGAGATTCATATGCCCTCCATCTAGAACAGATAATTTTAACGGTCTAAACATTGCTGTAATCGACCTGTTCTAGATGAAGGGAAAAAGAGTCTCAGTTTCTGATGAAATTCGAATGGTACATAAAGGAATATATAGATGAATATACATGATAATATTTTCAAAAAAATAAAAAATATGGAAAAATGGTGTAGAGCAGCCCCATCAAACCATATATATAGGATTTCTTTCAAATAGGACGTAATCCTTCCTAAGTTCAGAAAGGCCAACCCCCTTTTTGTATAAAACATGATGACTTTAGTAGAATACATATACAATTTTGTATTATAATGTGCAGTTCTAATGTTTGTATTATAACGCGCAAGTTTGTATGCGACTTTGTATTTATAACGTGCACTATAATACAAACTATATACGTATTCTACTAAAGTACTCGTATTTTATACAAAAAAGGACCGGTCTTCCTGAACTCAGTAAGGACTTCATCCTATTTGAAAGCCCCCCATATATATATATATATATATATATATATATATATATATATATATATATATATATATATATATATATATATATATATAGGGTAAAATGGGGCTGCCCCCAGGGAGTAGCCAACTTGGCTACTCCCACTCCTATTTTCCCCTTATTTTTTTATTTTTTTGGAAAATAAAAATTTGTATATTCATCATTATATCCCTCTCACATTCTATTAAAATTTCGTCAGAAACAGAGACTCCTAAGCCCTCCATCTAGACGTCATTTTTTAACGGTCGCAGGATTTTTTAAATCGACCATGTTTGGATGGAGGCCGTAGGAATCTCTGTTTCTGACGAAATTTTAATAGAATGTGAGAGGGATATAATGATGAATATACAAATTTTTATTTTCCAAAAAAAATAAAAAAATTGAGGGGAAAATAGGAGTGGGAGTAGCCAAGTTGGCTACTCCCTGGGGGCAGCCCCATTTACCTCATATATATATGGGTAAAATGCGGCTGCCCCCAGGGAGTAGCCAACTTAGCTATTCCCACCCCTATTTTTCCGTCATTTTTTTATTTTTTTGGAAAATAAAAATTTGTGTGTTCATCATTATATCCCTCTCACATTCTATTAAATTTTCGTCAGAAACAGAGACTCCTAAGCCCTCCATCTAGACGTCATTTTTTTAACGGTCGCAGGATTTTTTAAATCGACCATGTTTGGATGGAGGCCGTAGGAGTCTCTGTTTCTGATGAAATTTTAATAGAATGTGAGAGGGATATAATGATGAATATACAAATTTTTATTTTCCAAAAAAATAAAAAAAAGGAGGGGAATATAGGGGTGGGAGTAGCCAAGTTGGCTACTCCTTGGGGGCAGCCCCATTTACCTATATATATATATATATATATAAGAAAAGGGAAGTTGCTCCATGGAGCAACTAAGCTGGCTGCTCCACGGAGCAATTTCTCCTCCTTTTTTATTTTTTCATTTATATTCATCTATATATCCCTCCTACATGTCATTCAAATTTCGTGAGAAACGGAGACTCCTATTCCTTCCATCTAGAACAGATCATTTATAGCAAATTTCATACCGTTAAAATTTACCTGTTCTAGATGGAGGCCGTAGGAGTCTCCGTTTTTCATTAAATTCGAATGACATATAGGCAGGATATATACATGAATATACATGAAAAAATTCAAAAAAAATAAAAAAAGAGAAATTACTCTGTGGAGCAGCCAGCTTAGCTGCTCCATGGAGCAGCTTCCCTTTCCTTATGTGTGTGTGCGTATGTGTGTGTGTGCAAGTGCGCGCGCGCGTGCGTGTATGTGAAAGGGAGTATGCTCCTTCAGTGTAGCTAACTTACATGCTCATGCCCTTTTTCCTCTACATTTGTTTATTTTTTGAAATAAAACCTATTGGAATTTAGATCAAAATATGTCATCAAGATGTCATTAAAAATTTGATTTGATTCGAGACTTCTCCCTCTTCATCAAGATTGTCAAATTGTAACGGTCTCAGAATTGCTGAAATTGAGCCCCTTCATATAGAGGGCCTAGGAGTATCTGTTTTTGACGAAAGTGGAATGACGTGTTTGGGGGATATAGTGAAGAATATATATATATATATATAGGAGATATTTCCAATGAGGTGTACCTTTCCTAGGTGCATGGAAAGCCCTCCATCCTAACCATCCATAGTCAATCTGATGGTTATCATTAATGGCGCGTTATCTATATTTTTAAAATGTCGAAAAACCCATTATGGTCCTTCTGGTATATTCTATATTTAGAATGCAACAAAATATCTCCTAAATTATCACATCTCTCTCTCTTGTCTCTCTCTCTCTTAACGACGACTCTCTCTCTCTCTCCTGTCTCTCTCTCTACGACGGCATGTGGGAGGAGGCTGCTCCGACGTCCTCCATCGCCTCCCCAACAGATCACGTTCACCTACGTCACGAAGATCATCGATGACGACATGTGGGAGGAGGCTGGTCGATTCCACAGGTTCAAACGTCGGAGATCGTGCTGGTGGATGTGAAGGTAAGCGGGGAGGGGAGGAGAAGGTTGAAGGAGTGCGTGAATGGAGGTGTGCGGGTGGAGGAGGACGTGCATGGAGGAGGTGGGTCGTGAAGAAGAAGGGCGGAGGAGGTGCGGGTAGAGAGGATGCTGGAGATGGAGGGCTGCCCAGGTTTTTACAATATAATGACCTATTTTGCAATCTCTAGTTTTTTTTTACAATCCCAGATCGTATTTTACAATAGCATATCATCTTTTTACAAATTTCAGACTGTGTTTTTATATTTATACCCGTGGAGGAGGTGGATCATGAAGGAGACGGTTGAAGGAGTGCGTGAATGGAGGTGTGTGGGCGAAGGAGCACGTGCATGGAGGAGGTGGGTCGTAGAGGAGAAGGGCGGAGGAGGTGCGGGTAGAGAGGATGCTGGAGATGGAGGGCGTGCCCAGGTTTTTACAATATAATGACCTATTTTGCAATCTCGAGTGTTTTTTTTACAATCCCAGATCGTATTTTACAATATAAATGACCTATTTTGCAATCTCAGACTGTTTTACAATCTCGAGTTTTTTTTACAATCTCAGATCGTATTTTACAATTGCATATCATTTTTTTACTAACTGTGATCTTATTATACAATGCAGGATGCAAAATTACTAAGGGATTCGAATTTTACAAAGATGCTTGGCATTTGTGAAAAACACACATAATAGGATCTGATGGATTTACAATCTTCATACAGATTTTACAAAACGTCCATGATCTTTTACAATAGTGTTATCAAAATTACAATTATTATAATATAAATATTACTATTTGTGATTTTATTTTACAATGCAGGATGCAGTTTTACAATATCAAGGAGAATTTTACAAAAAAAATCTGCTATTCTACATTGCGCGAAAATGCTACCATGTTGACGAAAATTCAGTAACTAAAAGGCAACAAAAAATACCAAATCAGACACGCTAAAAATGGAAAAATATAAAGACGAAATAAATTTCAAATTCGAAATTAAATTCAAATTAAAAACGAAAATGTATGGACTAAAATACCCTTTTGGATGAAGAACCGCTAGATCGAACGGATCTCGTGATGGGCTTTCCATACACCCAGGAAAGGTGCACCTCACTGGAAGGGCCCTCTATATATATATTCATTTTCCAAAAAATAAAAAATATAAGAACAATTGTAAATTCAAGCTCTTCGCTTCCTTTCTCTATATAAGTAATTGAGAACATCGAATCTACAACCTAGCCCCTCTCATCAACCTCTTTGAGTGCCCTCGACTCTGCAAAGCTCCGGTACCGCTCAGTGTCCGTAGGGTGGGAGTAGCCAATTGACTATACCATAGCGTAGCCTCCTTTAACCCTGTGTGTGTTTTGTGTGTGGATGGAAATCATAATGGGCTTTCCGTTTATTTGACTAGTGAACCATTCTCTAATTGATCGAGGTTATGCCAGTTTTGACGGTTCTGATCAACTTGACTATTTTTGGGTTAGACCAGAGTCCATACTGAACTGCGTACATAATTACGATTGTATACGTGGATGAATTTTCAAAGGAGGTATCACCTTGTCTAGATTTACTATCTATATGTGATTTGTGACATTAGATATATTGAGATTCAAGCTTGACCAGTCACATCTATTTGATTTATAATATTTATCTACAAGTGGGGGAGGATGCAGCTCACCTTGTAAATTCATTGCTTTCACCCATATGGTTGGAGCTTTTTACCACAACTCTACCCCCACTTGAGCGGATCTGGATCTTATGGAAGGAGTATTCATGGACATGTGTGCCTATTATGTCTACAGAGCAAATTGTTACCCTTGATTGTAAGAATAAAGGTGGTCTACATTTTCATCTCTCTTTGGTCTATGGTTATAACAACCCTTCAGAAAGGATTGCTCTTTGGACTGATATCGAAGACATTTCTCGCACATCATCCATGCCATGGCTTCTTATGGGGGATTTCAATGTCGTTAGATTTGCCTCGGAGAAGGTTGGGGGTAATATTCCTCATTCTCGAGCAATCGGGGACTTCAATAGGTGTAATGATAAAGCGTGCCTTATTGAACTGCATTCAACTTGAAATCCACTTTCTTGGTCAAATTCCTCCGTGGAGCATTCTAGGATCTCTACCAGATTGGATCGGGGTCTATGCAACCCCATGTGGATGGAGCTATTTTCCCTCTCAAACCTCTGCTACTCTTATGTGGCAATGACCGACCACTTACTGCTGACAGTTCAATTGACGAGGGGAATCAGCAGAACAAAATCTTTCCAATTCCTAAATTACTTGTGTGATAAAGATGGGTATCTGGATGTGGTAGACAATGTTTGGGCGGAGAATGTAAGGGGGAACCCCCCTTTTTTCTGGCAAGGAAGCTTAAAAAGTAAAAATAGCTCTCAAATCTTGGGCGAGAAGAATTGCATATACATAGGCGGACCTAAAGATAGGAAACTCCTTCCTTGAAGCCATCACTCTTGCACTGGGTGAGTCCCCACTTGACCCCTTTTTGGCGGAACTCAGACAAATGTTAAACTTCACATCAACTTACGTGAGGCCGACAAGGAACCAACCTGGAGACAAAGAAACAATGTCTCCTAGCTGAAGCTTGGAGATAAATCCACGAAATTCTTTCACCTGGCTGCCAAGGTAAGGGAGTCACAAAAGCATATCCTGTGCTTGATATCCAAAGACGGTCCTTCATTAATAACCCCATGGATATCGCCACTCAGGCGGTTAGCTACTTCGAGGACCTCCTCTCTCCTACTAAACCAGAGAGACATCCACGGCTGCCCCGATAGCCAAAAAACCCATGTCTTGTGAGGCAAGAGAATGGGTGGAAAGGGCTTTCGGTGAAGATGAAATATGGAGTGACCTCCGTGCAATCCCTGCATCCAAAGCTCCTGGACTGATGGTTTCACTCAAAATTCTTCAAGGTACATTGGAACATCATAAAGGAGATGTATGGCTGCAATGGCATTCCTTCATGCTAGGGGAAGTATGGTGAGTGAAGTTAGCCATAACTTCCTTACCCTTGTTCCGAAAGTAAAGTCCCCCTCATCCTTGGGCGACTTTAGACCTATTTCATGTTGCAATGTCGTTTACAAATTTTTTTCCAAGTTACTTGCTAATAGGCTGGTCGAGGTCCTACCGCACATAATCTCTCAAAATTAGATGTCGTTTGTCAAGGGAAGACACATCAGAGATTGCATCGGCCTTGCACAGGAGTTGGCATTCGAATTTGATCGTAGAGCGGGGCCAAAGCATTTTGTGTCAAGATTAATCTATCAAAAGCTTTTGATATTGTGAACCACTGCTTCATACTTGATTGTCTCTATGCCATGGTTTTTGGTGAGAACTGGATAAGTTGGATCCGCTCTTGCATATCTACGGCATCTTTCTCTATATTGGTGAATGGAGTACCCTTTGGCACGTTCAAGGACGGAAGGGGTCTCCGGTAAGGAGATCTCGTATGTCCTCTCCTCTTTACTATTGCCATGGAATCTCTCTCTGGGCTTGTAGGCTTGGAAGTTGGAAGGAGAATGTTCCAACCGTTTGGAAGAGGTACAGTTGTGGCGCGACACACCTCATTTATGCAGATAATTTGTTGTTCTTCTGTCGTTGCTCTCTTAAGTCGCTTAACACCATATAAAAGATATTGGAAAACTTCCATGAGGTTTCGGGCCTCGAGATGAATGCAAGGAAAAGCCATCTTTTCTGCTCCAAAAAAGTTAAAGGGGAGTTTACTTACAACCTGGCGGCTGGCCTTCTTGGGCAATCCCTGCCTATTACTTATCTTGGTCTCCCACTGGCACACTCTTATGGTCGGAGTAGAGCAAACCATGCTTTGCAGGATAAAATCAGAGAACATGTATGTGGCTAGAAAGCAAAGAATCTCTCAATGGTTGGGCGGATCCAACTCCTAAACCCAATCATTAACGGCATCCTTCTATACTGGATTGATGGTACTATTATACCCAATGCTGCTATTAGACATATCTCGACTATGTGCGCTAATTTTCTATGGAACTATAAGAGGCATGAAATTACATAGGAAAAAGTTTGCCTCCCTAAGGAGGAAGGAGGAATGGAGTTGCATTCCCTCGCCGACCTTACAAAGGCGGCAACATTTGCATGGAATCGGAGGCTCCTCACCTCAGAACAATCACTATGGGCTTCCTACATGAAGATCAAGTACCTCTGGTCGTCAATCTTCTAGGATGAACAAATAAGGACCGATGCCTCACCTATTTGGAGGTGGTTGCTACGTCTTCGACTACTCTTGTAAACAGGTTTCTGTGGGTTAAACCTGTCGTTCTCTTGGCTCCCTATATCATTGGGATACTCTTTCCGATCGGCCTTTGATTTGGTGTGTTGCAAAGCACCGGTGGTGTCCTGGTGGAAAGATGTCTGGTGTAGCAAAACAGCTCCAAAGCACGTTTGTTGCTTATATAGAGTAGTGTGTGGCAAGCTCCCTACTAGAAATCGTTTCATTAGATGGGGCATAACTCATACCGGTCAATGTCTCCTCTGTGAGGCCCCACTGGAGTCTGTTGATCATATTTTTGAGAATGTTCTTATGTCTCACAGACCTGGACATGAGTATGTCACTCGATACAACTACCTCGTACACCGATTGATCTACATCTGCATGATTCTCTTAGGTGGGTGCAGAGCCTACATGCAAATAACACTTCCACTGGGAAGAAATTGAGGACATCACTCGCTGCGACTGTTTGGAGGATTTGGATGGAGAGAAGCCAAAGATGGTCAGGTACGGGTGCCAACAATTTCCCTTTTAATTTGTCTAAAAGTAGGAATCTAACGATATTATTTTCGACTCTCTTTTCGGTGCTTAGCTAATTGGCACGAAAAATTAGTCACGTCAGGAAGCTATGGAATTACAAACATAACGTTAAATAATTATCTTAATCGACACACAGGTTCTCTTTTTTTAGAAACGATCGATTGCAATAGGTTTCCTACAGTGGCGGATCCAGATTATAGAGTAAGTAGGACAAATAGATTAAAAAAAGAAATAACAAATAATATTAAAACTGTCAAAAAAAATTATTTCAATACGACACTGATCTGCTCCCACTTTATTTTTGATGACATGATGATGATTCCACAATCGGTTCACGTGAGGAAATTATACGATTATTGGAACTTGAAATGAGGCATACTTGCAATACTTAAGTTAATGACATTGTAGAAAATAGATATATGTAATATTATGCAAGTACCTATATATGAAAAAATACAATAAATAATTTTGTTATTATATACTTATTAATAAAGTATATAGTGATGGATTTAAAAAACACTATAACTTTATTTTATTGTAATGATTCCTATATTGCAAACTTAGAGCAATTAATAATTTTGTTATTATATACTTATTAATAAACAATGTAGTGATGGATTTAAAAAATACTATAATTTTATTTTATTGTAGTGATTCCTATATCAAATAGATTGCAAACTTAGAGCAATTACCATAATTGTAACCAAATTACAATTTTGGATCATTACTTTATAGCATATAACTTTAATGGGACCATGCATGTATTCAAGTTACGTTTTTGCGTTCTGGTTATGGGGTTTGCTGACGAAATTTCTAATCAAATTGTGACTTCACCACTGTACATATGAAGCTAATGAAGGCCAAAGAAAAATGTTGACCTAGAGGATCGACTAAATAAGATGCTAATGTTGGAGCCAGTTTTGTCCAATTGATCTTTGAATTGTGCAATCCCAAACATTGGGCGGTCATTATCCAATGCATTATTTGTATTAGAGACTTTTACACCCATAACTTTGAGTAATTTTGCAATTACAATCATAACCCTGCATAATCATGAATTACGCTCATAACCCTGAATAAGTTTGCCGTCTTACACCTATAACCTTCCGTTACTTTACTTCATTAACTCAACCAGATGATTGAGTTAATCTAATCACTCAACAATCTAATGGATGGGATTAATCTAAATAAAAAAACAATCCCATAGCCATTGTTACCCTAAAGTTTAGGGTGGGGAGCTACGACAATTGGTAAGGATAGCGGCTGGCTGATGAGCTTGACGGTCAGGGGGCTTTGGGTTGCATAGGCTGACAGGGTGGGGGTTATAAGTGGGATTCCGAAGTGGTCTCAACCGAGGCGGAGGGGTGAGGCGGGCTGGCTTGCAGATGTAGAGATTCTCGACGGGGGAGAAGGGCTTGCACAGGTGGTCAGAGGCACCTCTGTCGGGGAGGAGGGCTTGCACAGGTGGTCAGAGGCACTTCTGTTGGGGGAGGGGGTGGGTGGGGGCTAAGAGGTGGGTGGTCGATCGGTCCCGAGGGGGGCTCTGTTGGCGCAGAGGTAGGTGGCCAGGTGATGAATCTGTGATTCATCACTCCAAAAGTCAAAAATAGATCCTTGTTCTCGAGTAAATAGAGGCATATTTCCTTTTAATTTGCATAAATAGCATTCATGCACACATTCATAATTCATGCATTTTAGCAGCCCATTTGCATTTAAATAAGAAGCCAAAAATCCCTTGTAAAATACCTCGTCACCAAAATAACCTCTTCTCTATAATATACATATATTCCTTAATAATATAGGGAAGAATGCCAAAAATCACCCTTGTAAAATAGCCAAAATAGCCTGAGATCCCTTGTACATTAAAACACACATAAAGCCCTCATACAAACCCCGAATTAGGTCTACTCACTCTTAGAATACTACATATTAAAAGACCTTCAAAATGAGACTAATTTCATTGAAATTGGAGCTTGTATGAGAAACTTGGGTCTTTGGGCCATTTTTGTATACTACATATGTATATATATGTATATTTGTATCTATGTATCATATTTGACCTCATCTCCGTCTTTGGTCAACATGAAACTTGTAGATCTCATCAAGATCTACAACTTTCATGTTTTGAGTTTTTCCAAATTCGGCTTCCCCTTCTCTCTACATGTGTTTCTTACTCCAGCCACTCACAGCAGGCCACGTGGCGCCCTCTGGTTGCGCCACGCGGCCCGCTTCCCCTCGCCTCATTTCGCCGGCGCCCTCAGCCGTCGGATCTCGCTTCAGATCCAACGGCTCTGCCTTTTCCACGCACGCCTCTTGCCTGGACCATCCGATCACCTCCTGCTTTGATCTACGCCGCACATTAGCGCCCACACCAGAGCACTCCACGTGGCAGCATCCACACCGCTTGATCAGGCCCTTGATCGCTCCATCGTGGCCGCACCTCTTCCAGCGAGTCTCGTCCTTTCGATCATCTCCATCTCCTCATCTAAACCGTTCGCTCGCACTTCGCCCGCAGCCCGCCACGTGGCGCGCTCTCGGCCCATCATCAGCGCGCCTGGATCTCATCCTACTCGTCCCCTACGGTTCGATCGCCACCGTTGGATCACAAGATCCAACGGTGGAGACCTCGTCTCCTACCTCCAGGCGCCCCTCTCCCCCACGTCCCTTGCCTTGCGGGAGGGGCGCCCCCTTCCTATTTTTGGATGCACGTCGGCCATCTCCTCCGGCCGCTGACACCTCTACGACATTCCCCACTCAACCCTCTCCCTCGACAGCTCCCTCAAGCTCCACCACCTCCACCATTCTCGCCCCACGACGACCACCAACTTCGTTACTCCACCAGCTAACCCACCAACTTCACCTTATAAATACGCCACCACCGGCGACATTCACCCCCATCCGCCACTCCAGAGAGCTTCCCTGAGCTCTGATCTTCCAGTTGGTGACAACAATTTGGCGATTCATCGAGCGACGAAGGGCTTCTTCTCCGGCGAGATCCACGGCAGCTCCGCCGTGTCGCAACCGCTCCTCCGAGTAGTTGCACGAGCTCGGGACCCTACCGATCCCTCGAGCGACGACCCTGGAACTCCAATCTGAGCTCCAATTCCCAGGTACCCCCTCCATTCCTCCTCCGATCTTCTTCTTTATTTTCTTGTTTCTTCTCCGATTTTATTCGGCATCCACGATCACCTTCTCGCCTCCTTTCCATCTCGCCGAGCTTCGCGTCGAAGCTCCCGTTCCCGCTGACCCCTCCGCACCTTCCGACGACGCACAACACCTCCATCGACTTCCAGCTCCGCTATTTGGCCGGAGCCCCATCTCCAGATGACCTCCGTCACCCTTAGGCCTCGCCGTTCACCATAACATCTCCACGAACACTTGCACGCCTCGGCTATCGCTTCTAACTCCTGCAGGTTCACATTCCTTCACTGGCCGGAGCCTCACCGGAGCTCCCTTCGAGCTTCGTCTCCAGCGAGCTTCAGTCCACCTCCGCCGCTCCGGAGACCATCAAGACCTTCGCCGCCGCACCACGAGACTTTTGGGATAGCTCCGACAAGTCGGAGAGCTTCATCGACTCGAGGAAGGACGGGCAGAGCAAAGGCCATTTCGCCGGAGCCCCGCAATCTCCTCCGCAGGCGGCGGAGGAACATCGGAGCAGACGAGCAGCCACCGTTCGATCACATCGATCGAACGGCCCCCACATCGCCAAGTGTCCTCCCATCGCAGCAGCTTTCCACCGTCGATCGTGCCTCTGATCCAGCGGTCCGCAGCGAGCCACGTCTCCGTCTTCATCGAGCCCCAGAGACCGTTGGATTATCATCGATCCAAAGGTTCGAGATCACGCCACGCGTCGTCACCAACAACCCTTGGATCAATCTCTATCCGAGGGCCTTCATTACGCCACGTGACCCAGTCGCCCGAACCTCTTCTCCAAATCTAGGCTCGGGCGACCCGAAGCTACATCGAGCCGCAGTCTGAACCTCCAGAGCGCCCGAGCCTTCTCCGAGCCTCCGCAGCCATCCGAGCCTAGGCCGCCCACGTGAGGAGCACGTGCGGCCTGGGTAAATTACACAGAGGCCCTTGGAGCTTTCCATATTTGCAAAGAGGTCCCTGTGAAGCAGACCCCACGTGAGGAGCACGTGCCCTGTGGAGAATTTGCATCAGAGTCCACCATATTGTCGGTAATTGCATTTTAGTCCCTGTCAGCATATTTGTTTATTGAAATTTTAATTTCCAGTATTGCATTTACACCCCTGTGTTTGCACATGTCCCTAGAGTGCATTTTTCATCATTTTGAAATTTTAAAAATTGCATGTTGTTGGAAATTTTGTCCTCTGTCTATTAGTACACGTGTCTGATTTTTGTAGGCTTATTTGAATTATCAATGAATTAATTGGTGCATTGTTGACATATTTTGCCCAGTGATGCCTTTTGATTTTTAATTAATTATCTGTGCCTTCAAAAATTATCAAAAATTCACAGTAGCTTAAGGACACCATTTTTAACACACCATAAAAATTTCATAGCATTTGCACGCATATCGAGGCCTAAATAAATTGTTTAGTGTTTCTCTTAAATTAATTTTAATAAATTCATTTCACAGTGGAATTAAGTTCTGTCAATTTTCCTAGGTCCCTGATTATTAGAGCTACCTAGGATAATTTTAGTGCTTGGAAAAATTGTGATTCGATATTTATTAAAAATTAAATTCTGAAAAACACTCTGTCTATTTATTTAATTCACAATAAATTCATTTTGAGTCGAAAAATTCCAAAAAAATTAGTGTAGGTCATTTTCATCATAAATAACTTTCTGGCCAATTTTCATTATTTTTGGACTTAATTTGATACATTAATTAAATTGCACATTAAATTGGCCTGCATTGTCTGCATACGTCTGCATAGAAATTGAAAAAAAGACCAAAAAAATACTTCTTGAAAATCAACGCTTGAATAATTGCTAAAATTTGACCTAAGGAGACAGTTGCCTCCCTGAGTTCGACCTTGGACTTCACCAAGTAAAAAAAATTTGCCGCTTGAAATTAACTCGAATCTAATTAAAGTGGTTTTTGATTAGCCCTCTCGTAGCCGACTGCAACGAACGACATCTAATTAATTTGGACATTAATTTGCTCGAATTAACTAAGGGTGCGGGATCGCTCGTCAAAATGGCGCCGTTGCCGGGGAGGCACGGCTTAGGATAATTTTTAGCAAATTTTTGAGTGTTTGATTTTCCTTCCCCGGGTAGTCTGACTCCCGGTTTTTCTTGTGAATATTTCTCTGTCTTTTAAATTTTTGTATATTTGTGTCGTTTTATCTGACCTCAACTTGTTTTTGTGCGAGGGACACCGGAGTCGAAGGCGCTTTGAGGAATACGCATTCGAATTTGTTTGAGTGATTTGAGAGAACCTGTAATCTCATTTTATTTCCACATTTTTTTCCTCGCATCATTTCCAGCGGTTCCCGATTGGGATCTCGCGTGTGTAAAAATAGTGGAACTGTGTCCCGTGTGCTGTGTGGGTGAATTGTAACCTAGCTTGCACTAGCGGCTCCTCGAGCCACTCTAGGACTTGTTTGTGCTCGTAATCAATAGGACCACACAATACACTTAAAAGACGCACCTAGACCGCAGTACTTAGTCAAATCTAAACTGTTCTTCACGCTAATAGAACTGCCTGTCTAGGAGCGGCTTTTCATCGCTTGCATTTGCATGTAGAGTAAAGTTTTCAATTCTGTATTGCATCCTGCATAAAAAAAGCGAAGGGATCACTGTAAGTATTCTCTACTCAGCATAGCATCATCGATTTTTCGTGCATCGGCTTTTCTCGATTTCCCCTCTGATTTTCTCACTTAAATTAAACAGGAAATTGGGACTGTCCGATAGGCGTGCTTGGTGGTGGACTAATTAAAGTGATAACTTAACTTTAAAAATCGGGACTGCTAACAGTATTGACCCAAAAAAAAAAGAATAAAAACTGAAAATTGTTTGCGGGAGATTAATCCCCGACCTTGTATTCAGGCTGAGTGAGGGTACTTGAGTGTGTGTGAACACCTTAAGACAGAGCCCAAATCCCCGCCCTCCATATCACGAGCCAACTGATCTTAGCAATTATCACGAGTGGGATACTTTTAAACTCATTGACAAGTACCAAGTAGCCTCCGCCTTCACAGGTAGATAGGAGCGAACCAGCGGTACTCTGCGACAAGGCCTAAAAACTTTGTCAGCCTCCGCCTCAGTGCAGGTAGATAGGGGCACGTCATTGAGTCCCCACTCCGGATAGGAGCAAAGAAAGGGAGGATCGACGGTATCTTCGGCGACAGGATAAACAGGGAAGACGCATCCGGCTCTAAGCCGACTTCCCTCTAGGCCGCGTAATCCTTGCTATTTTTGCTTGAATATCACACTTAAAAACTACAAGATAAATTGGACTCAACTTTGAGTCCTTCACTGTGTTGAGTGTGAACCCAGGGTCTTGGATTGTTCTTGATGCTTGCCTCAGGTAGGAGTAAAATCCTATCTTCTTCCCTCATCAAGATGAGTGATTGGGGAGATCTCGACGCACTATTCACTGATCTCTCTATGAGTCCCCCAAGTAACTCGTCTTCCTCGGTCCGAGCGCACCTTGGACCACCCAGGACTCATGACCCTCTTGAGTCCTGGTTCCCACATGCTCAGGGTGGTTACTCTCAAACCAACCCTTTTATCTCCTCCGAGATTACCGAGGAAGATCATTTCCTCGGTAATCCCTTCCTTGATTTGCCCTCTAACACCGATCTTATTTTCCAAATCCCAGAACTAGAGGACGAGATGCCGCCAAAAGCTCCACCAGATGAGGAACAAATTAAACAAATTCTTGCCCGCCTCGCTGATGCCGAACAGAGGAATGCAGATCTCACGGCGCGGATGGGACAGATCATAGCAGCAGAAGGAATCGACCGACCAATGGTTGATACCTATAACCCGGCGGAGAACGAGATTCAGAACTGGTTGGCACCTGCAGTTCCCGCCCAGGCATTTGAGCTGAAGCCCCACTTCCTTAGTCTGCTACCGAAGTTCAACGGAAATCTTAATGAAGAACCATACACTTTCCTCCGTGACTTCGAGTTGGTGTGCAACAATCTTAGCCATCCCAATATTGGTCAAGATTATATTCGGCTGAAGGCCACCCCTTTTGCCTTAGGTGATAAGGCTGCTCATTGGCTGAAAAACTTGGGGGTGGTATGTATTACTTGGATGCAGTTCAAGGACCTTTTCTTGAAGAAGTTCTACCCTCTCAGTAGAACTAATCAGATGAGAACAAAGATCGCCAGCTTTGCTCAAGGAGCCAGCGAACCGTTCCATGAGGCTTGGGACAGGTTCAATGACTTAGTACAAAAATGCCCATGCCACGGCATTTCAAAGGCGATTTTAGTCCAGACCTTGATCTGTGGTTTAACCCCAGAGATGCAGGGGTTGGTCAGTGCCGCCTGTGGAGGAAGCTATCTGAACAAGAACGAGCATGCTGTATGGAAGATCGTAGAGCAGATGGCAGAAACCGGCAGGTCACAGGCCACAAGGGCCTATCAGTTGTCTCCCTCAATCTTATCCAATGAGACAACTAGAAGGACTGTTGCAGATCTGACTGAGGACCTCCTCCCCAGCATGGGGATGATCGCCGACAAGCTTACCATGGTCGAGCAGATCCACAAGAGAGTCGCGGAGATGGAGTCTCTTTCAAGCCTTCCCAAGAAAGTGGAGGAACTCTCTGAAAAGGTAGCTAAGATTAAGCTACCCACCCCTTCTGCACCACCTGTACCTGTACACCGAGTCCATCTTGTACAGGAAAAGGCACCGGGGTCTCAGAGTAGCTGGGATCAGACTTATACCCAGCCGAACCATCATGCACCCCCACCAGTGGAAACGGAATATGAGGAGCCCCCGCCTGTATACGAGATTAATGGGCTTTGATATAGCCGGGACCCGCTAGTCCGGCAAATCGAGATGGGGAAGGATCAGGCACACCGCCCCACCCCAGCCTACCAAGAGACCAGGCCCGTCACAGTCCCGCGATACCAGTCCAGGCCAGATCATGGGTACCGGCCGCAACAGCGCACCTACCAGCAGGGGCCAGCACCGTCCCACCAGCAGCAGTATCGGCATGGCCAGCAGGGCCAATATAGGACGGCATCAACACCGCAGCAAGCCCAGCCCACCGAATTGGAGTCACTCACCTTGGCAATCCAGACCCTGTCTGATAGAGTCCAACAGATACAGAATGACTACTTGGATATGAGAACCGACATCAATCAGGTTTCTCGTGCCCAGGACCAACAAATGGCGCCAAGGACCCCAATTCCCGCACAGGTTCAGGCCAATCCGAACAGCATACACCAGGGCCAGAACCGACCTCGAGATCAGGTATATTATTCAGATAATTATCTATCTGAACATGAGATCCTTTCGTACGATAATGTTAATCATATGTCCCTCAGGAGCGGAAGGACCGTGACCATACCTGATCGGGCACGGGCACAAAAGGAAGGAACCTCCGAGAATCTACCTGAGGAGAATTCGGAGGAAGAAGAGGAGGAGCATCACCACCACCACCGCCAGCGGAAGAAGAGGACATCTGAGTCCTCGAAGCAGCATTCTCGCATCCACCTAGAGTCAGCCGACACCGATGAGCCCGCACCTCCATCTGAGGAGGATCATCCAGAAGAAGCGGAAGAAGCGCCACCGGTCTCGCATCGGCATTTTCTTTTTGGTCAGAGTCCGAGTCAGAGTCGGTGTAAAAGTCCGAGTCAGAGTCTTGTTCAGAACTCAGTTGCAGCAGTTAATGAAAATATTTCAGTTCCAGAACCTGAGTTAATAATCCCTTTCCCCCAAGCTCTCAAGGGTGGAAAGAACAAAATCAAAAAAATCCAAAAAGATGACCCTGAGATGGCTGAATTCTGCAATAAACACATCAAGGTCACAATCCCTTTTGATAAGTTCGTGGAAATAACCCCTGCATTCCAAAAATACCTTAAGGTGAGATGCACACCTACTAGGGTTAGCAGGAAAACCAAAAGCCGTGTTGAGAAACACGTTCTATCAGTAGCCACGACTTGTGCAATAAAGAACTCGTTTCCTCAGAAATGAAGAGACATGGGTGCACACTATGTAGTAAGTCATGTTGATGACATTGCGTTTGCATGCACTCTCCTGGACAATGGTTCCTCGATCAACTTAATGCCCACAGCCCTCTGTGAGCGGTTTAATCTCGGACCTCTTAGGAAATCTAGAGCTATTCTGCAGTTTGCTGACAAATCCACTAAGAGGTCCCAAGGAGAGTTAAGGAACATTGTCATCAGAGTCGAGGGGCAAGAATACATGGTGGACTTTACTGTCCTGGATATGGAAACCCCTCGTAATTGGAGAGATTCCCAGATCATTTTAGGTAGGCCCTTCCTCAGAACTGCGGGGGCCTTATTTGATTATAAGACTGGGAAGATTCAGTTCCAAACTCCCGGCGGAGATGAGGAACTGGAGATGAAGCAGACAAGATGGCAGAGACCGGACTCCGAATCCAGCACCGAGTACTCTTCTACCGAGACAGACTATGAACATGTAGACGTAGTTGGGCCATGGAGACAGAACCCAGCCAGCACCAATGTGTCCATCTCCTTTGAAGATGATCCAGTGCATGAGTCAGTCTGCGAGATCCTGAGGAACGAGTACAACTCTGAACCTGCACCGCCCTACATCTTCGATGACATAGAAGCCCAGTGGGGCCTGTCAGTCCTTACATCCTTAGGACAATCGGAAGATGAGGATGACGAGTCGGACGAGGCGTTTGCCGATTGTATGGAAAATTTTGACGATCCGACTCCAGAGCCGCACTTGGTGGCAGCTATTACAGAACATGATCCATCCACTTCCAACACCGAACCAGATCAGATTGAGCCAGATTTCTTAGATGATCACACTCTTCCTGAGCTCAAACCTCTTCCCACAACACTGAAATATGCCTTCCTTGCGGGCCAAGACAAGAAATTTCCGGTCATTATCAGTTCGCAATTGACCGAGGAGCAGGAATCTCGCTTGCTAGAGATCCTGGAGAAAAATCGCAAGGCAATAGGATGGAGCATTTCCGATCTCCATGGGATAAATCCCGCTCTGTGTTCGCACCATATTTACTTAGAGAACGAAGCTAAACCCTCTCGTGAATTCCAACGCCGGTTGAATCCAAATTTACGAGAAGTGGCGAAAAAAGAGATAGAAAAATGGTACGACGCGGGTTTCATTTACCCAATCTCCGACTCTAAGTGGGTGGCCCCAATCCATGTTGTCCCGAAAAAGTCGGGAATTCAGACGATCACCAACGAGGACGGAGAGGAGATCGTGACGAGAATACCCACGTCGTGGCGCGTCTGTGTGGATTACAGACGCTTGAATGTCGCGACGAAGAAGGATCATTTCCCTCTACCATTCATTGATCAGATCTTAGAAACATTAGCGGGAAAAGAATTATTCTGCTTCCTTGATGGGTTTTCGGGCTACAATCAAGTAGCCATAGCTCCGGAGGACCAGGAAAAGACCACGTTTACATGCCCCTTTGGTACCTATGCTTTCAGGCGCATGCCCTTTGGGCTATGCAATGCTCCAGGTACTTTTCAAAGGTGCATGATTGCTGTATTCGCCGAAATGGTCAGCGAATTCCTGGAAGTCTTCATGGATGACTTCTCGGTCCACGGCGACTCTTTTGATTCCTGCCTTAGGAATCTGGACCGAGTCCTCGAAAGATGTTGTGAGGTCAATCTGGTGCTCTCCTGGGAGAAAAGTCACTTCATGGTGACAGAGGGCATAGTGTTGGGGCATGTCATCTCCAAGAGAGGAATGGAGGTTGACCCTGCCAAGGTGGACGTGATCAGACGACTCCAGCCACCAACCAATGTAAAACAGTTGCGGTCGTTCCTTGGGCATGTCGGATTTTATAGAAGATTTATCCAGGATTTCTCTAAGATTGCCCGACCGCTAACTGAGCTTTTAGGCAAAGACACGGAGTTTATTGTAGATCACAAATGTCTTGAGGCCTTTAAGCTTCTACAAGGAATGATCATGGACGCACCCATCTTACAAGCCCCAGATTGGTCTCTACCTTTCGAGATCATGACGGACGCCTCAGATTATGCTGTTGGGGCTGTATTGGGACAAAGAAGAGATGGCGTCCCGTTTGCAATTCACTACGCAAGCAAAGTGCTTGATTCTGCTCAGCGTAACTATATAGTTACCGAAAAGGAAATGCTTGCGGTAGCGTTTGCCTTGGACAAATTCAGATCCCACTTAATCGGATCCAAGGTAACCGTGTTCACAGACCATACGGCATTACGATACCTGATGGAGAAGAAGGACGCGAAGGCGCGTCTTCTTCGTTGGATTTTGCTTATCCAGGAGTTTGATTTGGACATCCGTGATAAACCTGGAAAGAAGAACGTAGTAGCCGATCATCTTTCTCATCTCGAAGATCTTAATACTTCCGAGGTTTCCCCGATTCGAGACTCCTTCCCTGACGAGTCGATTTTTGTTATCGACTCACTCCCATGGTACGCCAATATCGTGAACTATCTTGTCTCCAAGAAAGTTCCCGAGGATTGGCCCAAGAGCCAAATCGACCGATTAAAGTCGGACGCTAGACACTACCATTGGGAGGATCCGATCCTTTTCTTTGGAGGACCGGATTGTGTCTGGAGACGTTGTATTCCTCAGGAGGAATACCAGAGTGTCCTTTCTTTATGCCATAGCTTAGAGGCAGGAGGACACCACTCCGGGAAGAGGACCGCATGGAAGGTACTTCAGAGTGGCTTCTACTGGCCGACTCTGTTTCGCGATGCCACCTCCTTCGCGAAGTCGTGCCCAGTTTGCCAGAGAATGGGAGGAACAGTTGGTTCCAAGGATGAGATGCCAATGCAGCCGGTCATCATTTGTGATGTCTTTGACGCTTGGGGCATCGATTTCATGGGCCCGTTCCCTGTCAGCCACGGGTTTGAATATATCCTCCTGGCGGTAGATTATTTGTCCAGATGGGTGGAAGCTATCCCTACCCGAGCCGCAGACAGCAGGACTGTCTGTAAGTTCATCAGAGAGAACATAATCTCTAGGTTCGGGATCCCCAAAATGATGATATCAGATGGGGGTAGCCATTTTGTGAATCGGGAGGTGAAGAAACTCCTGAAGGACTACGGCATCGAACACCGTGTCGCGAGTCCTTACCACCCACAAACCAATGGTATGGCTGAGGTGTCGAATAGGGAGGTGAAAACCATATTGCAAAAGCTTGTCCGCCCGGACAGAAAGGACTGGTCTCAGATCTTAGATCAAGTCCTCTGGGCGTATAGGACAGCTTACAAGACACCGTTAGGAACCTCCCCATTCCGAATGGTATTCGGAAAGCCGTGCCATTTGCCCGCAGAGTTAGTGCACAAATCAGAATGGGCAATAAAGAAGGTCAACTGGAACACACACCTGGGCCAGAAACAGAGAGACATGGATCTGAATGAGCTTGTGGAAGTCAGAAACCGAGCATACGACAACAGTGTGGTGTACAAGGACAAGGTGAAGCGTTGGCACGATAGATATATCAGACGAAAGACCTTTGTTCCTGGACAGAAGGTATGGTTGTTCAATGCCAGGCTGAAGATTTTCCAAGGCAAATTAAAGTCTAAGTGGACGGGACCATTCGTTGTCCGAACGGTGCATGATAGTGGATGTGTCGAGATCTCAGATCTCGCAGATGACGCACCGACATTCCTAGTAAATGGGCAGCTGTTGAAGCACGTCGTTGAAACCAATGAACAGTTAGTCCATGTAGAGGAGATTGTATTCATGCGTGAGACAGATACAACAGATACACCTCAAGACGCGTATGAAACCTTGCAGCACTGAACTCCAGCCATCAGCAGCATCTTCTAAAGATTCAGACCGACTCATCTGTATATATCATTCTCCTGTATATCCTATCCTTTACCACCACGATTCTAGTAACCCATCCCATCCCCACATCATCGAGTCATTATCTTGGACTATACTTAGGATGACCAGATCCTAAGTATAGGGGGGAGGGGTCACACGAGTCGATTCACTGTACGTCCTCCAGATCACATTGGTCCTCACACTCATTTCCTCCCGATACTTAGGCTGACCTAAGCCTAAGTATAGGGGGGACCGATGCCCGCCGTGTATATACTCATCCATTTCCCATCTTTTCCCCGTCCGCCCCCTATACTTCTTCTACACTTAGGCTGCCAGAGCCTAAGTATAGGGGGGCGAGACGACTTCTATACTTTTTGGATCTCCCACGCTTAGCACGAGCTATGTCTTTTTCCTCGCTCTTCGTGCTCTGAGGACATAGCACACGCGAAGTATAGGGGGGCGTGTATATATTACATATATACTTTACCCATAGCTCGTACTTTCGCGTATTTTTGTATATATTACAATTACGGGTGGGTAAAATTCGAAAAAAAAATAAATATATATATATATATATATATAATATATATAATAACAATAATATTAAATAGGCTTCTTATTTACTCTTGCACATCATCTCTGCATAAAAAAATAATAAAAAGAGTCTTGCATCTTCATAGCACGACATCTCATCTCATCTGCATACTTTACTTATGCAAAGTGAAAAGCTAGTGGGTTCTGGACCAAGTCGTGAGTAGATATTGAGGATGGAAATGATTTGACCTTAATCCACTTAATTTCAGAGGAACCTTATAGGAACTGGAGTTAAGATTTTTCAGGTCAGGTGACGTAATTCTTTAAGTCTGCAAGTCTATGTTCATATGTCATCTTGACAAGCCTGAGTAGAGCACTTAACAACACACACATGACTCCTAGAGACAATGGCTTGACATGCACCAGCACTTTACACATGGCTCTCTACAGATGAGGTGATGAGGAGGCAGTTTCCTTTAGCCTGGGGTAGCATATGAGGGTAGTACTTCTAGGCGGAACCTCTCTTCTTCTTCTAGTGAAGGAAGTGCGTCTCAACTTGGACTAGTGGTGATGAAGGCTAAAGACAGAAGTAGTGGGTTGCAATAAAGCTTCAAAAGAGGGATAGTCTACTGGCTCAAGAGGAAATTTCTTGTATCTATGCTGCACCATGTATATATGTTGTACAAAGGCATGTTGAAAAAAAAATGCCAAAAAGAACTCCAAAAAAGTGGTGGGTCGGATTGAAAATTTAATAACCCCACCGGAGTATACGTAGTCAAGAAAAGCAAAAGCTTATGGTCACCATGTTACTTGCAGCGGGAGACTTAGCTACACTGGCTGAGCTTCCAAAAGTCTATACTTCTTCCTCCTCTTCTTGAGCCGGTTGAACTTGAACTTAGAAGGGAATACCCCGCTTCTCGAGGAAAGAGTTGCTAGACCGAGACATTAGAGTTACCAGGTTGGGGGAGGTTGTTTCTTTGTTACTTCTGAGATGGGGAGTCATTTATCACTTACACTGCATGAAAAGATTCATGGTCATTAGAGTTTGTGTATGTAGACTTGTTCTGATTAGGTGAGTTGAGGAGCCTTGAATAGAAGACTTGTGGAACTTGAAGTCTGTTAATTCTTGAACTCAGATCCCAATAAGGTTCCGACACATGATTAATCCAAAGGTCAAGTCAAGCTCTATTTTTAACTTTTGTTCATGACCTTGGTATGGAACCCAATCTCATTTCACTCTTGCATTTCATTTAGTTGCTCGGGGATGAGCAAGGTTTAAGTATAGGGGGTTGATGAATCTGTGATTCATCACTCCAAAAGTCAAAAATAGATCCTTGTTCCCGAGTAAATAGAGGCATATTTCCTTTTAATTTGCATAAATAGCATTCATGCACACATTCATAATTCATGCATTTTAGCAGCCCATTTGCATTTAAATAAGAAGCCAAAAATCCCTTGTAAAATACCTCGTCACCAAAATAACCTCTTCTCTATAATATACATATATTCCTTAATAATATAGGGAAGAATGCCAAAAATCACCCTTGTAAAATAGCCAAAATAGCCTGAGATCCCTTGTACATTAAAACACACATAAAGCCCTCATACAAACCCCGAATTAGGTCTATTCACTCTTAGAATACTACATATTAAAAGACCTTCAAAATGAGACTAATTTCATTGAAATTGGAGCTTGTATGAGAAACTTGGGTCTTTGGGTCATTTTTGTATACTACATATGTATATATATGTATATTTGTATCTATGTATCATATTTGACCTCATCTTCGTCTTTGGTCAACATGAAACTTGTAGATCTCATCAAGATCTACAACTTTCATGTTTTGAGTTTTTCCAAATTCGGCTTCCCCTTCTCTCTACACGTGTTTCTTACTCCAGCCACTCACAGCAGGCCACGTGGCGCCCTCTGGTTGCGCCATGCGGCCCGCTTCCCCTCGCCTCATTTCGCCGGCGCCCTCAGCCGTCGGATCTCGCTTCAGATCCAACGGCTCTGCCTTTTCCACGCACGCCTCTTGCCTGGACCATCCGATCACCTCCTGCTTTGATCTACGCCGCACATTAGCGCCCGCACCAGAGCACTCCACATGGCAGCATCCACACCGCTTGATCAGGCCCTTGATCGCTCCATCGTGGCCGCACCTCTTCCAGCGAGTCTCGTCCTTTCGATCATCTCCATCTCCTCATCTAAACCGTTCGCTCGCACTTCGCCCGCAGCCCGCCACGTGGCGCGCTCTTGGCCCATCATCAGCGCGCCTGGATCTCATCCTACTCGTCCCCTACGGTTCGATCGCCACCGTTGGATCACAAGATCCAACGGTGGAGACCTCGTCTCCTACCTCCAGGCGCCCCTCTCCCCCACGTCCCTTGCCTTGCGGGAGGGGCGCCCCCTTCCTATTTTTGGATGCACGTCGGCCATCTCCTCCGGCCGCTGACACCTCCACGACATTCCCCACTCAACCCTCTCCCTCGACAGCTCCCTCAAGCTCCACCACCTCCACCATTCTCGCCCCACGACGACCACCAACTTCGCTACTCCACCAGCTAACCCACCAACTTCACCTAATAAATACGCCACCACCGGCGACATTCACCCCCATCCGCCACTCCAGAGAGCTTCCCTGAGCTCTGATCTTCCAGTTGGTGACAGCAATTTGGCGATTCATCGAGCGACGAAGGGCTTCTTCTCCGGCGAGATCCACGGCAGCTCCGCCGTGTCGCAGCCGCTCCTCCGAGTAGTTGCACGAGCTCGGGACCCTACCGATCCCTCGAGCGACGACCCTGGAACTCCAATCTGAGCTCCAATTCCCAGGTACCCCCTCCATTCCTCCTCCGATCTTCTTCTTTATTTTCTTGTTTCTTCTCCGATTTTATTCGGCATCCACGATCACCTTCTCGCCTCCTTTCCATCTCGCCGAGCTTCGCGTCGAAGCTCCCGTTCCCGCTGACCCCTCCGCACCTTCCGACGACGCACAGCACCTCCATCGACTTCCAGCTCCGCTATTTGGCCGGAGCCCCATCTCCAGACGACCTCCGTCACCCTTAGGCCTCGCCGTTCACCATAACATCTCCACGAACACTTGCACGCCTCGGCTATCGCTTCTAACTCCTGCAGGTTCACATTCCTTCACTGGCCGGAGCCTCACCGGAGCTCCCTTCGAGCTTCGTCTCCAGCGAGCTTCAGTCCACCTCCGCCGCTCCGGAGACCATCAAGACCTTCGCCGCCGCACCACGAGACTTTTGGGATAGCTCCGACAAGTCGGAGAGCTTCATAGACTCGAGGAAGGACGGGCGGAGCAAAGGCCATTTCGCCGGAGCCCCGCCATCTCCTCCGCAGGCGGCGGAGGAACATCGGAGCAGACGAGCAGCCACCGTTCGATCACATCGATCGAACGGCCCCCATATCGCCAAGTGTCCTCCCATCGCAGCAGCTTTCCACCGTCGATCGTGCCTCTGATCCAGCGGTCCGCAGCGAGCCACGTCTCCGTCTTCATCGAGCCCCAGAGACCGTTGGATTATCATCGATCCAAAGGTCCGAGATCACGCCACGCGTCGTCACCAACAACCCTCGGATCAATCTCTATCCGAGGGCCTTCATTACGCCACGTGACCCAGTCGCCCGAACCTCTTCTCCAAATCTAGGCTCGGGCGACCCGAAGCTACATCGAGCCGCAGTCCGAACCTCCAGAGCGCCCGAGCCTTCTCCGAGCCTCCGCAGCCATCCGAGCCTAGGCCGCCCACGTGAGGAGCACGTGCGGCCTGGGTAAATTACACAGAGGCCCCTGGAGCTTTCCATATTTGCAAAGAGGTCCCTGCGAAGCAGACCCCACGTGAGTAGCACGTGCCCTGTGGAGAATTTGCATCAGAGTCCACCATATTGTCGGTAATTGCATTTTAGTCCCTGTCAGCATATTTGTTTATTGAAATTTTAATTTCCAGTATTGCATTTACACCCCTGTGTTTGCACATGTCCCTAGAGTGCATTTTTCATCATTTTGAAATTTTAAAAATTGCATGTTGTTGGAAATTTTGTCCTCTGTCTATTAGTACACGTGTCTGATTTTTGTAGGCTTATTTGAATTATCAATGAATTAATTGGTGCATTGTTGACATATTTTGCCCAGTGATGCCTTTTGATTTTTAATTAATTATCTGTGCCTTCAAAAATTATCAAAAATTCACAGTAGCTTAAGGACACCATTTTTAACACACCATAAAAATTTCATAGCATTTGCACGCATATCGAGGCCTAAATAAATTGTTTAGTGATTCTCTTAAATTAATTTTAATAAATTCATTTCACAGTGGAATTAAGTTCTGTCAATTTTCCTAGGTCCCTGATTATTAGAGCTACCTAGGATAATTTTAGTGCTTGGAAAAATTGTGATTCGATATTTATTAAAAATTAAATTCTGAAAAACACTCTGTCTGTTTATTTAATTCACAGTAAATTCATTTTGAGTCGAAAAATTCCAAAAAAATTAGTGTAGGTCATTTTTATCATAAATAACTTTCTGGCCAATTTTCATTATTTTTGGACTTAATTTGATACATTAATTAAATTACACATTAAATTGGCCTGCATTGTCTGCATACGTCTGCATAGAAATTGAAAAAAAGACCAAAAAAATACTTCTTGAAAATCAACGCTTGAATAATTGCAAAAATTTGACCTAAGGAGACAGTTGCCTCCCTGAGTTCGACCTTGGACTTCACCAAGTAAAAAAAAATTTGTCGCTTGAAATTAACTCGAATCTAATTAAAGTGGTTTTTGATTAGCCCTCTTGTAGCCGACTGCAACGAACGACATCTAATTAATTTGGACATTAATTTGCTCGAATTAACTAAGGGTGCGGGATCGCTCGTCACCAGGGGGGCGGGAGGGGAGGTGGGTGGGCTACAGAGGTCGGCGGGGGTTGGGGTGGAACTTGCAGAGGTGCTCACGGTCGACAGGGTGAGCTCGGTTGTGCAGGGGATCGACGGGGGGTGGGGGAGTAGGTGCTCAGGGTCGATGGGGTTGTTTCGGGTTTCAGGTGGGATTCATGATGGGATGTTTGTAAATAAGAATGAACATTAGAGACAGTTTGGTCTTTTTAATGAAAATCGTCAACTTTAACGGGCATCCCAAACGGTACATAACACATGGTTATATCATGTAAGAGTTAAGCATTACTCGAGGTTTCTCATGTCATTCGTGATTATGCAAGGTTATGATTGTAATTGCGAAATTACTCAGGGTTATGTGTGTAAAAATCCCTTTATATTAAGAAGTCAATTAGAAATTGGTATTATGCTAAAGTTGAATGATCTAAATTAGTTAAAGGAATTACTTTTTGTATTTTGTTTGTCATTCATATCCAATTATATGTTAAGGAGATAAGAAAATATATAAAAAGTATAACTACATAAAGTTAAAGGCATTGATAATTTGATATGAACATAGATAATTTGATATGAGCATATATTCGAATGTGAGAGACAAAAACTACTTGGATTTAGAATGTGCAATCGAGATGTGGAAGCCAAGACGCGTTGTGTCTGAGAGGGAGGTGGGTCATAGTTGCAGTGGGTCCACAAGGAAATCAAGGTTGCTGCAACCGCGACATGTACATGAAGGAGTCGGGAGCACTGCGTGTTCGAGAGAGAAGTGAGGAATCAACCACAATGAGTTGGTAATGGAACCGATGTCGTGACAATTCCGAGAGGAGGTAAGGAAACAATCACAACATGATCGAGAGAGGCTAATGAATGTGACGCGTCCGAGAGGGAGGCATAGTGATGGTCATTGGGGGCTCAACTGCAAGGTGCAATAGGTTCGCCAGAGAGCCGGACACTCCGCATGGAAGGTGTAGTATCACATTGGCTCCACGAGTTGTCGCTTCAGGACAACTAGCGTGCAAGGAGGAAGGAGAATTGGATCCTTAGATGAATGAGGGAGTACCTAGGGCACATATGGATCCAAATGGTGCAGGTTCGATGGCAGAAGGGATGGCACACATGAATGACGTATTATTTTGGAGTGGAAGGGTAAGAGTAACTAAAGTGACTCTGGAACGCTAGAAAGTACAACCTCCAAGTGAGATAATAAATATAGGTGATGGGCCGCAGTTATAATATTCTTACCTGGACAGGGTCTTCAGGATAACAGGAAGGCCCATGGGCTAAAAGGGTGGCCTCCATTGCACTGGGTTGTCGAATCTTATATTCAAGGACTTGATTTTAATTTTGATTAATGAAACTATAAGTGTTAGATTAACATAAAATTTGGTAGGTTATAAGATAAAACGTGTACTTTCACTCTATACAGTTATTATAAAACAAAACAGTTATTTAAAACAAAAAGAGTACTTTTACTTATATGCTTAGATTTTTTGACTGAGTTCTGCAAAAAAAAGGATCGTCAGCAATGAGTAGAGAGGCTATGAGTAGGGTCTCAGCGCCGAGGATCTAGCCTTTCTTTTGTGCAATTTTTAAAATCAAACGGGAAACCTTACCGAAATAGTTGGATCGGATTGAACCATGTAATCAAATCAATTCAACCGGAGTATGACATCATCGTTATTTAAATCTGGGTTAAACTTGATCGGTGAGAAAAAAGTGATTGAATCGGATAACCAAACGAAATGAAATTATATATATATATATATCACTATAAGAAAATTGACTTAAAGCAACGAATAATTTAATATTCGTTGTTATATCTTCCGTAGTTAAATATATAACAACGAATATTATCCGTTGCTAACTTCTTTAAATTCACAACAAAATAATGGTATTCGTTGCCATATTCCTCGCAACGAATCATATAACAATGAATATTCGACCATTGGCAGTGCCATATCTTTCTATTTTCTCTCTAAATCGACACTCAAACCGATTTTCCGACCATCGAGATTCGCATCCCCTTCTATTTCCTCTGGTTTCCTATTCTATTCTACGTATCTATATACCTTTGACAATGCACGGTGGGGAAGCTCAGACACAACTCCACCGCCTCTGTCTGTGTTTGATTCACCATTTCCATATGATTCTGGATCGAGCCATTGATCTCGAGTCAATTCGTAACACGCAGGTCCTTTGTCAAATCCGAGGCAGCCAGTCGAGCACCTGATCTGAAATTCAACATTCGAGTCGCCTGTAGTCATAACTACAGATCTCAAGCGGGATTTGTAACCAATCCTGTGAAGCACAAATCACTAGATAACCTCAATTTCATCGAGAATATCATCCTCACCACTACCGTGAATCGCATCGGATCTGATTGAAGGGATGCGATGGATTAGCCCCTAACCTCGTATCTCATCATTGTTATACACCTGCAGCCTTTCCTATCAGATCACCTGGAATCAAACACCTGCAAAACAATTGAAGCACCTCGAGGATCATTGGAGCTCATAAAGCTCTATCATCGCACAAGTTATATTGATAATCCGATCAATGATCTCCTTCAAACACAAAGCATGAACCACCTGATCTGGAGCTTGAGATAAACGCAATCGAACATATGAAACCGAAGCTTCGTCAGCAATAGAAACGGCCGTTGTTGTCCACCTCCAGATTCAAACATCTCAGAACAGAGCAATCACTTGAGCGCCACGCATCGTTGGCATCAGACTCATCGCTCCACCGCTGAAACCGACTGCTGAACCTCTGAGTTCGCTGAGAGCCGCCTCAAAGATCGCCGCTCGAAACACCGCCTCAGCCTCGACCTGCCACCACGCGTGAAGAAAAATGTCGTCGCCTGCAGCAGAAATTGGCATAAGAATAAACCCCTTGCCTCCAGATCAGAGGAGATCCGTTCGATCGGCGTTGATCGCACGCTCCTCGCCCGGCCATGCGTCGACCTCATAACAAACGCGTCCCACCGCTTCTCGACCTCACGTGCGCGGCACATGAGGATGACGATATTTTTGGGACAATTGCAACACTGTCCCCTTAAACATTTCTTAATTGCGAACATGTCTGACTGCTGAACAGTGCACATGATCCATCACGTGCAACTTGGAATTTTACAAGCATGCTCTTCCATCTCCTTCTTATTGCGATGTCCCTAATTTCCAGAAAATTACACTTCAGCCCCTATTCACTGTATATTACTACTTTACGTACTATATACATATTAAACAAAAAAACAAAATATAAAAATATAATAAAAATTTTGGAAAATAAAAATATTTTCTACGACGACAACAAAGCCTTTTCCCACAATTAAGTAGGGTCGGCTACATGGATTCTTCGCCTCCATTCAGATCTATCTTGGACCAATCACGGGCTTATATCCACAAAACAAAGATCCCTTCGTATGGTCTCTTTCCAACACTTCTTGGGTCGTCCTCGCCCTCTCTTAGCCGACTCAACATCCTAGCACTCGCATCTCCTAACTGGTGCATCAACTGGTCTTCTTTGCAAATGTATAAACCATCTTAAGCTGATTTCTCGCATCTTATCCTCGATCGGAGCTACACCAACTTTCTTTCTGATTGCATCATACTAAATCTGATCTTTACGTGTGTGTCCACACATCCACCTTAGCATTTTCATTTCTGTTACATTCATTCTCTACACATGTCTATGGTTCACAGGCCAACATTCAGATCCATAAAGCATAGCAGGTCTCACGGCTGCTTTGTAAAAATTTCCTTTAATCTTTAAAGGAATTTTCTTATCACAGAGAACAACAGAGGCTCCTCTCCACTTTAGCCAGCCTACATTTATTCTATTAGTAACATCTCAATCAATTTCCCCATCATGTTGCAGAATAGATCCTAGATATCTAAAAGAATCTCTCTTCTGAATATTATCGTCACCAATCTTCACCTCAATTCCTTCACCATTGCTTCCATCAAAGGTGCACTCCATATATTCCGTCTTAGCCCTACTTATACAAAATCCTTTAGTCTCCAACTCATGTCTCCAGACCTCAAGTTTCTCATTTACTCCATCTCTAGTCTCGTCAATTAACACAATATCATCAACAAATAACATACATCAAGGTAACTCATCCTGAATATGACCGGTCTACTCGTCCATAATCAAAGTAAAAAGAAATGGACTCAAAGCTGAACCTTGATGTAAAATGTTGATGTCAAAATATCCAGTCTTCCCAGACGGGGTCCTTACACAAGATAAAGCCCCATCATACATGTCCTTTATGAGGTTAATGTATAGGACATGTACTTGTCTCTTCTCCAACACTCTCCACAATATCTCTCGTCGGACAGAATCATAAGCCTTCTCCAAATCAATAAAAATATTTTCTATTTTAAATAAATTATAAAAAATACCAAAATTACACAAAACTTATAAAATATATAAAAAATATAAAAACACTTATAAAAAACTAAAAAAATATATACAGTATTTTTACTATATTTTACATATTAAACCAAAAATAAAATAAAAACTAAATATCAAAAATGATAAAAATTTAAAAATACACAAAACTTCATAATTTCATAATTAACTCAAGAAAATAAAAAAAGACATACAATACCTCATTAGAAATATATTTTCATCTAAATTTTGATAGAAATAAAATAAAAATATTTATTTTCTTTCTATTTTCTATTCTAAAAATAAAAAATAAATCCTTATTTTTCATTTTAAAAATAATTCAAAAGCTAAAAAATATTAAAACCCTCTAAAAATTTCACAAAAATAGAATATGATATAAAAACATAAAAATTGCGAAATAAAAATCAAATAAAAAATATACAACAAAATACATATATTCTTGATTTATAATATATAAAATCATAAAAACAATATAAAGTCCATAAAATCAAATGAAAATCATGACAAATTCCCTAAAAATAAATAAAAATCAGGAAATTCATTTATCTTAGTCCATCTATTATTTTGCCTTATTTTCCACAATTTTCCTTTCTGAGTTCGGCACTCTCGTACTTATTTCTATAAACATTAGTTTAGGAGTATAAATAATAAAAAATTCTGGTAATCTCACTTGATCGAGACATCGACGGTAGTTTCTTCTAGAACTATCAGGTTGGGTGATTTTTCAGGGACTTCTTAGGAGGATCCGGGCAAAGATCGATTTTTCTTACCAGGCTGATAGGAGAGAGCATGGAAGAAGATTGGGAGAGAGAGAGAGGAAAAGATTGGCTTAGTATAGATATTTATTTTTTATTTTTGTGAGAGAGTTATATTATTATTATAAAAATACCAGGATAGACTCAGGACGCCGACTTTATTTAAGCCCATTTTATGGAGTGATTGTTCACTTGCGGGCCCATTTGGGTTTTCTCATGTTTTCACCTCATTCTCTAGTTTATTCCCCCTATTTTTCTCTTTGTTTCTATTTATTTCTCGTGATTTATATTTTCTAACTTTTTTTATTTATGTCATTGTTGATTGAGCCCATACTTTTAGGATTGCTTGATTCGGTAACTAGGTCCCAAGCCTAATTATTTGCATGTGCCTATAGCCTAATACACTCGGACTTAGTCAAACTAATCTGGTTCTTAATGCTAATAGCATTCTTGCTTAGGGGAATTTCAAACGACTTGCATCTCATGTATTGTAATATTATATTTCTTATAGCATCCTACATGGAAAGATCTAGGAAGCACTGTAAGTAATTCTAACTAGGCATTCATCATTCAAATACAATGCTGATCACTCTATCATTGTGTTGACTTACATTGCTTTTCCACCTTCTCTATCTATTTTTGCTTACTTTGATTTGAAGAAAATCCAAAAAAAATCATTAGGTAATTATTATTGAAAAATACTCAAAAAAAAGAGAAAACCCCAAAACATAAAATAAGGGGACTTCAAAATAAAATTTAACCTTAAATAAAATTTGTAATGGACTTCATTATATTAGGTCATAAAGCACACATTGTTTTCAGGTACATTACAGACAGAGTTAGGCACGATTATATGAAATAGACACAAAATCCTAGCATGGGTATTGTCTTGTTGTTGATTGGATTCACGAAGTATTGGCGCTTCTATCAATGCATGGGCGAGTAGGGTTGAGTTTGCTTGCAAACTTAGTCTAAAGTACTGATCATAGGAGAGCTGCGATGGTGGGTCCCCGTCTCATCGCACCACAATCGAGTACCATGTAAGGGAGAAGTAACGGTTTTGCCTGTTAATGAATCCATGATTCATCTCCTTTTCTTCTATTTTGTCTAAAATTCTTAGTAAAATATATGTAAATATCAACTAATTCTCATGAATTAACATTCGAACCTCTTTTGTTCATATTGCATATTTAATATTTATTTTATCCAAAATAAAATAATAAAGAGACAAAAAGGAAATAACAAAAGAAGGATGTATATATGTAAATATTTATAGATTTATACTAACATTGAGACTAGGTCAACATTGAATTGGTCGACAAAATAAATAAGTAGAATGAGATAAGGAATAACATATAAAAATCATTGAAAATAAAGAGCACAAATGTACAAAGACACATTTTTCACCTTGTACATATGAAGAAATACACAAATACATGTTATAATTTAAAAATAAAAAATAATTAAAAATTGAAAATTTAAAAGAAAATAAAAATTTAAAATTGAAACCATAAAATATAAGATATTATAAATCCATAAAAAATACAATAAAAACCTCATAAAAATGAGAAACAGATAAAAAGTACTATAATTAGTATTTATTAATTATTAATTGATAATAATTATACCTATCCTTTGTTGTTCTCAGTGGTTCGAGACTCCACCTTACTTATCCTATAAACATTTATTGTAGAGTTATAATAAAGTTTAACTCACAATTAGTTTCATTTGCATATACATATTAGGGTTCAATGGGCTTGCCCCGTCCCATTTTCTGGTATTTATTTTTTATTTTTTTACAAAATAAAATCGTGTATATTCATATACATATATATATATATATCTAATATGTCATTTAAATTTCATGAGAAACGGAGACTCCTATACCCTCTATCTAGAACAAGTGGATTACAACAATGCTTAAGGACCATTAAAATTACATGTTCTAGATGGAGGGCAATGGAGCCTCTATTTCTGAAAAAAATCAAATGGTATATTGGGGGATATATAGATGAATATACATGATTTTATTTTGCAAAAAATTACAGAAAAATTATGTGGGCAACCTGATGAATATCTATTTCATCACCTTTATTCTTTGATTTTGGCATAACATTAATTTATACAAAATAATATTCATTATTTATTCGATAATTATTGTATATAATATTGTAATTAATACCAAAATAAAAGAATAAAGGAAGAAAAAAATAAATGAAATATCAAAGGTATTGAATGACCCTAAACCCCAAGACCTAGGCATCACGATGATTTGTTTGACAAGGAATAAAGTAGGGGGAGATAAGGGCCAAAAACAACCATAAAAATCCCCATTCATTTTTGCCATATAATTCATTTTAGAAGTCAATTTATTCTTTATTATTTACATCAAATTAAAAATTTATGAAAGTTGTAGATAAAAATGCATAGAAAAATATAACATTTATTTCACATAAAAATAATGCAAATTGTACTTTCTACACTCTAAATAAAATTCCAAAATCCCAACTTCCCAAACATGTATCTCCTCCGCATCAAAATCACCTTTAATTGTTTATAACTTTTTATTATTTATTCAATGAAGGTAGTTTCATTTAATTTAGACTTAAGATGCACAAGCTAGGTTTTGTACCCCTATTATACAGTATACCTGAACAAAATTTCCATTTTATTTATTCTTTGTATTTTTCACAATTTTATATGTTATAATTTCTTGAATATTTTTTATAGTATATGCACATAATTAGAATAAAATAAAACAATTAAAATAAATTAAAATAAATATGCATACAAAAATACATAGATGAATTATCCTATACATATACCTATATAATAAATATACATATTTATTTAAGTATGCAAATAACTTGAGAAAAATATGATAAAAATATGCTTAAGTGCATTTAAATAAGTTATAAATATATGAAATATTTATATAAAATAATAAATTTTGAAATAAAAAATAAAATTAAAATAAACAATATATAGGTAAATATACCTTCGACTATTTATGTAAATATTAAGTTATAATAAATAAAATTTGGAAATAAATAAAATTAGGAATTAAATACTACATAAAATAATAAATATTTTTATTTTATAACAAAAATTCAATCAATTAATTTATTACTTATTATTGATTTTACAAATAATTTCCAATTATCTTTTCCTAGTTGGTCCACGTGGACCAAGCAGGACCCTTTTTTTGGTTGAGTGCGCGTCAATTGTACATCTTCCCCCTGACTTCTATCAGATGATACGACCGACCTGTCTTCTCCCTTTTGTCTCGCATCCACCTTGTCCCCTCACCATCGAATCCTTCCATCCCTCTGCTCTGTGATATCCCCTGATCCTTGCTGACCCTTCTCCCATCATCATTTCTTCATCCTTCGCATGTAATCCCCCGTCGAAATCCTCCTGACCACATTCCAATATATTTCACCCTTCTTCCCATTTCTTAATTTGGTTCCTTCTTCTCCCATTCGTATCCACTCATACATATTTAAATATCATTATCTAGGAGGCAACGTGCTTTTGGTGAGGTTTGCAGCGAGCAGGAGTGGATTCGAGAGCTGGTTCCCCTTATCTCTGCTGCTCGTCAGCATCGAGGTTCTATCTCGCAGTCTCCGACTTCTTGAGTCCATCCATTCCTGCTTTATTAGGTAATTTCCTTTCGCTTTCCAATTCCATCAATTAGTTTAACCTTTTATTGTGTAACATAGAGTTATTTTGAATTCCCAAGTATGACAGAGCCGCTAGGGCTTCGACCATCGTATCGCTTGTGTACCCTTTGTCTCTACATACTAACCAACGACCTTTCCCCTTCATTTCTCCACCGAATCCATCACCAGATCTCCCAAATACCATCCAGATCTAGTCCGACCATCTCCCTCTACCGCCCTTCATTGGAGATGCAACCCTCCACCCCATCTTGCATCCAAACCACTAAATAACAACCCGGACCAGCTTTCCCTTCCATCATCACTCTTTTGAGCCTATTTGCAGGCTAGAAGGGGCGTCTGAGCCCCATTCTATGTTCAAAAGGAGCTCCAGGTAGACCAAAGCTCCATGCCTCCTCTAAAGGGCCCGAATAATTTTAAAGCTTCCACGAGTTGCGAATCGACTCCAGCATCCTCTTCCCCATCTCAGTAGCCCTTGGGAGTGTCGGAGCGTGGTGATCAGACTGGAGAAAGCTCGCCCAGGAGAGGTGTCTTTCCCGTTCATCCAGCAGGCCTATCCATCGTCCGATCAAGAACATAGCTCCCAGGCGTCCATCTACCGTCTGATCGACCAGAGCCCTCACTGTCAGATCTTCTTTAGGGATATAACACGGATCATAGTTGTTGAAGCATCATTATGTGCAGAGAAGATGACACACGTCAAGTGAACAAACCAGAGTTGTCCACTTCTACCTTGGTAGGGGTAAATTTCAACCGACCCCCTCTGCCCTTTTGTTATTTATACATATTTTATTATGTTAAAAAAGTAGTGGGAATTTTCATGTATGCCCTAGAACCATTCTTAAATTACCATTTAGTCCCCCACCACATCACCTCATGTGGTGACCCGCATGTTGGGTATTTTGCATGTAAACCCTTCCGGGTTCTTGCAATTAGAGTTTAATATTTAATTTTGAATTTTAGTTGCAAACTTTTGGATATTATGCATTGTGTTCCGTGCCTTTTATTTTAATTACAAATATATCCCTACTAGTTCAACTATTTTTTGTGCATGTTTTCTATTTCTAAAAATATCATCTGTTCTTCAATATTTATGAAAAAATAGTATAATGTGTCTGATGCAGTGCACCTTCGTGATCTATTTTTGCATTTCATGCATTTTCTTATTTATTAAAAATCAAAAGGTATACATTTATGTTCTATTTGCTTTAAAAATCCAAAAAATATAAAATCATATTTGAAAATTCCAAAAAGTTAGGATTTATCTATTATTGTATTTTGTACCTCAATATCAAAAATCTCTAAAAATAGAAAAATAAAATCATAAAAAATTAAAAACTCCAAAATCCTTGTAAAAATTATAAAAAATACTTCAAAACTCCAAATATTTATTTGTATTGGGTACTTTTAGTAATATGTATTATTAAGTATTAAAATTAGTTTTGAGAAATTTTGACCTTATTTAGTATTTTTAAATCTCAAAACAAGTCAACCTATTTAAAAAGTCCCTGATTTTGTATATTTTGGACTTTAAAATACCTACGAATTAGCAAAAATCCCTGAAAAATCACAAAACTATTAGAAAAATATTGAAAATACAAAAATATTTTATTTGGGAAAATTTGATTATTTATATACTTATTTATAAATATAATAGTATGTATTGTATTATATATACTTTATATTTATTTTAATTATTATAATACTTTGTAAATATTTTTAATACCCTTAAAAATAAAATGACTATTCTTATTTATATTTTCTAGTTTTTATATAATTATTATATATATTATGTTATACATCCTATATATATGTATTATATTTAGTAATATATACTTTTATTAAATATTAAGAAGAAAGAGAAATTAAAAATCATAGAATTATAAAAATATAATAAAAATTATAGAATTATAAAATAAATAAATAAATATTTATAAAGAATTAATTCATTTAATAAAAACCCATGAAAAAATATTGATTAATTGAGTAGATATTATTCAAATACACCTTTATTATTTATTCATTATTTATCTAAAATAATAATAATAATAAGTGCTACCACGTATTTCTTTCTGTATTCGATACTCTACCATATTTTCACCTATACACATTTATAGAGTTATAATAAATTTTAACTCACACATATTGATCGCTTGAATTTCGATGTGGATTGATTTTTGATTAGAAGCACACTTGGTTGTGCAACGATTGCTAATTTGTTTGATTAGTAGACCAGTGCAAAATCTCCCTCTATCACAGCCCCATTTTTTCCTACATATTATTGTGAGTTAATTGTTCATCTGATTTGATTGGTCACATGCTGAGAGTCGAGAGAGGGTCGATAATGAGATTGTCAGATTCAACTTATCGGACACCGCAGACTCCTCCAAGATCGGAGGCATTACAAAAAATTTGAGCTATAGTGACGGTTTTTCCAAAATCCGTCACTAAATTAGCTATTGTTAAATATATATATATATATATGGGATTTTTACCCGGTAGACCCTGTAATCTTGTGCAATTACCTGTACGACCTCTGAAACATCCTAATTCCTCTCTCGACCCCGTAAATTTGCTCCGTCTTACCCCATGAACCCTACCGTTAAATTGACACATGTAGAGTTAACTTCCTTGAGTTAATCTAACCAATCCATGATCGGGAGGCTAAAATTAATCAAGAAAATAAAAAATAATCCTCCCTCCTCCTCCTCTAACAGGTTCCTCTAACACTGCAGCATGGGGGCGGCGGCTTCTCAGGTGGAGGCGGCGGCTACGAGGGCTTCGATCAGGATGTGTGTCGGGAGGCGGTGGGCGGGGCTTCGAGTGGCCCGGGGAGGGCCTCGCAGGTGGAGGCGCGGGTCGGCAGGGGAGGTCGAGCATGGGAGGTCGGGGGCTCCGTAGGTAATGAGGCGGGACGCAGGAGTTTGGGGGCGGGGGCATTGCAGGGAGGGGGGAGCTCGCAGGTGAGGAGGAGGATCGAGGGTCTAAATCTGTCGCTGTGGCGACCCACAACAAAACGCGATCAATCAACAATGAACCCACAATCAAATATCAATCAATGAAAAATAAGTGTGGAGTCAAATTTATTTTTAACTCTGCACAAATGATGTAAAGGGCAAGTATGCAGAGAGTTCGAACACAGGGAGCAAGCAGGGTAATCTAAGCAAATGAATGCACAAGTGTGTGAGTGTGTGAAGTGTCTACACTAAGCAAGCAAGCAACTACAATTTTTGTGGGTTTTTAATTTTTTATAATAATCTTTTTTTTATATTTTTGAATTTTGTATTTTTGTATTTTGATTTTTAATTTACTGATTTTTATATTTTATATTATTATATTTTTCTATTTTCTTTTTCGATATAGGAAAGTAAAGGCAATATAAGACAAGGCAAATTGAAATATTTATAAAAATGCACAAAAATGCTCAAAAATTCAGAAAATAAATGTTTTTGGGATTTTTAAGATTTTTTACTGTTTTTATGATTTTTGGGGATTTTTCAATATGTTTTTGATATTTTTAAATACTGAAATAGGGCAAAACAGTGGAAATAGGGCTGGCTGTGAATAAAATGTAATTTTAAAATTATCAAACAGCAACCAAAATCTTTCACACTATTTTTCTAATAAAGAGAACAAAATTAGGAATAAACAGAAGCTGAGTTTGCTATTTTTGGGTTTTTCTACTATTTTATATATTTTTTTGAAGTTTTTGAGTGTTTTTAATTTTTTTAGTGTTTTTCTTTTGAGATTTTTAGTGATTTTTGGACTGACACTAAAATAGAGTAAAATAGACACTAGGTGAATTTTTGGGAATTTTTGGAGGTATTTTGAGATTTTTTTGGTATTTTCTAATGTAGACAGTACACAAAAAGGTTGTTTTTGATTTTTAATAAATATTAAAATAAAATAAAATCAAGAACTAATTAGATAGCGTTAAAGTACACCTATCCAGGAACTTAAGCCTATTTTTTGTGGGATTTTTGGAGTTAAAAAGATATTTTAATTAATTAGAACAAGACTCCAATCATCAAACAGTGCTGGCAAGGGCATACATGCAAATAGTGAAACATCCAGGGGCATGTACGCAATTTTTCCACAAAATATTACTCTGAAACTTGCATTTTAAGGATTAAACACAAATGTCCAAACCCGCAAGGGTATATCTGCAATTTACCCACCAGGGCGCGTGACTTGCACGCGCCTGGGAGGGGTATTTTTGCAATATTACAAAGCTCAGGGGGTTCGATGCAATTTCTCCAAAATATTACAACTTGACATAAAATGTTCATGGACTTAAACGAAATGCACAAACAACCGGGGGTATCCTTGCAAAATGCCCACCCCCTCACGTGTACAGGTCACGTGAGGTGACGTGGCGAAGGACCCAAACGCAAATAAACAAAGCCTAGGGGTTGTTTTGCAATATTACAAAATTTTTTAAACTACAGACGAAAGTTTAAATACTAAAAAGTAAATACAAAACGTGCGAGGGTTGGGGTGCAAAATACCCTCGCTCGAGCGCTCTGCAGGTGACGCGTGGCGCGCATCCAACGGCTGGCGGCGATGAACGATCCAAACGGCGGGAAGCGGACCACTTATCCACGTGGCAGCACGGAAGCGGTCGATGACGGTTGGCGTCGACGTCTGAGATTAGATCTCAGAAAGAGATCTGACGGTGGCAGGGCATGGACGATCGGACGGTCGAGGCTCAAACTGGAGCTGCGGCTCGATCTGACGGTGGAGAAGCGAGGAGGAAGAACGGGGAAGAAGGCCGGCGGAGGCGAACTTCCCCGACTCCGATCTCGCTCCTTCGGCGGTGGACGGGCTCCAAAATGGAGCTGCAGCTTCCTGGAAGGTCCCTCTGTGGACTGGACGGCTCGGATTCGCCGGAGGGACGTCGAGATGCGGGCGCGAAGGCGGCGGAGCTTTACGCTCCAGGTATCTCCGGCGAAGACTCAAAATGGCCCTCCAGGTGCGTTGACTGCGCTTGGACCTGCAAAATAAGGTGAGAGGGTCCAGGGCAAGTTGCCTGGACCCCGCGGTGGCGACGAGGTGGCGTTGAACGGCGGATGGGAACTCGGCCGGAGTTGCGCTCCGGCGAGGTTGACGAATCGGGCGAGACAGGCGATGGGACTTCGAATTTTTTTTGGGGTTTTTGATCCTAAGACTAAGACTAAGCTAATGCACGAAAAAGAAAGGTGTGAAATGGCATCCTCGACGGTGTAGACCGGAGAGAAGGGTACCTCGACCGCCGGAGTTGCGGGAGGTGGTGGAGACGCCTCCGACTTCGCGCGCCTTGGCTGAAGGGCTGGCGGTGGAGCTGTCACCTCCACGGAGCTCAGGAGCACGGGAATGGCGCTGAAGGGTGGACCGAAGGTGTTCAAACTTGGGGAGGAAGATGGGGGGTTGGTTAAGTAGGTGGCGATGGCGTCTCCATCAAGCGAGCTCCACGCGCGAATGATGGGGATCTGGCGTGATTTGAAGAGATGGCGTGGGAGAGGGATGATCAGAGATGAATTCCCAAGAAGGGATCGAGGCGTGAGGATGGACGGATCGAGCTCGGAAATTGGGTGAAATCGGGGCGAAATCGGGCTGTCAGAAGGTGGCAGGCTTTGGTCGGGGGAGTTGATCGAGGTCAACTCCAGACCGCACCTGGTTGGTCCACGTGGACCAACCAGGAAATTCAGAATGGAAATTATTTGTAAAATCAAATTAAAATAGTAAATGAATTTATTGATTTTAGGTTATAAAATAAAAAATGTTTGTTATTTTATGAAGAATTTTTTAGTGATTTTTATTTATTTTTCTGAGATGTATTTTTACAAGTTTGCATTTATGCCCTTTATTGTATACCTATATATTTTAATACTTTTATTTTTATTTTGTATTTTTAATTTATTTATTTTATGTTTATTATTTTCTAAAATTACAAGATGCTTTTATATACATAAAGATATTTTTATTTTATTTTTCTGATATGTTTTGTATATTTAATAAAATACAATTATATTCTATACAGGTATAAGTGTATATAGTATACCTATGTAGTCTTTGTACAAGTATTTTTATTTTTATTTTTATTTTGCATTTTATTTCAATTTTAATGCATATATATAGTATATGTAATATTTACAAAATTATAAAAAAGATAAAAAATGAATAAATATTGAATAAAGAATAAATTGAATATTTTATGCAGTACAAGTATACAATGAGGGTCCAAAACTCAACTTTCAACCGTAGCTCCGCCAAATGCGAGACCACCACCATTGGATAGATTATTTTATTCTATATACAATTAAAGATGAGTACACTGCATTTGGAGTTGTCGTTTGTGAGATACGGGTCTGGGAAGTTGGGATTTTGGATTCTTATTCAGACCATATCTTTTTGTCTGTACATTCTTTTCCTGTGAAATCAATTTTGTATTTTTCTTTATTAAATTATCTACAACTTTCATGTACAAAGTTTCTTTATTTGATGAATAAAAAGTGAAACCAAAAATAAGTCCCAAAATGAATAAAGAATGAATAGAATGAATAGGTATTTTGTTTGTATTTCTGACCTTATCTCCCCCTACTTTATTCCTTGTCGACCTATTCATCAAGATGCCTAGGTCTCGGGGGTTTTGGGTCATAAAATATTTACAATATTTTATTCTTTTTCTTTTCTTTATTTATTCTAAAATTTTGGCCTTAATTACAGTAATTTACACACTGTTGAGATGCACATGCATGAATGCTAAGATGCTTGATTTAAGGCTATTCTACAGGTATTTGCTAGGGTTTTAGGTGCCAAAATGATAGAATAAAGATGATGAAATGTGGATTCATCATCCCCCTATACTTTACCTTTGCTAGTCCCTAGCAAACACTTATGCAATAGGTGCAAAAAGAAAAGAAAGAAAAGAAAAAGAAGAAAATTGGATGAAGTTTAATTATCAAACTTGTCTTCGCAAAATCGAAGTTTGGAGCTTAAGTCAGACCTTTGGAATTTAGTGCGGTCGGAACCTTAATGAGAACCAAGTTTGAAATCCAACAGTCCTTGAGAATCCCAAAACTCTGTCCAAGTCTCCTCAATAGCCAGGTCAGAAATACTTCAACTCATACGCAAACTCTTACGACA